>CM060926.1:312005421-313205421 GCA_030737875.1 Allium sativum | reverse complement strand
TGAGACATGAAGATGTCCATGATCGACAATCCCGTAGGGATGAGAGACATGAAGATGTCCATAATCGACATCGTCATCATTCAGACTTTGAAGAAGAAGGAAGTAGTAGTCATTCTCAGTCTCAAGGTTACGTTCGAGATCCATATCGTCAACCGGAAAATAGTCATGATTGGGAATCCGAAATGAAGGCAGAAATTCCTGGATTCAAAGGGGGAATGTCAGCAGAAGAATTCCTAGATTGGATGTCGAATGTAGAGAAAATTATGGAGTTCAAGAATGTTTCTGAAAAACGAAGAGTTCAGCTAGTTTCTACTCATTTGAGAGGAAGAGCTATTGCCTAGTGGCAACAAACTAAGCTAACTCGTGAAAGAATGGGAAAGCTGAAGGTTGTCACATGGGAAAAGATGAGAAAGATGGTGAGAGCTGCATTCTTACCACATAATCATTAGTCTCTTATGTATCAACTTTTGCAAAACCTGAGACAAGCGACGAAGTCTGTGAGTGATTATACTGATGAATTCTATCAATTGAATGCAAGGAATGATATCATGGAAACAGAGGAACAGTTGACTGCTAGATATGTTGGAGGATTGAGAACTCAAATTTACGACATGGTGAATATGTTCCATTCAATGTTTGTAGGTGAAGCTCACCAGAATGCTCTGGATTGGGAGAAGCAAGGGAGATGAGGAGGAGGAGTGTTCACGAATTCCAACATTCAAAACAAGAGTGTTAGTAGTATTGATAATGTTTCCAGACCAGTGACTAAACTTGTTGCCAATGAAGCTACTAAGACGAAAGTCAATTCAGATGTCAAGTGTTTTAATTGTCAAGCGGTGGGCTATAAGAGCAATAAATGTCCTGGGCTAAAGAAGAGAGCAATGATGGCTGAGGATGTAGAAGCTGAAGTGGACTATTCTCTACCACCTGAATTTGATGATGATGTTGAAAATAATGTAGAAGAAGTAGAGTCAGGAGACAAAGGAGTGGTTTAATGATGAGAAGATCGTGGTTAACTCCAAAGCATGTAGAAGAGACAAATTGGTTGTGAAGCAATATTTTCCAATCTACTTGTATTACAGGTTTGTCGTTTTGTTATTGATGCAGGTAGTTGTGATAACATGATTTCTGAAGAAGCTATTAAGAAGTTGGGATTATAGACTGAGAAAAATGTTAGACCATACAAGCTTGCTTGGTTGAAGAAAGGAGGAGAAGTCACCATGGGAAGAAGAGCGTATGTTTCATTTTCCATTGGGCTGAAGTACAAGGATAACATTTGGTGTGTTGTGGTTAACATGGACGAATGTCATTTGGTCTTGGGTAGACCATGGCAGTATGATCGACCAGTTCAACATGATGGTCGAACTAACAGCTATAGTTTTATGTTTGAAGGTACTAAAATCACTTTGGTTCCTAAGAAGCATGAGCAAAGGATGTCAAAACAAAGAAGAAGGTGAACTCGACTAGTCTTTTATGTTTGAAGGAATTTGTTGAAGAAGTAGAAGAGAGTCGTGAAGTGTTTATGTCAATTGGTTTTGAATCAACTGGAGAGCCTAAAATTCCTGCTGAAGCTAAGCCTGTGTTGAAAGAGTTTGAAGATGTATTTCCTGACGAATTGCAAAAGGAGTTACCACCACTCAGGGACATACAACATCAAATTGATTTGGTGCCAGCTACAGTGTTGCCACATAGGCCACATTATCGAATGAGTCCGAAGGAGCGTGAAGAGCCAAGGAGACAAGTTGAAGAACTGCTTGAACAAGGGCGAATACAAGAGAGCCTTAGTCCTTGTACCGTAATTACCTTGTTAGTATCGAAGAAAGATGGTTCATGGAGAATGTGTACGAATAGTAGAGCTCTCAACAAGATCACTGTCAGATACAGATTTCCTATGCTGAGATTAGATGATCTATTAGATCAAATCAGTGAGTCTGTTACCTTTTCATTGATTGATTTTAAGAGTGGTTATCGTCAGATTCGAATTAGACAAGGGGATGAATGGAAGACCGCATTCAAGACTCGAGAAGGGTTGCATGAATGGTTAGTTATACCGTTTGGTCTATCAAACGCACCAAGTACTTTCATGAGAGTGATGAACCAGATTTTTAGGCCATACATTGGGAAGTTTGTTGTAGTATATTTTGATGATATCTTGATCTATAGTGCTAACATGGAGGAGCATATACAACACTTGAAGGCTGTATTGATGATTCTGTTGGATCTAGAATAACCCTAGAGGGGGGTGAATAGGGTTTTTCACAGTTTTTAACTGAATTAAAAATCTAATGAGATATATAATAATAAACAGATCACAGAATATAACAGAAACAGAAATTCAGTAAGTAAATCACACACAGATATACCCAGCTTCGGCAAAACCCTGCCTACTGCTGCATTTCTATGGTTTTACTAGGTGATAGAACAGATCCCGCATACAAGACCATGTACACTTGCAAACCCTGCTCCTATTCTAACCCTACGCTCAAATCCCTAGACTGACCGATATCCACTCGATCAGATTTCCCTGTTTACGACCCCGTAACCAGTAACCCATATTTTACAGACCCTGTTAACTGTCAGTCAACACCCTGACTGATTCTCCTAGATTTTACAGTATTCTAGAAACTGTTTGAGACGGTTTTAAAAACAAAATAAAAAAATACAAAACAAATTAAACAAAACAAACAAGAAACCCTTAGGAGTTTAAAATAAAAAGGGTCATCTCCTTTTAAACATGGCTTAGCCCCTTTAGCCCTTGAGAAAATTTATCGGCCCACTTCACTTTTGCAAAGCCCGATCACTTTTGCTCTGAGAAATAAAAATGGTGGCCGATATCAAACTAGGGTTTCTTCCCAAATCGAATTGCTTGCTTCTTGGAACTGAATCTCTGTGCCGTCGAGCTGTCGTGGCTTTCGGATGCTTTCTTGCTCACTGATTTGGGGCTTTCAGGCGATCGATTTTGGGCGCTGATCAAATCCCTAAAAATTGTGAGATCTCTGATTTTTTTTGGGCTTGAATTTGTTGTTGTTTTTTGTGGATTCGATCCTATATGCCAGTGATGAATTGGTTGTGTTAAATAGGATTATAAAAATCCTAATTACTCTGATTTTGTTATTTGGCTTGATCTGAATTCTGGCGGATTTCCTCTTTTGGAATTGATATTCTCGGCTTTTAATTTTTGAGATGAATGATACTTGTTGCCTTGTACTCGTGAATGAAATCTATACTTGGGATTTGCGTGATTTACTCTCCTTGGCTCTTGAATTTGAATTTGTTGCCTTAAAAAGATTTTCCCTTCTTGAAAAAAAGATCTCTCGACCTTGTTAATTTTGGAAAGAAATGAGACAACCCGAATTCCCGTTCTCACGGAAACAAGGTTATCTTTGGAATATAACACAGAAACATATAATAGCAGAATAGAATTAAATAAATACACCAGATATGAACAACAAAATATACTGGATAAAAGTAATCATCAGAGTTACACAGTATACAGGATCTTACTTAGTACAAATACAGTTCAGCTATACATAAATGTCTACAGCGGAAATAAACAAAATATGTACAATAGGAGCTGAACAGCATAAAAAGAGATAAATGATAGAATCCATCTTCAGCTCCAGCTATCCAGAAAGAACCAGCTAAACCTGAAAACAAGGCTGTCCGTGTAGAAAAAGGGGCACCCGAGTTTGAAAGTGAAACAAACTACGAGTCAGTCATGGGACTGGTATGAGAAATCCACTCAACACATATATAGTCTGGCTAATCACAGGACCACGCCACTTTCGTGGAACGGGTTTACTCCATTGGATTGCCAGTGCTTTAAAACAGATCTTTCTTTTAAACATCGCTATGCTTTTAACAAAAATGAAGCCATTATAAGACTCAGTTCCCATCACACAATGCAACGCAAACCGGAGGATAGAGTTTTACCTTATAATGGCCAAAATATGCTTGATACGAATAAAACAAAGGCATTTGCTATTATTGCTAGTGTTTATATGTTTTGAACACAATTTCAAATCATAACTATCAATCATAGACGGCATGGGTACCATATATCATGTCGCCATATATATATACAATCAAAACCGCACGATGTCGTATTTGGAAATTGGATTTCCGTCATGAACCAAGGCAAAAGATAGTCCTCACCGAATTCGAGACGCTCTAGCCCGCCCCTCAGGCAAGTACTCAGTCAAGCCTTTGGATCGTCAGGGCCGGTCCACCGATGTGGATTAAAATTCCTGAACACTGCGTTTCCCCACCCTTTGGGGTGTAAACGAGCCAACGAATGACTCCATCGGACCCGGATCGTCCGATCAAACCGAGGCGCCTCGCAACAGCAACAACCACATAGGTGAAAAGTATATAAATGTCAGGGCTGGTAGGTCACTGACACCACCCTAGCTAGAAAGAAACGCAGGCCCTCCCTGATGTCCTCTCCCGTTTTAGGTTCATACCGGGGTGTGAGGCTCGCGAATTCACGTTATACACAAAGCTATGCCACACAGGCGGTGCTTTGATCATCACCACAAGACTTTGCTTTTCAACAGAAGCCCTGATCACTGCATCTCAGCATGCCACACAGGCAATTCATGCCATGCGACTGATGTCCTTCCATATACAACCTCTGAGCTCGTACATCTCAGAGAAGGGCGTTAAGCAAAAGAATAAATTCTCCGCCGCCAAACAGATGTATATTTAACAGAAATCAATCAACACAGAATAAAATCCAATGTCAGACACACAGTCCATTTACAAGTCCGTTCTAGGGCTGAACGAAACCGGAGGCACTAAATACCTCGCAAACCCTTCGATCACCACGTACGTCTGGACGATCACCACTCATTATCCATATTTCGGGATGCCTCCCAATCAGGACCTCGGTTACCATCCAAACGAGGTGAAGATCTCCGGTCTTCGACCACCGTCTTCATCTTCGAATTTCAATCGCCGGTCAATTATTCGAAATGAGAATTAACTCGGCCTTTTCGAATAATTCACGTATATTTAGAATTTCAAATCGATTTGTTTCAATGGTTAAATTACTCGACAACACCAATTTTGTTCTTTAATGTAATTTTCACACCAAACACATTCAACCATCAAAAGCCACACAAATCAAGCAAATTCAGTTTATTTCCATTCCATATCGTTTATGGTATTTTATAACTATTTATCGCTATTTTTATTTATTTTAAAATAGCCAATTTATTAAAAACGACGCTTCGGGCCATAACGTGGCCGTGGCGCTGTTTTTCTTCAGATTTGATTTACGCTTATCTGAAAATCTAACCGTTGGATCTTCATAAAATTTACATCATTAGAAAGGTCTTTTCAAAACGAACCCAACGGTTCCAGTTTCGGGAAAATCCGACGGTCGGATCTCCCGGTACAATCGTTTGAAGTTTCGATTTCAAAATACGAACTGCAGCGTCGTTATTCAATTAAATATATAATTATATATATATATATATATATAAATATAATCGCTTCTGGCGCTGTTTTTCATCAAATTTGATTTAAACATTCCAGACAATCCAACCGTTGGATTTTTACAAAGTTGGTGCCGTTGGAAAGATCATTCCAAGGCGAACCCGACGGTTGAGGTTTCGGGAAAATCCGATGGTCGGATTTCCCGCACTAGTCGCTTGAAATCACGGTTTCAAAATACGAACTGCACGGCTTCGTTTCGTTTTAATTTTATTTATATTTATATATTTATATAAATATAGTTCATTCAGTGATTTCCATATCGTTTTCACTTCAAAAAAATTTCTAACACCTTAAAATTTTGGAAAATTTCGCCATAACCTCCCCTGCACCGGGAGCATCGGGAAATCGCAAATAGCGTTCCCGGTCCTTCTAATCTCAAAAAGAAAATGAAAAAGCCAAGCGGCTAGCCAACAGGCTCATAAAATCATCACCCAAACAAAGCAGTAAATGTGTACCTATTTGTCGGGCACAAAATTTTATTCCTCTTCTCTAGCCCCTTTGCTATAACCTGTTCAATGAATATGTATGCACATATATACACAGTTCTTATCATTTATCATTTTCTATTCGACTTCATATTTGGTTTAAAAACACCATTCATTCTAATGTCACATAAATAGGTGCAAATCATTTCATTAGCTAATTAATGAATATTTCAACTCATATATGTTTATTTTGAACAAGTGGCTATTTTTAACACTTCACACTTCAACGATTTATGCATACAATAAAAATGTGATTTTTATTGTAAAACAATTCATTTCAAAACACTATTTTTCTATATAGTTCATGTTGGTGATAAAAATGGGATTTTTATCCTAAAACAATTTCTTTTAAAACGAGATTATTTTACACAGTTCATATAGTCGATAAAAGGTGATTTTTATTATCAAACAATTTATTTCAAAATATGAATACCATTCAACACATGAATTTTCTAATCAACGAATGAATATCAATTCAACACATGAATGTTTTCTATAGTTTAAGCATATGAAAATAATTCAAACACACGAATATTATTCAAAATTTCGGCAGCGTAACGGCAGGGTAGTTAAACCGGGACCGTCCCTAGTACGGCTCCTCGCTCTACCTTAAAACCTCGCGGTTTTTGACAATGGGGTTCATGCATCTAGTTCGCACGCAGGCGGCATGTATATATTTATTTCATTTCCACAAACTAATCCTATGTGGTTTCAACCAAATATTTCACAATCACAAACGGGTATTTTTCAACCACAATCAACCAATATCAATCACAAACAATCCCAAACAATCATTCAATTTTCACAACAATTTCAACCAATAAATATCGTCCATGGTTTGTGGACGAGGGGCATATATATATATATATATATATATATATATAGATATTTATATATAGCTATTCACTTTCATTTCACACATATATAATATTTTTAAATCAGAAATCTCACCAATAGCTATCCAACTTCACTTAGAGAAATCTTCGCCTTTCTCGCCTTTTGTCGCTTCGTTGCCTGTATTCTCTACATATGTAAAAATCGAATTTTTACGATGTTATTCAATATATAAAAATCGAATTTTTACTACGCTATTCAATATATAAAAATATGATTTTTACTTCGACTTTCAATATAAAAATCTGATTTTTCTTTTTAAAGTTCAAATCGTTTTCCATTCTAAAGCTCAAACCTTTTTCTCTTTGAAGTTAAAACCTTTTTCTTTTTGAAGTTTAAACCTTTTTCAAAAAATCAGTTTTTATATGCTTTTGAAAATCAGTTTTTATTTCCTTTTTAAAAATCAGGTTTTTTTTATTGCCTTTAAAAAATCAGTTTAAAAATCTTTTTTTTAAAAATCAGTTTAAAACCCTTTTAAAAATTAGTTTAAAAATCTTTTTTAAAAATCAGTTTAAAACCCTTTTAAAAATCAGTTTAAAAATCTTTTTTAAAAAATCAGTTTAAAACCCTTTTTAAACAAATAATTTTTTTATTCTTTCTTTTAAACAAAATCAGTTTTTTTTTATTCTTTTAAAATTCAGTTTTTAACATTATATAAAAATCAGTTTAAAATTCTATATAAAATCAGTTTTTACTTCTGTATAAAATCAGTTTTAACCTTTCTTTAAAAATTCAGTTTATATATTCTAAAAAAAAAAAACAGTTATTACTTTTTTTTAAATCATTAAAAAGGAATCGGTTTTTTTTCTTTTTGCAAAACAAAAATAAAAACAAAAAATAAAATAAACTAAATGCTCACCCAGCTGCGAAGTGGAGGGAAGAAGAAGGAGGCGTCGGCGGCAGGTTGGTGGGGGTGCTTGGTGGTGTCGCGTCGAGGTAAGGGGGGCGGCGGCTGCTTCGATTTGCTTCGACTGGGGGCGTCGCGATGAAGGCGCTGGAAGGAGGAGGTCGGCGACTTCGAGGTGAGGGCGGCGCGATGATGTTCGTCGACGTCGACGTCTGGAGGGCGGCGGCTCGATTGATTTAGTTTTTTTTTTGTTTCTGTTAAATGAATCGGGGGGGGGGGGGGGGAAGCAGAAGAAAAGGAGGGAAGAGTATATTTTTTTTTTATTATTATTTAATTATTTAATTTTGCAAAAAGGTTGACTTTTACATACGACCTCGAAACGAGGCCTACCGCCTGTCGTCCATAGCGTTTTACCCCCATTCCGAACACAATGGGATATGTATCGTAAGCTGATTTGATCGTTACAATCAGTTTCCTTTTGAATTTTCATTTAAATCACTATATTGAATTTTAAACGCACATTTCAAATTACCGGGGCCACATACTAACTAGAAAAATTCCAGAAAAATATTTTCTAGCTTCGTATTGACGATACGGTCCTAACAAAAGTAGTTTCGTCGAATTCTGAGACCGTTGGAAAAATGGCCAATTTCCAGTCGATTAAAATCAACTGAAATCGGTCAAACGCATTTTCCTTTGCCACGCTCACATATTGATTCGGAAAATTATGAAATTTGAAACCTAGCAATAACTTCACGTCCTGGACCCAACAAAAGTGGTTTCGTCGAAATCCGAGGTCGTTTGCAAAATGGCCATTTTTAAGGGCCTGAATTCCACATCGACAATTCAGAATTTTCAACTGGACATATCTTTTGATTCCCGCTATCAATTTTCGATTGGTCAGATTCGTTGGAATGATATTATCAATTAGATTCCATTATTTTTGGTTTCACTAAAATCCGGATTGTTTTGCACCCGGTACAGTCCGACAAAGTTTGAATTCAATTTTTGAAACTGCCACGCCATTTTAGGCCTTGTTTATAATTATAATTAATTATATTCGTTTTCAATTGTCGATTCAAACTTAGTTTTCATCGCCATTATCTAAAATATTTATTTTAAATATTTAAAATCCATTATTTTAGCCAATTTAAAATTTTTAAATTGGTTCAGATTTTCTGGGTCGTTACAATCTCCCCCACTTAAAACTTTTCGTCCTCGAAAAGGAACAAATTCGAAAGTGGTTTGATAAATCTACAATCACACAATACAACAACCAATTTGTTTCTAACCTTCAGAGTATAGAATAAATAGTGCACATCCACGGGAAGAAAATAGCAACAGAATAGAGAATTAAATGGTAATGCAAAGTATGGTAAATGTACCTTGCACCAGAGTCAATCAGAGATATCTACTCGGCATCTAGGATAAGCTTTATGAATGCTCTCCTCAGTTTCCCAAGTACAATCTCGCGGATCTCCACTCCATTGCACTTTGACTAAGTGAACCTTCTTGTTCCTCAGCTCTTTGGTCTCTTTGCCGATAATCTTTAGAGGCTCTCGCCTCACAGCTAATTCTGGAGTAATTTCAATGTCCTGCTGAGCTGCTTCTTCCACGATCAAGTCTGGATCATGAACGTGTTTTCGAAGTTGAGATATATGAAATACATCATGCACTCCAGGCAACCAGTCAGGCAGTTTGACCCTATAAGCGAGAGTTCCAATCCGTTCCAGAATAGGAAACGGACCAATAAATTTAGGCACTAACTTTCCAGTTTTACCGAACCGGATAACTCCTCTCATCGGCGATACTTTCAAATATACATAGTCGCCAACTTCAAAGGATATATCTCCTCTTCTTTTATCGGCATAGCTCTTTTGTCGGCTTTGAGCGGCGAGTAATCGCTTCTTAATAAAATCGACTTTGTCGGCCGCTTCTCGAATCATATCAGGACCCAACACAAGTCTATTTCCAGGCTCGACCCAACAAGCAGGAGATCGACACGGTCTACCATATAATGCTTCGAATGGCGACATTGTCAGACTCGCCTGGTAGCTGTTGTTATAAGAGAATTCAGCCAAATGCAGATGGTCTTCCCATGATCCACCGAAATCTAGAACACAAGCCCGCAATAGATCTTCTAAAATGCGATTCACCCTCTCAGTCTGACCGTCTGTCTGAGGATGATAAGCGGTGCTCAAGTTTAACTTTGTTCCCAGCTCGACTTGAAATGCTTCCCAGAATTTGCTAGTGAATATTGTATCTCTATCACTGACTATACTGAGCGGCACTCCATGTAGTCTAACTATTTCCCGGAAGTATATCTGCGCCAGGCTCTGAGCGGTTCTGTTTGATTTGACAGGTATGAAATGGGCGGTCTTCGTGAAACGATCTACGATCACCCAAATACTGTCATTTCCTTTTCTGGTCCTGGGCAGACCATCAATGAAATCCATGGAGATATGCTCCCACTTCCAACCAGGAACTTCTAGCGGTTGTAACAATCCAGCCAATTTCTGTTGATCACTTTTGACTAGCTGGCAGGTGGGGCATCGGCTTACATATAAAGAAATGTCCCTTTTCATCGACTACCAACAAAAAGTGCGTTTGATGTCATTATACATTTTGCTTACTCCCGGATGGATACTGAGTTTTGACTTGTGGCATTCATCCAGAACTTCTTTTCGAAGCTTAGGAATGTTAGGGACACAGATTCGACCTTTGAGCCTTAAAATCCCATCATTGTCAATTTGAAAACTCGAAGGTTCGCCTTGTTGAATTATCCCTCTGATCTTCTGAATTAAGTGATCATCCTCCTGAAGAGAAGATATCTTATCTAGCAATGAAGTCGTGATGATAAAACTGGCGATCATTACATTCTTTCGGCTTAATGCATCGGCCACGACGTTGGCTTTTCCTGGAGTATATATAATTTCAAAGTCATATGCTGCAAGAAACTCCAGCCAACGCTGTTGCCTCAAATTTAGGTCTTTCTGAGTGAACAGATACTTTAACGACTGGTGATCTGTAAACAGTTCAAATCTCTCGCCCAGAAGATAGTGTCTCCAGATTTTCAAAGAGAATATGATAGCCAATAACTCAAGATCATGAGTTACATAGTTTTTCTCGTGCGGCTTCAGTTGACGGCTAGCATAAGCAATCACTTGGCCTCTTTGCATTAACACTGCTCCAAGGCCCTCTCTAGACGCATCAGTCCAGACTTTTAAATCTTGGTTGCCATCAATGATGGTTAACACTGGAGTTGTCGTCAATCTTAACTTTAGCTCTTCGAAAGCCTCCTCACTCTCTTGAGTCCATTTGAACTTAGAATGCTTCTTTGTAAGCTTCGTTAAGTGACCAGATATCTTCGAAAAGTCTTTAACGAACTTTCGGTAATAGCTAGCCAATCCGAGAAAACTGCGGACTTCATTGGGAGTACTGGGCTGTTTCCAATTTTGAATAGCCGTGATTTTGCTTGGATCCACAGCAATTCCTTCTTTTGATACGACGTGGCCTAGAAATTTTACTTCATCTTGCCAGAATATACATTTGGAAAACTTTGCTTTCAATACATTTCTTCTCAGGATTTCTAGAACCTGTTCCAGATGCTTTTCATGTTCAGCTTTTGATTTAGAGAAGATTAGAATATCGTCAATAAAAACCAGAACAAATTTATTCAGTACTCCCCTAAATACTCTGTTCATTAGATCGACGAAGTAAGCTGGAGCGTTACATAAGCCGAATGGCATTACTAACCACTCGTAGAATAAGTCGGGGCCTCTGAACGCTGTCATTGGAACACACTCTTCGGCAATTCGAAGTTGATGGAAGCCTGTAGCTAGGTCCATTCGTGAAAATACTTGTGCTCCATTTAATCGATCCAACAAATCATCAATCCGCGGCAATGGATATTTGTTCTTTATGGTCTGCTTGTTTAGATCACGATAATCCACACATAGACGTAGAGTACCGTCAGATTTTGGGACAAACACCACTGCTGCACCCCAATCAGAGAAACTAGGCCTGATCAGACCTTTCCATACCAGCTGTCGTGTTTGATTGTCTAATTCCTCCTTCTCTTTCAAGGACATTCTTCGAATAGCGTGAACTACCGGCCTTGCATTAGGAATCAAAGCAATCTTGAAATCTATTTCCCTCTGCGGAGGTAAGCGAACAACTTCTTCGAACACATCCGCATAGTTCTTGACGACAGGAATGTCTTTGATGAGGTCAGGAATGTTCTCTGTGATTTCCGGGACATTTTCTATTTGAGCTGGAGAAACATTGAGAGCTGACCAGAAATCTTTTCTATTTGAAGTCGGGCCTTCACATGGTATGGTTATATAATTCCCCGATTGGGCCTTTGCTTTAACCACTCTCTCGGCGCATTTAACTTCAGCTTCATATCTAGTTAACCAATCCAATCCCAGAATGAGATCGAATTCATTAAAATTCATGATGATAGAGATAATAGGGAATTTATAGCAAGAAAAGGAGACAGGTACTGCACAGATCCAACTGAGATTGACGGAACCCCCAACTGGATTTTGGACAGTCATGGGCTCTTTGAGCTTTTTCAAATTCAAATCCAACTTCTTGACTGCACTCTTTGCAATAAAGCTTCGTGACGCGCCTGTGTCAAACAGTGCTTTAACTGGGATGTTTTTGACATTGAGCGTGCCTTCTAAAACATCAGACCTCCCTTGCTTATCTGAGGGCTCAAAAGTTTCCGCTACTTCATTTATATGTACTGCCTCAGATTTCTTTGAGAGTTGACACTCCCGTGCAATATGACCTGCTTGACGACACTTATGGCATTTCCTTTCGCCTTGTGTGTTCTTTTGCCTCTTCGTAGGTTTGGATCCGCTCTTTCCTTTCTTCTTTAAAGATCTGCAATTTCCTTGCAAATGCCCTTGCTTATGGCAGTTATTGCATATGGCGGTCGTTACCAGTTGTTTTCCTGGTCTGGCCCTTTTCTGATTGGTCCTAGGCTCCTTACTGACCTCAGACATCATACTGGCTTCAGGAATATCCGTTTCTGAATCTTCTTTGTCACTACAACAAACTTCTTCTTCGTCACGCAACATTCCTTTCTTGTCTAGATCTTCGTATTGATAAGCCATATACATCATTTCTGAGAAAGGAAGCTTCACATGCCCCAATACTTTATTCCGGTATTTCCTTTGAAGCCCGTGAATAAATCTCAGATTTTTCCTCTTTAGGTCTTGAATTAGATGAGGAGCAAAGTGAGAAAGTTCATTGAATTTCTTATGATATTCGGGAATTGTCATGTCTCCTTGTATCAGATAAGAAAATTCATCACATAATCGCTCAGTTGCTTCGGGAGGAGAAAATCTTTCTAAGAAAATCACTTTGAATCTGCCCCAGGTGATATCACCTTCTGGATTATCTTTAATAACAGAATCCCACCAGAATAAAGCTTCGTCTTTGAGAGCCCAGGAGGCCAGCAATCTTTTCTGGTCATCTCTAAGCTTTAATGCTTCGAAAATTTTCTCAGCCGAACGAATCCAAGCTTGTGTCTTCATAATAGATTCTTCACCAGAGAACGGTATTCCACCCATATTTCGATATTTGATTAATAGGGCCTCAATATCCGGTTCTGTATTCCTTTTGCTTCTGACACTCATTTTCTAGTACTTCTGCAAATGGCAGATCAAGTGTCAGGTCACAGAAAAGATATTTTAAAACATAGAGACAAATACTTCAAATGTAAATGTGTCTATCAAGGTGTAATTTCATTCTGCTACTCATACTAGGATATTACTGATCCTATCTGTATAGAGTTACCCGTCCTAGAACACTACTGGTTCTATTTCTGACGTGTTCGTTCAAATGTTATATTCCAGATCTAAGCTTAACCAAAGCTCTGATACCACGTTGAGACGACCCGAATTCCCGTTCTCACGGAAACAAGGTTATCTTTGGAATATAACACAGAAACATATAATAGCAGAATAGAATTAAATAAATACACCAGATATGAACAACAAAATATACTGGATAAAAGTAATCATCAGAGTTACACAGTATACAGGATCTTACTTAGTACAAATACAGTTCAGCTATACATAAATGTCTACAGCGAAAATAAACAAAATATGTACAATAGGAGCTGAACAGCATAAAAAGAGATAAATGATAGAATCCATCTTCAGCTCCAGCTATCCAGAAAGAACCAGCTAAACCTGAAAACAAGGCTGCCCGTGTAGAAAAAGGGGCACCCGAGTTTTAAAGTGAAACAAACTATGAGTCAGTCATGGGACTGGTATGAGAAATCCACTCAACACATATATAGTTTGGCTAATCACAGGACCACGCCACTTTCGTGGAACGGGTTTACTCCATTGGATTGCCAGTGCTTTAAAACAGATCTTTCTTTTAAACATCGCTATGCTTTTAACAAAAATGAAGCCATTATAAGACTCAGTTCCCATCACACAATGCAACGCAAACCGGAGGATAGAGTTTTACCTTATAATGGCCAAAATATGCTTGATACGAATAAAACAAAGGCATTTGCTATTATTGCTAGTGTTTATATGTTTTGAAAACAATTTCAAATCATAACTATCAATCATAGACGGCATGGGTACCATATATCATGTCGCCATATATATATACAATCAAAACCGCACGATGTCGTATTTGGAAATTGGATTTCCGTCATGAACCAAGGCAAAAGATAGTCCTCACCGAATTCGAGACGCTCTAGCCCGCCCCTCAGGCAAGTACTCAGTCAAGCCTTTGGATCGTCAGGGCCGGTCCACCGATGTGGATTAAAATTCCTGAACACTGCGTTTCCCCACCCTTTGGGGTGTAAACGAGCCAACAAATGACTCCATCGGACCCGGATCGTCCGATCAAACCGAGGCGCCTCGCAACAGCAACAACCACATAGGTGAAAAGTATATAAATGTCAGGGCTGGTAGGTCACTGACACCACCCTAGCTAGAAAGAAACGCAGGCCCTCCCTGATGTCCTCTCCCGTTTTAGGTTCATACCGGGGTGTGAGGCTCGCGAATTCACGTTATACACAAAGCTATGCCACACAGGCGGTGCTTTGATCATCACCACAAGACTTTGCTTTTCAACAGAAGCCCTGATCACTGCATCTCAGCATGCCACACAGGCAATTCATGCCATGCGACTGATGTCCATCCATATACAACCTCTGAGCTCGTACGTCTCAGAGAAGGGCGTTAAGCAAAAGAATAAATTCTCCGCCGCCAAACAGATGTATATTTAACAGAAATCAATCAACACAGAATAAAATCCAATGTCAGACACACAGTCCATTTACAAGTCCGTTCTGGGGCTGAACGAAACCGGAGGCACTAAATACCTCGCAAACCCTTCGATCACCACGTACGTCTGGACGATCACCACTCATTATCCATATTTCGGGATGCCTCCCAATCAGGACCTCGGTTACCATCCAAACGAGGTGAAGATCTCCGGTCTTCGACCACCGTCTTCATCTTCGAATTTCAATCGCCGGTCAATTATTCGAAATGAGAATTAACTCGGCCTTTTCGAATAATTCACGTATATTTAGAATTTCAAATCGATTTGTTTCAATGGTTAAATTACTCGACAACACCAATTTTGTTCTTTAATGTAATTTTCACACCAAACACATTCAACCATCAAAAGCCACACAAATCAAGCAAATTCAGTTTATTTCCATTCCATATCGTTTATGGTATTTTATAACTATTTATCGCTATTTTTATTTATTTTAAAATAGCCAATTTATTCAAAACGACGCTTCGGGCCATAGCGCGGCCGTGGCGCTGTTTTTCTTCAGATTTGATTTACACATATCTGAAAATCTAACCGTTGGATCTTCATAAAATTTACATCATTAGAAAGGTCTTTTCAAAACGAACCCAACGGTTCCAGTTTCGGGAAAATCCGACGGTCGGATCTCCCGGTACAATCGTTTGAAGTTTCGATTTCAAAATACGAACTGCAGCGTCGTTATTCGATTAAATATATAATTATATTTATATATATATAAATATAATCGCTTCTGGCGCTGTTTTTCATCAAATTTGATTTAAACATTCCAGACAATCCAACCGTTGGATTTTTACAAAGTTGGTGCCGTTGGAAAGATCATTCCAAGGCGAACCCGACGGTTGAGGTTTCGGGAAAATCCGATGGTCGGATTTCCCGCACTAGTCGCTTGAAATCACGGTTTCAAAATACGAACTGCACGGCTTCGTTTCGTTTTAATTTTATTTATATATTTATATAAATATAGTTCATTCAGTGATTTCCATATCGTTTTCACTTCAAAAAATTTTCTAACACCTTAAAATTTTGGAAAATTTCGCCATAACCTCCCCTGCACCGGGAGCATCGGGAAATCGCAAATAGCGTTCCCGGTCCTTCTAATCTCAAAAAGAAAAAGAAAAAGCCAAGCGGCTAGCCAACAGGCTCATAAAATCATCACCCAAACAAAGCAGTAAATGTGTACCTATTTGTCGGGCACAAAATTTTATTCCTCTTCTCTAGCCCCTTTGCTATAACCTGTTCAATGAATATGTATGCACATATATACACAGTTCTTATCATTTATCATTTTCTATTCGACTTCATATTTGATTTCTATTTGGTTTAAAAACACCATTCATTCTAATGTCACATAAATAGGTGCAAATCATTTCATTAGCTAATTAATGAATATTTCAACTCATATATGTTTATTTTGAACAAGTGGCTATTTTTAACACTTCACACTTCAACGATTTATGCATACAATAAAAATGTGATTTTTATTGTAAAACAATTCATTTCAAAACACTATTTTTCTATATAGTTCATGTTGGTGATAAAAATGGGATTTTTATCCTAAAACAATTTCTTTTAAAACGAGATTATTTTACACAGTTCATATAGTCGATAAAAGGTGATTTTTATTATCAAACAATTTATTTCAAAATATGAATACCATTCAACACATGAATTTTCTAATCAACGAATGAATATCAATTCAACACATGAATGTTTTCTATAGTTTAAGCATATGAAAATAATTCAAACACACGAATATTATTCAAAATTTCGGCAGCGTAACGGCAGGGTAGTTAAACCGGGACCGTCCCTAGTACGGCTCCTCGCTCTACCTTAAAACCTCGCGGTTTTTGACAATGGGGTTCATGCATCTAGTTCGCACGCAGGCGGCATGTATATATTTATTTCATTTCCACAAACTAATCCTATGTGGTTTCAACCAAATATTTCACAATCACAAACGGGTATTTTTCAACCACAATCAACCAATATCAATCACAAACAATCCCAAACAATCATTCAATTTTCACAACAATTTCAACCAATAAATATCGTCCATGGTTTGTGGACGAGGGGCATATATATATATATATAGATATTTATATATAGCTATTCACTTTCATTTCACACATATATAATATTTTTAAATCAGAAATCTCACCAATAGCTATCCAACTTCACTTAGAGAAATCTTCGCCTTTCTCGCCTTTTGTCGCTTCGTTGCCTGTATTCTCTACATATGTAAAAATCGAATTTTTACGATGTTATTCAATATATAAAAATTGAATTTTTACTACGCTATTCAATATATAAAAATATGATTTTTACTTCGACTTTCAATATATAAAAATCTGATTTTTCTTTTTAAAGTTCAAATCTTTTTCCATTCTAAAGCTCAAACCTTTTTCTCTTTGAAGTTAAAACCTTTTTCTTTTTGAAGTTTAAACCTTTTTCAAAAAATCGGTTTTTATATGCTTTTGAAAATAAGTTTTTATTTCCTTTTTAAAAATCAGGTTTTTTTATTGCCTTTAAAAAATCAGTTTAAAAATCTTTTTTTTAAAAATCAGTTTAAAACCCTTTTAAAAATTAGTTTAAAAATCTTTTTTAAAAATCAGTTTAAAAGCCTTTTAAAAATCAGTTTAAAAATCTTTTTTAAAAAATCAGTTTAAAACCCTTTTTAAACAAATCAATTTTTTTATTCTTTCTTTTAAACAAAATCTGTTTTTTTTATTCTTTTAAAATTCAGTTTTTAACATTATATAAAAATTAGTTTAAAATTCTATATAAAATCAGTTTTTACTTCTATATAAAATCAGTTTTAACCTTTCTTTAAAAATTCAGTTTATATATTCTAAAAAAAAACAGTTATTACTTTTTTTTAAATCATTAAAAAGGAATCGTTTTTTTTCTTTTTGCAAAACAAAAATAAAAACAAAAAATAAAATAAACTAAATGCTCACCCAGCTGCGAAGTGGAGGGAAGAAGAAGGAGGCGTCGGCGGCAGGTTGGTGGGGGTGCTCGGTGGTGTTGCGTCGAGGTAAGGGGGGCGGCGGCTGCTTCGATTTGCTTCGACTGGGGGCGTCGCGATGAAGGCGCTGGAAGGAGGAGGTCGGCGGCTTCGAGGTGAGGGCGGCGCGATGATGTTCGTCGACGTCGATGTCTGGAGGGCGGCGACTCGATTGATTTAGGTTTTTTTTTGTTTCTGGTAAATGAATCGGGGGGGGGGGGCAAGCAGAAGAAAAGGAGGGAAGAGTATATATTTATTTTTATTATTTAATTATTTAATTTTGCAAAAAGGTTGGCTTTTACATACGACCTCGAAACGAGGCCTACCGCCTGTCGTCCATAGCGTTTTACCCCCATTCCGAACACAATGGGATATGTATCGTAAGCTGATTTGATCGTTACAGTCAGTTTCCTTTTGAATTTTCATTTAAATCACTATATTGAATTTTAAACGCACATTTCAAATTACCGGGGCCACATACTAACTAGAAAAATTCCAGAAAAATATTTTCTAGCTTCGTATTGACGATACGGTCCTAACAAAACTAGTTTCATCGAATTCTGAGACCGTTGGAAAAATGGCCAATTTCCAGTCGATTAAAATCAACTGAAATCGGTCAAACGCGTTTTCCTTTGCCTCGCTCACATATTGATTCGGAAAATTATGAAATTTGAAACCTAGCAATAACTTCACATCCCGGACCCAACAAAAGTGGTTTCGTCGAAATCCGAGGTCGTTTGCAAAATGTCCATTTTTAAGGGCCTGAATTCCACAGCGACAATTCAGAATTTTCAACTGGACATATCTTTTGATTCCCGCTATCAATTTTCGATTGGTCAGATTCGTTGGAAAGATATTATCAATTAGATTCCATTATTTTTGGTTTCACTAAAATCCGGATTGTTTTGCACCCGGTACAGTCCGACAAAGTTTGAATTCAATTTTTGAAACTGCCACGCCATTTCAGGCCTTGTTTATAATTATAATTAATTATATTCGTTTTCAATTGTCGACTCAAACTTAGTTTTCATCGCCATTATCTAAAATATTTATTTTAAATATTTAAAATCCATTATTTTAGCTAATTTAAAAATTTTAAATTGGTTCAGATTTTCTGGGTCGTTACATCTTGCCACGCTGAATTCCTGAAAAATTGTTTCCTGTTTCGACTGGGTCGACTTAAATTTCCACATTGAATTAGAACTAAACTCTGATACAAATCTGGAAAATAAGGAATTTGAATTTTAAGGTATTTAAACATTTTCCACAGAATGATTTGATACACTATTCTATGGTATGAACACAATATTCACTCGTCACTTGTTTGTTTCCATGCTTGATTGAAAAAGAACTTGGAAAGAATAAATTCGATTTTAAAACCTGCATTACTCTTTTTCCAAAACAAATTTTGCACTTGCCAAAATATACAAATGCTGTTCTGGCACTTTATTGTTGTGAAACACATTTCACACTTTGCACTTATTCTTTCTCATTGCTGTATTTATTTTCTGCTGTGTAGATTGTTGCTCGACCACATGGTCTTAAACAAGTACACACATTTGAATAATTTATTATACTCATTTCTAGTTCCACCATTGTGTATTTGTTTGCTTCATTCACTCTGGACTGAACTGCATGCATGTTTGTAAACAATATTGGTATGAGGTAATCTGCCTCTTCACTGATTTGTGCACTTGAAATTCTGAGCCGAACCATTTATATATAAGCTGCCTTCATTGCCCTGTTGCTAGCTAGACCATTTGGCATTATTGTGTTCAAACTTGTGCTGCATTACATGCTTGATGTATTCTACTTGAACCATGCATATAAAACAACATACCTGAATCTGATTTTGCACCATTCATTAGAGCTTTGAACTTGCTACTAATTTCTGAACCATGCTACGAGTTTTGCCATTCCAGTAAGAACAAATCATGTACACAATACTGCATTGAATTAAATAGCCTATGTTGCTTTGTTATGCTGCTCCACCATCATCATGCTGATTTGAACATGAATGTTAAGTCTTGCTGAAGCACTAGTTGAACTGCGTACACTCATACATGAGATTGATCACCTCTTGTACATGCTACAGCCAAATATCCTTGTTCATGCATTGTGCTTAAAAACGTAACACCAATTTTGAACTCTCTCTCGACCATTTATGTTGCATTAAGTTGAGTTTGATGTTGGCCACTGTATGCATATGTTTCCAAACTGTTTTGACTATGTTTTGTGAACCTGGCTTGCTCCATGTTTGTTTAAAGCTGAACCTGCTTTTGTGTTGTGTCATACATTTGAAAATCTGCTTTGATCCATGTCTCCATGTATACATATGCATGTATATTTGTGTTTTGTTGTGACCATTGAGTTTGAGCTTTCCTGTATATGTGCCTTGGCTTTACTTGACTATGGCTGACCCTTGGGCTATGTGTATTTGTGCTCGACTCATGGTTGATCATCTTAACCCTTGTACACTTGAATACTTGATTGACTTTGTTGCTTGTCTCGACAACATTTAATTTGCTGAATCATGTTTTGACCATAATGTTGAACTTCATACTTTGCAGGTTTGACTTGAATTCATTTGCATTGTTTTGAATCTTTCTGTTTTGACTTTGTATTGTTGCACTGAGTCAAGATGGTCCACGTGGCTACTCCTCAGTTGCACGCTGATTGGCGAGGCAGTGCACACGTGTATATTTATACACGTGTGTATATGCAGCCATCAGACAATTTCCTGTCCCTGTACTTATATAAACTGTCTGCCTAGACATAGATGAATAAATCAGATCGAGTCAGAAAAATGATGAGAAACACACCAAAATTCTGAGGCAAATAAAAATTAAAAATAAATTTATATTTGCATTTGTTCAGTTTTATTCGTGTTGCAGTATACTGTGTGTTTCTGTTTTCATGTGACAGGTATGAAGACTGGACTGACTGTAAAGATGTTGTGAAGACTGAAGAAAAAAAAACAGAGGCGGTGAAATGTAAAAGTGTCAAAGTGTATTAGTGAAACTGTATAACTGAGTGATGAGTGATGTAGCTATGAAACTGTGTATGAAATTGAAAGTGAAATGAAATGTATTTCAGTGAATTACAGTGTGTTGTGCAAATAGTGGAGTTCTAAAAGTTTGTACTGTTTGAATATTGAAATGAAATATTCTATTTAAATGAAATACTGTGTTAATATTTGTATTTCTGTATAGTAGTATTTCACTTAAATATAAATATTATATTCCTGTCTGTTGTGAATATGAAACAGTATAGTAACAAACACATTAAAATAATATATACTTGTTTGTTATCATCAAACAAAAATCATATAATTGTTATATACAACTACGTTATATACAACAGATTCTTCGTCAAGAACAATTTTATGCTGCAACAAAGAAGTGCATGATCATGACACAAAGTGTTCTGCTCTTGAGGTAAATTGTTTCAAAGGAAGGAATACAGGTGGATCAGAATACAGGTGGATCAGAATAAAGTCGCTGCAATCAGAGATTGGCCTCAGCCTAAGACTATAACAGAAGTCAGAAGCTTTCATGGTTTGACATCATTCTAACGAAGGTTTATTCCACACTTTAGCAATGTGATGGCTCATGTTACTGATTGTATGAAAGGGAAACAATTCATGTGGTCGAAAGAAGCTCAGTTTTCTCTTGAGAAGATCTAGGAATTTTTGACAACAGCACCAGTCCTAGTGTTACCATATTTTCAGTTGCTCTTTGAATTGCATACACATGCATCGAAAGTTGGAATTGGAGGGTGTTGAGTCATAAGGGTCATCCTATTGCCTATTTTAGTGAGAAGCTATCAGGAGCAAAGATGAGATACAATATGTATGACATGGAGTTATATGCTATTGTACAAGCTGTAAAGCATTGAAGACATTACTTGTTTTACAAGGAGTTTGTTCTATATACTAATCATGAAGCATTGAATTATTTGCAAGGTCAAGATAAAATTGCTGTAAGACATGCAACGTGGATTGCTTGTTTGCAACAGTTTACATTCGTTGTAAAGCAAAAGTCTGGAGTGACTAATCATGTAGCTGATGCTTTGAGTTGAAGGAATCATTTGCTTACGACTATGTGAGTCAAAGTAGTTGGTTTTAATGTACTACCAGAATTGCTAATGACAAATTCCTATTTCTGGCAGGTCATAGACAGAGTCAAGGAAGGAAATATGGAAGGTTATGTTCTAATCAATGGTTTTCTATTCAAGGGAACTCAATTGTGTATTCCAAATTGTAGTTTGGGGATGAAGATCGTCAAAGTACTGCATGAGGAAGGACACGTGGGTGAGATCGTACTTTGAAGTTGATTTCTGATTCTTATTTTTGGCCATCTATGAGGAAAGAGGTCGAGAAATTTGTGCAGTAATGTCATGTTTGCCAAGTGTCGAAGGGAACTGCCACTAATGTTGGATTATGCATGCCATTGCTTGTGCCTACTAAGCCAAGGGTGGGTATTAGTATAGATTTTGTTTTTGGAATGTCGAGGACATAACGAGGCAATGATTCAATACATGTGGTAGTAGATCGATTTTCGAAGATGGTTCATTTTATTGCTTGCAAAAAGACGGCCAATGCAGTGAATGTTGCTCAGATATTCTTCAAAGAGATCTATCGACTTCATAGGTTGCCTGAGCCTATTGTTTCAGACAGAGATACTCATTTTTTAAGTCATTTCTGGATTAGTTTGTGGAAGATGACTGGAACAAAGCTGAAGTTTAGCAGTTCTTATCATTCGCAAACCGATGGGCAGACAGAAGTGGTAAACAAATCTTTGGGAAATTTGTTGAGATGCCTTATGAAAGATAATTTGAAAAGTTGGGATGCGAAGTTGTGTCAAGATGATTTTGCACACAATCATGCCATTAATCGAAGTACAGGGTTCAATCCATTTCAGATTATCTATTCAATCGTGCCAAGAGGTCCCTTAGATTTGCCTATGATTCCACAGCAGAAGGGAGTGGTTAAACGGGCTAGGGATTTCGTTGAAGAATTACAGGAATTTCATAAAGTTGTGTAGGAGAGATTGCCTAAGTTGAATATGAAATATAAGCAATTTGCAGATTCGAAACCACGAAGTGTTAATTTCAAAGAAGGAGATTTTGTGTACGTTGTATTGACGAAAGATCGTTTTCCTATAGGAACTTACAATAAGTTGAAGGCTCGAAAGATTGGTCCCATAGAAATCATGAAGAAAACCAATGGTACTGCTTATCGGTTGAAGCTGCCAGAAGGTGTGTATATTCGGATGTGTTCAATGTCAAGCATCTGATTCCATACTATGAAAATGAGCTTATCGATGAAGAAGAGTGTGTGAATTCGAGGTCGAATTCTTCTCAACCAGGGGAGGATGATGCAACACATCATGGAAAATGCACATTGGTGAATTATAAGACGTCCAACGACTTAGACAAGGAGTCCAGTGTCCTAAAGCAAGGAGGAGGGATTTTCAGGTCATTCAGCGCCCTAAAAAAGCCATCCAGCAAGATAAAGCAAGAAGAGAAAGCTTATGGGTCGTCCAGCGCCCTAAGGGAACTGTTTTACGGACAAAGCTTGAAGAGAGGTAGTGTCGGTCGTCCCTCGACCTAACTAGGATGTTTCTCGATCCACAAAACCAGGAAGAGGACTAACAATCTAAAGAGGAAGTACAGGCTTAAGAAAGTGTTGATAGGTCGTTCGCTTTTGGATCGTTCCGCCTGAAGTTGGATCGCGCCTCTTGCATATTGGGTCATATTGATGTTTTGTAGTTTGGGTCGTTTCGCCTTTTTAAGGCATGTTTGTATGTGATGGATCGCCCGCATCTGTTGGATCGTGTTTTTAGGGTTTAGACCGCGTATTTTGAGTCGCGCTCTGTTTTAGGGCATGGGTATGTGTTGGTGTGAGCCTATAAATAGGGCCATTGTGTGAGTTGTAAGGTTGTTGACACTTGAATAAATTCCTTTTACGAGCTTTGTGCCACCATTAAAATTGGAAGTTGAGTGTAATCTCCTTTCTCCATCTTCGGATATTCGAGTGCGCTCGAATCAACGAACTTGAAGCCAATTCACGGTATCTGTAACACCCCGCATTTTTAATGAAATTAAAAATGTGGAAATATGTACATATATTATATGCATAGATATATTTAAGAGAAAAAATTAATAATGACAATTAAATTGCATGTAATAAGTTCATGCCGTGAAATGAAGAAAAAGATTAATAAAAGAAATTACATGCAATACATGAAATGCGAAGAAATGCATGCGAACATTTAAAAAGAAAAAAGAAAATTTGAAGAGCTTCCAGAATTTGGTCACGGGATTAGCATCATTGCATTAGTGGCGATTTTCTGGTCAATTTAGACCTATGGTTTGCAGAAAATCGATTCAAAATGAAAGAGATATCTTTAAATTAAATATCGCGATAAAACATGAAAAAAAAGAATGAGAAAATAATAATGGTTACCATTGTCCTCAGTCTAAGTAGCCTAATTGGTTAGAGCATGTGACTTGCATATAAGAGGTACAGAGTTCGATCTCCACCAGCTCCATATTTTTTTTGTTTTAGGGGAATGGCTAAAAAGTGGCTTAGTGTGAACACAGTTTAAGTAAAAGATAATGTCTAAAAAGAAGAAGGTAATGAGCAATTAATAAATAAAATTAATTGCGTGAAAATAAGAAAGATGTGTGTGTGTGTGTGTATATATACATACATAGATATATATATATATATATTCATACACATGACGGTTAAGAATTTAATGCATGCAATTAATTACGTGCATATGAATATATGCATAATTAAGAATAAAATTAATAAATGGATGTTTGTATTTTTTATGCATGCAATCATACATGTGCATGAACATAAATTAAAATAAAAAGAAGAATTAGTAAATTGATTGAAATGAGGGCATGCAATTAAAATAGAAAGAAAGCAATTAAATAATTTCAACGATGAATTAATTAAAAGAAGGGGGAAGACCGCATACATGTGTGTGTGTGTGTATAGAAAGATAAGCAATAAATCTAATGGCACAGAAGAAATGCCATAAGTGTATGAAAGGGAAAGAATGAGCATTTAAAGTAAGTAAATGTCAAAAGAATTAAATGCATGATGGAAAGAGGTTATTGTATGTTAAAAATAGTATATTAATGCATTAATTAGAAAGAAATAAAGCGGTTTCTTTTTGACTAAAGGAGCACTAAGTGTGAAAAGGGTTAAGGCGGTTTCTTTTAAAAAAAGCACTAAGTGTGAAAAGGGTTAAGGCAGTTTCTTTTAAGAACATTCAGTGGTTAAAAAGAGAATTAAATCATCTAATTGATTAGAGGGAGAATAAGACAAATAATTGTTCACATACAATTACTTAGTTTACGCACAAAGGTGGAATATAAATAAATATAAGTTAGAACAAGCATTGCACGCGAATAAAGGAGCAACCAAACAAAGAAAGAAAAGATTGTCTTGAAATTTTATTTATGTGCAATGAATAAAATTTCAAATCAAAAAGAGAAATATATATATATATATATATATGTTTTTATTTAATCCTAAGGGTCAAGTTCTTCTAACCCACCTTTAAATAGATGGCTAGGTTTTCTTCCACTCTCATAATTTCAGAAGAGACATCAAAACTCTGCTCTTTTCTTCCTCAAGCAATTCTCTTCTCTTCTGGTCCAAATCCTATTCTAAAAATAAAAATTAGATTTTGGCTTCTTCTGCTTCAGAATTAGAGAAAGAGAATTTAGATTATTCAAGAGCTGAAGGGAGGAATTAACATTAATAAAAGATTATTCAGAATTGGGAAAGCAAATCAAGGTCAGTGGGTTTAAATTATAATTTTGAATAATAGTATATCTATCGTTCGACATTCCCGATTTATGTAAAGATTAATTTGATAAACATGCTAATTACTACAGTCTTAACTTTATGTTTATTCTGTTCTTCTCCCTCTATTTCCCCTTTTTACTTTTATGACTAGGCTAACTTCGAGCCTAGTCCAATCTCGTTGAAATATGCGCATGAACGAAATTGAGATAATTGGAAAAGTTTGGGGATGATAATGAAAAAAGGGAATATGGGGATATCGCTTAATTGAGAATATAAGGCTGTAATTTGTGGCATAACTGTAAAGAATGTGAACAATTGATAGAGTTGGAATAAGTACACTATTTGAGAATTACATGTTATTTTAAATGATGTTAATTACATGTAGAAAGACATGCGGCATATATGGGAAATTGGGCATAACTTATATATGGATTATAGGCATAAATTGAATTGGAAAATTATGGGTAATTAGTATTCACTATAATACAAGACTTGAAATTGGGCATGAATTAAGGAAAAGATAATGAACGCCTACGACCTGAGGTTAGATTTGGTTTGCGGTATAAGTTTGCCTGGAACCGCCTGGCATATCCAGCAACCACAAACGGTAATCTAATGTGAGAGGTCAAGGCCAGAATTAGATGCGTAATAGTGATAAGACACAAGGTTAGATTTGGTTTGCGGTAGAAGTCTGCCCGAAACTGCCCGGCATATCCAGCAACCGCAAACGGTAATGTAATGTGGGAGGTCTTGCATGATTACAGATATAATGAATTAATGAATACTTAACCAAGATAAGACATGTGGTAAAGACATGGGAATAATAAAGGGGTTAAGTGGGTAACATGGAAAGCATGGATAAATGGTTAAATTTGAATACTTAACCTAATTAAACCTGTAGTGGTGTTACGAACCAGTTGAATTGAGTATGGATTAAGTAAACTTGTAAAAAAAATGGGAAGGGTTAAGTTGATCTTAATTAATGCCAAAATGGAGAATGATAGTAATAACCTACAATGAATGAACTAGAATAAGAAAAGGAAAGATAATAGGTAGGCTTGTCCTAGGGACAAGTGAGAATTATAACTTATGAAATAAGGTAAGTTATAAGGAACGATAAGGGAAATGAAATAACTTATGTAATAAGATAAGTCGTACTTAATTGTAAATTAAGTAATTTGTAAAGGCAGGAATAAATCTATGAATAAAGATAACATAAGTTATATGAATGGAAAGGGATTAGGACATAATAGGAGATTGGTTGAGTTGAGTAATTCTCTGAGTGTCAACCTGATGTTGATTTCTGTCTTCGGGGTTGATACTTAGGGAGTTATTCTCTTACCAATGTATATGTGAATTAAGATGTACTTAATTATAAATTTAGTAGAACATGTTATGGTAATCATTAGATGGAATAATGAATAGATTATGAGAATAACATGTTCTAGGCTTATTAATAAACTTAAATGGGTTAAGTTATAAATGGAATTAATAAGCCAGGGTAACATGGTAAACTTGAAAAGGAAGTCAATGTGAATGAGAATAACTAAGTTAAAATGAGAAAACTGAAGAGGTGGCACAAGCGCGTAATTAATGATTAGACGTAGGGTCCAATGAGATATTAAACTGAGGTGCTTCGAGCGTTCCATACGTTATAGGATGAATAGCCCAACGAGGTAGATCATCACAGTGTCATAAGGCACGAGGGGAGCGCACGTTCATCTAATTATTCTGGCGGCTCCGACAGACTGGAAGGGGAAGCACGCGGCTTCTTAAGACGTTAAAGGTGCTCCTAGTAGTCCTTTGTGTGGTGGCAGATGTTTAAGGCTGTGTCCGCAGAGGTTGGATCTGCGCCTAACTACTAATAGGGTGGGTCTTGACTGCAAGAATAACTAGGCAGTCAGAATGTTGTACGCGGTGAGGGAAAAGGTGATGCGGCGGCTGCCTCAACGGAGGCGGAGGATCAGGACCAACAATGGTAGTAGGTCGTCGAGTACCTGTCATTGGCAGCCAGTAGGATGCGGAAAGGCTAGAGTTAAACCCAAAAGTACGATTAACCATTCACTATCATGGGACATGGGTTGAGGGGAGACGCCACATGGATGTTTAGATTGTTTGCTTAGGGGCTTGTCTCTTAGCTCTTGTAGTCTTTACTAGTTGAGGGAGGGGTTGAGGTGGGGCCATAGCCACCGTAGAAAACAGACCCTAGGGATATTTGTGTGACAGGCTCTTAAAGGCGAGTCTTGCATATATACGAGGAAAGCTCCCGACTGAGTTCCGTGTTTCTTGTTTAGCCCTGCCATGGAACTCGGGCACGCACACACGATGGGTGTGCGGGTTAGGCATCGAATACGTTTGACGATACGTGGGAAAGTCTAGATACATGCATGTCTGCTCTGGATGGTGTATCGTAGACTCTGGGGCATTACTCGATGGAGGAATCTAACTTAGTGGAAAAGTTCGAGGATAGCAGTCAGTACGCTTACGTAGTACAGCGATAGTGGTTCTATGCGGATGTAGCATTATTATATATATAAAGATATATGTACATTACTATGGCATTGGATGAGGGACTGCGCATATTAATATGGTGTTATGGAGGAGACCGTGCGAGTGGGGTACCATGAGGTGTACCTCAGTTTGGAGGTAGCTACATATACATTGTATTAGGTTAATCTACGAGGGAGTGGATGGGTGCGACGTGTGTGTAAGCCTTGAGTGCTAATAACACAGATAACCTAATAAAATAAGAATTGTAATTGAACGGTATATATAGGATTATCCAGAAGTGTAATCTAAGTCCAGTCACCAGAACTTGTGTTCTGACCCCCCTCCTCATAACATTCGCAGGTTAGGTTCGTGACAAAAACTGTATAGCTTTGGATACTGGTTTAGCAGTATTGTTATTAAGGTAAAGCTATGTTTTAATTACATTATATTTTATTTCTTCCGCTGTGAGATGTTTTCGAACTCTGACATGTTTTACGTCTCTGTATTTTCTACAGGATACCAGAGAAAACCAACTCGGGTTTCGATGGATTGGGTTTTTGAAAAAAAATCAGTCTGTCGGAATTCGGGTTGTTACATCAGGTATCAGAGCTTCGGTTTAGAATCCTATATAGATAATGAGTGAACGTATTTGTATTTTCAAAATATAAATATTATATATATATATAAACCTAAATCCATAGAGGAACCCACTAAACAGAAAGAGGAAAATGGTTTAGGAATATACATGGTTGAGAAAATTGAATTTGTGTGGGTGTCTACGAAAGGCTAGTTGAGTTGGAGACCCACTTTGAGTCTAACCCAATGATTAACTTTTAAGAACTTGAAATTATAAAAGTTTTGGCGAAAGAATTTGTGGTGTTTTCAAGTTTTAATTTTAAAAGTATTTTTGATGTTTGAAAGAGATACGTAAGAAACATATTTGAAAAACAGGTATACTTTGTAAGATAATGATTATTGTTTTAAAAAGAAATTTTTTTGGGTGGACAAAATAAGTTGTAAAGGATAAGAATATAGTAGATTTTTACACCTTGTAGAAAGCAATCAAAATTAACATTGTAGGTATAAACAATGTAACTCTATAGTTGTCCTTGCATATTCCAGTTTTACGATTTGAAAAAAAAATGTTTTGCATTTTTGTTTGGTGACATGTTTTTATGATTTGGAAAAAGTAAGTTTTGGAAAAGAAAATAAAGTTCTGAGAACTTTTAATTTTTGGAAGAAAAATGTAATGAAACAAGGGGGCCAAACCAGGTTTTAAAAAGAATGAAGTAGGTAAGGATTAGTGCCTAGAAAGAACGAGAAGAAGTTTGACGCTATGAAGTAAATAGAAAGGACTATCTTGGAATAGTAGAAAATTCCCGTAGAATGCAAAAGCATTGTAAAGCCTAGGATTGTTGCTTGAAAAAAAAAGTGTAGACTAGTAATACAAAGAAAGGACTATTAATGACTACTAGGTGGTGAAGGGCAAGTAAGAATATATATTCTGTTGTTTGGACTTGTTGTTGTCGGAATTGACATACTCCTAAGATTCTTGGCCTGTAGTAGTAGCTGTGTAGGATGTTGTTTGAGTTGAAAACAGAAAAGCTTATTTGGAAAATAAATTTAAGTAATGGGATCAAGTCAAATAAACTAAGAAAGAAAATAGCCTAATAAAGAAGAAAACAGCAAATTCAGTGAAGCAACAAACGTGACGAGAAAAGAAAATGAAAATATTAAGAAAAGGTGGATAAAAACTCTATTTTTTCCAAGATAAGTTGAAAAAGAAAAGAAATTTTTCTTATATGGGTTGTGCATGGATAGGAAAATAGGAAATCTTTATAGATTAGTTACATAAAATCCAAGTACAATTTGAAAAGGTACATAAAAGAAAAACGGAAAATGTAAATTCTTCCGTTTTATACCTTTTTGTAACATAAGAAATTGAATTTAGAAAATTAGATTTTTCTAAATTTTGAATTTAATGATGGTTGTTAGGGTTTTGGATGCAACAATTGGATGAACTATGCTCTTATTATGTAAGAGTGTGGGAAAATTTGGGTGAAAAATGTTTTGATTTTCAAAAATATTGCATTCATATAAAACTGCAAGTATATTTTGGATGTGAGCATAATGTTTTAAAAAGAGTTTTTGAAAGTTTGCATACATATAGGTGGTACCAAATTAGGCATACATACATTACTATGATGTATTTCACTTTGCACATGTATACAATGTTTGCAAAAATTGGATTGTTACATTATCGCTTGCGAGTGATCAACATTCAAAGAATCGTAGATCATAACATGCTATCTTGCGAAATCAACGTGTAAGAGACAGCGAGATTATGGCATCAAAAGATCAACGGAGTTAAGCATTTATCCAATCCTTGATTCGATTTCCACGAATTCATCAATTCGTGTGGAGTTAGATCCTAGACGCTGCGCCAAAACTCCACATCTTAATATGTCTCTGAGCTGAGAAAGCGTGTTTTTCTTTAAGCATACTTTTATATAAAGTCAAATTTTCAAGGTCTATATCACTTGCAAATTCCCTCTCTTTAAATAATGTTTCAACTTCAAGAAGCAGTTCATAATCTTTTGGCCTTTCTCTATTCCATTTCTTCAATTCCACTTTATAAGCATACAACTTCTACATAAAATTATAACAGGCGAACCCCCCTCCATTAACTTAAAGACCTATGTTGACACATATATCATAACCTTCTTTTACATATCATTCATTTGAATATCTAAACGGGAACCCTTTTGATGTATCAGGAATAATGATCTCTAGAAGGAGAGGTTTGTGATCACTTAATAAATGAGATAAGGCTAGTGCTTTTATGTCAGTAAATTTTTGTAGACATCGGTGTACAAAAATTTTATCAATATTATTTGCCAACCCTCTACGTCTCCAAGTAAAATTAAATCCCATAGCCTTATCTCTATTAGCCCAGACTGTGCAAGGCAATTGTTTATAGCTATGATTTGTTGAAAAGGTATGGGTAACCCACCTCTCTTATCTAAATGAGATGTTGAATTGTTAAAATCACCAATCAATACCCATTCACCATTAATAATTCCAGACTCATGAATAATATGTTGCCAAAGCACTTGTCTCTCATTAAAACTAATGCTAGCATAAATGACAGATAGATATACACAAAGATCCCCTGAATTCTTAGCCAGAACAGTAAGATGTTGATTTGAAGAAGAGATTTCATCCCTCGACCAAACATTTGAATTCCATAAAAGTAAGAGTCTACCAATATATTGTATCGATACGAGGCATTTAATCCCATTTATTAGGTGTTATCGTACTAAAGACTTGCAAATTATTCTTATTGAGCTTATTTTTCAGCAAACCAACAATAGTTGGTTTGTATTTTGTCAGCAAGGATAACTCATCACTCATACGATCTGATGTGTTCAACCCCTGACATTCCATTCCATTATCATCATATAATAGGAGTGTTGCTCCTTAATGGCCTTTTAGGGGGAGTAATATATGAGATCATGTTATTTACCTTTGAGATTTGCAAGACATTCATCATTCTTTGTTATACCAACTAAAACATCATGATGTTCATTAGAAGGATGTGCTTCATTCAAATTATCTGTAACTAACTTCAATAGACCAGGCATTAAAGCTGTAGGAAATTCATATTCTAATAAATCCAGTCCAGAATCAACACTATTTTGAGCTCCAGGAATATGAGGTTGAGAGATTTCATCAGAGTTTACAACACTTCCATACGAACTAGCGATATTCAAATTAAAACTTGCATTCCCTATAGGATCTGACTGTTTACCATTCCATAATGGATCTTTAGATAGCTCGTTAACTAAAGTCCTATGACCAAACTTCTTACATTTACCACAACGATGAGGAATATATTCATATTCAACTAAAATTTCCTTCATAAGACCATTGTGCAATTTAGTAGGAATTTTCTCTGCCAATTTTGAGTTCAAATCAATACCCACAAGGATTCAACATATTTTGTTACTCTCTTACTCGCCGTATTGTTATCCGATATAATAGGGTCCCCAGTATAACTAGCAATCCTCGAGAAACTAGAATTAGTCCACATTTCCACGTCAAGATTCAGTAACTTTATCTAGATCTGAACCTTATTGGATTTATAATTCTCAAAATCATATCCAGAAATCATCTAAAAACCATTAATAGCCCTCCAAAATTCTTATATATATATGTGTGTATGTGTGTGCGTATGTACGATTCCAATGTATAATTGTTGTCATCGAAACCAGAAAATGGATTTTCTAACAGTCAACCCCAACCAGATTAAAGCTATTTGGGACATTCAGGAACCGCAAAAGGTTACAGATGTGCAGAGCTTGAATAGGAAAGTAGAAGCCTAGGGAAGAATCATATCCAGGGCCACGGGAAATTGCATTCCTTTCTTTGACCTAATAAAGAGAGGAAAACGCAACTTCGCATGGACGTAGACCGTGCCGAAGCCTTCAAAAAATTGAACCATCTGGAAAGACCTCTGATTTTATCAAAGCCCATTGATCACACGGACTTATTTGTGTATTTGGCGGTACCATTGCATGCAATTAATTTAGCACTCTTCCGTGAAGAAGATCGGATTTAGTGGCCAGTGTACTATGTAAGAAAGAGACTACCTGGAGCAGAATGCAACTACTCCAAACTCAAAAAGCTCATCTACTGTTCGACATTATGGAAATTTCTATTTACTTTGAAATTTCGTCAGGAAAATATTGAAATAAACAACAAGCACACGATGTACACTTGTAATACGTGATGAATACAGATCGATCTACGGAGAAAGAAATAATTTTGTTTCTATCAACCAAATGAAACCAAATTCATGTTAAAATTTTGACTAACTAAAAAATTCAAAGTCTAACAAATTAATAACAACAAAAGTTGAATGAAAATTGTGGGATTGAATGACAACTTAGGAATAAATCCGCTTTCTAGATCGCATGAATCAACATAAAATGAAACCATGATCGCTCTTTTTTTCATTTGTGAATTTAGTTAATATGATTATCATAAGCATGGCTTATTTTTGCTATTAATTAGCATAAAATAAACCATCAAACTATAACATATCCACTAAATCATTTTGCTAGTTCCCATCAAAATGATAACAAGTTGAAAGTGAAATGTACTTTTAGCTTGGCCTATTAACTATTAATTAGAAATATAGAACATCAAATTTTGATTTCAACTTCCTCTTAATCACCATCATTGTGACACCTCATGTCCGTTAATTTCACTATTTATCAGGATGCACTAAGCATGTGAAGCGTTATAGGCAAACAGAAACATTACAAAACTGGTATAAAATAACAGAGGAATTAAAACTTTATTTAATAGAAAAGCTTCGTGGTTCAAACCTAATCACATAATAAATCTGAAATACTGAAAACATAAAACTTCTACCTTGTACAAAAATCATCATCATAGTACAATAATACATAAAAAGTGCATAATCCCCAAAATGTAGCCATAGTAGAGAAGATATGAAATCAAGCAGCTCCAAGAAGAAGGAAAGAAGAATCATGATCGAGCTTAAGTATTCTCACCCTGAGAACCTTGGAGGGGGGGGGGGACGGAAGAGAAAAAATAGGAAACAAAATGGATCAAACATAAAGTCTGGCGAGTCCATTTACTTTTAGCATATAAATGAGTAAAAGCATCATGACAATTATATAAGTTGGAGAGAGATAACAGTGTCATAAGGAAGGTACAACAGGGCAAACAGGTTAAACAGAACAGAACATGCGTTGCGCTTTTATAATACTTTTCTCTCCACCAATACTAGTATAACAAGATGATCCCAACAATTACAAGATAGTAGATGTAGGTGTACTTCTATGAGAGGTTTTACCGTATACAATAACAAGGAGCCCAATAGAACTGACATGTGTTAACCCCCAACGACAATAACGGGATCTGAAACAAGCAAGACTAGATGTACCCTAATTACTACCCCCAATCGATTGGCTCCCTAACCCGTAGATACCCTGTGCTGGCCCCATAGTAGGATGTATCACTTCCTAAAGTGGCAACCCTTTGTTTACAAGATGTGCACAACCATATCCACTGGTGTCACAACATCTTATCTTCCCTAGCAAGAAGACCTATGCACACACATGACTTTGTTGGAATGCGCCGTCAACACCATCACTCAAGTGACCTCTTATAATCAGCTCAGTAAGCAAGCCCAGACCCCGACCAAGTTCGGGGTTCCCCGTTTGATACCAAGATGAGTTACTGACTGAAACATGTCCCACACACCAGATGATACAAGATTCCCCTAGGCTTATATCCCCAATACTAGGATTTCAGCAGGTTATGCCTACTAGTTTAACAAGATTGCATAACCCGACAGGTTAAGTTACTGGGCCTATATATATAAATGTTACCCATCGCCATAAGATTTACTTAACCCTCCCACTGATACAAACAAGTTTACTTAATCCCTACTTGATTTGACAGGTTCATGTAATCCTTATGGATTCACATAGGTTAAGCATTACAAGTTTATCACCATTTATTCATCTATGGTTATTACTGTGGTAGACCTTGCACATTAAATATGCCTCTTATGGATACTGGATATTTCGGTTGGATCTGGGCCGACGTCTTCCACAAGTCGGACTTAACCTCGTGTCTTAGCACGTTATGTGTTTACACACTTAGACCCCACACAATAGATTTAACACTTGTGGACGCTGGAAATGCTGGGCGGTTCAAGGCAGACGTCTATCACAAGTGTAATCTAACCTCGTGTCTTAGCGCGGTTATAGTTTCTAATTACTGTAAATCTAGGCATTTTCATTACCAACAAAATTTCATGTTTATCATGCCCTAAATCCCCGTCCGATCTACGGTATAGGTTATGCCCCAGACTAAAGTTTTAGATCAATGTTACTACCAAAATTAATAGTGAATTGAGATGGCGGTGAAGGCGTATTAAATAACTGAAACCTCGCTGAAAACTCTTCAGAAAGTAGGGCCAAGTACTAGGAAGAGCTAAGAGCAGGAAGAAATAACTGAAAAGCTACATCAACTGAAATCCTCTTAAGGGATAGGATTGTAAAAGCTACAGGATATAACCTGCGGGATCTATCCGCTAGGGTCAATCCGGTAAGATTCCTCCGACAGTATCAATCAATAAATTCTATGGCAAAGAGTCATCCTAATCCGAAACCAGAAAGGACAAAAGCAATAAATCCGTCAGATGAAGCCCAAAGGAATCTTCGGTAATGACCTGTCTGAATACCGATACACCTAAAGGCGAGGGCATCAAAGGTACTAAACCAAGAGAACGCAAGGATCATCCAGAAACAGCTTCCAGAGCATCTACCGTACGAATACCGAAAGGCTGCATTCACAAATAACGGAAGCTTCACCAGAAGCTACCCTCCGGGAATCCAGGCTACCGCAGAAGCTCCGCCAAAAGACTAATCGGGACCCTAGAAGAGATACAAGCTACCCATACTGATTTACCTAGTACCGAAACCCAAGTGGTTTCGAAACGATAGTTAAAACGTGCATCATGAGGGCAGGCCCCTCTAAGTAGTCGTGATAAAGCCAGAGGCCTACATCCGAAAGCTTACGTCCAAGAGCCTACTTTCAGAAGCTGTTACCAAGGGTTCAAATACCATTCGAAGACCATAACTGATACTCCATAGACGGCCGGAAGCGAAGCGCTCGAAACCAAGGAAAAAGCTACCGACAAAGGCCCCCACAGGCCTAATAGCCCAGCAACGGAAGGAGCCCAGAACCACTATAGATAAGACCCCAGGGGTCACAATGGGAGGGATCGATTTTCTTCATACTAGTAGTCTTCAAAGACGCTTAGCTCTTATATTAACCAGAGAATTTCTCATATTACATTCATGTACTCCAAATGGAAGTTTAATAAAAGGGATCTTCCTATAGAAAATTCCTCTATAAATTTATATTATTATTTCCAATCATCGTTGTTGCAGTTTACTGTTCATTTTCAAGATAAGTATTGATTACCGTCTCAATATGTCCTCGAATAGGAGTATATATCTCCTTCTCTGAGTTTGGATCCGTTTTGGTAGTCCTTAGCGATCCCTCTCCTCCAGACTTCGATATCTAGGGTGGTAATCTAATTTAACCCAAAAATAGCTGAACTGCTTATTTTTCCTTTATATCTGCCCCATTTGACCCATCTCCAGTGTTAACGAAAAATATCGTTAACATTTTGATGCTTGTAGGAGGGTCGTAACCTCTGATCCTTTGGTTAAACCCATCACATATTTATCTGAGTTGTTCTGTCCCAGATTGGACTAGCTTTGAAGAAGCAAAGTTATAAGTAAGAGACCCCAACAAAAGTTTTCAGGATCTCGAGCGGATGAGTCAAAAACCACCAACCCTACGGTGATGGAGGAGAAAAGGTTAAGAGCAGAAGCCTTGCGGGTGTTAAAGCGGAAAAGAAAAAAGGAACTATATGCTTACGATACTGGGGATGATAGCTTTTCCCACATAGGACAAACCTTAGCGCTCCCACCCAGTGGATCTACATCAGAGGATACTAACGTTTTCTATCACCTAAATAATGCTCTCTACAGGAAAGTTAAGGGAATGACACTCGGATAAGGAATAATGAACGATTTGAACCACTTTGCCAACAAATGGTCTAAAGAGATGTCATCTCAATTTCAGTATGTTCTGGGGGGAAAGAATGAAAGTATAAGCACTACATCTAGACTATGTCATAGGAGGATTAGACCCCTGCAGCAAAGAGAAGAACGTATGCTAAGGGTACCTAAGGAATACTACCTCACTACTTCGATGGAGAATGTTTACTTCCTAATCAAACACGAACTCAACTATTAGCCGTTCACGAAGAAGAAGAAGCCCAAATACGAAAGGAAAATAGGAGGGTCTTACTGTCATTACCACCTGATGAATGGACACGAGATTAATCACTGCGGAACAATCGAGGAAACCATCGTTAGATTCATCAGCCAAGGCCAGTTAAGAGAGTTTATATTAAAAAAAATCAAGGTGAATCCAGGAAAAATCCTATGGAAAAGGATTACTAAACATATGCAAGGGTACGGAAATCCACCTCTTGGAATTAAAAAGGATACCCAAAAGAGGCCTATTGCAAATAGATTAAATCCCTTGTCATCGCCAAATTGGTCAGGGCAAGGCATCACCCGGAGGGGGTTGGTGTGTTAGTCATTCTGCATGCCTAAGTCAGAGGGGTTAGGGTTAACGCTTCAAAAGAGTAAGCCTCCGTTTCACACCAGAAATGGTCATGGCGGTGCCTCTAACCTTAGCACGCCCTTCCTCTGCTCGTAGAAGAGTATGCCCTGCCTCAACTAGAACTAAGCATGTTCTACCTCTGCTCGTAGAAGAGCACGTCTTACCCCTGCTTATGTTCTGCGTTACCCGCAGAAACGAATCCAAACCCCTATAATCTCCTACAATGGTCAGGATAGGGCACCCTTCGGAGGGGGTGGCGTGTAAGCCTCTATCAGAACCTAGGGTGGTCAGTATAGAGCATCAAAAGAGTAAACCTTAGTTCTATGCCTAAGATGTCCCATTCTAAGTTTCTAAGAACTAATCATGGCCTACAATGGTCAGGATAAGGCGCCTCCTGGAGGGAGGTCGGGTAAGTTCTTGGGCCCTGCTTGTGGATAAGCTAGCCAAGCACACCAGACACATAGACCCAGGGAGTAGCCAACAAAGCATGTACATCCTCAGCTTTGACATCAAAAGCCTAAAGAGTGGCTTAGGAAGCATGTACAACCTCTTCTTTACAGATTGAATCCAAAAGGGCTGCAAAAACAATTAATACCGGAGGTGGTTCTGGTCTTCTATATTAATACCCGAATATAGGTTAATTCGTCTTTTCACAAATATCGGAAGGGGTTCCGGTCTTCTATATTAATACCCGAATCTGGGTCAATTCGGCTCTTTACAAATATAGGAGGGGGTTATCGGTCTTCCATATTAACACCCGAATCTGGTTCAATTCGGCTCTTCATAAATACCGGAGGGGGTTCCGGTCTTCTATATTAATACCTGAATCTTGTTCAATTCGACTCTTCACAAATGTCGGAGGGGGTTCCGGTCTACTATATTAATACCCGAATCTGGGTCAATTCGGCTCCTCACAGATACCGGAGGGATTTCAGTCTTCAATATTAATACCCGAATCTAGGTCAATTCGGCTCTTCACAAATACCGGAGGGGGTTCCGGTTTTCCATATTAGTATCCGAATTCGAGTCAATTCGGCTCTTCACAAATATCGGAGGGGGTTCCGGTCTTCTATATTAATACCCGAGTCCGGGTCGATTCATTGCTTTACAAATACCCAAAGGGGGGCTTAACGACTCCCAATTTTTAATTATTTGGATAGGGGTTATTTTAGGACTTCCACTACAATCGAAAAGGAATCTCTGGCCTATAATCTTAAATTCCCAAATCGGGGTCAATTCAGTTCTTTACAAATGTTTGAGGAAGTAATCCGGCCTTATCTCGACGTCGAGCCCAAGCACAAATCACATCCGTATGCAGGGTCCCAGTCTCAACACAAGGCGTCCGGATCTAGATCGATTTAAATTCTCAGAGCTGAACAAGAAAGAGTTGGTCAACCCTTATCCCAACTCAGATCTGGCTTGGAAGCGCATTTCCACCATTGATACGCACAAACTGGTAGCCTCCTTCATTTTTATTTTGCATAGGAAAGTGTCTTTGATTTACACGAGTATATAAAATGTTCACACTAACACACAAAACACGAATGAGCACTATTGACCTTTCATGTTGGACGCACTTTGATACTGTTGATCCCACAAAGAGTATAGGACAATATTTAAAAGCCGATAAGAAAAACTCCCAACGAAACATGCTGGAGAAGTGAACCTTGTCGCGATATAACCGTAGCTAAAGGAAAAGCGTTTATACTGAAATGCGCAGTCGCGTGTTAAGCAATATCATTGTAGGTCCTACCCCTATTCGTATATACTGTCTCTATAAAATATTGTACTCAATTGACAAAATGTTGTGTACTTTGTACATTACATAATTGTTTAGAAGAAAGTTCATGAAATAAATATGTTTTCAAAAAACGAACCATGTTCCAGCACTACAACTCCCGTATAATCAATAGTCTAACCCTCGGTAGAATGCGTTTTATTTATGGGATCGGGAAGAAGTGGCGTAACGATGAACTGCAGCACGCAAAAGCCCGTTGACCTTTCACACCTTCTCTATGACCATGCATGAGTCGTCCAAGGGTTTAGGCTGCCACTTTAAAGCTTGATTGAAAGCCTTGCCCATCGCACGAAGGTTGTTGTTTTCCTTCCTCAAATCAAAGGCATCTTTGCACAAGGACTGTTTCTCCTTTTGTAATTGCTTAATTTGGGAGTTATAAAAATCAGTACGATGTGAGTTTCCCTAAATCCCCTTCCTATCATAAAAACTTTTCATGTTGGCCTTAGCCTGTCTATGCCAACTGACAGCAAGGGAATAGTCCATTCCAGGGGGAAAATCCCCTATCTCAAACTCTGAAGATTCGGATCCTGTCGAAGCCTGTGAGACGACAGAAGCAGAGATCCCATGAGCGCATCCAAAGACAGTTCCCCACTCTTTACATTTTACCAGTACGTCTTTGCATGTTGCCTCTAAGTCAATAGCTTGACACTGAAGTTCATCCTTTTCTCCATTAAAATTGATAAAAGGATTCATCTTTATACTCCTCTTTGCTTTAAGGATGTCTTTATCCTTTGGCTTTATTTGAGCCTCCAATACACTTATTTGTTCTATCAAACATTGCGCAAATCGCTCCCCAGACAAGGCGGCTCCACCATCAATACTGTTAGGGGAATTCCCCGGAAAATCTCCTGAGTGCAAAGTAAGAAAAACACCTTTATCTACGAAAGAGTAGGTGTCTTCGGGTGAATTTTCTTGTTCATATAAACAAATAAGCTACCTTTTACGAGATTTATTACCAGAAAATATCATTATTTGAGCCCCAGAAATGCATGCAATAGAAAGAAAATGAAAACAAATATAATTCACATCCATACGCGCTATTGTCAACCAAAAAAGAATAAAACAAGTTATTTCCTCTCCCCGGTACTATTTTCCTTCATGTTACATATTAACTTTGCATGATGAGCTCTAAGTTTCTTTAATATCATCTCCCTGTCATTCCCCAAGAAGTTGAAAGAAAACTGAGGGTACTTCATATAAATATGTTTGAGCTCCTTCAAGAAGCGTTTCTTGCCCGATTTATAAGGAGGCTTTGTAAGAAATTCCCTCTTCATCTTAGAGAGAGTATGAAGGTCATACTTGAAAAACTGGTTAATCAACAAAAACAGAATTTCCATCACCGTAAGAAAGTCATCATGGTTCAACTTCTACAAGTAAAGAAAGAATTCAAAAACAAAGATTTATACCCGAGGAATGGGGGAGGCTGTGTGCACCGCCTATTCTCTTTCATCAAGATCCAAAGGATTGACTCCCTCCGCAAACTCCCCATCTCCGCACCAGTCGCCTAAATTACCACCTCCTTTTTGCAAAATCAGATTTTCATCATCTCCAGACATTGAACATTCGGGCAGCTTTTCAACAAACAAAACATCCTCAACCTTCGCATTTTTCCCTTTAGAAACCTCAGTGTCCCAATCTGATGCAATAACACCCCACAAGATCCTATTCCGAAAGGATGAAGGAAGAGAAGGAAAGTCCATATCAGGGAACTTGCCACAGTTATCATGGTAAAAAGAGATCCTTTTCATAACAACCAGACATCATGTCGGGAAAATGCACCTTCAAAAACAAGGAAATCCGGTCCTATGTCTCGTAAACTATCCGCCTGACATCAGAAAGATTTGCTTCCCTTGTTTTCAATCTTCCTGCATGCTTCATCAGCATGTCTGACTACTTATGCCTGAGGGCGGAAACTTCAGCAGCTAAGGAACTGTTGTCAGTCGTTTCCCTCTCAAGGGACACCCTCAGTTGGCTACAAACCTCTTTATTGCAACTCTTCGCAAAAGTTAAATCGTGAAGCTTAGACTCTAACATGGTCTTCTCTTCTTAGAGTTCTTTCTTCTCCTGGGATAAGGAGGTAATTGTCGCCCTGGCAACATACCAATTCCTGAATATCTGAAAAAAAGAAGAGAACGATATGATGTTAGTCCTTACATCAATAAGGCGGATAAAAAGTCTCAGGGAAATAAGAGTACAAACCAAAAGTTTTCATTTAACAAGATTAAGGAAAAACTTAGACCATTCTTCAGAAGCAAATATCAAAACATCGAAGACACCAATAGAGGGTAAGACAGATTCGATAATCTTGTCAAAATCTAAGGCCTAAAAAGAAGGACTCATGGGCTCACACAACCGATAAGGAGAAAGAAGCGGTTGACGCTCTCTTAAATCCGAATCTCCCTGAGAATCAAATCTTAGGAAACTAGTAACAAAATCACTTCCTATAGTCTCTGCTGAGGATGGGAAGACGTTATGAAAACTTCCAGAAGAAGGTACAAGAGGGGTATGCAGTAGCCGACGACCGGACGAATCAACAAATTTCATCTCCTAAAGAATGGGAAACAAGGTTTGCCCTCTTATGATCCCAAAAAGGACCACTGTTGAAGGACGAAGCAGGCCTCTTCTTAAGAAAAAATCAGGAAGGGAAGAAACCATGGAAGGTTGGTATGAACCATCCCCAAGAAATACAGAAAGAGAGAGAGAAGGTTGTTCTAGAAGATCTTTCCCCAAAGGTGAAGGGGCGCGCCCGTAAAGAAAGTTCGAGAACAGAAGGGCAGAATGCTGGTTCAAGACACCTGGGACTTCACCGATGGCACTATTCACTTGAAGTCCCATCACTCCAAGTTTCTCCTCTGCCGAACAAGACTTGGATTTGCTCGGGATGGAACCAATTTGTAAGATCTCAGACATAGTCCTGCTAGGTGATACCATAACATAAACATGTATTTTAATCTAATTTCTATTTGATGACTGTACACTAACAACACACATGTATACAAGTGACATGGAATTTTATTATCCTATGGGACAACGATCTTGATTGGGAAGATCGATGTCAGCATGTTGAATTACCTTCTATTACACGTTATTTGTTTGTACAAATTTTACTTCCTAAATCCCCAGTAATGAACAGGGTTGTGGATGACTTCATAATAGGTCGCCATTAATTATCAGTTCAAATGATTAGTGGGAGTTTAATCTATGCTATAATCATCAGTTCCTGATTCAAAGCATAACCTAAATTGGTGATTGGAGTTCAAACAAGAAAACTTACTAATAGATGGATCTGAAATCCTAGGGAGATAGTATGAAAAATTTCGATGAACATTAATCTTGCTTCAGTGAAATGCTATGCAGGAAAAAGGAGGAGAGAGAAAAAGAAAATTCCTTTTTTCAAAAAAAAGGAAGAGAGAGAAAAGATCCACCTCGCCTTTCAGCCGTACATCTGAGACCCGATCGACGAACAAGATCCATATGAGGAAAACAGAAATGCTGGCTAGGGGTAAAAAGTGGAGGGTAAAAGAATTTGTATTCAGAATCTAGAGACAATCTAGGCCACCCAGAAGGGGACCGATCAACACTCCGGATTGAGGGAAATTAGGAGACACAGGAATAATACTTCAAAAAAGACAAAAGCTTGACTTGAAAAGTCGAAAATACTCCTTTACAAGGGAGATATTACTACCAAAATTAATAGTAAAGTGAGCTGGCGGTGAAGGGGTATCGGATGACTGAAACCTCACCGAAAAATCTTTAGAAAGTAGGGTCAAGTACTAGGAAGAGCTAAGAGCGGGAAGAAATAACCCAAAAAGCTGCATCAACCGAAATCCTCCTAAGGGAAAGGATCGTAAAAGCTATAGGATATAACCGACAGGATCTATCTGCCAGGGTTAATCTGACAAGACCCCTCCGACAGTATCAGTCCGACAGAAGATTATGCGACAAAGAGTAATCCTAATCCGAAACCAGGAAGGAAAAAAGCAATAAATCCGTCAGATGAAGCCCAGAGGAATCTTCGGTAATGACCTGCCTGAATACCGATATACCTGAAGGCGATGGCATCAAAGGTACTAAACCAAGAGAACGCAAGGATCATCCAAAACCAACTTCTGGAGAATCCGCCGTACGAATACCGAAAGGATGCATTCACAAAAAACAGAAGCATCACTAGAAGCCTCCCTCTGGAATTCAGGCTACCACAATAGCTCCGCCAAAAGACTAACCGAGACCTAAGCAGAGATACAGGCTACCCTCCAAGAGCCTACATTCAGGAGCTGTTACCAAGGGTTTAAATACCATACGAATACCATAACTTACTGTAACGTCCCAGGAATTTGGGCAATTTAAAATGAATTTAATTAAAATTTAAATGTTAACAATTAATTTTATATTGATACTGGGTTATAAAGTATATGGTTTTATGTATAAATTGAATTCAATATTAAATTCAGTATGGTTTGTTGAGAATTTAATATGTATTTTTGGATATTTGAATCAGATTTGATCGAATTGAAATAGGACTGGAAAATATGAATGGTTAGATTTATACGTTCTTGACGTTAAATAAATTGGTGGATTTTATTGTTTAAATATATGGAGAATGGGATTTGTTATGTGTGTAATCATATATACAAATAAATTGAATTTAATGTTTCAAATTGGGAAGCTAACGGAGTTGCTGTGTGAACAAAATCGGAGAACCGATAAATAATTTAAAAATAAAATAACATCAGATACAAACAGAGTCAGATTACAATTGAATTAATTTTGTTGGAATCAGAACATTGAAATATGGTGGTACGTCAAATTTCGTTCCATTCGGAGATTGTGTTAATAGTACAAATACCGAGCGTCCGACAATAACTCGTGGTAGAAAATAATATTAAACGTAAATAAACTCTCCCCAAGAATTGCCTACCTTAAACGTAACCTTCCTTAGATAATTTCCGTGCAGACCTACGTCTGATTTGCGCCGCTACTCTAAGGGCTCTGATTTTACGTTGTTCCTATCTTCACATTTTTCCTTCTATAAAAATACCTCGCTTGCCTCATCTTTTCTTCAGCGAGAAATCACTTTCCTCTTTTCAATTTTTGGTCACCGAATCCCTAGTTCCTCAATTCAACCCATGGCCTCCTGCGGAAAAAAAAAAAAAATCATCTCCCTCCCTCTGGCTTACCCAAATCGTGATCGGCGCCTTGTCATCTCGTCGTTGTTGCCTCGAGACGAGTGACCAAGCCATCAGTGTTACCGCCTCCACCCTGAATTGCTTCGTTTCCTCCAAATCGAAGCCGAGCCTTCACTGCTCGTCGCCCTGAAGCCGCTCAGACAATCGAAGCCCCACATCGTCGGCTCCCAAGGCGTTACCTTTTTAATCGAAGCCACGTCCACCCTTAAAGCCTGTTGTGTCAGTTTCAAGGTGAGTATTAACTCACTCACAGATTATCTTGTGTTCAAGTATTTTAACTTTGGTTTAAACTGAAATTATAATGGTTAACTCGTAGCTTGTGTGGTTCCCTGGGTTTTCACCTTGCTGTTGTTTAATTGTCATTCGTATGTGTGAGTATACTCACTCATGATTAGCTGTGTTCAAATAATTTAACGTTATTAAACTACTAGAATAGAATAGTTACTCCTGATTGTTCGTGTGTCGAACTACTGGGGTATGACAGTCCACTTGCTAATCTGGTTTGGCCGACCCTTAAATTAGATACTTGTGGTTGAGTGCTGTTGTCATGATATTTTGGTAGGATGTTTGTCACACACACTTGCCTTCGAATACTGTTTTTCTTTTGATGCATTTTTATGTCTTTAACCGATGCATGAACCGATTTGGGACAAATTACACCTTTGATAGTAAATATATGTGATGTATTTGTATACACCAGTATATGAACCTATACATTTTGCCATATTTTCATGATAAAACTTTGGCCGTACATGTTTTATATTGGCATTGTGGTTGACAGTAGCATGTAGACATCGTTTATTAATTTGGACCTGGGAAGATCACATGCGTGAAAATGGTTGGTCACATTGTATATAAATTTGTTTGCAGCACAATACAATACTCATATAATTCACACCTTGTTCAAATACCTCTGACAATCCTTTGAACACAATGGTTTTTAGAGTTGCTAAATTTAGTCCGTCCACTTAAGTGAGAAATTCACTCACGATTTATCATATTTTCAAGTAATTCAATATCAGTAAAAACTAGAGTATAATAGTCAAAAATTGCGTTGGTACGATTTTCCCTTTCCTCGTTGTTTGGAGGATGTGAAGCTACCCTGTATGTATGTAGAGGCCAAATCAAATATAGGTATACATGTACTTAGTGTAAGTATATTCATATAAGATGTCATACGTATATACCCATGCTGCTTCAATATTAAGTGAGTCTCACATTCGCGATTATTGCATTCAAGTTATCAGCCTAAAAATTTAGATGAAACTATAAATTAAGTGTTGGGATTTGGGATCGTCCATTTATACATGAGTAGGCCATTTGATTTTGCATTTGGTATATGCTGACTTCATTGATTCAACACTTATTGAGCCTACTACTGCCTTGTTGCTGAGCATTTCGTATGTTCACTATCATTATTATGTTTACCTATGTTGCCTTGACCTTGTGAATTAGTGTTGCGGTCCTTTGGGGTTAAGTCAGAAATAAATTTAAAATAATCACCAGTGTTCCTAAGTTCATTATATAGTTCTACTAATCTTATGTCTGGGTTGTAAGGAATTGGTGGTGGATGTATCGGGAAGTTGAGTTTAAACCAGAATGTAAATTTAGTTTAATTTTACAGACCTGGGTTAACATGTTAGTATAAATTTTTGGAAATTTTTGATAGTGATCCATGCCTCAGATTTTTGTTTTGATATAACATGGTAGGTATTCAAATGAACTGCTTTGTTTTCATTAGTTGCTAGACATTGATTAGTGCGTTCAAAGCTATATGCAGGTAAATTTAATATGCTATAGCCTTGGATTTAAATAAGCTATCATTAATAAGTAAATTATGCATATTTAAAAAGTTGACTAGCTGCCAATGAAATAACATATAAGGAACTACTATGTTCACAAAAGTTTGGTTAACTGTCAAGATCTTATCAGGTTTCAGTTTTGGGAGCGTAAATAGCAAGATTTTATTTAGACATACAATGGGTATGATGCCTTGACATTCCTGTTAAGGTTGCCTACTTTTTTTCTATAACTGGAAAATATTCATGCCTAGGCCACGGATAATCGTACACATGAGATGTATATGTATTTATATCACTTGCCGACGTTATTGCATGCATCCTTGTCGTTTTCATTGGCCCTAACACGCCTGATCAGTAGCTGGTATATCACTGCGGGTACCCTTAGACATTGGTGTATGGAAAGCCGTAAAATAAGAAGTAACTCACCCTTTTTGTCGCTATATAAATGGTACACCTCATATTGGATTCTAGTATGCCATTTGATGCTCTCTTCCTGAATTACCTGCTTAGATTTTTATCAAATATATGAACTGTTACTGGGAAGCTTACTTTGGGTTAATGAATCATGTTGGGGCCACCTAACTGTTTATACTCTAACCATAAAAGAGTGATGTCGTACCTTAAGTATTTAATTTCACAAATTTGTCTAATTATACGCTGCTATATCTTGGAAAGGATACTGTCCTTGGCCTTGTCCCATTCATTATTTTGTTGTTGATTGTGTATTGTTATAAGCTGCAGTATATAAATTTGGCCTAAAAACGTGGACTTGAACCTTGTTGGCCTTGTTCTACTCCTTAGCATATTCAACCCAGAAAGGAAATTTGTACAGCCATGATTATGTGCGTTGTTTACACATGATGCCCACCTGCTGTTCGTGATACACTCAGCTGTGGTTGACCATTGTATTACATTCACCTGTATACACTAGTTCCATAGCTTGAACATTACCTTGTCTGATGTGTTTGTCTCACTGGGTTCCTACGACTTGCTGTACACTTGATTCATGTAGAAAACATGACGTTCCATTTCATTATCATATGTTGACATAGTGGGCTTGCTCTTGTTATATCTGACTTTTGGGATGCTGAGGCAGTACACACATGTACTTGTACATGTGTGTATATGCAAGCTCCTGGGATCACAGTTCCTGGAGAAATAAATTGATATTGGACTGCTGTCGTATAACTGAAATTTCAACTAGCAATATATAATGGATATGGGAATTAACTGTTATATTTGGCGTTTATTGAAGTTAATTTACTTGAACTATGATTAATCCTGACTCGAGTATTTTTATGTTTTTGCATGAAATGCTCGAGTCAGATCCGAGCATTTCAGATTTTAAAGATTTCAGTCAGGATTCGAAGATCGGCGAAGCTGGGGATTCCAGAAGACGGCGCACTCTGATGTTTTAAAAACAGTAATATTTTCTTGTATTCAATTTCCGTTTAAAACCGCTGTATGGAAAATATTGTATCAAAGATTCTAGTTATATAATAAAGTGTGTTTTGCTGTTCAAGGTTATGTTATTTATTTATTCTGTGTTGATTCTACTTTTAAACTCTGTAAGCTAAATAACGATCCGTCGATTTGAACGTTTTAAGTCGGTTTAAATACCAATTTGAAGCGGTCAAATTGGCGGGACGTTACAAGTGGTATCAGAGCTTTGGTTTATTCAAAGCATAGCTTATCGAGTTTGAAATAGAATCGACACTGGAAAAGCGGATTTTGAAAATAAAAAGATTTCAAAATATAATTTTGAAAAGTGTAAACAATTTTAAATAAATTTTGAATGGAAAAATATTTTGGAAATATTATAAAATTTAGTATTTTGGAAATAATACAGCGGAAACAAAAATTTATTTTGAGATTTAAATTTTTTCGGAATCCCCAGTCTTCGGAAGTCTTCGAATCCAGGTTTGCGAGAATTATTCTTCGATAAGATTCCTTTGTATTTGAATCTCGAACCTATCATCGAACGACATTTAAGGAAGATAATTATAATAGAATCGATGAATCAATTGTGTGTTTTTGGCGATAAAAAAATAATTGAAATTTATTGGAACAAAATTTCAGATTAGAATTTGATTGAGGAGAGGAAATTGGAAATCGTTTCGGAAATGAGACGATGAGTTTTATTTTGAATTCGGAATATAAAATAATAAAATTGAAAAGGATATAATTATAATTCAATTGTGTCGAAGTTTATTGGCAAGATAATTTATAATTAGTATAATCGAATATATGGATTCGATAGTGAGGCACAAACTTGTAAATTAATTATCAAGAAGCGAAGTATGAACGAGAGTTGTAAATGGAGCAAAATATGAATAAAGATTTGAATCGAGGTTCAAGTGAAATGAAAGCTAATTGGATGTGACGAGTTTAGATTTTGATAAAGGAAATATTTACTTTTTTTTTGAAGTAAATAACATTTGAAAATGAATATGTTGCGATTGAAATTGGAGATGGAGGTGATGAAGTTAACCAGTACGGTGAGATTATTCTGAAGTTCAGAATATTTTCCGAAGTTCGGAATATGGTAGTGAATAATAGATTATTCGAAAAGAAGTTATTTATGGGAGACGATTATGTCGGGTTTCAGGAAAATATTATTTAATTATGTATTCAATGGATAAAGTATATTTTAAAGTTAAATATTTCGAGGCATGAACGATTGCTACAATCAACGATTTTCGTTAAAAAAGTAAAATTTTAATTTGAGTTTGAAAGTTATGAGAATGAAAGTTTCGAAGTTGCGAACTTATCTGTTTCAAAGTTAATAATATTGTTCAGTTAAGGTCTGAGAGGTAAATATACCCCAACTTGATTGACCTCGTCATTGACTAAGAAATGGATAAGATTCGATAGCAAGAATGGTTAAGTGAAGTAAGTAAATGAGTGCTAGCAGTTAAGTGAAAATATCAGTGTTTTATTTAATAACTGTTTAATGCAAATAACGAATTTAGAAATATTTCCCCTGAGAATAAAGTGATTTTGTAGAATTATAGAAATAAAATATGAAAATTGGAAATGTTCTCAAAAGATCATGGGAGGTGAGCGAATTTTGGAAAGAATGCCGCACGTCGAGAACGAATGATGACAGAACATAAAAGATGTATGTTCGTAAACTGAATTCGAGAATTTGCATAAACAATGATTTGATAAGAAATTAAGAACTGGCTAGAGATTAGTCAAGTTGGATGACTTTCTGAGTGTTGATCTGATGTTGGTTTCGGCCTTCGGGGTTGATACTTAGGAAGTTGTTCGCTTACTAATTGACGGTCGAAGTATGAATGTGAAGAAGTGATAATGCGTGAAGGAAAAATTTGTGATAAGAAGAAAAAAAAATCTGGAGTTTTGAGCAAATAAAGATGTTGATGAAGTGATGAATTTTATAATTAGAAATTGAAAGAAAAATTTGGTTTATAGCCAGTGGATTCAGAAAGCCGAGTTTGAAGTGATATCAATCAATCATTTGAATTGATTAAGAGTTTAAAGCTAAAATTTTAAGATTAGAATGGAAATTGAGGGATGTTCGAGTTTAGATATTTAGCATAGAAGTTTCGAAACTTATATGGAGAAAAATGTGATATAATCAGTTTGAAATAAAGTCTTATATAACAGAATTTATATAAGAATGAGATGTTTGATTTGGAAAAAGAATCTTATGTAAAGTATGAATTATGAAAAGTATGAGAATTAGATAATATATGTATATAGTATTATATGTTTTCAAGTCAAGATAAGGGAAGTACCATCCTTCTTCTTTGAATTTCGAGCTTATGTAAAAGGACTGCAGATAGCGCAATCTGCAGTGCTGCTGGTGGCGGTAGGTTGTCCGGACATAAAACTCATGAGTTGCCATTGAGCACGACTGCTAGCGTAATTCGCAGGGCTGCAGATAGCCTACGGCGGTCGGATGTTTCTTGAGGGAATCAGGTGTAACCATTGTGATCGCTGCGATCTAGAGTCGTTGGAATTCGACCGTGTAGCGGAATTCGCAGAGCTGCAGATAGCCTATGGCGGACGGATGTTTCTTGGGGGAACCAAGCGAAACCATTGTGACTGCTGCGATCTACAGTCGAATTGTAAGGGCGTAATCCGCAGAGCTGTGAAAGCTTACGGGTATGGATGTTTCCTGAGGGACTCAGGCGTAACCATTGTGTACCTGCGGTCCATAGTATTTGAGATATCTTAGTGATAGTGAGCCACCTGTTTGATGCAGCAGTTAGTCTTCGTGACTTGATTGGTCTCCGTGACCTGATTTGTCTTTGGGACTTGTTTTGTTCCCGTGACTTGAAGTATATTCATAATTCCTTGATTTGTTTCCGTGATTCTGAGACAGAGCAATCAACGCTCAGTGACCTCAGAATGTCTTTTGATTCTTAAAATATCTGTTGATCTGTCCATGACGAAATTCGCAGGGAAGTGATTTCCTACAGATACGGATGTTTTCTGGGGGATCCAGACGAAACCATTGTGTATCTGCGATTCATGAACAATCAACTTATCAACATCACATTGGTACTTTCCGTATCTGTTTTTAAAGGGATTTTTGAAATATTTTCACTGGGGGTTGAAGCAAGGATATTTAGTACTTGATGATTTTAGTCGTGCGCCTGGCCAGCGTATGCCTAACATCTGTGAGAACGACAATATACTTGTCAAACTTCTAGTTATCAAGTATTTTCGAAACAATAATTTTAAATAAGTTAAGAAGAGAGGTTTTCGAATTATTTCTAATTATATACAAATATTTTCTACATGAAATTTGTATTATAAAAAATTTTGGATCTTGGAAAATTTTCAAGTAGACAATTTGTAACTTGAAGAAGAAATGATAATTACACTCTTAAACGAGGAGAAGATTAAATGGATTGAATGTAAGGAGATTGGGTTGAGGGTTGCTAAGCCTGGACCCATTTCAATCACAATGAGGGATAAGTAAACTTTGACAGATGGGGTCTATAAAGAAATTTGGAATAATTTGAGAGGCGTAAATCCAACTTATGCGAATTTTGAAATTTAAGAAGTTAGTTTTGGAGAGAAATTTAATGATCAGAGGAAATTGAATATGATGGAAACAAAGAAGATCGATGACTTGAATATCGATATTTAAATCAGTTGTGGAATAATTTCACACGGATGTGGAAATCTGAAGTGTACATTGGTATAACTCTAACGACTTTTCCTTTTCGAGGACGAAAAGTTTTAAAGGGGGGAAGATTGTAACGTCCCAGGAATTTGGGCAATTTAAAATGAATTTAATTAAAATTTAAATGTTAACAATTAATTTTATATTGATACTGGGTTATAAAGTATATGGTTTTATGTATAAATTGAATTCAATATTAAATTCAGTATGGTTGGTTGAGAATTTAATATGTATTTTTGGATATTTGAATCAGATTTGATCGAATTGAAATAGGACTGGAAAATATGAATGGTTAGATTTATACGTTCTTGACGTTAAATAAATTGGTGGATTTTATTGTTTAAATATATGGAGAATGGGATTTGTTATGTGTGTAATCATATATACAAATAAATTGAATTTAATGTTTCAAATTGGGAAGCTAACGGAGTTGCTGTGTGAACAAAATCGGAGAACCGATAAATAATTTAAAAATAAAATGTTAGACCCAAATGTGGTTCTAACACCCAAATTGATTAGAAACAAGATAAAGTAAAGCAGAAATAAAAAAGAACACACAAGATTTATAGTGGTTCGGCGAAGAAATGCCTACGTCCACTTAGTTTTCACTATATTCAGTAATTCAATTACAAATACAATGTAAGATTCGCTCACAACTCACTTTTGTTCACTCAGAAAGATCAAAACAGGAAATGAAAGATGGTTTGGATTTTCCGGGAGTGAAGGAATTTGAATGATGGAGGTACTTGGATTCTCAAAAGTGCTGAAAAAGATCCTTCTCTTTGTCTCTAGTTGGGGTATTTATAGGTGTGAATTTGCCTGAGATGCAATCCGGGTCGGGACACATGTCATCCATCGCCCTCTCTTCGGGTTCGGATGGGCCATCAAGCAGACAACGCATCAATGAGACGGACGTTAGGGGTAGGAATTGGTCACATCCGGTCCGGTTCTCCAGGCGACTTTATAGGAGATTTTCCTGGATCATGGGTGCGGGTCGGAGGCATGCAGGTTGGGGGTTCGGATCGGAATACCCGACCCGAACCGGAGTAGCTTGAACGTCTCTTCTTCTCTAATCATACTCCGCTCCGCTCCGAAGTCGTGGCAAGCAGACGGCTTTCCGATCCACCTGAGATTCATTGGCCTTCCGATCCGATCAGGTATGCTTTGCCAATTTATCCAGTAAGAGATATCCGATCCGAACAGAGCATTTACCCGATCCGAACCGATACGCTGCTATCAATCTGAATTGTGGAGCTTCCTTCCGATCCGAACCGGAGTCGCATAACTTGAAATATTCTTCAACAGTTGGTTTCTTGACTTTGTGTTGCCTAGTTCACAAAGTAGGCTAACATTTTGCCCCCTCAAAGGATGCTTTCGTTGTACAAAGCGTCCTTTGATGTCGCTCAACCAGAATTGTCAAGAGTAACGCATCGATTTCCATTCGGTTCGGCGTCCGATCCGAGTGGCTTTTCTTCATTTCTGAGCAAATTTGGGAACTCTACTAGCCGCGTGATGCTTCTTGTAGGTATGCTCCTTCTTTACTTCCCTTCTCTTCAACTCGAGTCGGACGCTAAGTCAATCGCGTGAGATTTCCGCTCGGTTCGGATTCCGACCCGAAGCGTTTTCGTGAGCTAGGTTCTTGGACGTTGGGCCTTCGGAGAGAGTCGTGCTACTGGGCTTCCACTCCGGTCCGAGCGGATGAGATAAAACAGGGAGACGAGGAGTCAACACTATTCTCTATATAAACCCGTCGCCGCTTTCATTCCTTCCTTCTTAATTTCTATCGCCGCTCCCCAACCTTAACATCGGAAACGTCAGAAACTCAAAAATTCTCAAACTATTTCCTGTAGATTTCCCGAATCAAACATATAGGTAGCTTTTCTAATCCCAAATACTTTTGTTGCGACCGCTCTCGATTTCAATTAGCGTTGGATTAGGATGGTTTGGCCATAAGCATCACTCGAACCCTCCGCCGTTGCTGGTGGATGCGCCATCGCTTCGAGGCGTGCGAGGCTGAATAGGGCGAATATTTGTTCTTAACAGCGGCTTCGATGATAAAGTGGACTTGTCTGTGAATAACTGGGAAAAGAGGAAAGAGATGAAGAGTGGGATGACAAGCTGGAGTCGGTTCGGGTGGAAGACGAAGGAACAGAAAGGAAAAGGAGGGAAAGGGGATCGGCTCGGGTTCCGTTCTTTGGAAAGATGGAAAGGAAAGGAAAAGGCGGTTCGGGTCGGAAAAGTGAATGGGATAAGAGGCTGAAGTAAACGGGTCGGTTAGGTGATGCTGGTTCGGTTCGGATCGGGCTACCCGACCCGAACGGATCAGTCCCGCTTCTGCATCCGTTGCTTCCCTTGTCTTGAACTGACCACGCTTTAATGAGGCATCCGAACCGACTGTTATCTTTGCCTGCGTCGAGCTAGTCATCATATGCATATCCGAACCGACCCGAACATATTGAACTTGACACATAAAGACCACTCAACTAATTCAACTAACACTCATTCTAGACGAATATGCCTCGCGGACAGTTAGGATAGTGCCTTGTAAACATAAACGAGAATTAAGAACAATTCTGACTATCACCTTCTCTTTAAAGCTTCGCCTTACATTGCTGTACTCTTATTTTGTACTTCCCGCATTTGTTGCACACACCTTAGTTCACACACATACACAAAAAGGGGACACGGGATAATTCACTCTAATTCGTGCTATTGCTTCTTCAATAGTTCCATGACAATGAGGCCCAGACGCTCTTCTCGTCTAGCTGAGAGGAAAGAAGCTCCAGAAACTTCCCACAAAACTACTCTCGAGGATATATCTTCTTCATCTGACCCAGAATGGGACAGCGAGGGCCCGGATTACGGAGCTGGTCATCGGGAAAGCGGTGAAGTGTCTTCAGAAAATGAAGTTTCCCTAGGCTTTGAGGAGGAAGGAGGGATCGGTGACACCCGAGCACCCGATGAATTCGACTCAGCCATTATATTGGAATCACCTCCAGATTCCGTAGAGTCAACAATTGACAATGACCGACTCGTGAGAATTTGCTTGAAGTATGGAATAATGAAGAGAGACACTCTAGTGCCCTCACGTTTTGACCGTCCACATAACCCTCCAGAAGGATATATGACGGTCACTCGTTTGATGTGCATGGTTGGCGCCATTCCTCCTTTCTCGCCTTTCATCGTCGACTTCTTAAGACAAATGCGGATTGCCCCCATGCAGCTACATCCCAATTCATACGCCTATCTGCATACCTTATTCATAGCATATCGTGAAATTCTAGGCGTGGAGCTTACGTTTGACGATGTTCATTTCTTCTATAATTTCAAACATCGGACTAGGGAAACCCCTTCTTTCTGTTACTTTGAGTCGGTCCCAAAGAGGAAGATAATCTCTACACCGTTTAGCAGCAAGGCTGGAGATTCCAGATTGGAGTGGTTCTATATAAAGCAACAGCCTGGATGCGCCAGAAGATGGATAAAATCAAGTAAAGCACTGATTTTCTGACCCTGGATTCTAGACACTTGAATCATCACCCTGACCGGTTTTTTCCTTTTTATTTGCAGTCGATAATCCCAAACAGGTATCAGACCAAGTGTTCTTTGATCGAATGCACCGTCTCCTCAATGGCGACCAAAAATTCCTTACTATTGACGAGGTTCTTAAAGATGAGTACCTTCATTTTCACGGGCTGCTATCCGTCCACCGTAGCATCGGTCATGGGACAGTCCCTTATGCATATATCCCTCCAGTGGAAACAGTTCCAGAAATAGGAGAAGGCTCGGGGATTCCTGCAGCTTCTCTTCAAACTTCACCCTCTCCCTCTTCCACTCAAGACGATGAGCTGGCTAATCTGGCCAAAAAACATCGTGAAGGGTACGTTGCCCCCGAGGAAACTACCTCGGTAGACAAATCAAAATCTCCCCAAGGGTCGCCACTTCACGCTTCCGAAGGGGATGTTCCTAGCGCCGACGAGCACATATTTCAGGGTTTGGGGGATCTCCCTTTACCCGAGGCTATATACACTTCGGAAGATTTCAGAAAGGACCCTCTAGTCTTCACTTCTTCTGAAGAGACTACTCCTGCTAAGGCCAAAGAGCCTGCCCGCACCACTTTAGCTTCAGACTCGGGTTGGTTGGGGGGACACATACACTACATAGGATGCACTTTGCACCGTAGCACTAGCATTCATTGCACTTCTTTTTCCATGGATCCGCTGATTCTAAACTTCGTTTAACTTATCGTGCAGGTACAATGTCTCGATCCTCTTATGACATAAGGAAGCTTCGCCGCAGCATGTCTAATCCTCCCCAGGATGCCGAATATAACCGCCGGGATGACCGCGGCAGGGAGGAAAGGAGACCCTATGATCCTTATCGATCTCGATCCTCACGCTCCCGCTCACCAGTTCGACCGGAACAGGAAAAATACAAAAGCTATCAAGGTCGTAGGGAGGAGGATAGACCACAATCTAGGGATTCCACTTCCTCCCATGAAAAACGAAGCAGAGAGAAAACACCTCCAAAGGAAACTGGGGCTAGAAGCAAGCAAAAAGTCCCTGCTACCAAGCGACCTCGGACAGACAAGGGTTCTACAGAATCTTCTTCGAGAAGGGACGCTGAACTAACAATCCTAGCCCCTCCTCCACCAGATGCGGGAACCGCCGTAAGGCTGGCATACTTAAAGGAGCAATTTCCCGAGCACTACTTCGAGACTCTGACCTTTCTACCTTCCCTTGAACCTATTTCTTCTAATTGGGCAGAGGAAGCCAGAGCAAAGATTGATTTGGTGGAAAAACAATATACCGAAATGTTCAAGTATTCCCGCACTCTCTCTAGGATCATTCGCACGCTAATGACAAATGCTGACTCAATGCACAAAACTGCAGAGGAAGATGCTAAGGCCCTAAAAACCTTAGGAAAAAATTTAGAAGATACTCAAGCTCAACTAGCTATTGCTCAGAAGAACGCTTCTAACTTCAAACAACAGTTTGAGGACATGCAAAAGCGCTATCATGATTTGCTAGAATCCCACACTCAGGAACGCTCCGAGTTGAAGAAGCAAGCCGACGAAGCCAAGTCAGAGGCTGCTAAGACACGTCTCGCTTATGTTGAGCTTGAGCAAAAGAATGCCGAGTTAGCGAAAAGGAGTGCTGAGTTAGAAAAGAAAAACGCTGATTTGGCTTCAAAATTGTTAGAGGCGGAAAACAGGGCTGCTCTGGCTGAGGGCAACGTTGAATGCGCTATTAAATCTGCGGAGGAAACCCGCAAATAGCTATCAGAGGCGGAGGCCGATATTCAGGGCTTCGGGGAGCTAATGATCGAATTTTTTGCGCACATTATTCGTCGTCGAAACATTTCCTGGATCGAGGACTATCCATCCACCTTGGTTCATGTGTGGAATCAAATCGTTGAATGGGAAAAAGAAGAGCTTAAGGTCGATTCCCTCGACGAAGATAAGTTGATGGAGAAATACTTGAGAGACGACGAACCAGAGCGCCTAGCTGAAGGTCGCCGCCTAATTGCTGAGGCCATGGAAGAAGAGAGGCGGAAGTCTAAACAGAAAACCATTCCTGAAGCTGGCTCCTCTTCTTCTGCTCCTGTAACTCCTGAAGTGGAAGGGTATGATCCCGAAAACCCGGGAATTCCCCGATCAACTTTACTATCTCCCATTCCTGAAATAACTCCAGAGGTAGTAGTCACCCCCGCTGAGAAGTCTTCAGAAGGTATCCCTGTCTTTTCTCCTCAACTTGTCAAGGCTACTACTACCTTTGGCTACACGATTGAACGTTCAATGAGAAATCCTTTGCTCTCGCCTGAGTTGATAACCGATGTTTCTCATTTTGTAGGCGTTGAATCCTCCGCGAAGACAGATGTAGTTCAAGGAGCTACCACTGGGACAAAGCCCGCTGATAGGGTCAAAGAAGGAGAAGACAAGGCTGCTTCCACAGACTTGGGGGAAAGGAGTGAATCAACTAAGGTGACTACTCCCCATGACGAAGAAATGATTGCAGCGTTAAAAGACGACGGAGGAGACGAGGGGCATGATGAGGAACCAGAAGTTACCATAACCGGGGAGTCGAAAAGCGCTGAGGACATTACCTTGGCTGCCATGAAGGCTGATCAAGACAAGCGCTTGCAATTAAAGGCTGAAGAATTAGACCCTGAGGTCCTCAAGCCCCTCGCTGTTGTGGATGCAGGTTCAAGGTTAGTTGTTAAGCTTTCCACTAGATCTATTACCGAAGAACTTGCTAAAAAATCTTCTCTCGATTCCAGTGCCCCGCCCTCCGGGAAAAAGTCTGCTGGTCCCAGTACTACATCTTCAGGGAAAAAGAAACCAAAGCGGATCTTGACTGAAGCCGAGAAGGAAGGAAAAGATGCAGAAAAAGCTGTCAAGAAATCAAAGGCTCATTCCAAGCCCAAATAGTGGGTTCTTCTGTGTCCTTTTAGCATCTTTGTAAATCAATAAGTGCTGCTACACCAGCAGCTTTCGCACTTTCTTTTTCAGTCATTTCCCTGTACAAATTCATTCATTCGTAAATAAAAATAATTCACTTTCTGCAATGTTTATTTGTTAGCAGTTTTGCACTTATGTAAAAATGCATATCTATAGTTATGAAACAAAGTTGTGAAGAGGGGAGATATGTGTATGGGCATGTGTCCCCAGTCAATCTCCGTAAGTTATTCAGTGCCTAACTATGCAATCTGGATGCTCCCGATTCTCTAACGGGATAGCGTTTCCTGTATCATCAATACCTGTTGTTTTTCCTGGCATTTCTTTTATACTCTTTCTCACTCTCTTGAGAGTTAGAGTTCAAGTTCAGTTATTTGTTTATCCCCCGGTCGTTCAACGGGAAAAGATTTCTTTCTCGGCGCTCGGTCGGAGACGCCTTTATACTCTCTTTCTCTCTGGAAAGTTAGAGTTCGGAGTTGAACCTCTTTCTCAGCGCTCAGTCGGAGACGCTTTTATACTCTCTCTCTTTCTCTGGAGAGTTAGAGTTCAGAACAGAATTTCTTTTTCAGCGCTCAGTCTGAGACGCTTTTATACTCTCTCTCTTTCTCTGGAGAGTTAGAGTTAAGAATGTCGTTTTCTCATTCTTTTATGTCTTATTGCACAAATAATCATTGTGCTTCTTTTTATGCCCAAACTGTTTCAACCTTTTTAGGTTCTAAGTTGTCCTGTATTTTATAATCACAACGGAATAACTAACGAATGTAAATGCATAAAAGTAAATAACACACAATATTTTATAGTGGTTCAGCTAAGTCATAGCCTACGTCCACTTTATAGTCCTTTATTCATATCATCATATTTTCCAAAGGCAAATCGTGCCTTATTACCGAGTTTACAGGAAGAACAGCAAAAAGTATAGCGTTTCTAATCCAAATATCGCATTAAGTGTTGGGCATTCCATGCTCGAGGGACTTCTTCGCCATCTACGGTCGTTAACTTGAATGTTCCTTTATCAAGTTTCCGTTGGATGACAAAGGGTCCCTCCCATTTTGGGCCGAGGTGAGGAAGGGATGGAAAAACTCTCTTGAGCACCAAATCTCCGGGTTCAAAAGTTCTGAGGCGAACTTTTTTGTCATAATAGCGCGCTATCTGACGCCGATGTCTTGCTGCACGCAAGTCTGCTTCGTCTCTTTTCTCTTCGACTTCATCAAGAGACTCAAGTAAAAGTGCCCGATTCGTCATCGGGTCATAATATGTCACCCTGTGGGAAGGAACTTCCAGTTCAACTGGAATTACTGCTTCTGAACCAAAGGAGAGGGAGAAAGGGGTATGACCAGTAGCCGTTTTAAACGTTGTTCGATATGCCCACAAAGCCAGGGGCAGTTCATCCACCCATTTTGCCTTCGCATGCTCTAATCGCTTTTTGAGGATGGATTTTATTACCTTGTTTATTGCCTCTACTTGCCCATTAGATTGTGGATAGGCAACTGCAGTATATCGTTTGTCTATCTTATATTTCTGGCAAAAGTTTCTGAATTCAGTGCTATCAAATTGAGTCCCGTTATCGGTAATAATCGTCCTTGGGATCCCGAATCGGCATATAATATTTCTGACCACAAAACTTATCACCTTTCTTGTGGTGATCTTAGTCAAGGGTTCAGCTTCCACCCATTTTGTAAAATAATCCACGGCTACTATGGCATACTTAGCTCCCCCTTTAGCAATCGGTAAAACTCCAATGATATCTATTCCCCATGTGGCAAATGGCCAAGGACTCACCATCGATTTAAGCTGGGTTGATGGTGCCCTGGGGATTTTGGCGAATCTCTGGCACTTATCGCAGCGTCGTGAATAATCAGCTGCATCCTTGTTGATCGTAGGCCAGAAGTACCCGTACCGCAATATTTTCTTTGCTAAAGTTTGACCTCCTGTATGATCTCCACACTCACCTTCGTGTACTTCTCTCAGTACACGCTTGATGTCGTCGTGTGCGATACATCGTAACAGGGGCATAGAAAATCCTTGCCTATAGAGGGTATCGTCTTGCATAACATATCTGGCAGCTTTGCGAACTACAGCTCTCTTTTCACTCTTCTTTAATGGGAGTGTCCCATTCTTAAGAAAATTCTTGATTGGAGTCATCCATGATTCCTTCTCTGGTTCCGTTCCAAGAACGAATTCCATTTCCATTGACTCAAAGCTTGGCGACTCCAACATTTCAATTGGAATTACCTCAGTCCCTTCTGGATTGTCAGAACTAGCTAATTTTGCTAGTCTATCCGCCTTCTGGTTTTCTTCTCTGGGAATATGTGTTATGTTGTACCGCTCTAAGCTACTTAATAGCTCTTTCACTTTCTTAAGGTAAGCAACAAGTCGAGGTCCTCGAGCCGCGAACTCCTCTCGCACTTGACAAACAACAATCTTAGAGTCACAAAATATATCCATCACTTTTACTCCGAGGTCTTTAGCGAGTTTCAGCCCGGCAATCAGGGCTTCATACTCAGAGTCGTTGTTTGTTGCCGAAAATTCTAATCGCAGGGCGTAATATAACGACCGTCCCTCCGGAGTGACTAAGACAATTCCTGCTCCGGATCTTCGGTCATTTTTAGCTCCATCTGTATATAGTCTCCACGGATTCATCTCTAGCTTATCCTCAGATTTGACCACTTGGTCATTGATTATTTCTTCTTCTGGAATGGTGAACTCCGCAATAAAGTCTGCAAGAGCTTGCCCCCTGATTGACTTTCGTGGTTGAAAATTCAAATCAAACTGACTTAGTTCTATGTTCCATTTAATCAACCTTCCTGACGCTTCGGTTCTCTGCAGCACTTGTCTTAACGGCTGATCGGTGTATATGGTTATTGGATGGGCTTGGAAGTAGTGACGAAGCTTTCGGGATGCAATCAGGAGGCTATAGGCAAGCTTCTCGATCTTTGGGTAGTTGCGCTCTGCCGCTGCTAATTTCTTACTCACATAGTATACTGGCCTTTGTACTTTATCTTCCTCTCGAACCAGAACTGTGCTGACAGCGTGAGCCGAGACTGCTAGATAAACAAATAGTTCTTCATGGTCTACGGGCTTTGATAAGATTGGCGGTTTTTCTAACAGTTCTAACAGATTTTGAAAAGCCTCGACACAATCGGGAGTCCACTGGAAGTTCTTCTTTCCCCTTTTTATCAAATCAAAAAATGGAACACATTTATCGGTGGCTTTGGAGATGAATCTACTTAGCGCGGCTACCTTCCCTGCCAGACTTTGGACGTCTTTAATTTTCCTTGGTTCTTTGATATTTCTAATCGCCGCTATCTGGCTAGGGTTGATCTCAATTCCTCGGGAACTCACAATGAAGCCAAGGAACTTTCCCGACGCCACTCCAAATGAACATTTTAAAGGATTCAATTTCATACGGTATTTTCGCAAGATACCAAACATTTCTGCTAAGTCTTGCGTATGACTGGAGGACTGCTTTGATTTAACCAGCATATCATCCACATAAACTTCCATGGTTTTTCCTATCTGATCGTAAAACATTCTATTTACCAACCGCTGATAAGTAGCTCCAGCGTTTTTTAATCCGAATGGCATTACAACATAACAATATAATCCCAGATTCGTAATGAAACTTGTATGCTCTTGGTCTGGTACATGCATAGGAATTTGATTGTATCCAGAATATGCATCCATGAAAGAGAGAAGTTCATGACCTGCTGTCGAGTCTACAAGCTGGTCAATCCTGGGAAGTTGGAAACTATCTTTTGGGCAAGCCTTATTTAAATCTGAAAAGTCAATACAAGTTCGCCACTTTCCGTTTGGCTTCTTTACCAGAACGGGATTCGATATCCAGTCGGGATAGGTCGAATCTCGAATAAATCCATTTTGCTTCAATTTCTCTACTTCCTCTTTGAGGGCAGCCGACCTCTCTGGGCCCAGCATGCGTCTCTTTTGCTTTACAGGTGGATGCTTCGGATTTACATTCAATTTGTGACTGATAACGGAAGGCGATATCCCACACATGTCAGCATGGGTCCAGGCGAACACATCTAAGTTCGCTTTTAAGAAGTTCGTCAGCTCTTCAGCACGACGTGGATTCAATTGGGAACCAATCTTCAAAACTTTCGTCGGATCAGCTTTATCAACAGGAATTTCCACTGTTGCTTCATTAGGAGTTGCATTCCTAGCCTCCGGTTCCTCGTCTTTTCTAGGATCCAGGTCTTCAGGCGTTCCTTTTCGCAACTCCCTTGGGTTCAACCTCTCTAATTGCTATGCCGAGTCCCCCTTTGAGGGAGATGAGGCATCTTTATTCTCAGCATTAACCCCTTTCATCAACATCTTCAGTTCGGCCACATAGCAGGCCCGTCCAGAAACCTGATCCCCTCTTATTACTCCAGTCCCGGCTTCGGTTGGGAACTTTAGTAACAAGCACCAAGGGGCGATACAAATTCTAAACTCAGCGAGGGCAGGCCTCCCTAAAAATGCGTTATATGGCGAATCTACGTCCAGTACTACAAACTGAAGCATTCGCACTCTTCTACGTTCTCCTTGCCCTAGGGTCACAGGCAACTCTATATATCCCATAGGAGCTGTCGTCGCTCCGTTGAAACCTCTAATCCATCCTTCACAAGGTTTCAGATCTTCAGGCTCAAGCTTCATCTGATCAAATGACTTCTTGAACAAAATATTAACGGAACTTCCGTTGTCTACTAATACCTTATGGACCAACGCTGGCCCAATAGCGGTAGTAATAACCAACGGATCATTGGTGGGAGATTGTATTCCCGTGTTGTCTCGGCTGCGAAACACCACGTCATCGAACATGGTTTTTTGTTGTTTGATGGGGGTAACATCTTCCAAATCGTCACCTTCATTCACATCTAGATGCTTGGCCGCATTCACATATTGGTCCATTGACCTAAAGCTTCGGATTGCCGGGTGAGGTCCGCCTACTATGGAGTTGATGACAATCCCTTTACCTTTCTGCTGCGCGGTAGGCTTAGGAGCAGGTAGGATTTGCTTTGGAGCCTGCTCTCCTTGCCCCCTGTCCCTCGGGGCAACCTTGTACTCATCCAACTTTCCTTCACGCAGCAGCTTTTCAATTACATCCCTCAAATGTCGACACTCATTGGTCGAATGTCCATGCGTTCCGTGAAACAAGCAAAATTTCCCTGTCGCCATTTCTTTCTCGGTCGAATCACGAGGTGGCGGTCTTTTGTACTGCAACACATTATACGTGTCCAGGTAAATATTTTCCAACGTGTCATTCAATGGTGTGTAGTTCTCGTAGTTCTGGAATCGGGGCCTTTTGTTTGGGTCGCTTCCCCTATTTCTGTTTCTCCTGTTACCGTTCGAATTACGGTTGTTGTTGTTTCCCCCGCTTCCAGCATTGCTGTTTCCACCCTTGTTTCCTACATTTACTTCAACCTTGCCAGAACTTTCCCCAGACTGCTTCACTGCAATATTACTCTGCACATTCTCCTTTGAAGCTGTCTCAGACTTTCTCTTCCGGTTTGCCCGGGCCTCCTCTCGTCTTAGATAAATATCGGCTTTTTCGTAGAATATCGCCCTTGTGGGGGGTGTCTTCCCAGAAAGGTAGTCTCCAAACTCAGATTCGGGATCGACTCCTTCCTTCAATGCCATCAGAATAGTGGGCTCATGCGGGTCACTGACCTCAGTTACAGCTTGGTTAAATCGATCTAAATATGCCCTTAAAGATTCTCCTGGTGCCTGTTTGATCCTTGACAATTCAATAACGCTCTTGGACTTTCGAGCATGTAATCGGAACTGGTTCATGAAACGCTCGCTTAGTTCTTTGTAATTAGAAATTGAACGAGGAGGAAGTCGGGTAAACCAAAATAAAGCCACATCTTCTAGGTAGATTGGGAACGCTTTGCATTTTACTTCATCGGGGGCAGCAGCTGCATTCATAAGCCACGAATACCGCATCAAGTGCTGTCCTGGATCAGTCCTTCCATTATATTTATCCATCTGTGGCAAATTAAAGCGTCGGGGGAACTGGAAGTCTAGGATGTCGTCAGTGAACGGAGTATGACTTCGCTCTATACCGTAGTCTTCATTTGTATAATTCCGGCTTTCGGACATAATTCGACGAACCATCGCCTGCACATCGGCACTAGTTAGGGGCTGCTCAGGTTCCCTGGCCCTATTGTCCGAGTTCCTCCGGGGCTCTTGCTCAGGAGACGCCCTTCTTCTTCGAGCTGCCTCTGCTCTGTTCCTTTCCCTGCGTTCCCGGTCGATCTCGGGAAGAGGGGACTGGAGTCTTTGCCCCCGAGATGGGCTATCGTTTCCTAATGCTCGTGCGATATCCTCGCGAGATCCCAAAGATCCAAACGTTAGCTGCTCCACGTTCTGAGGTCGCTCGAGTGGCCTTCGCTCACGGGGCCTCTCTTCCTCAGAAGATGAAGATTGATCTACTGGTGTATGACGAACTGGCGATGGAGTTCTTTGCCGGCGGAGCTCACTGATTTCCCGACTCATGAGCCTCATATTTTCCTGCATCATGAGATTGGTGCGCTCATGAACTCTCATAGCTTCCCTCGTGCTCTCAAGCATATCAAGCAAGCGCGAGAAATCTCCTTGAGTGATGGGAGCAGATGGATTGGCCTGGTCTCCAACCCTGGCAGCTGGAATTGGAGCATTCGCGGGGACTCGAGTAGATGTTCCAGCTTCACCAAGCATCGGGTCGGATCGGAGGTAGGAAGTCGGGTCGGATCGGAGCTGGGGTGTCTGTTCGGATCGGTGTGCAGCGAGCAAGTCGGGTCGGTTCAGACTGGGGGAGTGCACTGCTTCAGAGTCTCCAACCCGGATCGGATCGGAACTTTCCCCTTGCTGTCGGTTCGGATTTCCTGCATTGATTCTCCCTGCTGCTGAACTCTGCCCCCTAGACCTTGTTACAACAGCATGTTGCTGATCTTCACCAGCTCCATTTCCTTGAACAGACTGGACTTCCTTGCCTTTTCCTCTGGCCATGAGTCTTTGACAATTACTTCAACGAATGTAAGAAAGTGGAGAAGCTTAAGGATTCACTTCTTTGAACTCAACGGTCCAAAAAGTAGAAAGAGATCCCGGAAAATAAAGAATTTAGATGAGGGTTCTCAGTGAAAGCACCAAAATGTTAGACCCAAATGTGGTTCTAACACCCAAATTGATTAGAAACAAGATAAAGTAAAGCAGAAATAAAAAAGAACACACAAGATTTATAGTGGTTCGGCGAAGAAATGCCTACGTCCACTTAGTTTTCACTATATTCAGTAATTCAATTACAAATACAATGTAAGATTCGCTCACAACTCACTTTTGTTCACTCAGAAAGATCAAAACAGGAAATGAAAGATGGTTTGGATTTTCCGGGAGTGAAGGAATTTGAATGATGGAGGTACTTGGATTCTCAAAAGTGCTGAAAAAGATCCTTCTCTTTGTCTCTAGTTGGGGTATTTATAGGTGTGAATTTGCCTGAGATGCAATCCGGGTCGGGACACATGTCATCCATCGCCCTCTCTTCGGGTTCGGATGGGCCATCAAGCAGACAACGCATCAATGAGACGGACGTTAGGGGTAGGAATTGGTCACATCCGGTCCGGTTCTCCAGGCGACTTTATAGGAGATTTTCCTGGATCATGGGTGCGGGTCGGAGGCATGCAGGTTGGGGGTTCGGATCGGAATACCCGACCCGAACCGGAGTAGCTTGAACGTCTCTTCTTCTCTAATCATACTCCGCTCCGCTCCGAAGTCGTGGCAAGCAGACGGCTTTCCGATCCACCTGAGATTCATTGGCCTTCCGATCCGATCAGGTATGCTTTGCCAATTTATCCAGTAAGAGATATCCGATCCGAACAGAGCATTTACCCGATCCGAACCGATACGCTGCTATCAATCTGAATTGTGGAGCTTCCTTCCGATCCGAACCGGAGTCGCATAACTTGAAATATTCTTCAACAGTTGGTTTCTTGACTTTGTGTTGCCTAGTTCACAAAGTAGGCTAACATAAAATAACATCAGATACAAACAGAGTCAGATTACAATTGAATTAATTTTGTTGGAATCAGAACATTGAAATATGGTGGTACGTCAAATTTCGTTCCATTCGGAGATTGTGTTAATAGTACAAATACCGAGCGTCCGACAATAACTCGTGGTAGAAAATAATATTAAACGTAAATAAACTCTCCCCAAGAATTGCCTACCTTAAACGTAACCTTCCTTAGATAATTTCCATGCAGACCTACGTCTGATTTGCGCCGCTACTCTAAGGGCTCTGATTTTACGTTGTTCCTATCTTCACATTTTTCCTTCTATAAAAATACCTCGCTTGCCTCATCTTTTCTTCAGCGAGAAATCACTTTCCTCTTTTCAATTTTTGGTCACCGAATCCCTAGTTCCTCAATTCAACCCATGGCCTCCTGCGGAAAAAAAAAAATCATCTCCCTCCCTCTGGCTTACCCAAATCGTGATCGGCGCCTTGTCATCTCGTCGTTGTTGCCTCGAGACGAGTGACCAAGCCATCAGTGTTACCGCCTCCACCCTGAATTGCTTCGTTTCCTCCAAATCGAAGCCGAGCCTTCACTGCTCGTCGCCCTGAAGCCGCTCAGACAATCGAAGCCCCACATCGTCGGCTCCCAAGGCGTTACCTTTTTAATCGAAGCCACGTCCACCCTTAAAGCCTGTTGTGTCAGTTTCAAGGTGAGTATTAACTCACTCACAGATTATCTTGTGTTCAAGTATTTTAACTTTGGTTTAAACTGAAATTATAATGGTTAACTCGTAGCTTGTGTGGTTCCCTGGGTTTTCACCTTGCTGTTGTTTAATTGTCATTCGTATGTGTGAGTATACTCACTCATGATTAGCTGTGTTCAAATAATTTAACGTTATTAAACTACTAGAATAGAATAGTTACTCCTGATTGTTCGTGTGTCGAACTACTGGGGTATGACAGTCCACTTGCTAATCTGGTTTGGCCGACCCTTAAATTAGATACTTGTGGTTGAGTGCTGTTGTCATGATATTTTGGTAGGATGTTTGTCACACACACTTGCCTTCGAATACTGTTTTTCTTTTGATGCATTTTTATGTCTTTAACCGATGCATGAACCGATTTGGGACAAATTACACCTTTGACAGTAAATATATGTGATGTATTTGTATACACCAGTATATGAACCTATACATTTTGCCATATTTTCATGATAAAACTTTGGCCGTACATGTTTTATATTGGCATTGTGGTTGACAGTAGCATGTAGACATCGTTTATTAATTTGGACCTGGGAAGATCACATGCGTGAAAATGGTTGGTCACATTGTATATAAATTTGTTTGCAGCACAATACAATACTCATATAATTCACACCTTGTTCAAATACCTCTGACAATCCTTTGAACACAATGGTTTTTAGAGTTGCTAAATTTAGTCCGTCCACTTAAGTGAGAAATTCACTCACGATTTATCATATTTTCAAGTAATTCAATATCAGTAAAAACTAGAGTATAATAGTCAAAAATTGCGTTGGTACGATTTTCCCTTTCCTCGTTGTTTGGAGGATGTGAAGCTACCCTGTATGTATGTAGAGGCCAAATCAAATATAGGTATACATGTACTTAGTGTAAGTATATTCATATAAGATGTCATACGTATATACCCATGCTGCTTCAATATTAAGTGAGTCTCACATTCGCGATTATTGCATTCAAGTTATCAGCCTAAAAATTTAGATGAAACTATAAATTAAGTGTTGGGATTTGGGATCGTCCATTTATACATGAGTAGGCCATTTGATTTTGCATTTGGTATATGCTGACTTCATTGATTCAACACTTATTGAGCCTACTACTGCCTTGTTGCTGAGCATTTCGTATGTTCACTATCATTATTATGTTTACCTATGTTGCCTTGACCTTGTGAATTAGTGTTGCGGTCCTTTGGGGTTAAGTCAGAAATAAATTTAAAATAATCACCAGTGTTCCTAAGTTCATTATATAGTTCTACTAATCTTATGTCCGGGTTGTAAGGAATTGGTGGTGGATGTATCGGGAAGTTGAGTTTAAACCAGAATGTAAATTTAGTTTAATTTTACAGACCTGGGTTAACATGTTAGTATAAATTTTTGGAAATTTTTGATAGTGATCCATGCCTCAGATTTTTGTTTTGATATAACATGGTAGGTATTCAAATGAACTGCTTTGTTTTCATTAGTTGCTAGACATTGATTAGTGCGTTCAAAGCTATATGCAGGTAAATTTAATATGCTATAGCCTTGGATTTAAATAAGCTATCATTAATAAGTAAATTATGCATATTTAAAAAGTTGACTAGCTGCCAATGAAATAACATATAAGGAACTACTATGTTCACAAAAGTTTGGTTAACTGTCAAGATCTTATCAGGTTTCAGTTTTGGGAGCGTAAATAGCAAGATTTTATTTAGACATACAATGGGTATGATGCCTTGACATTCCTGTTAAGGTTGCCTACTTTTTTTCTATAACTGGAAAATATTCATGCCTAGGCCACGGATAATCGTACACATGAGATGTATATGTATTTATATCACTTGCCGACGTTATTGCATGCATCCTTGTCGTTTTCATTGGCCCTAACACGCCTGATCAGTAGCTGGTATATCACTGCGGGTACCCTTAGACATTGGTGTATGGAAAGCCGTAAAATAAGAAGTAACTCACCCTTTTTGTCGCTATATAAATGGTACACCTCATATTGGATTCTAGTATGCCATTTGATGCTCTCTTCCTGAATTACCTGCTTAGATTTTTATCAAATATATGAACTGTTACTGGGAAGCTTACTTTGGGTTAATGAATCATGTTGGGGCCACCTAACTGTTTATACTCTAACCATAAAAGAGTGATGTCGTACCTTAAGTATTTAATTTCACAAATTTGTCTAATTATACGCTGCTATATCTTGGAAAGGATACTGTCCTTGGCCTTGTCCCATTCATTATTTTGTTGTTGATTGTGTATTGTTATAAGCTGCAGTATATAAATTTGGCCTAAAAACGTGGACTTGAACCTTGTTGGCCTTGTTCTACTCCTTAGCATATTCAACCCAGAAAGGAAATTTGTACAGCCATGATTATGTGCGTTGTTTACACATGATGCCCACCTGCTGTTCGTGATACACTCAGCTGTGGTTGACCATTGTATTACATTCACCTGTATACACTAGTTCCATAGCTTGAACATTACCTTGTCTGATGTGTTTGTCTCACTGGGTTCCTACGACTTGCTGTACACTTGATTCATGTAGAAAACATGACGTTCCATTTCATTATCATATGTTGACATAGTGGGCTTGCTCTTGTTATATCTGACTTTTGGGATGCTGAGGCAGTACACACATGTACTTGTACATGTGTGTATATGCAAGCTCCTGGGATCACAGTTCCTGGAGAAATAAATTGATATTGGACTGCTGTCGTATAACTGAAATTTCAACTAGCAATATATAATGGATATGGGAATTAACTGTTATATTTGGCGTTTATTGAAGTTAATTTACTTGAACTATGATTAATCCTGACTCGAGTATTTTTATGTTTTTGCATGAAATGCTCGAGTCAGATCCGAGCATTTCAGATTTTAAAGATTTCAGTCAGGATTCGAAGATCGGCGAAGCTGGGGATTCCAGAAGACGGCGCACTCTGATGTTTTAAAAACAGTAATATTTTCTTGTATTCAATTTCCGTTTAAAACCGCTGTATGGAAAATATTGTATCAAAGATTCTAGTTATATAATAAAGTGTGTTTTGCTGTTCAAGGTTATGTTATTTATTTATTCTGTGTTGATTCTACTTTTAAACTCTGTAAGCTAAATAACGATCCGTCGATTTGAACGTTTTAAGTCGGTTTAAATACCAATTTGAAGCGGTCAAATTGGCGGGACGTTACACTTACACTCTAAAGATGGCCGAAAGCCAAGCGCCTGAAACCAAGGAAAAAGCGACCGGCATAGGCCTCCACAGGCCTACTAGCCCAGTAGCAGAAGGAGCCCAGAACCACTATAAATAAGACCCCAGGGGTCACATTGGAAGGGATAGATTTTCTTCATACTAGTAGTCTTCAAAGAAGCTTAGCGCTTAGATTAACTAGAGAATTTATCCTATTACATTCATGTACTCTAAATGAAAGTTTAATAAAAAGGGATCTTCTTATAGAAAATTGCTCTGTAGGTTTATATTATTATTTCCAATCATCGTTGTTGTAGTTTACTGTTCATTTTTCATATAAGCATGGAGCCCCGTCTCAATATGTCCTCGAATAGGAGGATATATCTCCTTCTCTGAGTTTGGATCCGTTCTGGTAGGCCTTAGCGATCCCTCTCCTCCAGACTTCGATATCTAGGGTGGTGATCTGATTTAACCCAAAAATAGCTGAACCGCCTATTTTTCCTTTAGATTTGCCCCCGTTGACCCACCTCCGGTGTTAACGAAAAATATTGTTAACAATCAAGATATAGATTATGCCCCTAAATCCAAAGTTCTGGATCGAAGCACAAATTATTCCCGAAATTCCCGATCATGTTTTACAATATGAATTATGCCCCAAATTAATCATTCCCAATTTCGTGCGTTCGTGGGTTTCAGCGATAGGCCTAGGTTTGAAGGTAGCCTGGTTATAAAAACAAAAAGGGGAAGAGGGAGAGAAGAGAACAAGAATAGGCATAGTAAATAAAACAGGCGTAAGATGACATAATTAGTCAAACTGACATAATAGGAATAAGGTGACATGATTAGGAAAACTAACATAATAGGGATATCATGAATAGGCATATAGGCACAAATCAATAGATCAGGTGTACATTTAATGGAAGATCTATTGTGATTCATGTTACTAACAAGCATAAGCTTAGATCCAAACTTATAAACATGTCAAGATTACATTTTAGGTGTTTATATCTAAAAGCAACATTAAATCACTGTGATTGGATCAAAAGAACAGAGATTTGATTGTAGATGTTGTAGCATAGATCTCTGAATACATATCGCTTGTTATTGAAAAAGAATAGGCTATTTTACTCTGAGTAGGGGCAGCACCTCGTTCTCTCCATTGATTTAGATGAATAATACAATAGGCTTAAAGTCCTATTTATAACTTAGGGTCAATGAATCTAGTCAAGAAACGAATCCACGTTCGGAAACTGAATTCTGCCCAGATGGGGGAGGGGGGAGGGGGGTCGACATGGGTGTCGACACCCATGTGTTGGTGTCGACCCACGTTTCGACAGCCTTAGGGTCGGGATCGACCCCCAACAGGCCGTTTTCCCCTAGTTTTCTCGCATTTGATATTGATTTTCCATAATCATTATATATATAAGCGGCTTATATGTTTATAAATTTCAAATCTTAATATCTTCTTCATGCGATGTCCGTTTTATGCAAACTTGGGGTCTATCTTAAGCAGAATTCTGAGACGAACGCAATGGCATAGTCCATTTTACTTAGTTCTCAATGTTTAATTAAGTATCCATTAGTTTATCATTATAGCGTTCTTTTAAATTTCGGGGTGTTACATTCTCCTCTACTTAAAGGATTTCGTCCCTGATACCTCCAAGTTAAGAAGAATGTATATCCTAACATCCATCATCCATCTACTCATCCACTAATCATAGGCATCCATTGTCCTTAAAAGACTTCTAATGCTTATATGAACATATGCAAAGGTGTGTGTATATGTCCCTATACTAATGCGAAAGATCAGGCGGTCTACTAATTGACCTCCTTAATGCAATGTATGTTAGTGCAATGAATCCATCATTTATGCAATTAATCATATCATAACATGTAAGTTCTATATGTGTGCACAATCAATCGTCCAAATGCAACATCTATATGATGATACACCCACTTTCATCCAATAAAAGAAGAAAAATGCATACACATTCATATACAGTATGAGAGTGATTGAGCCGATGTAGTGCCTAACGTGTGTGTACATGCATCCACGAGCAATCACTAGCAACCACTTGCATCCACTTACTTCCATCAAACATAACATGTCTCAAACATATGTTTAAATCCATAGGATTCCTACCTCAAGGTCGAAGATTTGATCGATAGGATATACTTAAATGATAGAAACAAGCATGAACAAAAGTTTTGGAAAGGAAGTTAAGAACATACCCTTGAAAAGAAAAGGGTACAAAGTGCGAATCTTGTCTTCAGTCTCCTAAGTTGCATCCTCTTAATTTTCTCCCAACTGAACATTCATCAATTTGACTTCTCGGTTGCGAAGCTTCTCAACTTCTGATCCAAGAATAGGGTAGGAGCTCATCTAACTGTCGCCTACCGTTCCACCTCTACTTCCTCAAGCATATTCAGCTCAACTACTTCTACGGTATCATGCAAGCAATTCCGTAAATTTGAAACATGGAAAACATCATGAATTCCAGACAGTCTCTCTGGTAGCTTTACTCTACAGGCCATTTGGCCAATCCTTTCTGCTATGGGAAATGGCCCTACAAACCTTGGTGCCAATTTCCCTATAAATCCAAAATGAACGACATTCCTCAAAGGTGATACCTTGATGAAAACCATGTCTCCCACCTCAAACTCAATGTTAGTCCTTCACCTATCTGCGTAGGACTTCTACCTCTCCTGAGCTATCTTTATGCACCTGCGAATAAGATCAATCTTTTCTGAGGTTTCTCTAACCATCTCAGGTCCAAGTAGAAGCCTTTCTGTAGATTCCTACCAACAAGTTGGGGATCTACAGGGTCGTATGAAGATTGCTTCGAAGGGTTCCATGCAAATACTAGCCTGGTAACTGTTGTTGTTGGCGAACTCTACTAAAGGAAGATGATCTTCCTAAGTCCCTCTGAAGTCTAGGATACACAGTCTTAAAAGATCCTCAAGGACTCTATTCGTCCATTTTGTCTGTCCATCTGTCTGAGGGTGATAAGCGATGCTCAAACACAACTGTGTACCTAACTCTTCTTGCAAGCTCCTACAAAACTCACTGGTGAATATGGGGTCATGACCACTTACAATACTGGAAGGTACTCCATGCAGACGAACTGTCTCACGAAGATAAATTGCTGCCAACCATGCTGCTGTCCTCTTACTCTTAACAGGGATGAAATGAGTGCTCTTAGTAAGCATGTCAACTACAACCCAAATACTGGTGTTGCCTTTCCTTGATCTAGGCAAACCATCAATGAAATACATAGAGATGCTCTCCCACTTCCACTCTAGGACTTCCAAAGGATGAAGTAAACCACTGGGCTTCCATTGCTCATCTTTGACTTGCTGGCAAATCAAACATCTTGAAACAAATTCTGCCACATCTTTCTTCAACCCCGCCCAAAAGAAAACCCACTTCATATCTCTATACATCTTTTCACCACCGGGATGAATATTCATCATATTAACCCTGCTAAAGCACCGGGTCGGCCTCAGTCATATGAACCGGGTCGGTCAGTATTAACGGATCGGGTCGGTCTTTACGAAGGATCCGGTTCGATAGCTACATTAGATCGGTCAGTTGCAGGACACCGGATCGGTCAGCTGCAAAGCACCGGGTCGGTCGCAAATTTGGATCGGCCTTAACAATATGGACTAGTTCGATCAGACTGTTTGTAGTGAGGATCAGTGCACTGTTTAAATCTGGGTCGACACATTAAAAGGAAATGGACCGGTGCATTGGATTCCAGCAGAGCAGCTACAGTAATATGATTCAATCACCACTGTGTTGAACATGGATCCATTCGTGTGTAAATGTAAAGGATGGGAGTGCATCAATATACATGAACTCACGTATATACATTACACACATGGATTAATTAATGTAAATGGCGCCTAGGAAAACATGTTGAAACGTGAATCTATACAGTTCAACACATGCAGATGAGCCAAGCATTGTGCACGGGATAACAAAAGCATGCAGTAGGGTTTAAGTCACCACGTAAATAGTTCAATATATAAGTGGATCGTCACATATGTTATAAGTGGACAACTCCTTAAAATAAACATAATATGGGTCATTGCAAAGTACATAAGCAGGTCACATACAAAACATGCAAACGGATCGGTCATTATAGAATAACACAGTGGCAAGTTTGTAAATATTGGGTCGGTCTGCTAACATACAAGTGGATCGGTATTGAAACTAATGGCATGTTTTGTAAATAAAGAGGGAGGCATCATTTCTATAGCAATAATACACATGGACCGGTATGGAAGGTCAATACTTAAAATGGATCGGTCCCATTTGCTTGATATTTGGATCGGTGCATTATAATAAAGTTTGGATCAGTACTGTTTAGCATAAACTGGACCGGTGCATTCAAACCTGAACTGGATCGGTGCATTATAATTAAGACTGGACCAGTATATTATAAAGTAAGTTAGATCGGTATAGTGAACAAAAGTGAATCAGTGCATTCATTTTGGATCGGTCATGTACAAAAAGAGGTGGCAGAACTGTAAATACGAACCCTGACAACTGTATACAACTGTATACAACTGTAAAGTGTACCAGCGACATTTCTGTAAATAAGTTTTAGCCCAATCCAAATTTACGCTCGATCCAAACTCTGCACCGTGTAATTTTGAGACTGCCACTACCTTCAAACTTCGCCTATAAATAGCTCCTTGCTCCACAATTCAAGGGACTGATTCCACTACCCCGAAGGGCTGCCAAAATCATTCCTCGACCATTCTAAAGCTTCTACAAACTTCATTATTGGCCGCCAAACTTCTTTCCTTCTTCCTCGTACATGTAATGGATCTCGTCTTCTCCGAGCACTATTAATTCACACTTCGATCTACTCCGAGTGATCTCTAGCCACCATAGCTCCTCTTCAATGCACGAATCTAAAATCATTTTCATGATGGAACCAAGGGAAAGTATATAATTAAACAATCCAATTCGTTCCTTCTCGAATTTAAGTGTGATCTAAAGCAGAAAGAGAGAAAAAAGTGGAGAATTATCACAAAAGTGGTCAAGTGTAACGAATGCGATGTATAAGATGATAAAAATTTGTAATTCTCTCCATAATGATGAAAAGTAATTGAAAAGTTGACGTAGATTCACATTGAATCGAACCACTATAAAAATCTCACATCCTTTACTTGTTTTTCTCCATTTATTTTGCGATTGTGGCCCTTTTAATTTCTAACCACAACTGGTGAAGTGTGATTTCACACCATTGGTGTTTAAGTCATACTCAATCCAAACATTTGGCACCCACCATGGGGCCCCGTTCGCATCTCTTTGCTTCGCAATTTTCTCAAGTCCAAAAGCCTTGCATTAAAGCTCTAAACCACCTCTTTTTATGAAAATTATGGTGAAATCTAAGAAGACCATGAGTAAAGATGTCGGAAATGCCGATAATGCCGATAATGAGACTACGCCACTTACAACCCGTCTCGATGTTTGTGAAAACTCAGTAAGTGGAGTCAGTGTGACTAGAAATGAATCAACGCCGCTATTGCAAACATAAACAACCAAATAGATGCCTCAACTAAAGCTATGATGGAGAAACTTGACGCCATCCTTAATGCTCAACCAAATCAATCCCCTTCGAAAGTCCATGTTGATCTCGAAGAGAATTATAAATCGCCTGCTTTCGATCATAAACGCAACGACAACTTGGAAGATGATTATGATTGGGCAAGTGACAAGGACGAAGCTAATATCGAAGAATTGAAATCAAAAGCTAAGAACCATTCGGAAGCGAATGCTCAAAAGATCATTAATCCTGTCAAGGGGGCACCTTCTCGTCGAGAAGGCAAAAGGCCAAGATTCTTTAATTGAGATCGCATGCCTAGACGAACATATGGTAAAGAGCTCAGCTTCATAGAGCGCTATAACACTGAAGAATACATCTCGGATATGATAGAACGAGTCATGAAAATGGATCAAGCTAGCAAAGACGATGAGAGAGAATGGGACTTCTCTCCTGATAGGACTCTGTTCACCAAAAGAATCCTTGAAGAAGAATGACTAAAGAAGTTTAACCCTCTGACTTTGCCTCCATACAACGACCTCGTTGATCCCAACTACTTCCTATTCAAAAATGAGTGGCATATGAGCGCGTCAAGGCAACTGATGAGATGCACATATTTTCCTCTCAACTTAGAAGCTGCTGCATCATTATGGTTCAGAAAACTGCCACCCAAATCCATTGTTCAATTCTCTGACCTGACCAAAAAGTTCAAGGAGCAGTTCCGCTTGTATGCTACCAAAGCCAAGGATGCCATTACGCTCTCAGCAATGAAGTAGAAACTATGGGAAATTGTCAAAGCCTTCCTTGGTGGATTCAATAATGCCTTATCTTAAGTAAGGAATCCAGAGCCACACATAGTCCTAATGGCTCTACTTGACGCTATAGACAAAACAAGCGAATTCAGAAGATGGATAAAGATGAAGGAACCGACTACGCTTGACAAGTTCTATAAGAAAGCAGAAGATTACACGAGAGTGAACGATAATCCTATACCCCTTCAGATCATTGGTGGTAACCAACTTCTTGAAGCTCCCAAAAGTGCAGCTATTGAACAGAATTAGAAGAACATTCAGGGGCAGAAGCGAGCCAACAACGGAAACGACAACAAAGCTAAAAAAAAGTTTCGTCCCCTTGACTCATCTGATCTAACACCTCTGAATGATACTCCTGGGAACATTTACCTTGCCATAAAGGATGCAGAAGATTACCCTGAGCCTCGGCCAATAAGGATGAATGTCCATCTGACCAAATCTGCAAAGTTCTGCCAATTCCATAATCAGCCATGCCACAACACCAACAAGTGCAGGAAACTGAGATTGTTGATCGTAGAGATGATTAGGAAGAACTGTCTGAAACAATATATGAAGCATCCTCTACAGACAAATCCTTCTACAACTCCCCAGGGGCAAGGGGCATCAAATGACCAATCTGGCCCAAGCAACGTAGCTTTTGCTCAAGCTATTCCAAGGCTGATAATCAACTGAAGATTGTTGATGATGATCTAATATCTACGGCTCAGAATAAGCGATCACTATCACCTTTACTTTAATTCTTGCATTATTTTACACTTCGCTATGTTCTACTTTCTTGTAAAAAGTCTGTAATGATTTACATGCATTGTGCCGAATCATAGCACTACGAATGAAGTATTACTTGCCTGTATAAACTCTGACTTGCCTAATTTACCTGAAAATTTGCTAACAGACGATTTTCCATTACAGGATATCCAATGAGTGTTCTCTCTCTCAAGGCCAGACGAAGTAAGGCAATTCTGACAAACACCAGTTCAAATGTCAAGTGCTCTAACCATCGATATGCATAATGCAAAGTCGGAAAGCACCACCTTAAAGAGTGAGTGGGAGGAGTTGCCAAGAGTCAAATGATATAGAGTTCAGCAAGATTATCCAAAATCAATGCCATAAGTTGCGAGTTCTAAGGGGTCACAACCTCTCAGTTTAGTTGTGATTGCTTACCATAGTTAAGCATATCCGACACGAGGACTGATGTTCACCTTCTGGAACAACGATAAAACAAAGTCCTCCCATAGTGAGGCAAAATAAAGTCCTCCTATAGAGAGGCAACATAAAGTCCTCCCATAAAGAGGCAAAACAAAGTCCTCCCATAGAGAGGCATAATAAAGTCCTCCCATAGAGAGGAAAACAAAGTCCTTCCATAAAGAGGCAAAACAAAGTCCTTCCATAGAGAGGAAAAACAAAGTCCTCCCATAGAAGAGGCAAAACAAAGTCCTCCCATAGAGAGCAAAACAAAGTCCTCCCATAGCAGAAGTAAAATAAAGTCCCCCAGTAGCAGAGGCAAGTCCCCAAAGGTTCGCTGGAATTCATTGCGCGAAACGAAGCGCGAGAGTTCACTATATGTGAAACGAAGCATGGGAGTTTGTAGCGCGAAGCGATGTAGCCCTCACCACAAAGAACGTAGGAGTTCACATTGCGAAACTATGCAACAGTTAAGAATCTTTTCTATAGATAAAGCGACTTTTTCATAAGAGAAATCGACAATGCTCAATAAATTCCATCATTTTGGCTCAGTCGACAAAAGAATAATAAACATTTGATTAAAACGGCCTCTTCAAAACACGGGGAATCCGATGGAGTCTCCAACATCAAAACTGATCAACAAAATGAACAAGTGTTGAGCAGTAAATTTCTTCCCATAGTGAAGACCGGTGATGACCTCTTAGGCCGGGGAACCAATGATCAAAAACTTCTCCGAAGAGAAGCAGAGAATAAGTCACAAATACATATTTCTCCAATGAGAAATATCGTACACCAACATATAAGTCATTAAAACGATAACATTTGAAATCCACAATGGACTTAAGTCGATTAGTTGATTTTAAGTGTTAATGCGGATTCGAATTATAATATCGTATTTGTGCATACAATATTTGATGAGTTATAAACCATTGAATAAAATAATTCTATGCAGATACTTTATAGAATTCGCTATAAATCATTTTTAATGATTAACTAATCCACCATCGATATGGACCGTCGATGGTGAGTATAAATCCAAAGTTGCACAAGTGCTTGTTTTAATTACAAAACAAGTAACACGAAGCATATGAATTCAAAGAATTGTTCGCCATAGTGGACGAAAAAGCTATACTTGGGTCTCAATGTAGAATATATCAACATCAATGTTCATTTCGAATCCCGCATTTCTCATAAACAAAAAATACAAGCTTCGAGTGGCAAATGTTAACCCTGCTAAAGCACTGAGTCGGCCTCAATCATATGAACCGGGTCTGTCGGTATTAACGGATCGGGTCAGGCATTACCAAGGATCCAGATCGGTCGCTGCATCAGATCGGTCAGTTGTAGGACAACGGATAGGTCAATTGCAAAGCACCGGGTCAGCCGCAAATTTGGATCGGCCTTAACAATATGGACTAGTTCGATCAGACTGTTCAGTGGTGCGGATCAGTCCATTCATCACAAAATAGATCAGTGCACTGTTTAAATCTGGGTCGGTACATTAAAAGGAAATGGGCCGACGCATTGGATTCCAGCAGAGGGGCTACATTAATATGAGTCAATCACCAGCGTGTTGAACATGGATCCATTCTTGTGTAAATGTAAAGGATGGGAGTGCATCAATATACATTCACTCACGTGTATACGTTGCATACATGGACTAATTAATGTAAATGGTGCCCAGGAAAAAATGTTGAAACGTGAATCCGTACAGTTCAGTACATGCAGATGAGCCAAGCATTGTACACGGGATAACAAAAGCATGCAACAGGGTTTAAGGCACCACGTAAATGGCTCGATATATAAGTGGATTAGCACATATGTTATAAGTGGACAACTCCTTAAAATAAACATAATATGGGGTCAGTGCAAAGGACATAAACAGGTCATGTACAAAACATGCAAACGGATCGGTCATTGAAGAATAACAGGGTGGCAAATTTGTAAATATTGGGTCGGTCTGCTAATACACAAGTGGATCAGTATTGAAACTAACGGCATGTTTTGTAAATAAAGAGGGAGGCATCATTTCTACAACAATAATACACGTGGACAGGTATGGAAGCTCCAGAATTAAAATGGATCGGTCCCATTTGCTTGATATTTGGATCGGTGCATCATAATAAAGTTTGGATTGTTGTTATTCATTACAAACTGGACCGGTGCATTCAAAGCTGAACTGGATCGGTGCATTATAATTAAAACTGGATCAGTATATTATAAAGTAAGTTGGATTGGTACAGTGAACAAAAGTGAACCGGTGCATTCATTTATTTTGGATTGGTCGTGTACAAAAAGCGGTGGCAGAACCGTAAATACGAACCTTGACAACTGTATACAACTGTAAAGTGAACAAGCAACATTTCTGTAAATAAGTTTTAGCCCGATCCAAATTTACGCCAGATCCAAACTCTGTATCCCGTAATTACAAAACTACCACTACCTTCAAACTTCGCCTATAAATGGCCCCTTGCTCCACAATTCAAGGGACTGATTCCACCACCCCGAAGGGCTGCCAAAATCATTCCTCAACCGTTCTAAAGCTTCTACAAACTTCATTAATGGCCTTCAAACTTCTCTTCTTCTTCCTCCTATATGGAATTGATCTCATATTCTCCGAGCACCATTAGTTCATACTCCGATCTACTCTGAGTGATCTCCAACCGCCATAGCTCCTCTTCAATGCACGAATATAAAATCATTCTCATGATGGAACCAAGGTAAAGTATAAAATTACACAATCCAATCCGTTCCTTCTCGAATATAAGTGTGGTCTAAGGCGAAAAGTGAGCAAAAAGTGGAGAATTATCACAGACGTGGTCAAGTGTTATTAATGCGATGTATAAGATGATAAAATTTGTAATTCTCTTCATAATGATGAAAAGTGATAGAAAAGTGGATGTAGATTCACATTGAATCGAACCACTATAAAAATCTCGTGTCCTTTACTTGTTTTTCTCCATTTATTTTGCGATTGTGGTCCTTTTAATTTCTAACCATAATTGGTGAAGTGTGATTTCACACCATTGGTGTTTGAGTCATTTTTCATCCAAACACATCCTAAAATAATGGGCTTCCTCAAGGACTGCTTTCAATAGGCTCTTAACTAGGGGACACAAAGCCTTCCATCTCGTCGCAACCCCCTTTATCACCCATGGAATATCTACTGAGGTGACTATAAGTCACCCTTCTACTAGGCCTATCCAAGATATCTGCTAGTTGCGGGTCCTCTCGCTGCGAAGTCCCTGTCTGGTCCAACAGAGTAGGTCGTACCTCTAATGATGCCAATAAACTAGGTGTAAACTTGGTGGAGGGTCTAAAATCAAAACTCAACATAAACTCAATTCTTTTCCTCTCCACAAACAGAGAACTCAAAGTCATCCCCTGCCTACTCAATGCGTCTGCCACCACATTACCCTTGCCCGGGGTATAAGCAATCTCGAAATCATAGGACCCTAGGATCTCCATCCATCTTTGTTGCCTTAAATTAAGTTCCTTCTGCGAGAACAATTACTTAAGAGATTTATAATCGGTGAGCAACTCGAACTTCTCTCCAAGTAGATAATGGCACCAAGTATTAAGCGCGAATACTATGACAGCTAACTCTAATTCATGGGTAGGGTAGTTCTTTTATAGCTGCCTACCTCCATAACATACTACCCTCCCATCTTGCATCAGAACGGCACCAAGCCCTATACCACATGCATCAGTGTATACTGTGAACATTTTATTCCCGTCAGCCAATGTCAAGATTGGGGCTGTTGTCAGAGCCCTCTTCAATCGTTGAAAAGCATCATCACAATCTATATCCCAAGAAAATGTCTGATTCTTCTTCGTAAGTCTGGTGAGTGGGGCAAATATTTTTGCGAAGTCCTTAATGAACTTCCTGTAATAGCCTGCTAAACCAAGAAAACTCCTCACCTCCGTTGTAATCTTTGGGATCTACCAACCTTTAAATGCAACTACCTTCGCGGGATCTACTGCTAACCCTTCTTAAGAGACCACATGCCCTAGAAATCTCACTTCTTTTCTCCAAAAATGACATTTGGAGAATTTTGCCTTAATCTGGTGCGCACAGAGAGTTTTTAAAACCTCCCTTAAATGTCGGGTATGCTCTTCCTCACTCTTTGCAAAAACCAAGATGTCATCAACAAAGGCTACAATGAACTTATTTAGAAACTCCCGAAACACCCTTCTCATCAGATCAACAAAATAGGCGGGTGCATTCATCAACCCAAAAGGCATAACAAGCCACTCTAAGAAAACATTTGGAGTTCTAAAAGCGGTCTTGTCTATACTGTCCTCAGCCACCCTCAACTGATGAAACCCCGTGGCTAAGTCTAATTGAGAGAAAATAGATGCACCAACAAGCTGGTCAAACAGATCATCTATCCTCGGAAGTCGGTGCCTATTCTTCTTAGTGAGTTTATTCAACTCTCTATATTCCACACATAAGTGAAGCGAACCATCCGCCTTAGTGGTGAATACTACAGGAGAACCCCATTCAGATATGCTTCGCATAATAAACCCTTACTCAAGTAGGTCCCTACTTGCTTGCTGAGCTTCCTCCTTTCTCTTGGAGCTATATGGTTCACAGGCAATGCAACTGGCCTTGCATTGTCCACCAAGTATATATGGAAATCAGTCTCGCACATCAGAGGTAAGCCACGAACCACCTCAAAACATCAGGATACTCACAGACTACTGGTACAGATCGTAAATCATCAATAGATGCATCAAGCGACTCTAGGAAACTATGCATGACAAACCCCTTAGGGTCACAAGAAATCTCGAGGGTCCTCCCATGGAAAGTCAAAAGTCTAACGACCCTCCTCTCACAATCCAGAATGGCACCATACATGGCTAGCCAATACATCCCTAGAGCCAAACCATGGCCCATGAAACCAAGCACGTATGTGTCGCACTCTAACTCGATGCCTAACAAAGATATTCTCAAACCCCAATAATCATAGACAAATGAGCCGTACCACCAATGGGGTTTGAGAAAATAACGTGATCCAAAACCATACTAGTACTAAGGTGTAGAGACTCAACCACAGAATCAGATATAAAAGAATGCGAAGCGCCAAAATCAAAATGAGTTTTAACTGGATGATTGGAAAGAGAAATAAAACCGTTAACAGAAACTTTCCTACCTCTATCTACGATGGCCATGAGAGCATGCATCTGCCTCCAGAAGTTCTTGCCATTTGACCCTGTCCTTGCCTCTTCGGGAAATCCTTGACAAGATGTCCGACTTCTCCACATTGGAAACAAGTGTTCTTTCTTTTCTTGCAATCCTTGATCATAAGACCTTTGCGTCAGCAATGAAGGCATTTCTTCTTATCTCGAGCTTTGCCGTTCTCACTGCCCTTCTTTTGTTGTTGTTGTTCTTTCTTGGGCTACACTTTATTGTTTTACGTTTCCTCAACCTTAGCCTCTTTCTTTTCACCTTTATTTTCTTCATGCATCATTGCCATATCAACAAGCTTCTCAAAAGCTGCTCCCATCGGAATTGAGACATAGCCAACCCATGGAGGGGTTCATTAAATCCTCTAGCAAACCTGAAGGCTTTCTTGTGCGGGATATTCACTAGCTCCAAACCAAACCTCGCCAATTGGTTAAATTTATTAACATACTCTTTCACAGACATGGCTCCTTGCTTAATTGCCAAAATCCTTTCCATTTGCATGCTTTGCTCGGCTTTAGAAAGAAACTTCATTTTGAATCTCTATCGAAAATCATCCCAAGTCTCCACTGAATGCCTTGCTAGCATCACTTCCCACCAAAATGAGGCCTCGTCTTTCAGCTGCCAAATGACCAACTGAATCTTCCTACGGTCATCAACTTCGAAAATTCCAAACAAATCCTCTATCTCTTTAAGCCAATTCTGTGCTTCTTCAAAAGACTCAGTTCCTCAGAATGGCTTTCCGCCCATAGCACAGAAGTCTTCGCATGTCATAGAGAAATTATCAGTACATGGAGGAGGAGGTGGAAAGACGGCTGCAGCTAGGGAAGGGCGTCTGCTTGGCCTCCGGTAGGCGCCATAGCCTCAAGATACATATGGAACCAACCCGTTATCGTAATGCTCTCAGTAATATTAGGTTCCCCAGACATGCTGAAAAGAAAAGGAAAAAGGGATTCAAATAAAGAATCAAAAGATATTTCATTTGGCTTTGGGGAATTTTTTTTTCAAAACAGACTTTTCTTTTGAAAACGCTTTCTTTTAAAACCGTTTTGTAAGCAATTTTCAAAATCTTTTATCCGATCTGGTAACCTTCAGATCTGATACCAAATGTGACACCCCACGTTCGTTAAGGTCACTCTTTATCAGAATGCATTAAGTTTCGTAAAGCATTATTGGTAAATAGAGACAAAAACATTACAAGATAGATATAAAATAACGGCGGAATTAAAACTTTTTTAAAAGAAAAGCTTTGTGGTTCAAACCCAATTACATAATAATTCTGGAATACTAAAAACATAAAACTTCTGCCTTGTACAAAAATAATTATCAGAGTACAATAATACATTAAAAAAAGCATAATCCCCAAAATATAGCCATAGTAGAGAAGGTACAAAATCAAGTAGTACATCTAAGAAGCTCTAAGTAGAAGGAAAGAAGGATCTTGATCAAGATTGAGTTTGGGAACCTGGGGGTGGGGGAGTGGAGTGAACGGAAGAGAAAGAAGTGGAATCAAAATGGGTCAGACATAAAGTCTGGCGAGTCCAGTCATTTTAGCATATAAATGAGAAAAAGCAGCATGACATGTATATAAGTTGGAGAGAGATAACAGTGTCATAAGGCAGGTATAACAAGATAAACAGGATAAACAGAACAAAACATGTGTTGCGCTTCTATAATACTTTTCTCTGCACCAATACTAGTATAACAAGAACAATATGATCCCAACAAGAACAAGATGGTAGACGTAGGTGTACTTCTAGTGAGAGGTTTTACCCCATACAATAACAGACAGCCCAATAGAACTGACATTTGTTAATCCCCAATGACAATAACGGGCTCCTAAACAAGCAAGACTAGATGTACCCTAATTACTACTCCCAATCGGTTTTACCCCATACAATAACAGACAACCCAATAGAACTGACATGTGTTAACCCCCAATGACAATAACGGGCTCCTAAACGAGCAAGACTAGATGTACCCTAATTACTACCCCCAATTGATTGGCTCCCTAACTCGTAGATACCATGTACTGGTCCTACAGTAGGATGTATCACTTCCAAAAGTGGCAATCCTTTGTTTACAGGATGTGCACAACCATATCCACTGGTGTCACAATGTCTTATCTTCCCTAGCAAGCAGACCCATGACGCACATGACTCCGTTGGAACGCGCCATTAACACCCTCACTCAAATGACCTCTTATAATTAGCTCAGTAAGCATGCCCAGTCCCCGACCTAGTTCGGTGTTCCCTGTTTGATACGATGATGGGTTATTGACTGAAACGGGTCCCACACACCATATGATACAAGCTTCCCCTAGGCTTGCATCCCCATTACTAGTATCTCAACAGGTTATTCCTACTAGTTTAACAAGATTGCATAACCCCATAGGTTAAGTTTGTGGGCCAATATATATAAATATTACCCACCGCCACAAGTTTACTTAACCCCTACTTGACTTGACAGGTTCGTGTAATCCTTATAGATTCAAACAGGTTAAGTATTACAAGTTTATCACCATTCATTCATTTATGTTATTACCACGATAGATCTCCGACATTAAGTCTGCCACTTATGGATGCTAAATATGTCGGTTGGGTCCGTGCAGACTTCTTCCACAAGTCGGACTTAACCACATGTCTTAGCACATTATGCATTTACGCACTTAGACCCCTCACATTACATTTACCACTTTTGGACGCCGGAAATGTCAGGCGGTTCCGGGCATACTGCTATCACAAGTGTAATCTAACCTCGTGTCTAAGCGCAGTTACAGTTTCTAATTACTGTAAATCTAGGCATTTTCATTACTAACAAATTTTCATGTTTGTCATGCCTCAAATCCCCGTCCGATCTACGATACAAGTTATGCCCCAGACTAAAGTTTTAAATCAAGATATAGATTGTGCTCCAAAATCCCAAGTTTTGGCTCAAGGTACAAATTATGCCGGAAATTCCCAATCAAGTTTTATAGCATGAATTATGCCCCAGATTAATCATTCCCAATCTTTCCTAGTTTCATGCGTTCGCGGGTTTCAACGATAGACATAGGCTCGAAGGTAGCCTGACTATAAAAACAAAAAGGGAAAGAGGGAGATAAGACAACAAGAATAGGCATAGTAAATAAAACAGGCATAAGATGACATAATCCGGCAAACTAACATAATAGGCATAAGGTGACATGATTAGGCAAACTAACAGAATAGGGATATCATGAATAGGCATATAGGCACTACTCAATAGATTAGGTGTACAAGCAATGGTAGATCTATTATGATTCAAGTTACTAACAGGCATAGGCTTAGATCCAAACTTATAAACATGTCAAGATTACATTTTATGTGTTTATATATAAAAGCAACGTAAACTCACTGTGACTGGATCTAAAGAACAGAGATATGATTTTATATGTTGTAGCACAGATCTGTGAATAAGTATAGCTTGTTGTTGAAGAAGAATAGGTGATTTTACTCTGAGGTTGGGCAGCACCTCGTGTCTCCATTAATTTAGATGAATAAAACAATGGGATTAAGGTCCTATTTATAGCCTAGGGTCAATGAATATAGTCAAGAAACGAGTCCATGTTCCGAAACTGAATTTTTCCTAGATATGAGGGTATCGACACCCCTGTGTTGGTGTCGACCCATGGGTCGACACCCTTAGGGTTGGGGTCGACCCCTAACGAGCCGATTTCCCCCTATTTTTCCCACCTCTAATTTTGATTTTCTGGAATTTATGTTTATAAACCTAAAACCTTATTATCTTCTTCATATGATGTCTGTTTTATGTAATCTTGGGGTCTATCTTAAGTAGAATCCCAAGACGAACACAATGGCACAGTCCGTTTTACTTAATTCTCAATGTTTAATTAAGTATTCCTTAGTTTATCATTATAGCATTCTTTAAAATTTCGGGGTGTTACATTCATCATATGTAGATAAAGAGGTAATTAGTGATCATTTGACTAAACGTAGCCTATTTGGTGTAAACAATATAGGTGGCCAAATTCAATAATGAACACATAAAAACCATAAATATCAACATGACATGAAGCATAAAAAGAGAACATGAATAAGCAAATTATGTTAAAGATACATGATTAAAGAGAGCTTCGTTATCCCTATATTATAAGGATTTAGCCTCTCACTCATGTTATCATTTCGAAACATGTAGCATTCAACATGACACAAAAATAAAAGAAAAATGCAAATTAAGGAAATAAAAAGAAAGCTAACTAACAAGAAAAAATTAAAATTAATCTATTTGCATGAAATGTAAATTTACAGTACTAACATTGAAGAAAAAGAGCATGTAAATAAAAGAGAGCACTAATTAACATTGCATTGAAAAAAATTACATAAGAGGGAAATGGCTAAGAAGCCATGAAAGAAAGAGATCTTTACTTTTGGTCCTCCAAATAAACTAACTAAAAAAGAGTGGATCTTATTTACATGAACACAAAGGGTATTTAAACAATCCTAAAACCCTAATCCACTTTTTTGGGAACTACCCAAAACACCCTCTTCATGAAGCTTCAATGTTGTCTTTAGCATAAAGTTATCATCAATTAAGTGTTTATAAAGATTTAATGGCCATCTCTAGGTGGACTATCTCTAATTTGTATATGAGGGTAGGTGGTAGGTGGGGTCCTCCACTAACTTGTATGTGAATTAATTCAATCTTCATTCCTTTATCTCCTCTTTGTGAATGCATGTCCTTCATTAAACCACTTGTATTTGAAGCCAAATTCCTACAAAATAATATATAAATTTTCAATTAAAATTTATCAATTTAATATACTCATAAAGGTGACCATTTTACTCTTGGATGAAGATGAATGTGTGACGTTTGAAAATAATTTGAATTTTGGTCTAAACGTGTTAAAATAACCTATATGTTCATTTATTTAACTAAAACAAGATTAAATATAGTAAAATGAGCATATCTATGCGCACATTATCTACAACCTCTTCATAGTCTCGAGAAAGCTGCGAAACTATTTCCAAGCTCATCCTATCAAAGTGTACACCGACCAGTCGCTAAGAAAGGTCCTTTAACGTTCTAAGGCATCTGAGAGGTTACTAAAGTGGAACATTGAACTAAGTCGGTTCGATATTGCAAACATTCCTATGTGAGAAATCTAAGGACAGACACTGGTGAACTGTATAACAGAGTTTACAACTGCAGATGATGATGTAGAAGTAAAGCATGATCCATCAATGACCATTTGGATGTTATACACTGACGAAGCCCAAAACGATCGACACTCTAGCATCGAAGTTATTTTAACTCTTAAAGGACATCCGATCTGCTATGCGCTAAGGCTAGAATTTTCCTCCATGAACAACGAAGCTGAGTATGAAGCCCAGATTGCCATGCTGAAATTCGCAAGGGAACTGGAAGTTATGTCAATTGAAATTTTCTATGACTCATAGGTTGTGGCATTGCGGGTTAGAAAGGAGTTCTATACGAAGGGTGAATGATTTGCCACTTAACTCAATTTGGTTGAAGAGCTATTGGGTTGGTTCAACTCTCACATACCACGAAAGGAAAGTGAGAAAGCTGACTACTTAGCGAAACTGACATGTTTCGACAATCCAATACAAACAGAGTTGATCCTGAGAGAGACGCTAATAATGCCCAGCCTTGATCAGATGGAAGTTTAAGAGACGCTGAATGTGGAACCTGAAAAATAATCATGGATGAATCCAATCAAATACTTTCTCACGATTGGAACTCTTCCCGAGCGAAAGATTGAAAGGTGTGATCTTGTGCATAAAGTTCCGATATACATCATTCAGGGAGACACTTTGTATCACAAAGTCTTCTCAATTTCTTTCCTTAAATGTGTTGCCAACAACGATGCTAAGCGCGTGTTGCGAGAAGTGCATGAATGTGAATGTGGCGATCATATCGTAGGGCAAACTCTAGAAAATAAGATACTCATGTACAACTACTTCTGGCCTACAGTGAACCGAGATACGACCGATTATTCAGGACGCTGCGACAAGTGTCAAAGGTTTGCAAAGGTTCCTAGAGCTTCGCCAACTCAATCCACCCAAATATTCAGTCCTCGGCTATTCGCAGTATGGGGAATAGACATAATTGGAAGCCTTCCTATTTCGAAGGGTGGAGCAAAATATGCGATTATGGCAGCTGACTACTTCACGAAGTGAGCCAAAGCTGGACCACTGACCATGATCTCGACAAAGCTGGTGATCATCTTCATCATCAGAAACATCATATGTCGATTTGGACTTCTCACGACTATCATCACTGATAATGGGACCTAATTCGATAGCATAGTGGTTAGAAATTTCTATCAACGACGTGCTTTGAAAAGAAATACATTGCAGTCGCATACCCACAATTAAATGGACAGGTTGAAGATGTGAATAAGATCATCAAGTCCATACCAAAAAACGATTGGACCGAGCTAAAGGCAAGTGAGTTGATGAATTACAGTTTGCCTTTTGGGCAGATCGCACCACCCATAAGTCTGCGACTGGCCAAACTCCATTCGCATTATCCTATGTCTCCGAGGTAGTGATACCAGTGAATCTATAATACTCCTCTCATATAACGACATACTATGATCCTTTGATTGATTAGGAACTTCTCTTTGAATCGCTTGACATGATTGATGAGAAGAGAGGGGAAGAAAACTTGTGTACTTCAGCGCATAGACAACGCGTCGCTCGATACTGCAACAAAAAGGCTCGACCAAGAACCTTTGATCCCTGTAACCTTGTACGGGAGCGCATCTTGCCGGCTCCAGATTATATGTTCCCGAAGTAGGAAGGGCCTTACGTCATTCAACTGAAGCTTGATGATGGAACTTTTAGGCTAAAGACTACTGATGGCGATGATGTCCAAAGAACATGGAATGCCTAAAGCTTACAACCTCATATGACTTAGGCTTTTACTTTTTTTTTTTACTTTTGTATCTATCATGTCATTTTTGACTATGTAATAAGGAGTGACTCCCAATTGTTTATAAATAAACACTCTTTTCCATGCCTAATGACAATGTTCACTAATTTGGTTGTCTGTTGTGATTCAACCGACTTTTGCCAAGACTCGAATGAAAGGAATGACTGATTCCCTAAACGACGTTCATTGGCTCACGTTTCAATGAGCTAAATAAACTCTGCGACTAGCCGGATATAAGTTAAACAAATTTGAGCCTGATATCGATGCTCGATAAGTAGATACTCACTTTGGGAACCAATGTATTGGAATGACGCCAAAGCGAGTGTGATGCGACCGTTCGCACGATTAACTCTAACTCTTACGACTTGAGAGGGAGAGTATAAAACGACTTAGGTAGGCGTGAATGGTGAGCCATGACTTACGACCGCTAAACTCACAACTCTAACCCAGACCGACTTTGAGAGAGTATAAAGGATGAATTTACGACATCTGCACAAACTCCATCACCCCTCGATTAAGGGTAGGCATATAAGGAATTTAAGTACCAGACATCCAATTGACTTAGCCTAGACCCACCGACCTTGGGGAACGGATGTAGACTTATAAATCAACTTCGAACACATATCGGACGCGACTCATGATTCAAAGATTATTTGTAACAACCGAAATTTTGGAAATAATTAGTTTAGTTGTTTAATTAGGTTCCAAAAATGAAATTTTCGCAAACTATGGAATTTTCATGAAACTTGCACCGTTGCATTCATGATGGAATTTTGGTCAACTTTCCTTTGTGGAACCTTGCAAACGGAGTTTGTATGAAAAAGTTACGGAAGAAATACGAAAACAGATGGAAACTAAATAAAATAGAATAAATAAATATGGTAATATATCTTTCCCCGCCACCTCACTATCTGGTCGACCGGGCGGTTGACCGTTGTACCAACCACTTGGTTGATACAGGCAGTGTCGCCAATAGGGTTTGTTATATATATTTTTATATAAACGGACGGATCTTTACATAATTAAATATGATGGTTTAGGGCCATTTCAGTGCCTACAAATAATGGGCAAAATCCCCATTCTCTTATTCATATTTTTTGAAGACAACAGCAAAGCTCTACCATTTCCAATCCTCCAATCTCTTCAAAAATTTAATTTATACACACGTACAAATCAAATTTACAAGAATTTGAATTATTCTATTTATATTTATGAAGAAAGGCAGCTCTTCGCTTAGATAATTTATATTATCAAATTTCCTTCCTTCTTTTCCAATTTTTCTTTCAGATCTATAAATCAAAATCTTTCTTTATAAAATCTCTTTAGAAATAAATTGTAGATCTGTTGGATTTGGGAATTTTAGGCCAAAAATCCTTGTTGTATTTGGATTTGGATAGTTTTCAGGTGAGTGGGAAATTATATACATTGTTTAGAATAAAAATATATAATTCGTTTGTGTTGAATTTGAATTATATGCCAAAAAGTTATCAGATTTGTTTATTTTGTCAAATCTGAAATATTATGAATATTGATTAAGTATGGATTTGTAGGCTTTTTAATTTATTATCATCATATTGCCTATAATTATTCTTAAGATGTTTTGGTTATTGTAAACACCGCGGATCTAGAAATCAGCTCCAAAACCATTATTAGATTTGTAGTTTTAATCCAGATTCATAGAATTTAATGTCGATTTGTAATTGTACAATATTGGTTAAATTAATAGTATTCCTGTTTGTGTTTGAAATCGTTTGTGGTTTCACTTGATTATTGTAATTTTGTCATTTTTATTCTTTTGCATAAAAATACATTAATTGGAATCCACGAGGAACATAAATAAATCAAATAAGAAGAGATGTGAAAATTCACATATTTTGTATGTAGTTTGCAAAATCTATTCTAAATAAAATAAAAAATTGTTTCCTTGGGATTTGAAGTAATATCAATTTTCCTCTTTTAAATATGTTGGGAAAAAATTACAATAACTACAGTAAATAACCTTTATAAGATTTTGAATCTTAAAACAAGATTAAACACAAAAAGGGTTATTTTGGTCTCTTGTTTAGACCAGAACATAATAAATAATAATAATAATAATAAAGAATAAATTAGTAACTATGTTAAATATGTGTTTAAATTATAAATATATATTAATCTTTTCCGTCCAATGTTACGTAAATGACGCTATTATATTAAATAAATGTTTATGTATTAATGAGCTTTTGAATTTGAAGTGTTTTCATTTTATAGGAATAAATGTATAGTAATATCTCCCATAATAAATATAAATTAAATGTTTATGATCGTTATAGCAATCATATGGAGTTTGTTGCTATAATGAAAGGGTCATACGTAAGGTAATAACTATTGTAATCATGAACGTTTTGGAGAATTAATTAAATAGGATAAATATGCCAAAATGGTTACAATTAAAATTGGTATTTAGGAATAAAGATTGTGACTCCAACTAGGGAATAAATAAATAGCAGACTTGTATGTATAGGCGAGCTATGCGATCACTTAATATCCTTTTAAGGGTGAATCTAACTACTTAATACCTCTATCTCGAAACAGGATTACGCTTAGAAATTATTTTCTTTTTAAGGTTTCCTCCTTTTGGGATGGGAGGTGGGTCCTACAACCACTTAATACCTCACACTCGAAATACCTTATTTTAGGAAATTATCCACGCTACGCGATTAACTATTGTCCCGGGTTCCTATGGTTAATGATATTTCACATCAGTTGTACATATATCCAATTGTTAGTAAGTGCAGACTTTTGTCGAATAAGGCAACTGACCTTGCATCTTTAGCCTTCTAAGTCCAATCCTCGTTCTTAATTATATTAATTCAAGATTAACTAGTAATAAATATGGAAAACATATAACTTCTTATCCTAGGATGTTTAATTGTCAATTCCCTTATTGGACTTGTCATTTAGTATGCCAATTAATTCCCATTAACCCCATTTAATTCTATTTATTACTATTAATTAGGTTACCTACCATCAATGACCTCAATGGTCATATTTCCTGTAACAACCCGTATTTCAATAACATGTTAAAACGAGAATCAAGGCAGAATTTAATTTTAAATTCTGAATCAAGTAAAACGGGCTATGCCATTGCGTTCGTCTCGGAAAAATACGCGAAATAGAGTCCGAGTTTTCGAAAATCGGAGTCCGTATGACCCGGTTAAGGCCCAAAGAAGTTTTCGGAAAATTTGAATTTCGAAACGTGCAGAAATGGGGCCAGGCGGGAAAATTCCCGCCCAGACAAGTCGACAGGCATGTCGACAGGCATGTCGACAGGCATGTCGACAGGCATGTCGACATGCATGTCGACAGGGCTGTCGACTTGCCCTGTCGGCTGATTTTGATCTGGTGCACCTATTTGCTATCTTGGCTAGGTTTTTGGGCCTGGTTTGAAATCTGACGGTTCTGGTTGGTCCTAGGGTTAATCTAAGGGCCTAAAACTATCCTAATCTCTATAAAAAGACCTTAAACCTACCCCTAAACCCTCATTATTCACTCATGTAACTAAACTATGGCCAAATTTCTACTCTCATGGCCTCCATCTCAAATCCCTAGAGCCTATGCACTCAAATCAAGTTCAAATCAAAAGATGCAAGCTTGCTACACCAAATGGAGGCCAAATCAACATAGCTATGCGAGTTTCATGAAGGTTCTTCTTCAAAGGAGCCACCTTTCTTCGTCAAGATGATGCATGACCCCTTTTCTAAGCCTTTCCTATGTAAGTTCTAGCTACTTTTGGATCAAAACGGTATTTTTAATGTTGACATGGGATAAAATGAGGCTAAACATGATTATGCGAACCTACATGAACCTTACCTTGCCTCTTGTGTTCATGTTTATGATTTTAGGCCATGTGAGTGACTTAATCATGCCTCTCATGCTATGCATAACCTAGTTTAACTTGCAAGTTTGGATCTTTATGCATGAAATGCTAGCATGAACCTTTAGGAAATAATTTACTTGTGAAACATTGGCTAAGACTAGATTTTGGGGCTTATGCATGTTTATGAACCCAAACCCCTTATGCTAACATGCAAGTTTGTGGCCAAATCCTTTATGAGATTATGCATGCTCGTGGCCAATCCCCTCTTTTAAGTTGTGCATATTTATGGCCAAATCCCTCTTGATAATATGCATGTTTGTGGCCAAATTACCTTATGACACTATGCATGTTTATGGCCAACCCCCTCATGATGTTATGCATGTGGAAGCCAAGCCCTTTTTGGCATCATGCATGTTTTGAGAACAATATGTGACATAGTATTCTTACTATGTTGACTCGCTTTGCTTGCGTTGGGAAAACACGATTTTGGGTAGTTAGATAAACATGAACATGTCGCAAAATCTTAACTTGAATATGACATGTGTTTATACTTGAAAATATGACTTGAAAGATAACATGGAAGATGACATGTAAGTATGCATAAAAACATGAGCTTGGGAATTTACCTATTAAGTTAGGTCTACCCTTTGGGAATTTACCTATTAAGTTAGGTCTACCCAAATGCTCGAAAAACTTGTAACATGTTTTGGAAACACGATGAACTTAGATAATATGAGTGTGGCCAACTCGAGGTTGGGTTGAGTTTGCAACGTAAAACTACCCGGAACCGACCGGCCTAACTAGTAGTTGCAAACAATAGGACCCAATGTGAGAAGTTGGTCATGTCGCGCTTAAGGCCCGAGGTTAGACTAGGTTGTGGTGTAAATCTACCCGGACCCGCCCGGCTTAACTAGTAACCACAACAAGGTCTAATATGAGAGGTTGAGGGTGCATTAATTAAATTAATGCCACATAATAGGGTTAAGTTAATTTGATTAATGAGGCTTAACCAAATAGGATATGGACAAATGGGTTAAGTAATTTGATTAGGCTAATGATACTTAACAAAACATGATAAGCTTGGGTAGGTTAAGTAACTTGATTTGCCTAATGACACTTGACCATTTTTTTTATACGACTAGTGGACGGGATTAAGTTAACCAACACTTAATCAATCCAACACGATAACGTGATAAGGTTAAGTAAATTTTCTTAATGACACTTAACCGTATAATACAGTTAATAGATGGGGTTAAGATTAGGCTTAACTAATCTAAACACGGTAATTCGATAGGGTTAAGTTAAACACTTAACCAATTTAAACTTGATAATTCAATGAGGTCAAGTAACCCATACTTAACCGACTTAACTTGGTAATTTAATGGGGTTAAGTTAAACACTTGACTAATTTAACACGATGATTTGATGAAGTTAAGTGACCTATACTTAACCAATCTAACTTGTTAATTTGATGAGGTTAAGTTAACCTATACTTAACCAACCTAACGTGAAAACATGATAAGGCTAAGTCACGAATCGTTTCGAATACGCTTGACCGATTTGACTCGGTAATCTGATGGGGTCAAATTAATATATACTTAACCAATCTAAAATGATAATTAGACGAGGTTAAGTCATGGATTGCTTGATATACTTAACCAACTTGACACATGGTCTGTAGGGTTAAGTCTTGGACTTGGATACTTAGCCAGTTTCGACATGTTTTGTAGACGGGTTAAGTTGTGAACTTAAGTGACACTTAACCCATTAGATAAACCCTAATTCGGAGGATTAGGTAAATAACCATAGTTAACAAGGATAACGGAAATAAGGCTAAGTGGTAAACCTTAGTTAAGGGAAACTAAGTAATAATTCTTAGTCAAGGAAATCTGGACCACTTCTTAGATAGATTAGTAACCCGATACGTTTAATTATGCGTGTAGGAGCAGGCTATCTGATTTAGATAAAGGCTCCAACGAACTGGGTAACGAAGCAGCGGCTTCGGGGAACGTGAGGATATTCTTGGGATCCCTCTGTGAGCTGCCAGGTCATTATACTAGGCTCACGAGAGGTTGAGGTCTGCGGTAGAAGAACCAAGAATATGCCTTGGTTGCTATGCGAGCGACCTAAAGACTGGGGTGGATAGCAGTGAGTCGGCGAATACATAAGGTGCCCGAGATAGCAAGTTCGTCGATCATCTACCATCTTGAGTCAAGCGTGTACGTACGGAAAGGCAGGGAACACCCAACAGACCATGATTTGCTATCTAATTATGGGTGAGGTAGGCCGTAGGATGTGGGCTGGCCGGAGTGTAGTTCTCATGCAAGATCTTCTCTTGTGTTGCCTTTCGCTAGTTGAGGGAGGGGTCTCGTGGGACCATAGCCACGTGTAGAAAAGCAGACCTTAGTATCTGCATCGGCAGATAAATCTAAAGCTCCCGACCGAGTCCTGTATTTCTTGTTTTGCCCTGTGACAGGACTCGGATGGCACGATGTGATACATGTGCATACAGTTATAGAAAAACGATTCACGATGAATGCGTGGGGAAAAGGGCGCGGTTGAGGGTTAGCGTAATCCCTAGTGGCCTAGGTGGTTTAACCCAAACCGAAATACGAAAGCGTGCAATAGGTAAGCGTAATCCCTAGTGGTGCTAGGTGGCGTAAGTCCTATTAGTTCAAACGATGATTCATATGGAAGAGCCTAGCTAGAACAAGGGTGACAGTCCAAACGATTTCAAGGATAATACGACATGAGGAAGCCCGTACGAGGTACGGCAAAGGACTGAACTTATATACATGGAAAGAAACATATGATTTGAGTAACCTATATATGCGATATATTAGGTTGACATGGACCATTACACGACTTTGAGTAAGGGACATTCATGGTTAACACATAACAAGGCTGGGATACTAGTACGGAGGGTGCAGAGCAAATATACATGTTAGGACTAGATACCTTGGGATAATGTACTCGTTAGAAATCTGACGATGTGATACCTTGACTTATCATAACACCGCAGTTTATCATGATACCTTGGTTTACCTTGCCACAGTAGTTCAACCGGCCATCCTGGTTTATCTGTCTTGTAGTTATCCTTATGTTTACTTTCAGTTTATGCATGTCATGTTACCTTTACCTGTTTTTATACTGGAAGTAGATAGGACTTACTCAGTCTTTTTGACTGACCCGTTTTGTTTCGCCTCTTTTCTTCCGTTTCCCCCCCCCCCCCAGGTTACAGGGAGGGAACAATGCTGTTTAGTTCGGACTTCTTCTACCTGAAGGTCATCATGGATGGCTTGGACTTCTCTTGGCTATGGCTACTTTACTGTTTTTACTTGGGGAATAATTTATGAAAAGGTTTTTATGCTTCTTTATTATTGCAAGACAGGTTTTGATGTACTCTGATGTAAAAGGCTTTAGACCTTATTTATTCATGTTATGAAAGTTTGATTTTACTTCCGCTATTTATATATGTTCTGTCTTGTGATATTTCTGTGCATGTTTACCAATAATGCCCCTCTAAAGCTAGTGCATTCCTTTGCGAGTGACCCTAGCGGAGGCGGGGTGTTACATTTGGTATCAGAGCAGAAGGTTACTAGACTGGGCAAAAGTTTTTAAAGACCTTCTGAAAATTATTTGAAAAACCATTTACAAAGAAGCATTTTTCAAAAAAAAAATTCTTTTAAAAAGAAAAAGGCTATTCCCCAAAGGCCATTAGCATCATCCTTGTTTCCTTGATTTAATCTCTTTTCCTTTCTTTCCTCCATCTGTAGTCACAGTGGTTTTGACTGCGACTAGTCTTTCTAGCTGCGTAAGTATTTCCCGTACGATGGAGGTGGTTCTCGAGAGACCGTTGCAGAGTTATGCATGAAAGGATAGTAAAAACAAGGATAAAGGATACGAGCTCAAGGATGAGCAACTTGTTGGTATGGCTTAGTCCTCAAAGGAGGGAGAAAGATGAACAATGAAACCCATGACGAGAGAGTACCTTTGGCATGGTAAAACGGGGCGGATAGTTAAGTATTATGGGACAAGGACAAGATCATCGGGAGGGCAGTAGTATGCTCTCATTTCTAGGGTACCTCGGAAGGAGGGTAACGATCTTGTTAAAGGTTTAGTTTTTCTTCTCTATCATCCCGTCGGGACTTTGGTTGGATCACCGCATCTTTTTAGGTCCGCTTTGATAGTTGAGTCTCTGCACCTTAGTACTAGTGTAATAGAGGGTCCCGTTTTGTCTCAAATCCTATTGGAAGATCGGTCCATTTATTCATGACTTGTTTGGATTTGAGAATGTCTGTGTCAAGTATTGAGCTTGGAAATAATGCTTATGTTTATAAGTGTGGATGGATTCTAGGGATGAAGTGGTTATCCAGTAAGGGGTGCCACTCTCGGTTTTAGAAGGAGGGTAGTTAGACTCTTGGCTTGCTTTGGTAATACCCTCGAAGCCTCGTGTAACCTTTTGGGTTCTGTCATGATTAGTTACTTAGAATCCCTAGATGCCTTTGTTGGAAATTAGAAACCCGATCGAGTGGTGTTCGCTAATAAGACGGATGGTTTACTTCGATTATGTATGAGTTATGGGGATCACATTAGTAAGGACTCTTGGCAATTTGGATTGGCATCGGAAAATGAGATACAGAATTCACTAGTGAATTTTGGAGAGCTGGCTTGAGTACGTAGATATGGTTGAGCCAAGTATACTAGGGAAAGGATAAGTGCAAGTGGAACGAGAGGCGACGAGGAAATGAGTTCCAACTCATGTTATGGAAACAGGAAGTAAGAAGCTGCGAAATCGTGAAGAAAAAGGGGCGGTCAAGGCACGATGGAACTAAGCTCAAGGTAGTGCGACGCAGGAGACTGAAGACTAAATACGTGCATGATATCTCTTTTGGGAATATATCCTCGACCCCTGTTTTCTGTTGAGCTTGCGTGTAGGCTATCTTTTATGGATATCCTCTCGGTCCTGTTTCTGTTGCAAACCCCGTAAGGAGTTTGTTTTGTTTACCCTCTCGATCTTATTTTAGGGAATCTTAGGTAGAACCCTATGGATGTAAACATGTATTTGAAACATGTTATGGTTGATATGGTTGCAAATGATTGCAAGTGGTTGCTCGTGGATGCGCGAATACACGTTAGATACTAGATTGACGCGATCACATTTCATGTTGCATATACACGAGTATTTATACTTGTTTATGGATGAAATTGAATGTGTTACCATGTGGACGTTGCATATGGATGAATGTTTGTGCACGCATATAGTGCATATATATGACTAGGACTATTTGCATACATGTTGGATTCATGGCACAAAACATATTTTTGCATTCAAAAGATTTTTCAGGCCTAATCATTAGCATTAGCTAAGGAACATGTACACACACGTTTTGCATATATTCATACAGCATTAGAAATCATCTAAGGACAATGGTTGCTTGTGGATGATGTTTTGAGTAGATGGATGATGGATGGTAGGATATGTTCTTCCTAACTTAGAGATTTCGGGGACGAAATCCTAAAAGGTGGGGAGAATGTAACAACCCGTATTTCAATAACATGTTAAAACGAGAATCAAGGCAGAATTTAATTTTAAATTCTGAATCAAGTAAAAGGGGCTATGCCATTGCGTTCGTCTCGGAAAAATACGCGAAATAGAGTCCGAGTTTTCGAAAATCGGAGTCCGTATGACCCGGTTAAGGCCCAAAGAAGTTTTCGGAAAATTTGAATTTCGAAACGTGCAGAAATGGGGCCAGGCGGGAAAATTCCCGCCCAGACAAGTCGACAGGCATGTCGACAGGCATGTCGACAGGCATGTCGACAGGCATGTCGACATGCATGTCGACAGGGCTGTCGACTTGCCCTGTCGGCTGATTTTGATCTGGTGCACCTATTTGCTATCTTGGCTAGGTTTTTGGGCCTGGTTTGAAATCTGACGGTTCTGGTTGGTCCTAGGGTTAATCTAAGGGCCTAAAACTATCCTAATCTCTATAAAAAGACCCTAAACCTACCCCTAAACCCTCATTATTCACTCATGTAACTAAACTATGGCCAAATTTCTACTCTCATGGCCTCCATCTCAAATCCCTAGAGCCTATGCACTCAAATCAAGTTCAAATCAAAAGATGCAAGCTTGCTACACCAAATGGAGGCCAAATCAACATAGCTATGCGAGTTTCATGAAGGTTCTTCTTCAAAGGAGCCACCTTTCTTCGTCAAGATGATGCATGACCCCTTTTCTAAGCCTTTCCTATGTAAGTTCTAGCTACTTTTGGATCAAAACGGTATTTTTAATGTTGACATGGGATAAAATGAGGCTAAACATGATTATGCGAACCTACATGAACCTTACCTTGCCTCTTGTGTTCATGTTTATGATTTTAGGCCATGTGAGTGACTTAATCATGCCTCTCATGCTATGCATAACCTAGTTTAACTTGCAAGTTTGGATCTTTATGCATGAAATGCTAGCATGAACCTTTAGGAAATAATTTACTTGTGAAACATTGGCTAAGACTAGATTTTGGGGCTTATGCATGTTTATGAACCCAAACCCCTTATGCTAACATGCAAGTTTGTGGCCAAATCCTTTATGAGATTATGCATGCTCGTGGCCAATCCCCTCTTTTAAGTTGTGCATATTTATGGCCAAATCCCTCTTGATAATATGCATGTTTGTGGCCAAATTACCTTATGACACTATGCATGTTTATGGCCAACCCCCTCATGATGTTATGCATGTGGAAGCCAAGCCCTTTTTGGCATCATGCATGTTTTGAGAACAATATGTGACATAGTATTCTTACTATGTTGACTCGCTTTGCTTGCGTTGGGAAAACACGATTTTGGGTAGTTAGATAAACATGAACATGTCGCAAAATCTTAACTTGAATATGACATGTGTTTATACTTGAAAATATGACTTGAAAGATAACATGGAAGATGACATGTAAGTATGCATAAAAACATGAGCTTGGGAATTTACCTATTAAATTAGGTCTACCCTTTGGGAATTTACCTATTAAGTTAGGTCTACCCAAATGCTCGAAAAACTTGTAACATGTTTTGGAAACACGATGAACTTAGATAATATGAGTGTGGCCAACTCGAGGTTGGGTTGAGTTTGCAACGTAAAACTACCCGGAACCGACCGGCCTAACTAGTAGTTGCAAACAATAGGACCCAATGTGAGAAGTTGGTCATGTCGCGCTTAAGGCCCGAGGTTAGACTAGGTTGTGGTGTAAATCTACCCGGACCCGCCCGGCTTAACTAGTAACCACAACAAGGTCTAATGTGAGAGGTTGAGGGTGCATTAATTAAATTAATGCCACATAATAGGGTTAAGTTAATTTGATTAATGAGGCTTAACCAAATAGGATATGGACAAATGGGTTAAGTAATTTGATTAGGCTAATGATACTTAACAAAACATGATAAGCTTGGGTAGGTTAAGTAACTTGATTTGCCTAATGACACTTGACCATTTTTTTTATACGACTAGTGGACGGGATTAAGTTAACCAACACTTAATCAATCCAACACGATAACGTGATAAGGTTAAGTAAATTTTCTTAATGACACTTAACCGTATAATACAGTTAATAGATGGGGTTAAGATTAGGCTTAACTAATCTAAACACGGTAATTCGATAGGGTTAAGTTAAACACTTAACCAATTTAAACTTGATAATTCAATGAGGTCAAGTAACCCATACTTAACCGACTTAACTTGGTAATTTAATGGGGTTAAGTTAAACACTTGACTAATTTAACACGATGATTTGATGAAGTTAAGTGACCTATACTTAACCAATCTAACTTGTTAATTTGATGAGGTTAAGTTAACCTATACTTAACCAACCTAACGTGAAAACATGATAAGGCTAAGTCACGAATCGTTTCGAATACGCTTGACCGATTTGACTCGGTAATCTGATGGGGTCAAATTAATATATACTTAACCAATCTAAAATGATAATTAGACGAGGTTAAGTCATGGATTGCTTGATATACTTAACCAACTTGACACATGGTCTGTAGGGTTAAGTCTTGGACTTGGATACTTAGCCAGTTTCGACATGTTTTGTAGACGGGTTAAGTTGTGAACTTAAGTGACACTTAACCCATTAGATAAACCCTAATTCGGAGGATTAGGTAAATAACCATAGTTAACAAGGATAACGGAAATAAGGCTAAGTGGTAAACCTTAGTTAAGGGAAACTAAGTAATAATTCTTAGTCAAGGAAATCTGGACCACTTCTTAGATAGATTAGTAACCCGATACGTTTAATTATGCGTGTAGGAGCAGGCTATCTGATTTAGATAAAGGCTCCAACGAACTGGGTAACGAAGCAGCGGCTTCGGGGAACGTGAGGATATTCTTGGGATCCCTCTGTGAGCTGCCAGGTCATTATACTAGGCTCACGAGAGGTTGAGGTCTGCGGTAGAAGAACCAAGAATATGCCTTGGTTGCTATGCGAGCGACCTAAAGACTGGGGTGGATAGCAGTGAGTCGGCGAATACATAAGGTGCCCGAGATAGCAAGTTCGTCGATCATCTACCATCTTGAGTCAAGCGTGTACGTACGGAAAGGCAGGGAACACCCAACAGACCATGATTTGCTATCTAATTATGGGTGAGGTAGGCCGTAGGATGTGGGCTGGCCGGAGTGTAGTTCTCATGCAAGATCTTCTCTTGTGTTGCCTTTCGCTAGTTGAGGGAGGGGTCTCGTGGGACCATAGCCACGTGTAGAAAAGCAGACCTTAGTATCTGCATCGGCAGATAAATCTAAAGCTCCCGACCGAGTCCTGTATTTCTTGTTTTGCCCTGTGACAGGACTCGGATGGCACGATGTGATACATGTGCATACAGTTATAGAAAAACGATTCACGATGAATGCGTGGGGAAAAGGGCGCGGTTGAGGGTTAGCGTAATCCCTAGTGGCCTAGGTGGTTTAACCCAAACCGAAATACGAAAGCGTGCAATAGGTAAGCGTAATCCCTAGTGGTGCTAGGTGGCGTAAGTCCTATTAGTTCAAACGATGATTCATATGGAAGAGCCTAGCTAGAACAAGGGTGACAGTCCAAACGATTTCAAGGATAATACGACATGAGGAAGCCCGTACGAGGTACGGCAAAGGACTGAACTTATATACATGGAAAGAAACATATGATTTGAGTAACCTATATATGCGATATATTAGGTTGACATGGACCATTACACGACTTTGAGTAAGGGACATTCATGGTTAACACATAACAAGGCTGGGATACTAGTACGGAGGGTGCAGAGCAAATATACATGTTAGGACTAGATACCTTGGGATAATGTACTCGTTAGAAATCTGACGATGTGATACCTTGACTTATCATAACACCGCAGTTTATCATGATACCTTGGTTTACCTTGCCACAGTAGTTCAACCGGCCATCCTGGTTTATCTGTCTTGTAGTTATCCTTATGTTTACTTTCAGTTTATGCATGTCATGTTACCTTTACCTGTTTTTATACTGGAAGTAGATAGGACTTACTCAGTCTTTTTGACTGACCCGTTTTGTTTCGCCTCTTTTCTTCCGTTTCCCCCCCCCCCAGGTTACAGGGAGGGAACAATGCTGTTTAGTTCGGACTTCTTCTACCTGAAGGTCATCATGGATGGCTTGGACTTCTCTTGGCTATGGCTACTTTACTGTTTTTACTTGGGGAATAATTTATGAAAAGGTTTTTATGCTTCTTTATTATTGCAAGACAGGTTTTGATGTACTCTGATGTAAAAGGCTTTAGACCTTATTTATTCATGTTATGAAAGTTTGATTTTACTTCCGCTATTTATATATGTTCTGTCTTGTGATATTTCTGTGCATGTTTACCAATAATGCCCCTCTAAAGCTAGTGCATTCCTTTGCGAGTGACCCTAGCGGAGGCGGGGTGTTACATTTCCTAAGGCATCAAATAACCTATTTCTATTATCTAGACAATCCGCCATTTATGACATTAACGGTCATATTTTCGTAATCATAAGGCATTCATTATCCTAGTAAATGCCATTTATATCAGTACCATTTGAATTCTAATCTAATTATTGTAATTCCCAAATATTACTATAAATTTAATTCCATTTAATTCTTATGTGAGTGTATATACAAATATAAGGAGTATTAAATGGCTATTGGGTACGAGTTCGGTAATCCCGACATAGGTCTGCTTCCTCTTAGTAGTAAGAAGCTGGGTGAGAGTCCACTTTGGAATTTAGTATTAAACGATAGTAACGGAGGTACCATGAGTCTGCCTATCCTGTGGGAAGTAATAAGTGGCTAGGGGATTATCTAGTAAGGTCAGCTAGATAGTAACATTGGGGTCTGCCAGGAGGGCCTTAAATGGTGTCCCGCTTCTACCGAAACCTGGTATTAAGTGTCTGGCTACTATCCCTCGCGCTATGCGGGATTTTTGGGTATTTGCATGAATGAAGGAAGCCTTAAATTATTTGGACTTGTAACTAGTGTCCTCTAATTTCTGTTAGTGTGTAGTAAACCGCCGAATAAGTTATTTAGTGATCGATAAGACCGCCCTAGGTCTTAAGTGATCGAAAAGTTCCTCCCTTATCTTATAATTAAAGTGAGGTCTTAAATGGCTATGTAGAAATAATTAACCTCCTTGTGGAAAAGTGAGTAGTTGCGAGCTCACCTCTTAGTTTTTGGTTATTGGTCGAATGGTGGTTTAAAGGCTTCATACTTAAGTGTAAATGTTCTACTACAGTATTACGATATCGTTATCTTTGGGAAGGATAGGTATGGTAGTTTTTCGTCGTGCGTAAATCGTTATAAGATTAGATTATAATTACTAGCCTGGTTAGACATATGTTTTGGTTCTAACCGAACGGGGTACATTTGTGTATTGGTGACAATGTTTTACAATTTATACTCACTAGGACTTGTTGTTTTGCCCCCGTTGTAACGACCCGCATTCTATACATCAAAGGATCATAGAATATTTATTTCATTCACATACGAAGTCGTACGGTCGTGTAACTTTGGGAAATGACTATTGGGGTCATTTCCCATGTTCACGATTTTTACTGAATTTTTAATGATCGTTTTACCCTAGGCGAATCTTGTTTCGCCTATAACTTTTGACTGGTAAGGAGTTTTGACTTCAAATCACTTCCATTGGATTTGGACGATGGTTTACCTTTTCGTAGAGTAGTCACATTAATCAAACGGACTTACCGCTTGGGAGATATGACTGAAATAAGATTTGGAGATGGAAAAACAGCTTAATCGGGCTTAATAGGGTGATTAGCAGTTAGGCCCAAAACCCATTTCGGGATTAGTGTTATGGGAGGGCGAAAGGGTTTGGGAAAACATTTCATTTCAATTTTCTAGCTGCCACTTATGTAAACCTAACAGTGGCCTCCATCTTCTAAATCTCACTTTAATCACTTTCTAATCACATTTAAGCAAATCTACATCAAATAAAGGTGGATTAGCATCAAAATCGAGAAAGAGCTCGTGGAACATATAGGAAGTCGACCCAAATCTGTTAGAATTTCAAATCTGAAATTTATTTGTGGCTAAGGTGAGCGATTTGCCCTTTTATTCACTAATTACGGCTAATCAGGGGTGATTTGTGATAATTAGCGAAATATTGCATCACAAAATCTAGAAAAATATGTGAAAATTCTAAAATATTATTTTATGCCTTTGGTATAAATTTGGGTTAATTTGGATTAAGTTTGCTAATCCTATTGTTAAAACATGGAGAAAATCATGGTTTTGGGTATGCTTGATCCTAAATAACACATGTGATTGATGTTTTAATGTTTTTGATTGATCCTATATGTTTTTACTACTATTAGGGATGCTTTATGATTATTTAGAAAAGTTAGAATGGCTGAAAACGCCGTCGTATGGCGTAAATAGCTTGCTGGAAAGTTGCAGGAAATAGTACAGGACCCTGATCGTGACCATCCACTCATGAGCCGACCCACTCGTGGAGCACCCCCCTTCATGAACTGCTCCACCATGCGAGCCTAAATCATGAAGCAAGTCATAAACCAGATCTAGGAGGACCACGAGCCAAAGGGGGCGAGCCACGAACTGAAGCTTGGGGGCCACGAACCACGAGCGGACCACGATGCCTCGAGCCGAACAAGAAGTCTCAAACCGAACTGGGGAGTTGAATCCGAACCGAATCAAAGAAGACCAGAACCCGAGATGCAAAGGGAGTCCAAATGAGAAGTTATTACTCAGGATCCAGTTGGGAACTAACGAGTTATTTTCTAGAGTTGGGTTTTGCTGCGGGAAGCGTGCAAAAGGGTTATCGATATCTATAACATTTGTTCACCATTGAAGAGAGGGGGCATGTAAACAGACCAGAGCCAAGGAAGTGTGGACTGGTTGGCCCTTAACCTAGAGCTAGGTATGTGTGGATTGGGCATGGTTATTGACTGTAGACCAGGGAAGTATGGTCAGAGCAATAGTTGTACGCAGTTTTCGTCATGGCCCCCATAGATTTGGTGATCAAAGCGATTGATATCGTATGCTTTACGCACTGAGTGAGAGACATGAGGATGATTGCTATGTTTGATGTTTCCTATCACCATGACATGCACAATCCCATTTATTTTACACTATATGCTAATGTTACCTTAGAGTACTATACATCTTGTTGTGCTAACTCTTTGGTTGCAGGTCCAGGTTCAGGTATGATTATTTATACCTGTTATGGTTTTATTTTTCTACTATCGCTCATACCAGACTTTTGTCTTACCCATAGTTTTATGTCTCTTCTTATTACTCTCGGCGCTCCTAAACGAGCAGAGTAGATACATGTTAGGTGGTTATGCACGAGTAGCTATCCGGAGACGAGTAGGAGGCTTCCACGTATTATGTACATATATTCTCCATGTGTTGTTGCTGGTCACTTCTTTAGGCATAAGTAGTGTACCTTTTCTATTTTGCTTTAGAGACAGTATTTTGAAGTTGTAATAATGATGGTTTGGATCATAAGCTGTATTTTGGATTCAGCTGCGATGATGGTTTAGTTTTAAGCTTATGCACTATCTCACCTGTTTTATATCAAGTTATGTTATTATTATATTTTATTCCATGCGTTGTAAGATATACCATAGGTTCTTGGTGGTTCATCATTTCAAAACCCTTTTCTTTTGACGGCCATTCCGTGCTAGTTGGGCATTGGCAGCGCATTTCGTGGGAAATGTTGGCTGATGTTGGGAGGGCCATCACATTTGATATCAGAGCCTAGGTTGCGTCGTTAACCTAGGGGAAGACATCAGCAAGAGATAGTATACGCATATGAGAGTGCGTATTTGTGATATTTTCGTTTTCAAAAACTATATATATACTATTAGTATGTCTAAGCATGAAGTCGCACTGCACTAGCACCACTAAGAAGATGGTTAATCGTTCTCTCTTTACAGACTGAACGATGAGCTGATATACGAGGTGTACGGTTTCAGGGGCCAACAATGGGAATGTCCCTGATATGAGGACGATGTTTACTACCTTCATGCAAGAAATACTTAGGGATGCTCAGGGAGCAATTCATATTGCTGCTAATGGTGGTGGTGCAGCAGTGCAGGCGCCTAGGGCCAATTTCGTCAAGCTGAGCAAGGATTATACTAATCTTGGTGGAAAGCCATTCCATGAAACGGAATCGGCTACAGAGGTTCAAGATTGGCTTGATAGTTGTGAGCGCATCTTTGAGGATTTGGGGATCGTGTTTGCAATGAAGAGAAAGTTTAGCATCGCGTCAGCTTCAAGGACGAGCAATGAATTAGTGGAATGCTATTAAAGCGGCTACTCCCGAGGATCAAGTTACTTGGAATCAATTTAAGACCCGTTTCAGCGATAAGTTCATTCCAGCTGCTCAGAATTAAGAATTGTTCAAGAAGTTTTTGGAGCTTAAGCAGAACAGTAGGACAGTCTCGGAGTATATTGCTGAATTCGATACTTTATCGAAATATGGATTATCACTTATCGATACTGTCCAGAAGAAGAACGAGAAGTTCATAACTGGCTTAGATGGGTACTTGAGGGAAAGGCTTATTAACCACATCAATGAGACATTTGAATCTATTATAGGGAAGGCATTGAGATCAGAGAGCCTTCACCTAAGTCGAAGACCAAGGTTGCTATAACAACTGCAGAAGAGCCAAAGCCGCAGGTAAGCAGTGGAGGCAAGAATAATTCCCAGAATAAGCGGAAGCAGAACTAGACCAAGGATGGTCAAAAAAAGAAGAATAAGAAAGATATCGAGTGCTTTAGTTGTGGCAAGGAGGGCCACTATGCCAGCAATTGTTGAGCAAAACCTGGGGAAAAGAAGTGCTTCAACTGTGGCCAAGTGGGACATTTTAAGAATGAATGTCCACAACCCCCTAAAGAGAAGCGGGTCGTGAAAGCATATGCTATCAACGTTGTTCCTTCTTCGTCGAATGCCCCAACTGCGACGCAGAAGGGAAAAGGTTTCATTATTCAAGGTATTCTTTCTATTTATGATGTTTCTGTTCGAGTGTTGTTTGATGCCGGGGCTTCCCTTTCCTTCGTATCTAGTGGCCTGGTAGATAGGTTGGAATTGGAACTCGAGATTGTCGATAGACCTTTAGTTGTGACGAACCCGATCGGTGGTTCAACTAGCCTTTGCATTATTAGACGTAATTTGGTCTTATCGAGTCATGGATGTATGTTTGCTTGTGATAGCTTTGTTTTGAGCTTTACTGGGTTTGGCATTATTTTGGGATTCGATTGGCTCCAAAGATATGGGGTAGTGGAAAACTGTGAGGGGTCTTCGGTGACCATTAGAGCGGATGATGGGCAGAGGGTGGTATTGTGTTGCCTGCCTAGTGATGAGGTGATGGACGATTTTCTACATTCCTTCAACATCCCACAGGATGAGTTATCAGATATGCCTATTGCTGGCGAGTATCCGGACATCTTCGAGGAAGTGACCGGACTTCCACCACATTGAGAGATTGAGTTTCAGATTGATTTAGTGAAAGATACCAGACCTATAGTGATACCACTTCGTCGTATGGAAGCAAGGGAGCAGCAAGATCTCGAGATGCAAGTTGGCGATCTTTTGAAGAAGGGATTTATCCGAAGAAGTATTTCTGAGTGGGGAGCACTAGTTGTATTTGCTAGTAAGGCCGATGGTTCTCTTCGTTTATGTGTAGACTACCGTGAGATGAATAAGGTGACTAGGAAGAATAAGTATCCTCTTCCACGGATAGATGATTTGTTTGATCAACTGAATGGAGCAAGAGTGTTCTCCCAGTTGGATCTCGCGACAGGTTTTCATTAGCTCCGAGTAGCAGTTGAGAGTATACCTAAAACTGTATTTCGGACGCCGTCTGGATTCAATGAGTGGTTGGTCATGCCATTCAGGTTAACCAATGCACCCACATATTTTGTGGATCTTATTAATAGAGTTTTCAGAGATCAATTAAATAAGTTTTTTCTTGTGTTTGTGGATGATATCTTGGTTTACTCAAGGATGGAGGAAGAACACAAGGAACATTTGAGGATAGTGATGGAGATGTTGAGGAAACACCAATTGAAAGAAAAATTTTCTAAGTGTCACTTCTGGAGGAGGGAAGTGAGATTCTTGGGCCATGTTATTTCAGAGAATGGTATTGCCGTGGATCCTGCGATGTTGGCTACGGTGCAAGATTAGTCTACGCCCAAGAATGCAATGGATGTGAGAAGTTTCTTGGGTTAGCTGGATATTATCGTAAGTTTATTCAAGACTTCTCCAAGATAGAGACACTGTTAACTTAGTTGACCAAGAAGAATCAAACTTCTGTTTTGGACGAAAGGTGTGAGAATGCATTTAAGAAACTAAAGGAAAAGTTAACGTGCGTACCAGTGTTAGTTATTCCTAAAGGAAACGAAGAGATGACGGCATACACGGATGTCTGTGGTACCGGATTAGGTGTTGTACTGATGCAAGTAGGTAGGGTTATAGCTTATGCTGGTCGGCAATTGAAACCACATGAGAAAAGATATCCTACCCATGTTTTGGAATTGGCAGTGATCATTTTCGCGTTAAAGATGTGGAGACATTATCTCTCGAGAGAAAGGTTCGAGTTGTTTACCGATCATAAGTCATTGAAGTAACTTTTCTCTCAAAAGGATTTAAATCTTCGTCAGTAGAGACGGTTAGAGTTCTTGGCTTCATATGATTTCAATATCGCATACACACTCGGGAAGGGCAATGCAGCAGCTGATGCATTGAGTAGGAGACATGCCAGTTTGGGGGCTATGTTTCTTGAATGGAAGCAACTGGAGTATATTGCGGGATGTGATTTCAGACCTAAGTGCGCATTGGATGCAGAGATGTTAGGAAGTTTGACGATCATACCGACTTTGATTGAGTGGATTGGTTCTGGTCAAAGGGACAATCCTAATCTATTGGAAATCATCTCCAAGGTAGAGATGGATATCGACGGCGAGAGAACGAACAAGCATGATCTTGATGGAGAGGGATGGCTTCGAAAGAATAAGAGACTAGTTGTACCCAACATTAATGGATTAAGAGATGATGTGTCATCACTCGAGACTGACTATACATCCCAGTGGTAACAAAATATATCGAGACATGAAGCAGACCTACTACTGGGAAGGGATGAAGAGAGACGTTGGAAAGTTTATATCCAAGTGCATGAATTGCCAATTAGTTAAAGCCGAGCAAAAGAAGCCAAATGGTTTGTTATAACCGCTGGAAATTCCCAAATGGAAATGGGAACAAGTCTCAATGGATTTCATTGATGGTTTACTAAGGACTAGATCACGTCATGATAGTATTTGGGTGACTATCGATCGATTGACCAAAAGTGCAAGGTTTATACCGGTCAAGTCGAATAGAATGGTAGCTAAGTTATCAGAACTGTATATGAAGTGGGTAGTGTGATTTCATGGAGTACCTAGAGGTATTGTGAGTGATCGAGATCCGTTATTTATGAGTGGGTTTTGGAAGAGATTTCAAGAGGCTTTAGGATCACAATTACATCTCAGTACCGCGTACCATCCTCAAACCGACGGTCAAACAGAGAGAGTAAATCGTGTATTGGAAGATCTCTTAAAGGCTTGTATATTGGACTTTGGAGGATCATGAAATGACTGTTTACATCTGGTTGAATTCGCATATACTAGTAGTTATCAGTCCAATATTGGTATGGCTCCATTTGAAGCTTTGTATGAAAACCGTGCAACTCACCATCATGTTGGTTTGAAACCGGTGAGAAATTTGTGCTTCGGTCCAATGTAATAAGAGAAACTTCAGGTAAAATCAAGGTTATCCAACAACGAATGAAGGCTGCCCAAGATAGGCAGAAGAGTTATGCAGATAAAAGATGAAGAGAATTGAAATTCTCCGTGGGTGATCTGGTATTCGTCAAGATCTCTCCATTAAAGAGTGTGATTCGTTTTGGCAAGAGAGGTAAGTTGGCATCAAGGTTTGTTGGTTCATTTCCATTTCTCGAGCAAGTAGGAAATTTAGTGTATAAAGTTGGATTACCAGACAAGATGGTGGAAGTGCACAACATAATTCATGTCTCCCAGTTAAGGAAGTTTGTGCACGATTCTGATATGACTGTTTCAACAGATCAGTTGGATGATATCGAGGTGGAATCTGTGGCAGTTGGGAGCCATAGAACGATTTGTATTGTTGGACATGATATGAAGCAACTTCAAAGGAAGACGATGAAATTGGTTAAGGTCCAGTGGGGCGATAATGAGATTGACTGTACTTGGGAAACCGAGGAAACCATAAAGAAGTCATATCCAGAACTGTTTGCCTGGTAAGGTTTTAATCGCAATATAGTTATTCCCTTGTTAGTACACCGCATGCTAGGATAGGCTTGTTGTGTTGTTATTGTGTTTGATTGTTTTAAATGGTCGATAGGCATGCGGGCCATCGTTGTATGTTTTGGTTAAGGAATTTTGGGGGCAAAATTTCTTAAGGAGGAGAGAGTGTAACTACCCGCTTTCTACGCATCGAAGGATCGTAGAACAATTATTTCATTCACATACGAAGTCGTATGGTCGTGTAAATTTGGAAAACGATTATCGGGGTCATTTCCCATGTTAACGATTTTTGCCGAATTTTTCATGACCGTTCTACCCCTAGCAAATCTTTTTTTGCCTATAACTTTTGATTGGTAAGGAGTTTTGACCTGAAATCATTTCCATTGGATTCAAATGATGGTTTACCTTTCCGTAGAGTGGTCACATTAATCAAACGGACTTACCGTTTGGGAGATATGCCTGAAATAAGATTTGGAGATGGAAAAACAGCCTAATTGAGCTTAATAGCGTGATTAGCAGCTAAGCCCATAACCCATTTCGGGATTAGGGTTACGGGAGGGCTGAAAGGGTTTAAGAAAACATTACATTTCAGTTTTCTAGCTGCCCCTTACATCCCTTGAACCATAACAATGGCCTTCATCTTCTAAATCTCACTCTAATCACTTTCTAATCACATATTAAGCAAATCTACATCAAATCAAGGTGTATTAGCATCAAAATTGAGATAGAGCTGCTGGAATACATAGGAATTCGACCTAAATTAGTTAGAGTTTAAGATCATAAATTTAATTTTGGCTAAGGTGAGTGATTTGCACTTTTATTCATTAATTACGGCTAATTAGGGGTAAATAGTGAAATTAGCGAAATTATGCATCATAAAAATCTGGAAAAATTTGTGAAAAATTTAGAATATTATTTTATTCCTCTGGTATAAATTTAGGTTAATTTGGATTAAGTTTTCTAATCCTATTGTTAAAACATGGTTAAGTAATTAAGGGGAAAATCATGGTTTTGGGTATGTTTGATCCTAAATAATACATGTGATTGATGTTTTAATGTTTTTGATTGATCATATATGTTGTTACTACTGTTTGGGATGCTTTATGATTGTTTAGAAAGGTTAGAATGGTTGAAAACGCAATTGTATGGCGTAAATAGCTTGCTGAAAAGTTGCAGGAAATAGTACAGGATCCCGATCGTGACCATCCCTTCACGAGTCGACCCCACTCGTGGAGCACGCCCCCCTCACGAACCGCTCCACCATGCGAGCCCGAACCATGAAGCAAGTCATGAACTGAACCTAGGAGGACCACGAGCCGAAGGGGGCAAGCCACAAACCAGAGTTTGGGGGCCACGAACCACGAGCAGACCCGATGCCTCGAGCCGAACAAGAAGTCTCAAACCGAACCGGGGAGTTGAATCCGAACCGAACCGGAGAAGCTCAGAACCGAAGATGCAAAGGATGTCCTAATGAGAATTTATTACTCAGAATCCAGTTGGGAACCAACGAGTTAACTTCTAGAGTTGGGCTTTGCTGAATGACGCATGCAAAGGGGTTATCGATACCTATAACTTTGGTTCACCATTGAAGAGAGTGAGCATGTAGACATACCAGAGCCAGGGAAGTGTGGACTGGTTGGCCCTTAATTTAGAGCCAGGGACGTATGGACTGGGTAGGGTTATTGATTATAGACCACGGAAGTATGGTCATAGCAATAGTTGTACGGAGTTGCCGTCATGGCCCTGATAGATTTGGTGATCAAAGCAATGGATATCGTATGCTTTACACATTGAGTGAGAGACGCGAAAATGATTGCTATCACCATGACATGCGCACTCCCATTTATTTTAAACTATATGCTAATGTTACAGAGTACTGTACATCTTGTTGTGCTAGCTCTTTGGTTTCAGGTCCAGGTATAATTATTTATACTTGTTATTATTTTATTTTGCTGCTATCGCCCATACCGGACTTTTGTCGGACCCAGAGTTTTATTTCTCTTCTTATTACTCTGGGTGCTCCTAAACGAGCAGACTAGAGATAGGTCAGGTGGTAATGCACGAGTAGATGTCCGAAGACGAGCAGGAGGCCTCCACGTATTATTTACATATATTCTACCTATGTTGTTGCTGGTCACCGCTTTGGGCATTTGTAGTGTAGCTTTTATATTTTCTTTAGAGACAGTATTTTGAAGTTGTAATAATGATGGTTTGGATCATAAGCTGTATTTTGGATTCCGCAGCTATGATGGTTTAGTTTTCAGCTTATGCACTGTCTCACCTGTTTTATATCAAGTTATGTTATTATTATATTTTATTCCATGTGTTGTAAGATATACAACAGGTTCTTGTTGGTTCATCATTTCAGAACCCTTTTCTTTTAATGACCGTTCTGTGCAAGTCGGGCATTAGCAGCGCATTTCGAGGGAAATGTCGGCTGATGCAGGTTGGGCCGTCACACCCGTCCTCTTAAACGTCTTAGGTTTAGCTTGGGGAAAGAAGGTCTTAGCAGGCATTCAATTTTGTTTTTGGTTCTCATTTTTTATGGTCGATATCGATGCAGCGATGTGCTTAAGGTAGTCGACTTGGTCGGGATTAGTTATTCTATTTTTTTCCGACATGATTCAGTTTTGTTTTACTCTAATTATGCGCATGCTCATTAATTGCAGGTACCAGATTTATACTCTCTGTGCTTGGATGAGTTTGAGTTTCGATTTTGTTGAAATTCAGGCTCGGAAATGTGTGGAGTGTTATATAACTGGAGGCTTGTACACTATAACTCTTGACTACAAAACTTGGTACTCTAACACTGGGTACTACGACACTTAGTAATTATAAGAAAAACAACTTATAGTCCAATTTATAACTGATACAACTTATAAATTAAGTTCTTAAGCAAAACTGCTTGACACTTTACATTTATTTTGAGCAAAATATGCTTTTGAATTGCTTTTAAATTGACTTAGCAAAATTAAGATTGCTAGTACATCGAATGGAAAGAAAAATAAGTCTGCTAAAAAAACATTGTTTTTATGTACATTATGGGTTTGTACAAGGCAAAAAAGTGAGGGCCGAACTCGCAACAACAACAAAGGGCCTAAAGAAAAAGCCAAAAGATAGGACTGCTAAGCTTTTGTTGACTTATCATTAGTCTTTGATTTCTTCCTGTTCTTATAATTCATCTCTGCCTCAGTAAGACAGCGCTTGCAAGGTTTCTCAGTAGAACACTCCCCAGCCAGAAATGTGGGTTTTCATGCTTCTTCTTATAGTGATTGCTCGAGGGCAGTGGCTTGGTTGGCTGGACTGACGTGTCTATGCCATAAGGAGGAATGACTTGTAGTGGCCTGATGATAATGGGTCCAGTGGTTGACTCAAATTTGAGGTGGAGGAGCTTTCCTTCATCCCATGCCTTCATTTCTGCAACACTCAAAGAACCTTTCTTCCTAGACTCGCCGAGGTATACAACATCATCATCTCCTTCGACCGGAGTTGCTTTACCATATAAGTCCTTGAGCATGTTAATCATTTCCTCGTCCTTCCCCATAACTTTTCGTGGGGACACTTGGTGTTCTTTAACGGTCTTTGCTTTAGCTTCAGAAATAGTCTTCTTTAGAGTTGTACTTAAAGAAGAAAGAGCAACAATTAGTCCTGCTGGAATAATAGGTCTCTTGACTGGAAGCCCGACTGCTAGCGACATGTCACAACAACTTTCTAAAAGTGAGGAGAGAGAGGAGAAATACCCTTGGCTTAAATTCCCTAGGTATGGTAGGACTCATGCAGTTAAAGCCCCGCTAAAGCCCCGCAATATCCTCACTACAGCCCATAGCGCTCTTCAATCGTTATGCTATTTCAATTTAGCGCTGATGAATAGTAGATCCGCTTCTAGCCCCACTATTTTCCGCTGCATCCGCTAAATCAAGGCTTTTTAGCATCCTCTTTAGCAATATTAATATATAGATCTTGATATGACTAGTGTAAAGTTAGTGTAAAGGGTAAATTTAAGGCCTAAGTGCTTAATATATGGTAATGGTCAATTAAACTCATCAAATTTAGCATCCAGAACTATGTTGTTATTTTCTTATGTAAAATTAATTAATATTAGTTTCTGGTACACATATAATGTGAGAAAGATGATTAATTAATTTCCAAATATTGGGTTTTACTTTTAGTGAACCTTTTTGTGCCTCTGCTATATCCCCGCTATTTCCCTGCTTTATCCCCATAACACCTTTTTGCTCCTCCGCTACTAGGGAACAGCCAAGCTCTTTAACTGCACAGGGCAGGAGTCTTGATTTGCTAAATGTGAGTTATAGGATTTTGTGGGGCCATTCTCGGCTCATCTAGATAATATTCCTCTACTGTCTCCAAGGTATGATGTAATGGCCCAAAAATTACCATTTTTTGAATCGACTACAAACCACATAAGTCCAATCCAAAATGGCGAAAACCCTCGAGACATTAACTTTGGGTGTACAACAATCAGACAAAAACAAAAGACTTTTTATTAACATCACTAAAATGTAGTATTAGAGTATAATAATATCAGAGTATTATAAGTACAACATAAAACACAGCGGAGACATAATTATATAACTCTCAACGGAAGACTTATATTTCTCTGGACATAGCTTTAGCTTCAATCCAGAGTCTTGCTCATTAAATTTTCTGCAAAACAAAAACTCTGGGCTGCCTGTGTGGAAATAAGGACACCCAAGTCTGCAAGGGAAAAACAAGCTGCGAGTCATTCGTGGGACTAGTATGAGAAACTCAATTCTGTTAATGTTAAATTATATAAAAGTGAGGCATATCACGAGAGCACGCCGTATAACACGGAATGGATTTCCTCCACATGAATACCAGTGCACAAAATCTTCAATTAAAATTCATAAACTATGAAATTTATGCTTTTGATAAAATGAAACTATTATAAGACTCAAGTCCCATCACATAATGCAACTCAAATCGGAGGATAGAGTTTTACCTTATAATAGCAAGACATGCTTGATATTCTTTACAACAAATATCTGGTTATTATTATTAATGTTTAGGCATGGAAATCACATTAGAAAATAAATGTATCAATCATAGCTTGCATAATGCCCATCCTATTATGTTGACTATATAGTATACAACTGAAACACGAAGTCTCGTATTAGAAATTGGATTCTGACTATGAACCTAGGCAAAGGACCTCCTTAACCATTTCCGGAATACTCTAGCAAATGTCCAAGAATCAACTATTGATCCCTCGGATCGGTAGAGCCGATCAGCATTAAATGCGACTGGTTGGAATTTTACCTGAACATAATGTTCCCTCGATCGTATTTGACCATCACACAAGGTGCTTTAACAATAATCCACATGAGTAAACTTGTCTGGGATCCATACCATGGCAACACTATTCAGCTAGAAGGGAATGTTAGCCCATATCTCTGTAGTCCACTATCCTTATTTGGGCTCACTATGGGGTGTGAGGCCCTAGAGTTAAATCCACAAAGCTCTACTTTTTAATAGAATATTTTATCTATCTATCAGCAGCACTCAGCATGCCACATTATCAATTGACAACATATTATCAGTGTCTATTAATATATAACCATCTGAATATCGAAGTCTTAGAGGTGGGTGTTAAGCTTAGAGAATAATTCCTTTGCCTTCAACTGATATAACATCAATAGAAACCGGTCGTTTACGTTGTGAAATACAACATCAGACGCACTATCCATTTACAAGTTCGTTCTGCGTTTGAACGAAACCAAGGGCACCTTATTCCTCGTCCAACTATGGAGAGAGGCCCTTGCATATTCGGACAATCAACAATTACATCCGGACTACTGCGCTTATAACCCTTCAATGGGAGCAAACCATTTCTAGGCATCAACAAGCAATCCATTCGATGTGAAGATTTTTAGTCTTCCACTATCTTTGACTTTTGATCGTCGTGTAATTATTCGAAATGTGTTAAACCTGATCTTTTTGAGATACACAACAATCCTTATTTGATTATCTACCCACTAGCTAATTCTCCTTTAATAATACTAAATCTTATTTTCACATTGGTTTAAGCTATTTAGGCTTCCAAAATTATCTATTCAATTCTATTAACCTTACAAAAAGGTTTACTAAAGGTTTGTATTCAATATAGAAGGCGTTGCAAAATATCTAATTTCTAGTTAATAGGTTTTCATCATTCAAACCATATATATTTGGTTCTAACCTCTTTCTAATCATTTATTATAATTTAAAATAATTTTTCCCTATTTTATTTTTTAAAAAAATATGTCATTTCAGTTCGACGACGCTTTAGATCATTCAACTGCACGAGTGTTGTGTTTATTTAAAATTGAATTGAACAATTATAACAATTTAACTGTTGGATTTTAAAGCTCTACATATTCTTTGAAAGATCATTTCATTTCTTATCCAACGTTTCTGGTTTGGGGAAAATTTGATGGTCGGATCTCTCGGTATATCAGTTTGAAGTTGTAGGCCGAAGTTCGCGAACTACCGCTGTGCGACGAGTTCTGTTCAAACCAAATTATATTATTATTAAAATTGAATTGAATTGCTTCTAAAATAGCTTATTAACTATATACAATTTTTTGAGAAATATATTTTCCATTTTCAAATCAAAATTCAAATATTCCAATAAATGGCTATTATAATATTATTTTATTATTAAAACAATTTTATTTTTTAAACTTCAATATTTTCAGCCTAATTTTTCTTGACATCTATTATGAAAATAAATATGGAAGTTTTGCAAGAGAAATCATTTCAAAATCTTTCCTAGATACCCTAACCGAAGTTCACCTTTTCTAGTTACCGTTCATTTTAAGATAAAAACTTCGACAGGCCATAACTTGCCGATAATTTCATCAAAATCACTTCTTCCTTTACGTTCATCGAAAATTGAATGTCAAATTTTGCCTTTAATTTTTCACTTATTATTATATTAATAAAACATTCATTAAAAATCATTTTAATGAATGGAGACTTAACTAATGAGCTAATAGTTATAATTTTTAGCCACATACAATCATGATGATCACGTATCAAAATATTATCAATTATTATAATATCAATCACGATTAGCGTGATAATAGCACCCCATATACGCCTTAAACCATTAACATGTATATGGTTTTGGCAATCAATTGATTAACCGCAATCAATCCACACATGTATTCAACATCAATAGGGTTCATACCCGTATACCATAACCAATATCAAATTTAACATCAATATTAATGACCATTTAAGGTTCAGACCCATCCCAACTTCCACAAATTCAGTTCTTGGGGTCATATACACAAGTGACAATATAAATCTCACTTAGAGATCTAATATTTTTCATAGCAAGCCACATTAAACCATCCCAAGCATTGTCAAACCACAATATTAATCATAGATACTATCACAAGTTAAAATATATTCAAACGAGTCATACACTTTAACCAATATATAACTAGTTCTATTTCATTCATCGTTTCTCGCCTTGCTTTCCACTACATCTAACTTTGATTGTAAGATGTCCTAGCTATCCTAGAAAAATTTTGTAGCCTTTCGGCGTTACCGAATATTTTCTAGAAAAACTAGGCAGGGGTTCGACCCTATTTGATTTTCGAGAATACAGGCGAATATAGTGGGGCTATATTTGATTATTTTGAGCGAACGGAGTAGAGTTTCGGGGAAAACGGGGCTTAGGCTATAAGAGGTGCGGCTCGGGGACGTTAGCAGATTGGAAGGTCGCTGGTTGGGCCCAGGTGCTGGTGGGTGTGGTTGTTTTAGGTAGAGGAGGGGCGGTTTTGGTGTTTAGAGGTGGAGAGAGAGGTGGTTTAATTGTTTAAAGGGTGTAAGATGGGTTTTAAGGTGGAGGGGGCCCACAACAATAGGTGGATGGTGGTGCTGGGGGGAATTTGGAGACAGTGGGTATGAGTTATATAGGGGGGTCGGTGGAACTAGAAAGGAGAAGGGAAGGGAGAGAATATGAAGAGAGTGAGTGCTAAAATGAGAAAATGGTAGGAAAGCAAAGTTGTATTTGTGGGAAAAAATGGTTCACATGGATTGATGAGTTGTCATTCTTCTAAGCAAGGAGAGAAAGCACACTTAGTGCCTTTAGATGCTTGACAACTAAAAAGAAACATAAATAGTAATTATCTAGTCTAAGGTGTGAATGCTTAGTTAACATATGTTTAGTCAATTATGCGCCTTTTACTTGTATGACCACATACTGATTTCGTTTTAGATGAAATTTGGAATCCCAACTTATTTTTCTAATACGATTCCATGACACTAATTTCATCAAATTCTGAATCCGTTTGCTCAATAAAGTGCCCATTCGAGCTTAGTTCAATTTCAAATTATTGATCGGTTTAGACTTAAATTGCGTACAACCACAGTCTAACTCCGATTGACGTGAAATTTGGAATCCTACCATATTTTTATGTTCCGGATCCAATAAAACCAGTTTCATCAAATTCCGAGATCATCTGCAAAATATCTATTTTTCTTGCTTTTTAAATTAGTACTGAATTATCGATTTCCAAAATATCCTTGTCAGTTATTATTTTAAAACTCCAATAACCTTATCTCTGCTATCATATAAGTTGTATTCAAATACTTAACTCAAAATCTCAAATTTTTTGATTTCGGTGGATAAAGTCAAATTTTCATTTTGATAAAAATTATTAGAATTTATAAGTTGCTAAAACTGATTTAAATAGCTTATCTGACCGTTATTCTCTTTGAAATCATATTTAAAATTGAGTGTATATATCCAGAATTGTGCGCGATTATTCCAAATTCTTGAAAACTCTTGTTTCAAAATGTCAGAATTTCTAGGTTGTTACATTCTTCTATACTCAAAAACTTTTCGTCCCCGAAAAGGCACAATGAAGTAAGCTAATTTATGTTTTGACCTAACATATTTTAGAACTTATCGACTATCCAAAATCGTCGATAATTTCTATTTCTATATCACGATTACACTCTCTCATATACGTAATACTCTTAATTCATTATAGGGAATTACTAACCCCATCTCTAATGAGTTACTCTTCTATGATATTACTAATCCTAGCTCTGATGAGTCTTTTCTTTCTGTTTTAACGAGTCGCACTGCAAAACTTTTGAATTAAACAAAGCATTGATGCCAACTGTAATGGCCCAAAAATTCTCTCCTTTCGAATCGATTATGAACCACACAAGTTCGATCCAAAACGGCAAAAACCCTCGAGACATTAACTTTGGCGTTCAAACACATCAGATAGAAACAGAAAAAACTTTTCACTAACATAATTGAAATGTTATATCAGAGTACAAGAATATAAGAGTATAATAAATGCAACATAAAACACGGCGGAAACATAATTGCATAACTCTCAGCTGAAGACTTATAATGCTCTGGAAATAGCTTTAACTTCAATCTAGAATCCTGCTCAATAAAATATCTATAAAACAAATACTACCCAGCTGCTTATTTAGGGATAGGGGCACCTGAGGTTGAAAGGAAAAAACAAACTACAAGTCAGTCATGGGATTGGTATGAGTAACTCTAATCAGTTACTATTAACTTATCTAAAAGTGTGGCATATCACGGGACCACGCCGTATAACATGGAAAAAGTTTCCTCCACGTGAATACCAGTGCACAAAATCATCAACTAAGATTCAATGACTTTGAAATTTATGCTTTTGATAAAATGAAACTATTTTAAGACTCAAATCCCATCACACAGTGCAACGCAAATCGAGGGATAAAGTTTTACCTTATAATAGCCAAAAATGCTTGATATTATTTAAAATAAATATTTTGAAATTATTATTAATGCCTAGATATGGAAATCACTTTCAAAAATAAATGTATCAACCCTAGCTCGCATAATGCCCCCATCCCTTGACTATATATACAACTAAAACACCAGTCTCGTATTGGAAATTGGATTCTGACTATGAACCAAGGCAAAGGAACTTCCTTTACCGTTTTCGGAGCACTGTGGCAAATGTCCCAGGAATCAACTATTGATCCCTCAGATCGGTAAAGACGGTCAACACTAAACGTGACTAATTGGAATATTACCTGAACATAATGTTACCCCAGCTGTATTTGACCATAACATGAGGCACCTCAACTATCATCCACATAAGTAAACTTGCCTGGCCTCCATACCATGGCAACACTATTCAGCTAGAAGGGAGCTTTAGCCCATATCTCTGTTATCCACTATCCTGTTTTCGGCTCATTCGGGGGTGTGAGGCCTAGAGCTACATCCATGAAGCTCTTCTTTTCAACAGATGCTTTGATCTATCTACTAGCAGCACTCAACATGCCACATTATTAATTCACAACATATGATCAGTGTCTATTAATATATAACCCTCTGAATATCGAATTTTCAGAGAAGTGTGTTAAGATAAGAGAATAAATCCTCCAACACCAACTCATGTAACATCAATAAAAATTGGTTGGTTATGTTGTGAAATTCAACGTCAGACATAATATCCATCAACAAGTTCATTCTGGGTTTGAATGAAACCTAAGGCACTTTATTCCTCGTCCAACTATGAAGAGGACCCTTGCATATCCGGACATTCAAATAAGTATGTCCATACTATTGCCACTTTAACCCTTCAGTGGGTGCAAACCATTTCAAGGCATCAACAAGAAATCCATTCGATGTGAATATTTCTGGTCTTCCACTATCTTCAACTTTTAATCATCGTATAATTATTCGAAATGGGTTAAACCTAGTCTTATCGAGATAATTACCATCTCACAAAAATCTTTATTGGATTGTCAACCTACTGACTAATTCTCCTTTAATAAGATTAAATCTTATTTTCACATTGCATTAAGCTATTTAGGCTTCCAAAATTATTTATTCAATTCTACTAACCTTACAAAAAGGTTTACTAAAGGTTCGTATTCAATTTGTGAATTAGAAACCCTCACTACAACAAATTCGCCCTATTACAACGGTGCAACACCATTGTAATATCATTTTACAACGGTGCCTCCACCGTCGTGTATGCAGACGTGGTAATATATTAGTTTCTTTTACAACTTTTCTGCACCGTTGCAACACCGTTGTAAAAGGGTTATCTAACAACAGTTTTATACCGTTGTAATAAAATTTATTACAACTATAATTCTCCGTTGTCGTATATACCATAGTAAAGTTAGAGTATACGTATAACAACTTTTGTCACCGTTGTAATAAACTATATTACAACTTTTATCCCCGTTGTTGTAGATATTGTAATATGTTGTGTTCATTTATATAACAACATGTCTACACCGTTGTGATTTCATTGATATTACAACATTTTTACACCGTTGAGAATTTCTTTATATTACAACATTTTCTCACCGGTGTAACATGACTTATTACAACTTTTTTTTCTGTTGTAATTTACATGGACCTGACTAGTAAAACAAATTCATATATATTAATGATAATATGATTCACATTTCAATGCAACAAATATTAGTACACGGAATCATTCATATATATTACTTAACATAATATTCGATCAACATAAAACACAAGTACGTAGTACATCACCAACTTAACCCGTCACCAAAAACATAACCGTTTCATAATACATGCATGATTTAACCCAATATATACATAAGAAAGATGGAATGTCTACAAAAGCATACCCTACGAAAGCACTCTAGCTGAATGCAACGTAATTTTTATTCCAGGCCACAGTTGATCCAACAGCTTCTCCAATAGTAGTCATTGTGGAATTCGGCTTCCACAAGAATGCTTCTGGATCCACCGCCTCATCAATCCAAACTTTCCAACCTTGTGATCCAAGTTTTTTAAAGTGTACCAAAGCTTCTGGATCAGTGGATGCCAATCTTCCTTCCGCAACTACTTGTTTTTACCAATTCAATATCTTACACTTTCTGCCCTCATTTTCATCAGCTTGCACTGCTGTTTTTCTGCCCGGATTTTTCTGTTTAGACTGTTTTTCTGTTTTGCTCTCGTCAATTTCAGATGGATGCTTTTCATTTTCAGCTGATTGCTTTTCATTTTCAGGTGCATGCTTTCCATTTTGTTTAGACAATTGAACTACCAAGGTATTGCTTCCACGGTGTGACTGCAAACAAAAAAAATCTAGAAAATCTGAACTGGAAACTAAAAACAGAAAGTGAGGCAAATAAAAACATGGAACTAAATACAAAAGACAGTAAGCACTTATGTGAGTAAATCACCCATAAGTAATATTCTAATATAAGTTAAATCGCTTGTTGTTTGGATACAGTAAATATTTCTTCTATTTATAAGCCTTGAATGAGCATTCCATACCTGAGTAAATGTTGAATGAATGCCTCCTTTCTTTTATAAATGTTATGTAAATTTTTCACGACAGTATTGTGTGTTTGATGCTTGGTTATACTTCTATGTACAGGTTCATTCAATTTTTTTCAAATATAGAATTCTTTATTAGCAATCTAGAGACCATGGATGAATAAACTGATTAAATCAGAGCACAAGGTATTTTCAAACCAGTAAAATAACAGCTGAAATCGTGAAGGAAAACAATGGATCTTTTGTGAATAAACTCTGTGCAAACTCTCTGAATTTAATCTAGTGTGGGTATAGATATTGGTACTTTGATAGATTATTAGTTGACTACACTTATATATGACTGGAAGTGATTAACTATGTGAAGTAAGATCTAGAAATGAGAAATTTCCTTTACTGTTGTATGAATACAATAATATAATAATAAAAGATGAACACCTCACTTTAAAAAATAAAGTACCCCAATTTTAGCATGTTTTAGATAACAGTATAAACACAAAGGTTATTCCAAATTGAATTTAGTTTACGTTAAAATTTTCTTCAGCTTCTAATGCGCGGGAATTTAGTTTAACAGTACCCAACCCCCCTCCATTTACTGTCCTTAAAATCACCCTAAAATTTCACAGTTCCGGTACAAGCATTTCAATGTTCACCAAACATTGTACCAAAGAATTAAACTTGCATTGTCAAAAAAAAGTTGATGCATTTTAACAGCAATATTCCAATCACGTAGATCATGAAATGTTACATCTTTTTATCAATTATACCAATAAAAATGGGTACCTGAGGCGTATTAGGATCAGGAGTTGCTGGATTTCCCGCAATAGCTTGCTTTTCTTTTAGATCCTGTAAAGATTGCATATACATAGGTCATATAAAATTAGCACAAAATATGATTATGGTCATATAAAACTAGCACAATTGGGAAGCCGTAAATTTGAGAATAGTTCATTTCCCTTTCACATGATGGTTTACTACAGGTATGGTTCATTGTATATTGCTTGCATGAAACTAATGGGAAAGTCGGACTGCTAGCTAAAAACAGCTATACAATTACCACATAAATTAGAGTATTTATAAAACAGGATGAATTTTGGATAAAGGAGAAACCAGGAAAAAAATCTGTTGAGAGGGAGATCAATTTTGGATAAAATAATGAAATTTGGGCCAAGGTTTGAAATCCCGGTTTTCGATTCCGTTCCGGTCACGTAGAAAATTTAAAATTTCGATCCCGGTCCGGAAATTCCGGTTTGTCAATTTCGGTACCTTTTTTAATAAATATACAAATAAATATGCAAACATTTAATTATTTAATATTTTAATAATTTAACATTTAATTTCAATTCATATTTCATACTCATGACAATATCAGATTTTGAATAATAGCAGATTAACAGGGGACTAAATTCCCTGTTTTTATAACTTTGGCATATTTAATTAATATTCACTCATGTAACAATATAATGGTTTATAATCAAACATCAGTCTCATTTTGGTTGCCTGCGGTTTATATCAATAACCCGTAATATTACATGACCTGCTATATACACATAACCTGTAATGTTACCCATTATTTCCACTTAGCTTCTGCATCGTTCAGAATAAAACCTAGCCAACATTTGACCTGCTAATCTGTTCAAACCAAGAAGACCCCAAAAGGCTCCGATGTCTATAACATGCCGAAACTTGTGTCGTGCCATGAGAGAGAACGTGGATAAACCACAGTCACACAAGAATGAACAAGAGAGAAGACGAATTTAGGTCGCGTGCAAGAAGGAGCATCCTAATCAGGAGCCACCTTCAATTTCATTGAATTTTTGTATCCGTATTATTAATGAAACTATAGGACCTTAATCTTGTCATATTATATACACAAGGAATTCATGGTATTTACAAGTTGAGTATCTAATTTCACTAACTTATTTCCTTCAATCTTAGGAGTGTGATAGATCTTTTCAGAAAGCCAAAACGAAAAACCATATTCATCATTAAACGACAAACTTCGTGGGTTTTCTAATGATAAGTAATATGCTAAACAAAGATCAAATTTTAAGAACATCCAAATTTATGTGCAAAAGTCGAAAGGATTACGTGAGTCTGTATTATTTCAAAGCTTTTTATAAATAATAATCAACATATGTAATAATAATTTTTACTAAAAAAAAAAATTCACACTCCTATATGATTTTTCGGTAACTTGTATTTCCTACAAAATAATTAATGGTCTCATTAAAGAATCCAAATGAAACATTGTTTGGTTCGCTCACAAATGGTAATGAAACACGAAATTATGCACAATACAAAAAAGCTCAGCCACTCTATTAGTAGAATTAAGCACATCAAAAAATAACTAGTCAAGTTGGTGCCCAAAAAAAGGCATTTTGCTTTGCTCTTTTTTTTTTTTGCAGTTGTAGACATAATGGGTTATGTCCAAGAAAAAACATTTAAACATTCTATTGAATACATGATACACATTATGAGGAAAAAATTGCAAACCTTGCCTATATATTGCATTATGCTTTTAGATCTCAAAATTTCAGGCAACCGTTCATTATGTTATATGAAACATGAAACTTCATACAAATCTGATCTTTAATCGAGATGTCATCTAAAGTATTGACTGGAGCCATACATATTGATTGCAGTCTTTAGCAAATTGGCAAGCATTTTCTTTTAAAAGGACACACAATTTTTAATGCAGAATTTTTGATGCATGTTTATTTGTGTATTTATAAAATATCTTTGTTATGTACATCTTTATATCAAAACACATATTCTGTGTATAACCGAAAATAAATAAGAAAACAAAATTTTAAATCTTGATTAGTAATGTTTATTTGCATATTTATAAAAAACCGCACCGGAATTATCAAACCGGAAATTTACCGGAAATTCCAAAATATCCGGAATGGAACCGGAAACCGACAATAACTTGGTTTCTAATTAACAGGAAAATAGGAAAAATCGCCGTTAAAATAAATTTCTATTTAACACTTACCATCAACATCGAAGTAAGCTCCTGTACTTTGGTCTCCAATCCACTAACTTGGTTTCGCAATGCATGTACTTCACCTGATGAGCTACCCCGAATACGAAGCTGATATGGTACAACCCCAAAACCAAGCCCTCTTACACATCCTCCATGCTCCTGGCCAAAAAGCTTCGACACGCCATCTTGAGTAACTGATGTTGCTCCATGAGAATCCTGACTTGCGGCATTATGATGCTCGTTTATCTTAGACTACAAATTCAAAAACAACCAATATTCAGAAATTAAAATTAAAACTACTTTAACAATAGCAACAGTTTCTGATATTGTATATTTGAACTTATTCTTACTATGCATTCGGCGACAATTGAATTTGGAGGTTTTCCATCTTTTCTAGTGTGGCCTTTGCACCACAATTCGTCTCTAGTGATAGTAGATGTTGACTTTTCCTTTTTCTGCAAAAATAGCTTAACAGCTTCAGAATGTTCAAGTGATAACAAATAATAGTTGCTTTAACAATATTTTTTTACCATTTCTTCTTCCAATCTTGCATAACCTTTTCTGCTCATGGTGTGTGGAACTTTATTCTTTTCTCTAATACTTTTGAATCTTTGGCTTGTTGCCTATAAGATCAATTCAATAAATATGATATAGGAAAATGTAATATATTTAACAGTTAAAATCAGTAAGACAAAAATAACCACCTCAAACTTTTCTGACAATTTTTCAGTTACAAAAGCATTCTACTCGTCATCGCTCTTTATATTTAACGGTTTTAGGCCTGCTAAAGTATCGGTAGAGTTGGGATTTTGAGACGCTTTTTTGATAGCTGCAACTAACCTTGATTTCGACTCCTTCCACCGTTGTCCTATTATCATTAACAAGTAATCCTTATACACCATATCTACCTTGAATCTTGACTACACACACACACAAAAAAAAAAAAATCGCAGGTTAGTCTCTAACAGTATTGCAAAATGCAATATTGTACCACAACAGGTATATAATATGTTGCTTTGAATATTGAGACATATAATATGTAACAGTACTGCAAAATGCAATGTGCATAACGCATATGTCATTATAAAGAGAACTATAGCAGGTATATAATATGTTGCTTTTAATATTGAGACATATAAGTACTCTAACATAAATAACATAGAATCAGTAAAATTAAATACAACTGAAAGCCAGAATTTATTATTCACTTGCTCATGTTATCACCAACATATGGTATACAAGTCAAATATCAGTACGTACCTCTATACAAGTCCACAGATCATCCCTCAAATCGTCACCGACGTTCCTCCATGTGCTAATGGTAAAATGCACCATCTCCCTTGCTAGAGTACCAATATATGACGACAAATGTTTGGAATTAGCACCTATTGCTTGTCCGTGTTCATTAAATTCAACTTCCGGCTTCTCATACGGTATCATAGCTAATGATTTCATCATCGTTCTGCCTCTCTTTCTTCTAGTTTGCGTCAATCTTTGACCTTCAGTAGAATCGGGTTGAATTTCGTTTGGACTGGAATCATCGTTGGCTGAAGTTTCCTGGAAGTGTAGTTGACGGGCAGGGGGCTGTGCTGGTTTTGTACTGTCGAAGGGGCTGTTACTGGAAGGAGGGGGCTGAATCTGGTTTGTAATGTCGACGGGGATGCTACTGGAAGGAGGAGGGGGCTGTATCCCTTTTGTAATGTGGCCAAGGTTGCTTCCAGGTTTGCGAGTAGTGCGTATTGGGTATTCAACATGTTTTTGAGGAGATCTTCTTATAGCAATATTTAAATCACGAAGCAATGGAAGTGGTCCATCTGGGTATTCGTTGATTCTAATCCCAACCGGTCTTTCAGCAGCAGCACGAACAGCTGCAAGTGCAGCTAAACTTTGCTTTTTTGCTCTTTTGTTTGCGATTTTTGAGCTCTAAAAAATAAAAAATTTAAGGCAGTTTTCAATAGCGATAAAAACTGACAAGTAGCGATAAAAACTGACAAGTAGCGTTAAAAGAGTTATAAGACCAGTTAAGCAATGAATAAGTGCATGAATATAACACAATATGTTTATACATGGTCATGTTGGCACTAACATGTAATCTACAGTTATACATGTTTCATTTAAACCCCAATTTCATGTTACTATATTTTATCCACATCCTTGCTTAATGATCTGCTAAAAAAGTTGTAGTCCAAGTTTAACTATGGTGTGTTACTATAAAATATATATATGATTTTGCTGAAAACGCAAGAGCACTACAGTTTCAATACGCTCTTCTACATGCTTGATTTTTTAGTGAAAGCATAACATTGTGTATAGATATGTATGATTGTTTGTTTCTACGACAGAGTTTGAATGTTATTTGATTTAATAAGCACTATTTCCTTTGAATAATGTAACTGCAAAAATTTCGCTTAAAAAATAGCGGCCCTATCAAAACATATGATTAAATCACAAATTATGTCTTAGACTACTCCAGGTGAGCATAGTACGAAAGCTGCTGACAGTTTAGCCGTTAACGGTAGGACAACGCATCTGCCTCAGACTGATACAGAAAGAGATTTATAAGTTTGACTCGAAATTTTCATGATTTTCTATGTCAATTTATATAATTCGTTATATAATTAAATTTAATACTGACAATGAAAATTTTATTGCCTGCTCAGCAACACTACACTTAAAATGGAAGGAAGAAGAGATTTTTTTTAACAGAGTTCAGCGCTTGTGACCACCAAACATACTCATCGTTTTATACTTATTCTCGCTATTGATTTATATCACTATGTGGATGTCGTTCACAAATGATTTTTCTGATTTCAAAACTGCTTTTACAATCATAGTCTTTTAATGGTTGTAAAAATATTTTAGTGTGCGCTTTTTTTCTTTAACCAGTCTACTTATAAGAGTGCAAAAATAAACATATTCTTAAAAAATACAACAATTAACAAGAGCATGACAAAGGTGCAACTCATTCTGACCCGTTACGCAACAAGAACAAAGACAAGTGAAGGAAAAAGAAACCGACCGATGAGGGAACCAAAATTTGCTGACATCAAGTAAACAACCAGTGCATGGCCGAATTGCCAGAATTAGTTCTCTTTCCAGGTCTTAACTCTCTTTCCTTTTCCAAAAATTTTGTCTAACTTTTTTCATTAAACGTATGACTATATGTTACCCTGATAGATAAAATCCAATGCATCCTCCATCATGAAAGAGCATTTGAATGGGCTGACATCTCCATAATGGTCACATCTAATGCAGGTATTTTAGTTGTTTGTAACTCTGTTGTTATTTAAACATGGATTAGAAAAATACAAGTGACTTTTAGTTGTATTCCGAACTTGGCTGTATTATATGTATCTTTTTCTATCCACCAAGTATTCTCTCCAAAATTCTTTGTTAGCATACGCTGTTTGAACATTTATACACATTCAATTTTAAATAAAAATAATGGTTGAATTATTCTAAATATATGTAATCGCGTTGAAAGTAAATCTGGAAATATAGGTTTATAACTTAAATATATGGTTTTATAACTTAAATATATGGTTTTATATTTTATCACGTAAAAGTCATTTTAAACCTAATGTCGTTTACAAAAAAAAGCTATATGTAAAAAGCGAAGCTATATTCATTTACCTTTCCATCTTGAATTTTCTTATATTCATTTTTTCTATATTTGTAAAACAAAAAACATTTTCTAATTAAATATTAATGTAATAATCACAGGAAAACATTTTTTATTAATTTTTATTATTTGCAAGATGTCAATGTGTGTCCTTAATTTAAAATATTTGGATTTTTTCCATTTAAAACATGAAAGTTGTCCTTAATTTAGGTAGCAAAAGCTGCTTGTCCTTAAATCTAATTTTTTTTCTTTTGAAATGTGTCCTTGAAACAAATATCCACTAAATAAATTGTGTAAATGAAGGACATGTTACTTCTAAGGCCTGATCAATATTTTGTTGTTTTTTGATGGTTTGACCCTTCTGTTTTTCTTTTTATTTAATTGCAATTTTTGTCATCTTTTATGTATGAATTAACCAGTTCAATTACCCATGTTGTTTGCATATTATATCAGAATAAAAACTAGCAAAAAATAGGTCTGTCATAGCATAATAATTTGAATACTCTTCCACTAAGATTCAAAATTGAATAATAAATCCGTAAACAAAAAAGTTCAGTCATCTTGGGACAACGTTAGTAAAAGTAACATTGTGATCAGAGCAAAATTGAATTGAAATGTTGGTGAAAGTCATGGTTTAAATTTCAAGTTTGAAGAGTTTAATTTCCTTCAAAATTTATCTTTTTTGAAATAGTTATACACAATGGCAGGAGGAGTAAGTCCCTTCTCGTTCAGTCGCATTGGCTTGGACAACCTTTCAACTACTTGGGACATTAGAGGTCTTCTTTGAGTTGTGTTTGAGTGAAGAAGAGTGAAACTTTCGCAAATCCTAATACTTCACCTGTACACTAACAACTAGCTTCATAAGGAGTAACTTCAAAGAAATTTATATGTTACATCACTTATTTTAAGTGAAGTAGTGAAATTCCTTTTACCTTAAAAAAATCTTTTAAAAGTTACTGGTGCATGTGTTTTAGTGATAATTTATAATCTAATTTTTCTTTCAATGGAGGTGCGATGATGTAAAATCGTAGGGTATTCGAGGAATCTAGATACCGGGATCTCATGGTACTTTTTTTCGTTCTTCAACTATCTACATTGTATAAAACCATATATTTATAGCTTCGCTTTTTACATATAGCTTTTTTTTTGTAAACGACATTAGGTTTAAAATGACTTTTATGTGATAAAATATAAAACCATATATTTAAGTTATAAACCTATATTCATTTAATAATATTTACTTAAAGTATATACATTTGTAAACACATTTCAGGAGTATGTTTTCAGTCGTACTAAAAGAAACAAAATAAGGCTAAAGTAAAAAAACATGTGGTAAAAAATGCAATATGTAACTTGAATACCTCTCCTTCGTCTAGCACCATCTTCCTCGTCGATAATACAAGATCAATCTTCCTCGTCGACCTATAAAAAAACAAAACGATTTACAAAGGATTAGAACATCAGAATAAATATAGCACTACTTTGTAACAACCACGTACAAAATAAAATACACATGCAAAGAACATACAATAGAAAATAAAGTTATTTTGATACACGCTAAGATGTCAATCTTATATCAGATTTTTTTTCTTTTTTCTTTTTCATTCTAACAACACATTTTATGGTATATATGAACAACAAATTTTATGGTATATATGAACATGGATAAAATAAAAAATCAATAAAATATGCTTATAACATACCAAAATACCGTTACAACCCTCCCTTACGTAACTTTCATCCCCATTATCTACGTCTCTATCATCAAGTTGTGACTCATCCAATGGTTTACTAGTTGATTCTTCATCCTTGTCGTATTTTTCCAATTCATGAAACCCTCTAGGGGGCGCTCTCAACACAACATACCAATTTGAAGAACTACCTTCTCTAGAGAAGAACACTTGAACCGCTTGTGTTGCTAAGATAAACGGGTCGCTTTCAAACTTATTTTGAAATTGATGCAAATTGACCAATGTAAATCCATCTTCAACTTTGACTCCACGATACATATTTGCCCAATCACATTTAAACAAGGCAACTTGAAATTGACGATAATCCAACAAGAAAATCTCACGCAAGACCCCATAATATATTATTTTTTCAATAGACCCATCTACACAAACAGTACTTGACTCAATGGAAACACCACTATTTTGTGTCGCCTTCTCAAAGTCTTTCGTATGAAAACGTCGACCATTAACAATATAGCCAGAATAAGAAATTATTTGCGAACGAGGTCCGTATGAAAGCCATTTTATTATGTTGCTGACATTGGATATACGTCTACCATCTCTAACCTGGACAAATACAATATATTAAATAAAGATTTATGTTGATCTATTACTTTCATCATTAATAGTTTTTTTAGATATAGCTATCAACCTTTTTTCTGAACCAGAAACTAAAAGTCTTCGATTGCAATTTTGACAGTTCCAAATCGTCTTGTGCAAGATGAGGATGCAAACATTTTAGCTCCTCTTTGTGCATTCTGCATACATAAATGTAATTAAGCATCTAATTTATTTTGTATGTCATAGTTAAGTTGGACTTATACTTACTCTATATACGGCTCTACTTCTTCCGTATTAAACAAAACGTATCGATGAGCAGCATTAATCACCTCCTCATCGACTGTAGTAGGTTTTCCTTTGGAAATAGGACGCCCCTCAAGTATAAATTCATTTTGTTCCACTTCATTTCGGTTTTTCCTATCTCCAATTTGTAATGCATCTTTAATATATCCAGAGCAATATTTCATACATTCTTCGGCAACATAGCGCTCTGCAATGCACCCTTCAGGCCGTGCTTGATTTTTAATGTACCCTTTTAATATTTTCATATATCTATAACCAAAATGAATAAACAAGTTACTTTCATAACTATAGATACTTTTAACCGTCAATTATTTATAATAAATATTACCTCTCAAATGGATACATCCATCGATATTGGACCGGCCCACAAATTCTTGCTTCTCTCCCTAAATGTATTGTTAAGTGAATCATGATATCGAAAAAGGAAGGGGGGAAGAACCTCTCTTGATCACATAGTGTTAATGCAACTTGATACTCCATTAATTCTAATTTATCCCTATCAAGCACTCTTTGGCATATGTCATTATAAAATGAACATAGTCTTAGTAGTGCATTCCTTATCCCCGTAGGTAGAAATCCTCTTAATGCAACGGACAATAGTTGTTGCATCAAAACATGATAATCATGAGACTTAAGGTTTGATATCTTGTCTTCTTTTGCAAAACATTTTCCAATATTTGAGCTATATCCATCAGGCACTTTCAAGTTCTTCATTCTACTATAAAAGATCTCTTTTTCTTGATCGGATAAGGTGCACGGTGCGGCTGGGAGCAATACTTTATTTCCAATGTCTATAGGATGCAATTTTTTTCTAATGCCCATTGCTTCTAGATCTTGGCGTGAATTGAGGCCATCTTTTGATTTTCCTTTGATATCAAGCAATGTACCAATAATACTTTCACTAATATTTTTCTCAATATGCATCACATCTAGATTATGCCGCAAAGGAAGTGCCTAAACATTGACAAAACACAACTAATTAAGCACTAAGTAGCAAACATGAATAGAAAATGAAAAGCAATGTGTTTCTAGTTAAATTTCACCTTCCAATAAGGCAAGTCAAAGAAAATGGACCTCTTCTTCCACATTGTACATCCTTTTTTCATCATAGTTTTCCTTTTCCTTTCACCTTTCTCTTCCTTTTTTAATTTTTTCCCCCAATCATTAATAATATCTTGAACATCATCAAAGATTTGAACACCAGTTTGTATTTGAGGCCTTTCTCTATTCTCTATAGTTCCATCAAATAAGTTTTTCCGTTGACGATACTCATGGGTAGGTTCAAGGAATCGTCTATGACCCATGTATGCACACTTTTTACTAAATGGTAGCCATATTGAGCAGGTATTGACACCACAAACTGGACATGCTCTCTTACCTTTTACAGGGCAACCAGCTAAATTTCCGTAAGCTGGAAAATCATTGATTGTCCACATAAGAATAGCATGTAATCTAAATTCACTACGACTATAAGCGTCGTACGCTTTCACCCCTTTATCCCACAATTTTTTCAAATCTTCAATAAGTGGTTGCAAGTATACATCAATGTCATTTCCCAGTTATCGTGGCCCAGGAATTAACAAAGATAGCATCATATTATCTTTGTGCATACAAAGCCACGGATGAAAGTTGTAAGCAATAAGAAACACTGGCCAACAACTATATCCACAATTCCAATCACCAAAAGGATTAAAGCCATCAGATGCAATGCCAAGCCTTAAATTTCGTGGATCGGAAGCAAAAGAATGATACATTCTATCAATCGTAGCCCACTGAGTAGAATCCACTGGATGACGCAATTTACCATCTTCACTCTTATGACTGCTATGCCATCTTAGTTGTTATGATGTTTCTGGGGATGCAAACATTCTTTTCAGTCTTGGTATCAGTGGGATGTATCTCAAAACCTTCACAGGTATTTTGGTTTGCTTCCCATCTTTAGTAGTCTTGTTTTTTTTCCAGCGAGACTTACCACACTTAGGACAAAAATCACTATTTGCAAGCTCTTTTCTAAATAAACAACAATCATTTACACATGCATGTATCTGCTTATAGCCTAAACCAAATGACTTAAGCAACTTCTTTGTAGCATATGTAGAATCAGGAAGCATGTTTTCTTTAGGCAACATATCCTTTAGAATTTTAAGAAGCTCTGTAAAAGCCGTGTCCGATATACCATTTTGCGCTTTGTGCTTGAAAAGAAGTACTGTAGCAGACAACTTTGTGTGGCTTGCACAACCGGGATACAAAGGAATTTCAGCATTCTCCATCATTTCCTCAATACCTTCCCCATGTCTTGCTTCAACATTGGCTTCTACCTCCTCATCATAGATTTGTGCATCAACATACATTCTATAAGTATCTGTCTCACTTTTATTTTGTGATGGCCGTTTTTCTCCATGAAAAATCCATATATCATAGGTTGGGTCCATTCCAAAACAAATCAAGTGTGACACAACTTCCCTTGATGTTTGCCAAATTAGATTCCTACAATCACGACATGGGCATCTAATTTTTTCGGGATTCCCTTCACTCGCAACATGCCTATATACAAAATTTTCCACAGCTTGCCTATATTCGCTTGTCATTCTACAAAACAAAAAATGTATTAATACTCATTCTTAAATACTTATAGTGTGATGCTAGGGCACCTCGTTTTCTTCTTGCTAATACCAAAATTTTATACTACATTCTTCCTAACACCAAACTCATTCATAAATACTTATATTTGTTTATAATGGTATTAGGAAGTACATAAAATTTATTGTACTTATTATTTTTATTCGTGGTATTAGTAAGAGGAAAATGACGTTCCCTTAGCATCACACTACTTATAACTATGGAAGTAATAGCCAAAATGATGAAATCTTGGTAGATTGACCCATGCTTTGTCCATCCTGGTAAAACAACGCCTCTAATTTTCGGACCTACTATAAAGAATTATGCTCAACATTATTGTACAACTTGGTTATACGCACCCACCTTGGTAGATTACCCCTCTTATGTAACAAATATTAACTTATATATTTGTTAGAATTTTATATCTCAAATGATCATATATGGTTCAACAGTTCATCACATACTAGAGATAACTCCATGTCAACCAACCCATTGACCTACTGGAAAGTGTACGCAACGTACATCACATACTAGAGATAACTCCATTGCAACCAACCCATTGATCACCCTATCACCACCAAGATGACCAGCTCCAAGGGAACTAAACCAAAACTGCTCCGCCAGATCAGCATACAAACCAACACACTGCCTATCTAATATATTTATTATTTATTTTGTTTATCAATTTTAGCTTTTTATATATGAGAAGGAACTGGAGCCAGTATCAAACAAATAAAAAGTATGATGAAATATCGATTTAGGTATAATGAAGCAAAATATTCTGAGAACGAAGACCCGGTTTCAGAAATAATGAAGCAAGATACTGGTCAGAACGAAGATCCGGTTTCAGAAATAATGAAGCAAAATATTCTGAGAAGAAAGAAGAAAATTACAATCACGATTGAGCAGGCAAGTGTGTATGCATCACCTATCATACTTCGACCCACCCTCTAAAACAACGTATTTGCATAATAATATATATATCATCAAAATAAACACAAATAAAAGACCATCACACATGGCAACATGTATTTATTTGCATGAATCAGGCATGTTCATAATAGAGAATGGAATGACACATCAGTAACTGGAATGCAAGAAGACTGGAAAATTTTAATGTGCACAAGTAGATTCGGCAATGACATGAGCATGGAGAATTTCATCTCGCATGGCATCTTGCATTTTATTCCCAGGAATTCAACCAATTATTTATTTCAAAGGGGACAACTCACAGCAAGAAAAAATATTGCCAGGAAAACAGTAAGCAATTTTAGACAACAAAAGAACCCATTTATTATTTCAAGAATTTAAAGAAAGACTCATGGTTTAAGAAAAATATTACAAGTATAACATAGGCAACTATGGATTTAATCAGAGTATATTTCGCTCAAGCTGGTAATTGAAATGTAATTTATTTATCACTTAGCAATTATTTATCACTAGCAAGGGAAACTTCCTTTCAGGTTTACTTCTAAAACTATAAGTGGGGGCACATCTGTGCAAACATTTTTGGTTTGTATATCTACTAACATACGGTTTCAGATAAGGTACAACATGTTCAAAACTCACATACTCAAGGTGCAAGAATAGGGTTTCCAGTTTTGTAACACAGCCGAGGTAAGGATAAATAGCCGAAAGCTATTCATTAAATGAACACTAAATAAACTGGGTGTATACAAATTATATGTGTTCCCAAATACACATCTCCACTTCAGATTTTAATAGTGTAACAGCAGGGCACGAGATGAATCAAATGTGTTTAAGTTTTATCAACAGGGTAGGGTAGCTAGCATGGTTTCAATTCAGGGGAAATTGAAAAGAAAAAAAACGAGCATGTATCCTTTATTTTCTTCAAAACAAAGCAACGTAAACCTGAATACAAAGTGGATTGAAGCAAAATATTCTGAGAAGAAAGAAGAAAATTACAATCACGATTGAGCAGGCAAGAGCGACGATCGAGCAGTGGCGATTGAGCAGCGACGATTGAGACCGAAGGCAAGAGCGGCGATCGAGCAGCGGCGATTGAGCAGCAGCGGCCTGATTATCGAAAGGGGAATTAGGGTTTCGGTGGAATACAATGGAAAAGGAATACTATGAAACGATGGAAAAGGAAATGTGAACGGATGGAAAAGGCATACGATGGAATACGATTGAAATGTTTGTGAACCGATGTCAAAAGGCACAACGTTTCAACCAGTGGGAAGAATAATTGAAACATGGAAATTGTTAAGTGTAGGGGTGTGAAATCACTAAGTTTTCAACATTATGCTTTGAATTGTGCCACATTTCAAATTGATAATTATTATTTAGTCTTAGTTATTAATTATTATATATTTGTAGTTAATTTTTATTGTTAACATTATGCTTAGAACCGTTTACAAAAATCCACTAAACGGAGATATGACACGAGTCGAGTACATAAAGAGATGATAAGAGGTATAGCTAGGTGGCGGCCTATTGGCATACTTGTCTCTCGATGGTAGCTCTAAATTCTCTTATGGGTTTTCGAATTGCAGACATATACTATGAGGCATTTCCACTTTGACGACTATGGGGTACCCCTCTCGTGGGTCAGTGATAAGTCTTAGAGCAATTTAAATAGGACCAGAAAATGATGGTAGTTGAGGCCCCCGTATGAACAGAAAATGATGGCATGGAAGAATAAGAATCTGTTTTAAATAAGAAAACCCTCAATTTCAAGATTGTAAATAGAAGGAACATCACAAAACCATTATATACAGGGAAACTTGTGTTTAAAACAGGTAGGTACATTCAATTCCTAGGTGTCCACTTGGCGGTATAACGTTCGAAATTCAAAGGAAATTAACATGAGTTGACCAACCGAATTGAATTCCAAATGCTAACCATGGAAACTATAGTGCTTTATTTAAGCAACTAAATTCGAATCAGCCTCGAGCGTTGAAAAGGGACCATCTCGCAAAGGTAACCCAATTGAAACAAAATTAGAAGCACGTACTATTTCTTTTTTTTTTTGTTCAAATTTACCTGTTGTGAATTTTAAAAAATCAACAATAGTTCTTTTGCCCAAAAGGATGTGGGAAGCTCTTTGTTTCAGGATCCTTGAAGTGAAAATGAATCCTAAAGGAACCATTGGAGAGCTAAAGAGCTCAGACTTGATCTATTACAACGGTGCTTTTGCACCGTTGTAAAATTAAAGTTGTAATATGGTAATATATATGTTCTTTACAACAGTGATTATTGCACCGTTGTAAAAAAGAATCTATTACAACGGTGATTAATGCACCGTTGTAAAATTAAAGTTGTGATATGGTAATATATATGTTCTTTACAACAGTGATTATTTTACCGTTGTAAAAAACATTTATTACAACAGTGCGTTTTGCACCGTTGTAAAAAAGGATCTATTACAACAGTGCTTTATGCACCGTTGTAAAATTAAAGTTGTAATATGGTGTTTTTGTTGTAGTGCCTTAACTCAAACGTTTCTCAAAAACTACTATAAAAGGCATTGCAAAGTAGTCTATTTCTACTTATAGTTTTTTATCATTCAAAAACATATATGTTTGGTTCTAACATGTTTCTAATCATTCATATTAAATTTTCCATATTTAAATTTGTTTAAGAATAGGTTATTTCAGTCCGATGACTTTTCAAGTCATTCAGCTGCACTAGCGTTGTTTTTATTCAAACTTGATTTGAACATATCTAACAATCTAACCGTTGTATTTTAAAACTCTACATATCATTTCAAATATCTTTTATTTCTAATCCAATGTTTCTGGTTTTGAGAAAATCTGATGGGCAGATCTCCCGGTATATCAGTTTGAAGTTATAGGTCGAAGTTCTCGAACTGCTTATGCGCGACGAGTTCTGTTTAAACCAAAATCTATTATTTTTAAAATTGAATTGAATTTCTTTTAAAATATCTTATTAAATATATAAAAAAAATTGAAATTATATTTTTCGTTTCGAATTTAAATTCAAATATTCCAATAAATGGCTATTATAATATAATTTTATTATTAATATAATACTGTTTTTCAAACTTCAAAATTTTGAGCCCAAATTTTCCTCACATCTATTGTAAAAATTAATAAGAAATGTAACACCCCACCTCCGCCAGGGTCACTCACGAGTGATTGCACTAGCTTTGGAGGGTGTTGTCTAGGTAAACATGCACAGAGATATCACAAGACAGAACATAGATAAATAAATAAGTAAAGCAACGGTAGAAATTAAAAAACCATAGTTAACCATTTCAAAACCAAAGTCATCTTACATCAAAATACTTAGTCATCATTTTCCAACTACCACAAGTCTAGAAACATAAACTGAAAATAACATAAAGTAAACTATCCCCAAAATAGATGTGGTGAAGCCATAGCAAGCTCAAGTCCAAACCGTACATGAGCTGTCAAGAAAGCAAGCCAAATGTCCAAGCTAAGCACTAGTGTTCCCTCCCTGAGAACCTGGGGGGGGGGGGGGGGACGGAAGAAAAGAGGCGAAAGAAAAAGGGTCAGTCATAAAGACTGGTAAGTCCTACCTACTATTAGTATAAAAACTAATGAAGTTAACTAGACATGAGAAACTGAGATGAAACATAAAGATGGTAACTAACTGGCATGATAAATAGATAACAAGGTAGATCAAGTGTGGCATCGCATATACAAGGTTTAGTTTTGCGCCAATAGTACTAGTATTCTAACCCATGTCAAGTATAAACAAGAAATGATCACTTGGCCCAATATCATGAGATGACCCAAGTCAAGGTCCAACTATACGATCTAGTCGATCGGATCCCTATAAGCCTAACTCGTCAAGTGTCGGTGTCATACGGCCCAATCACGGAATGTAGTCAACTGTGCTAGGTCCACCCTAGGGTGTATCAAGCCCTAAGGTGCCAACCACTGACACAAATCAAGCATGCACAGTCTAAACTTACTGGTGCCCGTGTCTGTTTTTTTCAACTCCGGACTATGTGCACGACCATAGCCCGCCTGAACCTACACTGGCGCACCTACTCAGCCGTCTTTCTGGTCGCTTACAATCAGCCCAGTAATCGTGCCCCACCCTAGCCTAGTCCCTAGGGTATCCTGATACATCTAAGAGGGTTACTGCTGAAAAGGACCACGTAACTAGGGTTTCTAACGGGTTAAGTGTGGTTAACCCTATCCAATCATGTATCAAGTTGGTTAAGTGTATCCAAGTGGTTCATGACTTAACCCTATCATGTGGCATTAATTAACTTAATGTGCCCAACCTCTCACATTAGACTTTGTTGTGGTTACTGGATGTGCCGGGCGGGTCTGGGCAACTTTACACCACAACCTAGTCTAACCTCGGGTTTCAAGCGCGATATGACCAACTACTCACATTGGGTCCTATTGTTTGTAGCCACTGGATTTGTCGGGCGGTTCCGGGCAGATTTACGCTACAAACTTAACCCAACCTCGAGTTGGCCACTTCATGGTTTTCTACATGTCATGACTACATTCAAGTTTTCAAGCATAATCAATTTTCATGTAACATTTCAAGTCATGTTTTTCATGTCATTTTCAAGTTCGCCTAACTACCCATAATGTATTCCCATCGCACATAAATTCGCATCAATACAAATAGATCAAGAAGGGGAACATAACAATATGACAAAGATGGGCATAAGGTGGTAAAGTTGGCCATAAGTTAGACATGATGATATTTGAGGCAAAGGTGTTCATCACAACTAGCATATAGGATTATTGGCCTCAAAACGTGTATGACATCAAACTTAGCAAATAAGGTGATAACATGGTAATAATTGACATAGAGTGATAAACTTGTGACTAGCATGTAGTTCAACATCATAGGCAGGTTAACATCAAGGTTATGAGGGGTTCAATGTTGCATTATGCATAATCCCCAAATAAAGCTCATAGCTTTCTACCCAAAAATCAAGATGAACGGTACTAGGTTCATGATAGTTCCACAATCATAGATCAAAAGAGTCATGAATGGATCTATGCATACAATGATAGTTCTAAGACAAGTATTACACAAAAATCCCATTTCAACTTGCTACATGTTCATATTAATTTCATAGTTTAAATCTAAGAGTAGAGTGGGGCTTACTAATCATGGCTATGAGAACTAGAACAAAATAGAACAAGATAGAGACGTTGTAGAAGCTCTAGGAATGATGTAGCAACACTAGAAGTCTCCAAATAATAATAAGCTCCACACAAAGCCTTGAGAAATAAGTAGCTCCTTTGATTTGATGGAGAAAGATTGCTCCTTTGCCTTAGTTTAGAACTCTCAAGCTCTCAAGATGAAGATGGAGGCCATGATTAGGGAGCATTTTGGCAGCACTTAGTTGTTAGGATGATTTGTGGTGGTTTAGGCTAGGTCTTAGGGTGTTTTTATAGGAGTAGAGACAAGTTTAGGCCATAGGATTAACCCTAGTTTAGATCTGAACCATCAAATCTCGTCATAGGCTAGCTGAACAGACCCAAAGGAGCAAGCAGGTGCACCAGGCCAACATGGTCCGACCAGGGAAGTCGATCCCCAAGTCGACACCCAAGTCGACTGGGCAGTCGACCTGGGGCTGGGGCAGGTCGACTCCCCAGTTGACACCCCAGTCGACCTGGGTCTGGGAGGGAAATTTCCCGCCCAGTCTGTTTGGGGATGAATTTGAATTTCGGGCTGAATTTTGAATTTTCTGAAATCTTCTATGGGCCATAACTTGGTCATACGGACTCCGATTTACGAAATTTCAGATCGTTTTCAAGCAGAATTTCGAGACGAACGCAATGGCGTAACCCGTTCCCATTGATTCTTAACTTATAATTTAATTCTGCCCTGATTTCTTGTTTTAACATGTTATAAAAATTCGGGTTGTTACATTCTCCCCACCTTAAAGGATTTCATCCCCGAAATCTCCAAATTAGGAAGAACGTATCCTACAATCCATCATCCATCTACTCAAAACATCATCCACAAGTAATCATTGTCCTTAAAAGATTTCTAATGCTGTATGAACATATGCAAAAGTGTGTGTATATGCACCTATCTAATGCGAAAATCATGCGGTTACTGACTCAGTAAACCTCCTTAATGCAAAATATGTTAGTGAAATGAGTCCAAATGTATGCAAATTCCTAACATAATTTATAATCTCTACATGAGTGCACATAACATTCATTCATATGCAACATCCACATGATAGCATAACAAGTTTCATCCATGAATAAGCATAAACACTCATGCATATGCAATATGAAAGTGTGTGAGCCGATCTTAGTGCCTAACGTGTATCATGCATCCACGAGTAACCACTTGCTAACACTTGCAACCATTTGCAACCATCAAGCATAACATGTTTCAAATGCATGTTTCATCCAAAGGGTTTCTACCTAAGGTTCTCATGACAAGATTAACGAAATAACAAGATAAACATGGATAGCAAAAGAAAGATATGCTAACTAGGAAAAGAGATTGAGAATGTACCCTAAAAAAGAAATGGATAAAGCCCACGCATCTTCTCCTCGGTTTCCCAAGTGGCATCTTCATCGGCTTCACTCCACTGAACCTTTACTAACTTGACTTCTCGATTCCTCAGCTTCTTGATCTTCGTTCCCAAAATACGAATCGGAGCTCGCCTCAGGGTTGCCTCTTTCTCAACCTCCACGTCTTCAAGAATGCTAGGCTCAACTACTTCGGCTGATTCATGTAGGCATTTTCGGAGATGCGAGACATGAAAGACATTGTGCACTCCAGCCAGCTTCTCGGGCAATTCTACCCTATAAGCCATTTGCCCAATCTTCTCGATGATAGGGAAGGATCCTGCGAACCTTGGTGCTAGCTTTCCAACTGCTCCAAAACGAACCACGTTTCGCAAGGGAGAAACCTTCACAAAGACCATATCTCCAACTTCAAACTCTAAGTCTGTCCTTCACTTGTCTGCATAGGATTTCTGTCTGTCTTGGGCCGTTTTCATCCACCTTCGAATCAACTCAACCTTCTCGGATGTGTCCCTTATCATGTCGGGCCCAAGTATAAGCTTATTCGTCGTCTCCCACCAACAGGTTGGTGACTTGCACGGCCTCCCATACAAAGCTTTGAATGGTGCCATCCCTATGCTTGCTTAGCAGCTGTTATTATAAGCAAACTCTACGAGAGGAAGTTGGTCTTCCCAAGTGCCACCAAAGTCAAGAATGCATAGCCTCAACAGATCTTCTAGTACCCTATTCACCCTTTCGGTCTGACCATCCGTCTGTGGTTGATAGGCTGTACTTAGATTCAATCGCGTACCCATCGCTTCTTGCAAACTATTTCAAAATTGGCTAGTGAAGATTGGGTCACGATCGCTAACTATGCTAGAAGGAACTCCATGCAATCACACTATCTCTCGAAGAAAAACAGATGCTAGCCATGATGCGGTCCTCTTGCTCTTCACTGGAATGAAATGAGTGCTCTTCGTGAGTCTATCCACTATGACCCATATGCTAGTATTCCCCTTCCTTGATCTCGGCAATCCATCCACAAAATTCATAGAGATACTTTCCCACTTCCACTGCGGGACCTCCAATGGATGCAGTAGCCCACCGGGCTTCTTCGACTCGGCCTTTACTTGTTGGCAAACAATGCATCTAGAAACAAACTCTGCAACATCCTTTTTCATCCCAACCCAAAAGAAAATGCGCTTCATATCCCGGTACATCTTATCCCCTCCGGGATGTATGGTCATCCTCGAGTGATGCGCCTCCTCAAGAACTTTATTTACTAAGTCTCCCACTTGTGGGACACATAGTCTTCCATCACGCCTTAGCCACCCCTTTTCATCAATAGTATATCTAGCGAGGTGACTTGACGTCTCACCACGAATCAACTTGTCCATGATCTCGACTATTTGCGGGTCTTCCCTCTGTTAAGTCCCAACTTGATCAAGAAGTGTAGGTCTAAGCTCAAGGGTTGCTAACGAACCAGTCATCGACTCAACAACAGGTGTAAAATCAAAGGTTGCCAAGAACTCTAGGCTCTTCATCTCAACAAACAAAGGACTCAAAGTCAACCTTTTTCTACTTAGCGCATCCGCCACAACATTACCCTTGCCAGGGGTATAAGCTATATCGAAGTCATATTATGCCAAGAATTCCATCCACCTCTGCTGCCTTAGATTCAAATCTTTCTGCGAGAAGAGGTACTTGAGTGACTTGTGATCAGTATATAACTAAAACCTTTCACCTAGAAGATAATGGCGCCAAGATTTGAGTGCAAAGACGATCGCCGCCAACTCCAAATCATGAGTGGGATAATTCTTCTCATGAACTTTGAGTTGCCTACCCCCAAAGCATATCACTCTCCCTTCTTGCATCAGGACAGCGCCTAATCCCGTGCCACATGCATCGGTGTACACGGTAAACAACTTCTCTCCATCGAGTAATGCTAGAACTGGAGTTGTGGTAAGGGCTTTCTTGAGCCTTTGAAAAGCAAGCTCACACTCTAAGTCCCATGCAAAGACTAAGTTCTTCTTCGTTAACTTAGTAAGAGGGGCAGAAATCTTAGCGAAGTCCTTAATGAACTTCCTATAAAATCCTGCCAGACCGAGAAAGCTTCTCACTTCAGTTGCATTCTTCGGAACTTTCCAGTCTTGTACCGCCACTACTTTAGCGGGATCCACAGCTGTAATGACTCGGATCCTTATGGGTCAATTTTTGAATATTTAATATTTAATTTAAATATTGGGTGGATAATATAAGTGGAATTTTATATTTGAGTTATCAATTTAATAATCAATTTCGATTTAATATCGAATAGATTAAATTATTGTAATACGAAGTAAAATGAATTCAAGTTTAAAACTGAATTAAAGTTGGTTCAAATAGTCAATACGAAATTCAGTTGAGTTAGAATAATAATATTAATTTATTATCGCAGAATTTATTGTTTTAAAATTTGATTTATATCAATTTAAAATAAATATATGTTCTGGATGATCGAACTGGACTTCGACACTTATCTCAGTGGGTTCAGAATAGTGGGTTTAACCTAGAATGGACAGTTGTTGGGTTCAGAAAGGAGTTCGCAATATTTTAATTAAAGGACACAGGTCCAGAATAAAATAAAATATCAGAATTTTGTGGGCAGAAAACAAAACATCAAGGCAAAATCAAACAGGCCGAGTAGTTCATTTCTTAACCACAAAATTTAAACAGTAGGTGTTCCTCTCCTCACCACTAATTAAACCAATGAAGAAAAGTAATGGCACATTTCCTCTTACACTCCACAGAAAATTGGCCTCGTTGTTCAATGATAAGGCCGCACTCTTCTGTTATAAAATCGCACTAACCCCATTCCTTTTCCCCTTTGATTTCCATCTCGTTCTTTTTCTTTTTTGTTCGATTCAATAAAAATGGCCACTGCTTATTTTTCCGTCGAGCTAGGGTTCTTCGATACTAGAGTTGGAGGGCGTCGAGCTCGATTTCACTAGCACGGACGATGGCTAGAGGCGCGTGGGAGGCTAGTTTGCTAATGGCGATGGTGCGGTGACCTGAAATCTCCCCTGGCAATCGGTAGTTTGGGTTTCAACAACATATCTGATACAGTTTTTTGACTGGGGTTTTAGCATCTGAAAGGTGCGACAGTTGATGTGGTGTTCGATGGATGGACGGGAGGTCACTGATTTGATCAGCAGTGAATGATGAGGTTACTGTGGTGTCAGGGAAAGTCGGCAGTAGGTTCTTGAGGGAGGATGACATGGGTAAAGGGGGGAAACACTGATTTGTGATGGCTTGGGGTTGCGGACTTGCTGCGTTGTACTGGAGGGGATGAAATGGTGGTCAGCTGTGGAGTTTTGGGTTACTATCAAGTGGAGTGCGTGAGTAAAGGGAGGAATGGCGGCAGACTGACTACATGAAGGTGGAGCATTTGTATATTGTGGTGCTTATTTTGTCATATGGAGTTTCAGTGATGACCAAAGCCGGTTCGATGGAGAAGAATGGTTATGGAGAAGGGTTCGGTTTAGCTGAAAACTAGACATGGCATGGGAAAAGGATTAGCACAAGTAATTCTAGGTAATTTAAATTAATGAAGTAAATTATTTAATTTTATAGTAGTTAATTTAAATGAATGAAAGATTAATCGATTTTTGAAATAAATAAATTATTTTAGGTATAGATGTATTCAAGACAATTCATAATCGAGATAATTGGGAATTTTAATTGGATGTTCGACAAAGGAAAACTCTGGTGAGTAAATCTCACTCACCATTTAATTAGAATTATTTCTAGTTGATAAAAATAATTGTCTGTGCTTGTTTGAATGCTGTCTGATTGTTTTAAATATATTAGTTATTTAGGACTATTATATATATATATATATATTGGGTTGATTGATTGGTTGGATTCCCGCAGTCTCGTTAGCGGATGCCCGCAGTTTCATTAGCGGATGATTACCCTATACGCCCCACGCTATGATTAGTGGATGACCTTCATACCGCGATATCCTGCCTCGAAGCAGGATGGGTATTATTTATGTGCTAACGTCTGTGGATGCAGGAAAACAGGTTGGAGGAATCCAACTGGATTCCTCAAAAATATACATTATCTGTTGTTTGTTTGATTTCATATATATTCATATATGATGTGTTAAAAATCAAATGATTGAAAATTGGTTGGTTTGATTGTTTAAAATATCCCTGGGCTTGAATATTGATTTATAAAAATATCGATAAGGGTATTTGAAATTTAAAAGGGGAATTCTATTTTTATAAATAGAATTTGAATTTTAAATGAAGTATAGAAACATTAACTTGTTTTGAGTATATATGAACGAATATCGAATTTATAAACTTTGTTTATAAATGAAAATATGGGATTTGAATTGAATTTATAAACGTTGTTTATAAATGGAAAGGTGGGATTTGAATTGAAGTTATAAACGTTGTTTATAAATAATGCAGAGAATTCAAATGGACTTTGAATATAAGGAATTGAAATAGAATTTGAATATAGAATTCAAATGGAGTTGAACCATAGAATTTGAATATAGTATTTCAAATGGAATTTGAATATAGAATTCAAATAGACTTCAAATATAGAATTTGAATATAGAATTCAAATGGACTTTAAACTATAGAATTTGAATATAGAATTCAAATAGACTTTGAATATAGAATTTGAATATAGAATTCAAATGGACTTTAAACTATAGAATTTGAAAATAGAATTCAAATGAAGTTAACTATAGAGTTTGAAAATAGAATTTCAAATGGAGTTAACTATAGAGTTTGAAAATAGAATTTCAAATGGAATTTAACTATAGAGTTTGAAAATAGAAATTCAAATGGAGTTTAAATATAGGGATTCTAATAGAAGTTAAATGAAGTTTAAATAAAGAGAATTCGAATAGAATTAATTGGAATTTGAATAGAGAAGTCGATAAGGAAACGAGAGTATGAGTATAATTAGAATTTGTTATTATGCAAGTTAAAATATATTTGAACATGTCATGTTCAAATATGAAGGTGAAATAGACTGAAGAGTTAATTAACAAATTAATTAACGAATTTAGTTAAAATGATTGGTATAGTTAAAATAGTTTGGACAAGTATAAATATAGAGGAGACAGGTTTGGAATAAATTGTTAGAAGTTATATAAATAGAGTGCCCGACAAAAAGGTATGTATTTAATTCATATATGAGATTTTATGCGCCGTATCGGCTAGCCGCTTGGCTTTTCTTTTTCTTTTTGATCAAAGAGGCCTGTGTGGCAGTTTGGGGATTTTCCCGATGCTCCCGGTACAAAGGAGGTTATGGCGAATTTTTCCGGGAATTTAAGGAGATAGAATATTTTTAAGATAATTTGATGGTTGAAATTAACATATCAAAATATATAGAAGTCGATAAGGAAACGAACTTAGAAATAGAATAGTATAATCAAAAAGGAAGTCTAGAAATAAAATCTCGAAAGAATAGAAAGAGAAAGTATATATGTGTTTAAAAGTGAAGAAGTAGTTGTATGGTATTGATTATTCGAGTAAGTAGTCATATCTGTTTTGACGTTATAAATATTATTCAGTCAAGGTCTGAGAGGTAGTTATACCCCAACTTGATTGATTTCATTATTAACAGATAAACAGTAAGATTTCAGGCTCGAAGATCAATGTTGAATGAGAGCTAGTTGAATATAGTATTTGGGTTGTCGTAACGATGTTTTACACAACATCCGTTTTAACCCAAATAAATGTAAGCTTGGAAATAGAATAATAAATATTTCTAAAGCTAGAAAATAAAGGAAGGCGATATTCAGAAATGTTTTCCAAATAACGTAAAAGGCCAATATAGTTATTGAAATATTTGTTTAACAAAATATTGATAAAGAAATGGAGAAGAGATTTAAATTAATGGAATATTAATTAAAGGTTCAGTGATTGTTGGATGTTTGGATGAACACTTGTTTTATTCCATAGTTAAATCACAGACTATCGAAGTTTTGACCATCGTTGTCAATATGGAGAGACCGGTTGGATTATTATCCGAAGAACCACTCCGTATTGGCACTAGCGTGCGAATCAGATTATATAAAGATAAACAAAGACGGACTAGAGTGCAAGGACTTTTTCTATTAATAGAAATAGTGCCTTTGGTTCATCCTGTTCCTGGGTGACTTGTATGGATGAATGTCTGACAGAGTATTTCCAGAAAGGTCACGTACATTGATTTCTTCAACCGTACCAAGAGTGGAAGCGGAGAAGGAAACTTCTTTTAGCTAGCACGTAATGTACTGTTGAGGACGTCAATCAGTGATTTGATGGATTTGACGATGTGGCATTCGAAGTGAATTTGGTATGATGATAAAGCGTAGCTTCTAGCCTCATCAACCGGTAAATGACAGAAATCGGGCAAGCAGCATGGCTATGTAGGTCGCACCTATTAGGGTGTATAATCACCTGATCTAGAGTTTCATTTACTTCTAAAAATCTATTGTCGATGCTGTCCTATTCGGGAAACGGTTGCTGATCCCAATCGTTGGTGATATACATTTGATACACTCAAGCGAAATGAGTGGTCGGTCATGTGTGGCTGAGTTGCAAGATGTTCTTGTTGAACTCGGTGTATTATCCTCTAGAGATATACCAGCGGAAGGTGGTTCCATGCCTTGTCATAGTTGGAAAACCAAATACCCAATACGTGCTTGCGGTTTTGATTGTATATTATATAGGTGGAACGTGAGATGCAAACGTTCCACTAGATTGTATTTACTTGATTTAGACACTATTATAATATCAAAAGAGTTTTGATATAAAGAGTTATCATTCCTTTCAAAGGGATTTTGAAAGTTAAATCAAGCGTTTGGATTCTCATAAGGAAAAAACCCGTTCCGTGTTATACGGCGTGGTCTTATGAGATATCATTTAGTTTCTGAAACTGTTTTAAACTGTTTACTCATACCAGTCCATGTTGCATGCTTGGGGCATGTGTCGCATGATAGGGGCTTCTCGCTTTTCGTTAGGTGGCGAACGGGAGACTCTTACCCCTACATGTCCCGAAAATGAGGGTTGGTTGTGAAGTCGAAAGGCTGGCCGTAAAATGTGGTGCTGGGGTACCAATGTAAGTCACGGTGGGATATTACCCTGCTACTTTGGAGGATGGGGAGAGGATGGTTGCAAAGCCTACTTAACTCAAAATCCAGGTCATTACACTTGGTATCGGAGCTTAGGTTGAGCGAATACCTAGGCTGTGTGGAATTGTGTTCATTAGAGATAGGATCAGTAGTATCCTAGAATGAGTTGAGTTTATATATATACGAGAGAGCATATTTATTATTTGATATAAAAACTGTTTTATATTGTGTTGACAAGTCTGTGAGTGGATTATAAATTTTGGTCGAATCGTGGGACGCCACGATGTCGATAGGAGTTTATAAACACTTGAACAGAAGATTGGACACGATATTGTTTTTAAATAGTTGAGTTGATTTTTAGGATTATAATCGAATTAGATTATAAAACAGAAATAGTTATATATATAACCAATGGAATTTGTATATGAAATCAAATATACAAATGAGATAAATTGAAATTGAATTCAAACCAGAATTTAAAATTTAAAATCCTGGGAGGTTGGGAAAATATTTTTCTAAATAAATGTCAAGTAATATAGCACTGGTCGCAACATCATCAGTGTTCATTTTCGAGTTTCTATGTGATGAATTGCTGCCTTAGAAAAGTTTTGATGGAAATTTGTTTGAAAAGAAACAAGATGTTTGAAAATTCAAATGTTTTGAATTTGAGATAGATATAAATATATGTATATATTTATATAACTTCAAAGGAATTTTGAAATAGGAATTGGAATATAGAATTCAAATAGAAGTAAAATAAAGGAATTTGAATATATATATATAATTCAAATAGAAGTGAAATAGAATTTGAATTCAAAGGAATTCAAATGAGTTTGAATAAAGAAAATTCAAATAGAAATTGTATAAGAAAAATTGAAATGGAATTTGAATTAAAAGGAATTCAAATGGATTTGAATTAAGAAAAGTCAAATAGAGATTTGAATATTAGAATTCAAATGGAATTTGGTTAAATAGAATTTCAAAGAAAATATAAAGTTTGAAATAGAATTTTAAATAAAAGGAGTTTAAATAGAATTTGAATTCAAAGTGAAATTAAATAGAATTTGAATTCAAAGTGAAATTAAATAGAATTTGAATTCAAAGTGAAATTAAATAGAATTTGAATTCAAAGTGAAATTAAATAGAATTTGAATTCAAAGTGAAATTAAATAGAATTTGAATTCAAAGGAGTTAAAATAGAATTTAAATTCAAAGGATTTCAAATAGGAATTTGAATAAAGGAATTTAAATAGGAATTTGAATAAAGGAATTTAAATAAAAATTGAATAAAGGATTTCAAACGGAATTTGAATAAAGGATTTCAAATAGAAATTGAAGATAAGAAATTCAAATAGAATTTGAAGATAAGGAATTGAAATGAAGAAATTCAAATAGAAATTGAATAGAAGGAAGTAATATAGAGTTTGAAGATAAAAAAATTCAAATGGATTTTGAATATTGTAAATGTAGAGGACTTGAATATTTGAAGAGAAATAGATCGGGAATATTATGTTGGAATGGATTTGATACATATGAAAAATATATCAGAATGGAGTTGAATTTATTATAAACAAAGTTAAAACGTTTATATTTATAAATATAATTAAAACATGCTCGCCGTAGCGCGGCAGTTCGTAAATTGGCAATTCGAACTTCAATTTAATATACAGAACTCAATTGAAGTCGAAATTCTTTGAAACAAGAATCGTCGAGACCGGTTGAACAATAGTTTTCTAATGAAAGAGAAAAATCCGGATTTCGTCGTATAGATTTTGAGTTATATCAAAATCAAATTTTTAGAAAAGCAGCGCTAGAACCATTATAAAAACATAACGGTTTAATTAAATAAATAAAAGGATTTTTAGGAAATAAAATCCGAATTTGGCATTAGAAAAATCCAGACTGGAGATATAAAATAAATATGAACTCCAGTGAAGTAATTGAAATGGTTTTTAAGACTAAAATCATATTTTAAATGGTTAAATAGAAATAACTAAATTGGAGAATAATTAGTTAAAGGAAACTTGAATCGAAATTGGGTTTTTGGATAAGTGAAAGAGATTGAGAATTTATATTCGAAATCGAATATATAACTCGAGTTGAAATTATAATTTGATTAGTTATAATTAAGTTGACATATATTTGAACAAGTTATATTCAAATAAAAAGAGTGAAATAGGCAAAACGGTTAATTAGCAACTAGTTAATGGGAATTTGAATAGTTGAAATTAAAGTTAACTTAAGTAAGTTAAATGGATCGAAATGAATAAATTGAGTAAAATCATGTGAATGAAATATGAATTGGGTTTGAATAAAGGAAAAACAAAAAGAGTTAAAAAGGAAATATATTTGTAACACAAATACAAAGGAAGTTATGCGCAAACAAATAGAAGGAGAAATATTTGTAAAAACATTTGCAAATAGAATTTGAACAGGAAATATTTGTAAAAACATTTACAAATAGATTAAATAGAAATATTTATTTATAGAAAATAAATAGAATGTTATAAATGAGATATTTATTTGTTAAATAAATAGAATTTAATCAAAGGAATATTTAGAAGATGAATAGAAAATGGAAATCTGTTTTTAACAGATAAATAGAAAAGATTAATTTATAAATAACAGTTTATAAATTAAATTAAATATTTATCATTCGATAAATGGAATATATAGGTCTGAACTTATATAGAGGAGAGATATTGGTTTTTAAAGCCGATAGTTTTAAATAGAAGGGGTACACAACACTTGTATAAGTGAAGTAACATTATTAAAGAGAACATTTATAAAGTGAAGAACCGTTACTAAAAGTAAATCTTTATAAATGAATAAACATTTTCCAATAGGAGTTATTCGAATAGGAGAAGTCGATTAGAGTTAGAATAAATTGATTTGAGTAAGAATTAACCAGTTAGAGTTAATCAGTTAGTCATTCAATTAGAATTTATCAAAGATTTGTTATTCAAATTAAGAGTTAACCAGATAGAGTTAATTGAACATAGTTAATCGAATTAGGATTTAATTGAATGTTAGTTATTCAATTAAAGTTGATCGAATATAGTTATTGAGATAGAGTTAGTCAACCATAGTTACTCAGGATAAGTTGCCATTTCATACGACTGCTAGCGTAATTCGCAGGGCTGCAGATAGCCTAGGGCGGTCGGATGTTTCCTGAGGGAATCAGGCGTAACCATTGTGATCGCTGTGATCTGGAGTCAAGCGAATAGAGTTAAAGGAGTTATCGAATATAGTTTATTCGAAAGGAATTATCAATTTTTGGATATTCGAAAGGAGTTATCGATTATTTGTTAATCGAAATGAGTTATCGATTATAGTTTAACCGGAAAGAGTTATCGATTAGTTTAATCGAAGTGAGTTATAAAATATTGGCTATTCGAAGGAGTTATTGAATTTAGTTATTCGATGGAGTTAATCGAAAAGAGTTAAATCCAATAGAGTTAATTGATAAGAGTAAATTGAATATAGTAAATCGAATATAGTTGATTCAAAGAAAGGTTTTCGAATCTAGTTACTTGATAGAGAGATTATCGAATATAGTTATTCGAAGGGAGGAGTTATCGAATAAGGATTTATTCGAAAGAGAGTTACGTAAGGAAGTTGAAATGTTGAGTATCAACATAAATAAGTTTGAAAAGATAAATGGGGTGTAGCACTTTTCCTACCTTAGCAATTTCGAGGACGAAATTATTTTAAGTGGGGAAGATTGTAATGACCCGGATCCTTATGGGTCATTTTTTGAATATTTAATATTTAATTTAAATATTGGGTGGATAATATAAGTGGAATTTTATATTTGAGTTATCAATTTAATAATCAATTTCGATTTAATATCGAATAGATTAAATTATCGTAATACGAAGTAAAATGAATTTAAGTTTAAAACTGAATTAAAGTCGGTTCAAATAGTCAATACGAAATTCAGTTGAGTTAGAATAATAATATTAATTTATTATCGCAGAATTTATGGTTTTAAAATTTGATTTATATCAATTTAAAATAAATATATGTTCTGGATGATCGAACTGGACTTCGACACTTATCTCAGTGGGTTCAGAATAGTGGGTTTAACCTAGAATGGACAGTTGTTGGGTTCAGAAAGGAGTTCGCAATATTTTAATTAAAGGACACTGGTCCAGAATAAAATAAAATATCAGAATTTTGTGGGCAGAAAACAAAACATCAAGGCAAAATCAAACAGGCCGAGTAGTTCATTTCTTAAACACAAAATTTAAACAGTAGGTGTTCCTCTCCTCACCACTAATTAAACCAATGAAGAAAAGTAATGGCACGTTTCCTCTTACACTCCACAGAAAATTGGCGTCGTTGTTCAATGATAAGGACGCATTCTTCTGTTATAAAATCGCACTGACCCCATTCCTTTTCCCCTTTGATTTCCATCTCGTTCTTTTTCTTTTTTGTTCGATTCAATAAAAATGGCCACTGCTTATTTTTCCGTAGAGCAAGGGTTCTTCGATACTAGAGTTGGAGGGCGTCGAGCTCGATTTCACTAGCACGGACGATGGCTAGAGGCGCGTGGGAGGCTAGTTTGCTACTGGCGATGGTGCGGTGACCTGAAATCTCCCCTGGCAATCGGTAGTTCGGGTTTCAACAACATATCTGATACTGTGTTTTGACTGGGGTTTTAACATCTGAAAGGTGCGACAGTTGATGTGGTGTTCGATGGATGGACGGGAGGCCACTGATTTGATCGACAGTGAATGATGAGGTTACTGTGGTGTCAGGGAAAGTCGGCAGTAGGTTCTTGAGGGAGCAGGACATGGGAAAAGGGGGGAAACACTGATTTGTGATGGCTTGGGGTTGCGGACTTGCTGCGATGTACTGGAGGGGATGAAATGGTGGTCGGCTGTGGAGTTTTGGGTTACTGTCAAGTGGAGTGCGTGAGTAAAGGGAGGAATGGCGGCAGACTGACTACATGAAGGTGGAGCATTTGTATATTGTAGTGTTTATTTTGTCATATGGAGTTTCAGTGATGACCAAAGCCGGTTCGATGGAGAAGAATGGTTATGGAGAAGGGTTCGGTTTAGCTGAAAACTAGACATGGCATGGGAAAAGGATTAGCACAAGTAATTCTAGGTAATTTAAATTAATGAAGTAAATTATTTAATTTTATAGTAGTTAATTTTAATGAATGAAAGATTAATCGATTTTTGAAATAAATAAATTATTTTAGGTATAGATGTATTCAAGACAATTCATAATCGAGATAATTCGGAATTTTAATTGGATGTTCGACAAAGGAAAACTCTGGTGAGTAAATCTCACTCACCATTTAATTAGAATTATTTCTAGTTGATAAAAATAATTGTCTGTGCTTGTTTGAATGCTGTCTGATTGTTTTAAATATATTAGTTATTTAGGACTATTATATATATATATTGGATTGATTGATTGGTTGGATTCCCGCAGTCTCATTAGCGGATGCCCGCAGTTTCATTAGCGGATGATTACCCTATACGCCCCACGCTATGATTAGTGGATGACCTTCATACCGCGATATCCTGCCTCGAAGTAGGATGGGTATTATTTATGTGCTAACTTCTGTGGATGCAGGAAAACAGGTTGGAGGAATCCAACTAGATTCCTCAAAAATATACATTATCTGCTGTTTGTTTGATTTCATATATATTCATATATGATGTGTTAAAAATCAAATAATTGAAAATTGGTTGGTTTGATTGTTTAAAATATCCCTGGGCTTGAATATTGATTTATAAAAATATCGAAAAGGGTATTTGAAATTTAAAAGGGGAATTCTATTTTTATAAATAGAATTTGAATTTTAAATGAAGTATAGAAACATTAACTTATTTTGAGTATATATGAACGAGTATCGAATTTATAAACTTTGTTTATAAATGAAAATATGGGATTTGAATTGAATTTATAAACGTTGTTTATAAATGGAAAGGTGGGATTTGAATTGAAGTTATAAACGTTGTTTATAAATAATGCAGAGAATCCAAATGGACTTTGAATATAAGGAATTGAAATAGAATTTGAATATAGAATTCAAATGGAGTTGAACCATAGAATTTGAATATAGTATTTCAAATGGAATTTGAATATAGAATTCAAATAGACTTCAAATATAGAATTTGAATATAGAATTCAAATGGACTTTAAACTATAGAATTTGAATATAGAATTCAAATAGACTTTGAATATAGAATTTGAATATAGAATTCAAATGGACTTTAAACTATAGAATTTGAAAATAGAATTCAAATGAAGTTAACTATATATTTTGAAAATAGAATTTCAAATGGAGTTAACTATAGAGTTTGAAAATAGAATTTCAAATGGAATTTAACTATAGAGTTTGAAAATAGAAATTCAAATGGAGTTTAAATATAGGGATTCTAATAGAATTTAAATGAAGTTTAAATAAAGAGAATTCGAACAGAATTGAATTGGAATTTGAATAGGGAAGTCGATAAGGAAACGAGAGTATGAGTATAATTAGAATTTGTTATTATGCAAGTTAAAATATATTTGTACATGTCATGTTCAAATATGAAGGTGAAATAGACTGAAGAGTTAATTAACAAATTAATTAACGAATTTAGTTAAAATGATTGGTATAGTTAAAATAGTCTGGACAGGTATAAATATACAGGAGACAAGTTTGGAATAAAGTGTTAGAAGGTATATAAATAGAGTGCCCGACAAAAAGGTACGTATTTAATTCATATATGAGATTCTATGCGCCGTATCGGCTAGCCGCTTTGCTTTTCTTTTTCTTTTTGATCAGAGAGGCCTGTGTGGCAGTTTGGGGATTTTCCCGATGCTCCCGGTACAAAGGAGGTTATGGCGAATTTTTCCGGGAATTTAAGGAGATAGAATATTTTTAAGATAATTTGATGGTTAGAAATTAACATATCAAAATATATAGAAGTCGATAAGGAAACGAACTTAGAAATAGAATAGTATAATCAAAAAGGAAGACTAGAAATAAAATCTCGAAAGAATAGAAAGAGAAAGTATATATGTGTTTAAAATTGAAGAAGTAGTTGTATGGTATTGATTATTCGAGTAAGTAGTCATATCTGTTTTGACGTTATAAATATTATTCAGTCAAGGTCTGAGAGGTAGTTATACCCCAACTTGATTGATTTCATTATTAACAGATAAACAGTTAGATTTCAGGCTCGAAGATCAATGTTGAATGAGAGTTAGTTGAATATAGTATTTGGGTTGTCGTAACGATGTTTTACACTACATCCGTTTTAACCCAAATAAATGTAAGCTTGGAAATAGAATAATAAATATTTCTAAAGCTAGAAAATAAAGGAAGGTGATATTCGGAAATGTTTTCCAAATAACGTAAAAGGCCAATATAGTTATTGAAATATTTGTTTAACAAAATATTGATAAAGAAATAGAGAAGAGATTTAAATTAATGGAATATTAATTAAAGGTTCAGTGATTGTTGGATGTTTGGATGAACACTTGTTTTATTCGATAGTTAAATCACAGACTATCGATGTTTTGACCATCGTTGTCAATATGGAGAGACCGGTTGGATTATTATCCGAAGAACCACTCCGTATTGGCAGTAGCGTGCGAATCAGATTATATAAAGATAATCGAAGACGGACTAGAGTGCAAGGACTTTTTCTATTAATAGAAATAGTGCCTTTGGTTCATCCTGTTCCTGGGTGACTTGTATGGATGAATGTCTGACAGAGTATTTCCAGAAAGGCCACGTACATTGATTTCTTCAACCGTACCAAGAGTGGAAGCGGAGAAGGAAACTTCTTTTAGCTAACACGTAATGTACTGTTGAGGACGTCAATCGGTGATTTGATGGATTTGACGATGTGGCATTCGAAGTGAATCTGGTATGATGATAAAGCGTAGCTTCTAGCCTCGTCAACCGGTAAATGACAGAAATCGGGCAAGCAGCATGGCTATGTAGGTCGCACCTATTAGGGTGTATAATTACGTGATCTAGAGTTTCATTTACTTCTAAAAATCTATTGTCGATGTTGTCCCATTCGGGAAACGGTTGCTGATCCCAATCGTTGGTGATATACATTCGATACACTCAAGCGAAATGAGTGGTCGGTCATGTGTGGCTGAGTTGCAAGATGTTCTTGTTGAACTCGGTGTATTCTTCTCTAGAGATATACCAGCGGAAGGTGGTTCCATACCTTGTCATAGTTGGAAAACCAAATACCCAATACGTGCTTGCGGTTTTGATTGTATATTATATAGGTGGAACGTGAGATGCAAACATTCCACTAGATTGTATTTACTTGATTTAGACACTATTATAATATCAAAAGAGTTTTGATATAAAGAGTTATCATTCCTTTCAAAGGGATTTTGAAAGTTAAATCAAGCGTTTGGATTCTCATAAGGAAAAAACCCGTTCCGTGTTATACGGCGTGGTCTTATGAGATATCATTTAGTTTCTGAAACTGTTTTAAACTGTTTACTCATACCAGTCCATGTTGCGTGCTTGGGGCATGTGTCGCATGATAGGGGGTTCTCGCTTTTTGTTAGGTGGCGAACGGGAGACTCTTATCCCTACATGTCCCGAAAATGAGGGTTGGTTGTGAAGTCGAAAGGCTGGCCGTAAAATGTGGTGCTGGGGTACCAATGTAAGTCACGGTGGGGTATTACCCTGCTACTTTGGAGGATGGGGAGAGGATGGTTGCAAAGCCTACTTAACTCAAAATCCGGGTCATTACAACAGCTATGCCTTGCTTAGAAACTATATGCCCAAGGAACCAAACTTCCCTTCTCCAAAAATGGCATTTGGAGAACATGGCTTTTAACTGATGAGCTCTAAGCGTATCCATAACCTCCTTGAGATGTGTAACATGCTCTTCCTCGTCCTTAGAGAAGATCAGAATATCATCCATGAAGACAACCACAAACTTGTTAAGGAACTCCCTAAACACCCTACTCATCAAATCAACGAAGTATGCGGGTGCATTAGTCAAACCGAACGGCATGACGAGCCATTCAAAGAATCCATCTGGAGTCCTAAACGCAGTCTTGTCAATACTATCCTCAGCCACTCTAAGCTGATGGAATCCGGTGGCTAGATCGAGTTGAGAGAAAACATAAGCACCTACAAGCTGGTCAAAGAGATCATCAATCCTCGGTAACGGGTGCCTATTCTTCTTTGTCAGCTTGTTTAACTCATGATAATCAACACATAGACGAAGCGAACCATCCGCCTTAGTAGCGAATACCACAGGAGCACCCCATTCAGAAATGCTTCGCCTAATGAAATTTTTCTCAAGCAACTCCTTGACTTGCTTGCTAAGATCTCTTCTTTCTCGCGGGGCCATGTGCCTAACAGGCAATGAAACTGGCTTGGCATTATCAATAAGATAAATACGGAAGTCTATCTCGCGTTTAGGGGGTAACCCCTTCACCTCATCAAAGACATCAGGATATTCTTGGACCACCCTCACAGATTGAAGATTGTCAATAGACGAGTCGAGGGATTCAAGATAACATAACATGACGGGATCCATAGGGTTACAAGAAATCTCTAGGGTATTGCCAAGGCGACTCATAAGCCTTACTACCCTATGCTCACAATCGAGAATGGCTCCATAACTGGACAACCAATCCATGCCCAAAATCAACCCGTATCCCATGAACCCGAGAACATAAGCATTACATGTGAATTCTACGGTCAAGATAGAAATCCTCAAATCCATACAAATCATAGATAGATGGGCGGAACCCCCAATTGGATTTGAAACACTAACGGGATCCTCAACTAGACTAGTACTTAGGTGAAAACTTTCAACAATGTCAGAAGAAATAAAGGTATGCGATGCGCCAGAATCAAATAAAGTTCGAACAGGAAAACCAGAAATGTAAACAAGGCTTTCTACAGAAATACTACCTCAGTCCGGAGCTGGAGTAGTGTTGAGAGCATGCATCTGCCCTCCAGAAGGTCCTGCCCGCTGAGTCTGTCCTTGCCCCTGTCCTTGCTTCTTTGGGCAATCCTTACTGTAGTGTCCAGACTCTCTGCAATGAAAGCATTCTCCCAACTTCCTCTTCTTCTTCCTACAATCTTTGGCTATGTGTCCAGTGATCCCACAGAAGTTGCACTTCCTTGCCTCCCTTGCCTTGTTGTTGTTGGCCTTGTTACCCTTGTTGTTCTTGTTGTTCTGGTTGTTCTGGTTGCCTCCCCACTTGGAGTCCACCTTCTTGGCTTGAGTCTCATTAAGCTTAACTTCTTTCTTGCCATTCTTATCATCTCCTTGAAGCAAGTCCATATCCACTAAGCTCTCAAAAGTGGCCCCCATGGGTATATGAGACATGGCCAAACCTTGCAATGGCTCATTCAATCCTTGAGCAAAGCGTAGAGCCTTCTTCTGAGGTGTGTTAACCATGTCTAAACCGAATCGAGCAAGCTGGTTAAACTTATTCACATACTCCCTCACGGTCATGTCCCCTTGCTTTAAAGATATAAACCTCTCCATTTGCAGATTCTCTTCAGCAGATGATAGAAACTTAAGCCCAAACCTCATCCTAAAGTCGGCCCAAGTCTCTATAGGCCTAGTAGCGTTGGTGACTTCCCACCAATAAGAAGCTTCCTCTTTCAATAGCCATACTGCCAACAGAACTTTCCTACGATCTTCTACATCAAAGATAGCAAAAAGGTCTTCAGTTTCCCTTAACCAGTTTCTTGCCTCAACAAAAGTCTCTGTCCCAACAAAATTCTTGCCACCCATCGCCTTAAAGTCTTTGCAAATCTTCGCGAAACCCGCTTGTGGACGCTGATGAGGAGGAGGAGCCTCAGTTACGGGAGGAGGAGTGGGAGTGTCTGCTGGGCCGGCTCCATTTGCCCTAACCTCCATGTACCTCCTAAACTAAATAGGTACCGGTATTCCCTCCGAGATGATAAAGTTATCGGCCATACTGAAACGAAGTAAAAGATAGATTTAGAACGAGGAAACAAAGGATAGTGCTAATGGCTTTGGGGGAATAGCCTTTTAAAATAAACTAGACATTCCTTGGAAAAATACTTAATTGGTTTTGAAAATAGTTTTTCAAAAGGGTATTTAAAACTTTTTTCCGGTCTAGTAAACCTCAGGCTCTGATACCAAATGTAACACCCCACCTCCGCCAGGGTCACTCACGAGTGATTGCACTAGCTTTGGAGGGTGTTGTCTAGGTAAACATGCACAGAGATATCACAAGACAGAACATAGAGAAATAAATAAGTAAAGCAGCGGTAGAAATTTAAAAACCATAGTTAACCATTTCAAAACCAAAGTCATCTTACATCAAAATACTTAGTCATCATTTTCCAACTACCACAAGTCTAGAAACATAAATTGAAAATAACATAAAGTAAACTATCCCCAAAATAAATGTGGTGAAGCCATAGCAAGCTCAAGTCCAAACCGTACATGAGCTGTCAAGAAAGCAAGCCAAATGTCCAAGCTAAGCACTAGTGTTCCCTCCCTGAGAACCTGGGGGGGACGGAAGAAAAGAGGCGAAAGAAAAAGGGTCAGTCATAAAGACTAGTAAGTCCTACCTACTATTAGTATAAAAACTAATGAAGTTAACTAGACATGAGAAACTGAGATGAAACATAAAGATGGTAACTAACTGGCATGATAAATAGATAACAAGGTAGATCAAGTGTGGCATCGCATATACAAGGTTTAGTTTTGCACCAATAGTACTAGTATTCTAACCCATGTCAAGTATAAACAAGAAAGGATCCCTTGGCCCAATATCATGAGATGACCCAAGTCAAGGTCCAACTATACGATCTAGTCGATCGGCTCCCTATAAGCCTAACTCGTTGAGTGTCGGTGTCATACGGCCCAATCACGGAATGTAGTCAACTATGCTAGGTCCACCCTAGGGTGTATCAAGCCCTAAGGTGCCAACCACTGACACAAATCAAGCACGCACAGTCTAAACCTACTGGTGCCCGTGTCTGTTTTTTTTCAACTCCGGACTATGTGCACGACCATAGCCCGCTTGAAGCTACACTGGCGCACCTACTCAGCCGTCTTTCTGGTCGCTTACAATCAGCCTAGTAATCGTGCCCCACCCTAGCCTTGTCCCTAGGGTATCGTGATACATCTAAGAGGGTTACTGCTGAAAAGGACCACGTAACTAGGGTTTCTAACGGGTTAAGTGTGGTTAACCCTATCCAATCATGTATCAAGTTGGTTAAGTGTATCCAAGTGGTTCATGACTTAATCCTATCATGTGGCATTAATTAACTTAATGTGCCCAACCTCTCACATTAGACTTTGTTGTGGTTACTGGATGTGCCGGGCGGGTCCGGGCAGCTTTACACCACAACCTAGTCCAACCTCGGGTTTCAAGCGCGATATGACCAACTACTCACATTGGGTCCTATTGTTTGTAGCCACTGGATTTACCGGGCGGTTCCGGGCATATTTACGCTACAAACTCAACCCAACCTCGAGTTGGCCACTTCATGGTTTTCTACATGTCATGACCACATTCAAGTTTTCAAGCATAATCAATTTTCATGTCACATTTCAAGTCATGTTTTTCATGTCATTTTCAAGTTCGCCTAACTACCCATAACGTATTCCCATCGCACGTAAATTCGCATCAATACAAATAGATCAAGAAGGGGAACATAACAATATGACAAAGATGGGCATAAGGTGGTAAAGTTGGCCATAAGTTAAAACATGATGATATTTGAGGCAAAGGTGTTCATCACAACTAGCATATAGGATGATTGGCCTCAAAACATGTATGACATCAAACTTAGCAAATAAGGTGATAACATGGTAATAGTTGACATAGAGTGATAAACTTGTGACTAGCATGTAGTTCAACATCATAGGCAAGTTAACATCAAGGTTATGAGGGGTTCTATGTTGCATTATGCATAATCCCCAAATAAAGCTCATAGCTTTCTACCCAAAAATCAAGATGAACGGTACTAGGTTCATGATAGTTCCACAATCATAGATCAAAAGAGTCATGAATGGATATATGCATACAATGATAGACCTAAGACAAGTATTACACAAAAATCCCATTTCAACTTGTTACATGTTCATATTAATTTCATAGTTTAAATCTAAGAGTAGAGTGAGGCTTACTAATCGTGGCTATGAGAACTAGAACAAAATAGAACAAGATAGAGACGTTGTAGAAGCTCTAGGAATGATGTAGCAACACTAGAAGTCTCCAAATAATAATAAGCTCCACACAAAGCCTTGAGAAATAAGTAGCTCCTTTGATTTGATGGAGAAAGATTGCTCCTTTGCCTTAGTTTAGAACTCTCAAGCTCTCAAGATGAAGATGGAGGCCATGATTAGGGAGCATTTTGGCAGCACTTAGTTGTTAGGATGATTTGTGGTGGTTTAGGCTAGGTCTTAGGGTGTTTTTATAGGAGTAGAGACAAGCTTAGGCCATAGGATTAACCCTAGTTTAGATCTGAACCATCAAATCTCGTCATAGGCCAGCTGAACTGACCCAAAGGAGCAAGCAGGTGCACCAGGCCAACATGGTCCGACCAGGGAAGTCGACCCCCAGGTCGACACCCAAGTCGACTGGGCAGTCGACTTAGGGCTGGGGCAGGTCGACTCCCAGTCGACACCCCAGTCGACCTGGGGCTGGGCGGGAAATTTCCCGCCCAGTCTGTTTGGGGCTGAATTTGAATTTTGGGCTGAATTTTGAATTTTCTGAAATCTTATATGGGCCATAACTTGGTCATACAGACTCCGATTTACGAAATTTCGGACTCGTTTTCAAGCAGAATTTTGAGACGAACGCAATGGCATAACCCGTTCCCATTGATTCTTAACTTATAATTTAATTCTGCCCTGATTTCTTGTTTTAACATGTTATAAAAATTCGGGTTGTTACAATAAAGTTTTGTAAAAGAAAACATTTCAAAACCTTTCCTAGCTACCCTAGCCGAACTTCACTTTTTCTCATTACTATTCATTTTAAAATAAAAACTTCAACAAGCCATAACCTACTGATAATTTCTTCAAAATCATTTCTAACTTTTGCAAAAGTTTATCGTATTGAATTATAATTTACGTCCATCCAAAATCGAGCGTCAAGTTTTGACTTTTAATTTTTGCCTATTGTTACATTAATAAAATATTCATTAAAAATCATTTTAATGAATGGAGACTTAACCAATGGGCTAATATTTATAATTTTTAGCCACATATAATCATGATAAACACATATCATATTATTATCAAATTTGGTTATATCGGTCATGACTATCGTGATATAATTCACCATATATACGCCATACCATTAACGCGTATATGGTTTGTCAATCACCAGATGGGGTTCATACCCATATAAAATAACCAATATCAAATTTAACTTTAATATCAACGATCTAATTTTCAAACCCATCCCGATGTCCACAAATTCAGTTCTTGGGGTCATATATGGAAGTGACAATATGAATCTCACTTAAAGATCTAATCTTTTTCATACTAAGCCACATTAAACCATCCTAAATATTAACAAACCACAATATGAACTCATATACACTATCACAATTCAAAATATATTGAAACGAGTTCATACACTTTAACCGATATATAACTAGTTCTATTTCATTCATTGTTTCTAACCTTGGTTTCCACTCCACCTGACTTTGGTCGTAAGATGTCCTAGATTTCCTAGAAAAATTCTACAGCCTTCCGGCATCACCGAATATTTTTTGTGAAAAATTGGACTTGGGTTCAACGTTATTTAAGTTTCGGCAATACGGACGAATAGGGTAGGGCTATTTTTGGTTTTGGAGCGAACGGAGTAGCGTTTCAAGGCAAATGGGGCTTGGACTTTGGTGGTTAAGATACACAAATAGTAATTATCTAGTTTAAGGTGTGAGCGTATAGTTAAGATGCGTTTAGTCTATTACGCGTCTTTTACTCGTGTGACCACATACTAATTCTGTTTTTGACGATATTTGGAATCTCGAAATATTTATCCGAGACGTTTCTAACAAAACAAATTTTAAAGAATTCCGAGTCCATTTACTCAAAAAGTTCCCATTCGAGCTCAATTCGATTTCGAATTATCGATCAGTTTAGACTTAAATTTCGTATGGTCACATACTAACTCCGATTGACGTGGAATTTGGAGTCATACCATATTTTGACATTTCGAATCCGATAAAATTAGTTTCATCGAATTCGAAGAACATTTGCAAAATACCTATTTTTCTTGCTTTTTAAACTACTAATGAATTATTGATTTTCAAAATTTTCTTGTCAATTATTATTTTAAAATCCAGTGACTTTATCTTAACTATCATATAAGTTGCATTCAAATACTCGTCTTAAAATCTTGAAATTTTATGATTTACGTGAATACTTGTCAAAATTTCATTTTTGACAAAAATTGTTTGAACTGATAAGTTGCTAAAACTTATTTAAATAACTTATCTTATCATTATACTCTTTGAAAATCTTATTTAAAATGAGTGCATGTATCCGGATCCATGCGCAGTTATTCTGAATTCTTTAAAACTCGTGTTTTCAAAATATCGAAGTTTTTGGGTCGTTACATATGAGCTGGAGGAGGCGAAATGATTATTTCTTTAACATATGGATCCACGGAAGGGATAGGCTAAATGGTTGGTTGCATGGAAATTGTATCTCCCTTATCTGTGCCAGGTTCCCTCTCAATTATTGTTTTTCCATTGAGCCTCAATTGCTCTGCATCCTCATCTTCATTCAATAGCTGCCTTCATTTGACAACAACTTCCAGCTCGTCACCCCTCAAGAATAGAGTTCTTAACTCCTCCTTATTAACTGAGCCCTCCGCAAAATCCCTCCTTTCCATATCCACAAATAATTCTCAAGTATTCGCTAATGTCTGCGAGTAATCGACAACCCACGACAAGTCCTGCTGTCAAAGGACTTAGTCATATAATTAAACCACTTGGTCTCCAAATTCTCCCTGTATCTTTTCTAGCTCAACCACCTTTGCCCTAAGCTCTTGGGTTTCTATGTCATGCTGGATTTGGAAGTTCAAAGTAGACTCACGTTCAGTATGATCATTCTCCTTCACTTTCTTTCGGGCTTGCCCAAATTTGCTAGTCGGGCTTTAAGATTTGCATTCTCTTCTTCCAACTATCCTTTTTCCCACCTGAACCACTCATTCTCCGCATTGAGGGACTTGCATTTCTCACTTATTAGCTTCAAATCATCCTTGACCGACTTCGTTAAAAGAGACCATTGGCTGAGCTTAGTAAGTCTCACTCGCACATTGTCAACCTTCGCTTTGGTTTTGTCGTATAACTCCTTAAAGGCAGTCAGTTGTGTTTTTCAATTTGTTAGCTCTTTCTTGGTCACTTCGAGAATGTTCTTTCCATATCCCACTCTTGCTTCATATTATCTATTTTAATCTCCAAATTCGGATGACTTCTGACAATTACCTAGAGTATGTTAGTATTTCCCAGTACTGTGAAAGAATAGGATTGAAGTCCTTCCTAACCCAGTCATCAAAGTATTCTAGAATCGGTTGTTGATTAGGCATAAGCGCCATCCGGGAAAAGTAAAGATAGGGGAACGCCTTCTCCAACTCTTTTATCCTCTCTTTCGAGTCTTGTCCAGCCCAAAAGGAATGGCTAGCTGGGGTTCTTTGTCATTACGACCACGGGAAGTGATTGGGTCTCGTCCCTTGGAAACGACCGACTATGATAATTGGGAGGGGTCGGTAAGAAGTCTATGACGAGAGCTTTTTGTTTGAGGGTGCACGCTAGTTGTTTTATCCTCTCCTTGAGAAGACCTATTGTGAGAGTGGGGTGCGGAGTCAGTACAACGCTTCTCTTTATTATGATCCTTCTCTTTCATTCTCTCCCAGTCCTCTCGCTCTCAACTTTCCCGTTCCTACTCTCTCTTCCCTTTTGCAAGTGCACCTCTCATCATGTACCAGTCTCGTTTTTCCCAAGAAGAAGTTTGACTACCGGGACCTCCCCTGTCCAGAATGGTGCTGAATCGACGATGATATTTCATCCCTTTCGCCATTGAACCTGTAATTCAATAAGAAAATTCAAGTTAGAACTCAGCATACATTGAAGAAAAAGGTGTTCTAACATGTAGTGTTTTTGTTATGTGTTCCGTAGTATCCGCCCGGCAGACCAGAGCATGGAGTAAGGCTTGTAGCAGTTGTTTCCCTAGCCTTAACGGGAGTTGTTTCCTCCTCGGGCTTTGAGAAGAAAAATGCTAGGTCCAACTCTTGAGAGGAGCATATGGTATCAGGAAGAGGAAAATCGTCTAAACCCCGAAACAATGATTCAAACCCTTTGATGGGGTAATGGGAGTAGAAGATTTATGAGGTGATAGTGTTTTGGGAGGAGGACTACAAGTTTTTTCGACTCCCTTCTCTTAGGATTGCTGTTTTCCCCTTCGTTTCCTTTTGGGTCCCGATTGGACACAGGTGGGCCTTTTCTTTTGACAACATGCTTTTTTTGGACTTGAAAACGAGCGCTGTTTTCTACCCCTTGACTGGTGGAACGACCATTGCTACTTGCTACACGACTAGGGGCACGATTGGTGAAGCTACAGTCAGAGCTCGAGCTCCATCCATTCCAATGGTCCGGCTTGGATCAAGCAATTGGAAATGATAGGGAGATCATCAGATATGCATCTCTTGACACTCCGGACTGTTTAGCAAAGTGGCCATATGGTCGCAATATACTTGACCGATAGGTTTGGCTGGGTTGTCACCTGTAAAAGGTAGTAAACATTAGATAATTCTTAGTAGGATTGAAATGAGTAAGCTAAGATTTGATGCTTAAAACACTAGATCCATCTCCTAGCACAACCCATTGCAAAGGAACATAGAACCATTTAGGTCTTATATCCCTTAGTCTGCTATAGCCCACTCTAATGATTTTCCAGTCTCGGGCAGCCTTGAAGTAGAGAAAAATAGGGTTATGTTCCTTCGATGTTTAAAACTGTAGAAAAAGAAAACGTCATCAAAGGTCGTCTCTAACTTCAGATATTATCTATACACAATATACACAGAGAATAAATAAGAATATGCCATTGGGTGTAACTACATCAGTGCCAGCTGCATACAGGGAAGAAAGTTGATGATGAATGGACTGAATGGAGTTATGCAACCAATTATGCACATTTGGTGACTTACAACCACAAAACCCTTTGACTGGATTTAGTTCATCTCAGCCTATGTAGGAATTTGAATGTTTGTCCAAAGAATATTGTGTTTTGCACTTAATCTTCTTAGCTTGCCTTCGTCCATAAAAGTGGGCCAGAAATCAGTCGAATTATTTAGAAACACAGCTACCTCCTCACCTACTCCTCTTACTTATTCCTCTACATCTGCTGAAGTTTCCTCAAAAGCACTTCTCTCTCCCTCATGAGTTTGAACGACAAATTATTCGTTGTTGTCATTTGATTCTTTATCGGAGCTAGATGGTTTTTCAAGGTCTAATTAGGTAGTTTTCCCCCTTTTTGACTCAGAAAATCTGGTGGAATATTGTCTAGATATTTTAGTTGTTCAATCCAAAAAACGTCATTAGTTAGAAAAAAACATGTACCCCCATGTGTGTACTAGTGCATTGCATGTAGTGGAAGTGTACATGAAAAAAAAAATAGACAAAGCATTAAAGGAAGTAATATTATGAGTACGGACAGTCTAAAGTCATATACAACGGCAAGTTTGTATGTTGGATTTAATAGGCTCTATTCAAACTGACCAGATATCTGTATGGAGTTGGTTGATTAGCAGTTATTATGGTATGTAAGGTTATAGTGATTCGCAGACTTAGTTGAAACATTGAATATTAATGCCAAGGCTTAGCTCGATCATTCCTGGATTGAAGGATCTGAATCAAAGCCGTTGGACCGACAACCCTGGATAAGCAAGAAATTTCGCCGATCCGGATACCCGATGGAAATAACAACTTCTAACCGATTAGGGCCTCTCCAATATCTCATGCCACTCCAACGACAACTTCTTGGATCATATGACTTCTGGATCGGGTAATCCCCATCTAATCCGGGCCTCAATCATTTCCTTTTGTAACTCACACCTTGTTGATCCCTTTCTTTCTCGGCTTGACCTTCTCCATATCGAGCTGAGAATAAATCTCCTTCCATTCCACTCCAATCACATTCTTATCACTACACCCATTCAGTTTGAAGCTTCTCTATATCGAATTGTCCTATCTTCTTCACTAACTTTGTGGACCCTTTAAGATGATTCTAGGACCTCCGAGTCTATAACACCCCGTATTTTCTATGTCTATTCAAAGAACGAATTAATTAATTCTTAATTATTAAAGTGAGAATTAAGGGAAATGGGTTATGCCATTGCGTTCGTCTCGGAATTCCGCTTGAAATAGAGTCCGAGTTTACATAAATCAGACTCCGTATGAAGAAGTTATGACCTTCAGAAGTTTTAGGGGTTTAAATAAAACAGCTCAGGTTTGAAATTCGAAATTCAAATCACATACCCGGGCTGGGCGGGAAATTTCGCGCCTAGGACCCAGGTTGACCTGGTGGTCGATCTGGGTCAGACAGATCGACCTGGGGGTCGACCTCCCCCATATTTCTAGATCCGAGGACAGATTCATTTTTCTGCATTTGGACGCCCGTTCTGACCAGATTCGTTGATCCCTATGCTATATAAACACCCCTAAGGCTACAGTTTTCTCTACACAACTTCATTTTGCCTATACTCTATCCTAATTCATATCAAAATAAACTAAAGACGGGGTTATGCTGCTCAAGCTCTTCATAGAAATCAATTTTAGAATTCAAGTAGAGATTTAAAGGCTAATTCAACGACTTCAACAACTATTTTCTAAGAATCAAATCAAATCTAAATTAGAAGAACAAATAGTATACTTCAAGGGAGAGCTATTCAGTTTCAGAATACAGATCCCAGAATTCAAGACCAATCTGTAATTTGTAAGTTTACGTTACTTTCAAAAATAAAAGTTAATTGTGATTCCAACATTGTAATAAATCTGGATCTGAGATTATGCCAATTTCTATTTGTCTCTCTATATCCTTTAGATCTATCTCATTGATAATATTATGTCCATTCTTTGTCTCTTCTTTCCTTCTTCCCTTTTTGTTTTATAGCCAGGCTACTATGAGCCTGAGACAGATCTCATAAAAGATGAACGTACGTTGGGAAAAAAATTGGGCATAAAATATGATTTAGACATGACCAGTGCTAAAACTTAGGAAAAGTATTAAATTGTGTATAATTGAGTCATAACTGATTTGAAGACATAACACATTTTGTATTCAAAACATAAAGTATTGGACATATGACTTGATATTTGAGGCATAAAGTATTGGACATATGACTTGAGATTTGAGGCATAAAGTATTGGACATATGACTTGAGATTTGAGGCATAAAGTATTGGACGTATGGCTTGAGATTTGAGGCATAAAGTATATTGGACAAATGACTTGGGATTTGGGGCGAAAATTGAACCATAAACATGTAAGTTCAAGTTATTTTCAGATTTAAACACCGAATAGTGATTTTGGCATATAATGAAATGGATCTAAGTCCATGCATGATGATAAATATTTTACATTTATTCCTATCTTTCTATTGAATCAATGATTTACATGCCTAGGAGGTTATTTTCAATCATGCCTGTTTTTGTTGGACATCTGATATATAATACTTTTAGGTTCATGATGTTATTTATATCGGATCTATATGTCTATGAGGTTATTTCTGTCAGTTTGTTTTAGATCTATCTTTGTTATACCCCAACTCTAACAGATGTGTAATCCTGTTAGGTCAAAATTATTTGATAGATCTACCATTTTAATGCCTGTTTTATGCCTACTTTCATTTATGTTCCTCTTTCGTCCCCTTTATTGTATGAATCTAGATTAACCTCGAACCTAGACTAAAACTTATTATACGTGCGATTGGAATGCAGGAGAATGGGTAATAGTATATTTGGTAATGGTGAAACATAATTTTGTAATTTATGATTTGGGGCATAAATTGTCTTTGTTGCAAACTTGGGGTATTGGGGAATGACTATTAGTAAAAACTTGAGAAGATTAGATATAGTTTAATTTGAGTAATAACTCGAAATTGAATTTGGGAGCCATAACTTGTAATTAACTTTGTTGGGCATAAGTTGAGAATTGAAACATGACTGGTTGGGATAATTAGCATGTAAATCTTGACTTGGACATTTTTAAAAATGGGGCATAATCTGAAATTGACAACAATTGTGAATAATTTACATATAAACTATAAATATGTAAATTAGTGAAAAGACGAATATGCCTAACCCAAGGTTAGAATGAGTTGTGGTGTAAAACTGCGCGAAACCACCCGGCACATCCAGTAACCACAACAACACCTATATAATGTGATAGGTTTGTGCATCATGCCCAAGAAAAGCCCGCGGTTAGATTGAGTTGTGGTGTAAAACTGCCCGAAACCGCCCGACACATCCAGTAACCGCAACAACACATATCTAATGTGAGAGGTTTGGTGCATTAATAAATCGATTGATGCTAATGAACAAAATGAATGACTAGGGTTAAGTTCATAGGAACACTTAACCAATATAACATGAATGACTAGGGTTAAGGTAATGAGAAACACTTAACCAATATAACTTGATCTGTGGTAAGGTTAAGTTAAAACAAGAGGGCAACACTTAACCAATATAACTTGATTTGTGGTAGGGTTAAGTTGTGTAACAACCCGAAAATTCTGAACCAATTTAAAAAATTTATTTCAGAAAATTTTAATGAATTTTGAGGTTATATTATAATTTATGTAAATAATAATGGTTAGAATTTATTTTAATTGAAGTTAAAACGAATAAATTTAACATAAATATAAAAGGAGTTAGAAATGGCACGGTAGTTTTAAAATTTGATTTCAAACTTTAACTGGACGTAAAGGTTTCAAATTAAATCAGAATTGAGTGAAACCAGAAATATTTAAATCTGTTTAATCATATCTTTCTAACGAATCTGAAAAATTGGAATTTCATAGCGGAAATCAAAAGTTATGGCCAATTCAATATTTAGAAAGGTCGTTGTAGAATTTATATATATATATTATATATGGCCCGAAGGGCTACTTTTCACATATGAAGGAATTTCGACTCGAAACCACTTCCATTGAGTCTGGAATGATGTTTCTGCATTTAAAAGTATAAACACTAATATATTTTGAGTTTCGGGATTTATTTGTTTAAAAATGTATTTTTAATATTAAATATATTGGCCTTGAAAATAGTCAACTTTCAAACGACCTCCGTTTTCGACGAAACCACTTTTGTTGGAACCAGAATGTCAAATTATAGCTAAGTTTCAATTTTCAAAATTTTTCGAATTAATATGTGAGGATGGCAAAAGGAAATGTATTTTGATAATTTTAGTTAAATTTAATCGACTTGAAAATAGCCATTTTTCAAACAGTCTCAGAATTCGACGAAAATAGTCTTGTTAGAACCGTATCGTCATAAGAAAGCTAAAAAAAAAATTTGGAATTTTCTGAGGCCGTATGTGGCCCTGGCATATTTAAATGTATGGTCAATATTTAATTAATTAATTTTTAATGGGATTTTAAATAAATTTCTACAAATTTCGGAATTGGACCCCGAGACCTGTTCCATTGTGTTCAGAAGGCCTCAAAACATTAAGATCGACAGTAAGCAAGCCCAATTCTGAGACAGTCCAGAAATCCACCTTTATAACACGTTTTTCAATGATCTAATAATATAATAATATAGAAAACCCTAACCCTAAAAATGCCAGCCGCCGTCCTATTCCCTGAATGTCTAGAAAGCTCCCAATTTCAAACGCTAATTTCTCTCAATCCGTTCAGTGAAAATCAACAAATTATATACCAAATCGAAGAGAATTCAGGGAGCTTCGAATCTATACGGTTAAGATCGGGTTTCAGTGCATGGATTTCGTGAATTCTGGTGAGGAAGACGGCGCATTCAGGTTCGGATTTCGAGGTAAGGAGGGGGCCGAGTTGGCTGGGTCTCTGGGCGGTGGTGGCTCGCGGGCGGAGCTTCGGAGTGGCGGTGTCCGATCGACAGAGGGTGGCTTGGATTGGCGCGCGCGCAGGGGGGTTGGAGGATGAATTCGGGTTCGGGCGATACTTATAAACGAGGAAGAAAGGTGTATTATTTTATCATTATTTATTTATTTAATATTTAAATTATCCAATATTTAAAATTGAATATCTTTTTACTGCGATATCAGAATTCAACGAAACGACTTGCGTTGGACTCGTTTTTCCGAGATCTTTGCGATGGCGCAGACCAGAGCTGAATCCGAGACAGTCGAATTTTCAGCCATATCAGTGTGAGATTTCTATTTTAAATAAATTAATTATTTATTCATTGCATCGTGAAATTTAAATATTTAATCTATGTATAATTCTTGTTATTGTTGTATGTATCTGTTGAAATGTTGATTGTTTGGTGAATGCGATGAACCTCTGTTTGGAATTGTATGTATTCATGTTGGTTATAATTAGATAATTAAAATTATCATATTTGGGTAGTCGAATCATAACGGTCATTAGTTAGAATAAAATGAATATTATTTCACCGTGAGATTTGTTTGAAATAAAAAGAACAATTTGCCCTGTTAAATTTGCAAGATTTAAAAAGGACATTTTTTTTCTTTCTTTTTACCGTCATTTAGTTGAAAATTAAAAAGTACATTTCCATTGTAATTTTATTAGAATTAAAATTACATTTTTGTTTTGCAATCTTAGATGCAAACAAATATATAAATCAAAAAGATTACATTTTTCAATGTAATTAGAAATAAATCAAAAAGATTACATTTTTAATGTAATTAGAAACAAATTAAAAAGATTACATTTTTCAATGTAATTAAAATTGAAATAAAATGATTACATTTTTCAATGTAATTAAAATTGAAGTAAAATGATTATATTTTCAATATAATTAAAATTGAAATAAAAATAACATTTTGATTAAAACTTAAGTATTGGAATAAAAATAACATTTTGATTAAAACTTAAGTATTGAAATAAAAATAACATTTTGGTTAAAGCATAAGTATTGAAATAAGAGATCACATTTTTGGCCAAACTTTATTAGTGAACATTTTTGGTCAAAACTTTATTAGTGAAATGAAATTATCACTTCAAAACTTGATTATTGAATTGAAATTTTCACTTTTATCAAAACTTGATTATTGAATTGAAAATAAAGTTTATTTCTTTGTTTGCATTTATCAATACATATATGCATTGAAATTAAGGTTTATTCTTTTATTTGCATTTATCAATGCAAATATTCAATGAAACTAGAAATAAAATTCATTTTTCTTATTTGCATCTCACAATGCAAACTTAACTTGAAAATAAAAAGTACATTTTTATTTGTGTTCGACAACACAAATAAAACAAGAAAATAAAACATATATTGAAAATATAGTTTTGTTCTTTATTTTGTTTTCAAAATGTAAATATATTTTGAAAATAAAATTTGTTATTCTATTTACATTCAGCCATGCAAATATATACAGTAAATAGAAATTGTTCTTTTATTTGCATTTACCAATGCAAATATATATTGAAACAAATTATTCATTTGCACTCACCTATGCAAATACATACATATATTGAAAATAAAGTTTATTTCTTTGTTTGCATTTATCAATACATATATGCATTGAAATTAAGGTTTATTCTTTTATTTGCATTTATCAATGCAAATATTCAATGAAACTATAGTGTATTTTCTTTATCTACATTTGCCAACACAAATGTGCATACTTTTATACATTTAATAGAATTTGTTTAAAATATACTTTCAAAATGAATTTTTGTTCTTTTATTTACATTCACTACTGTAAATATAATTTGTAAACAAAACTATTCTTTGTTTGCATTCATAAATGCAAATACTCTTTTAAATAAAATTTGTTTCTTTTATTTACATTCACTAATGTAAATGCACATTGGGAATGAGTTCCTTTTTTACATTCACTCAAATATACTTTCAAATAAAAAGTTACATTTGTTAATTGCTTTCCTTGTTGCAAATAAAACATTAAATAAAAGTTTCATTTTTGTTTGCAATCCTACATGCAAACCAAACATCAAAATGAAAGTTACATTTTTGATTTATAATTTTGATATGAATAAAATACTGATAGAAAGATTTTTTTTTAGAAATGCATTCTTATTGCAATTGTATATGAAATGAAAAGAGCAAGTTTGTCAAATATCTTATTTGTAATAAAATGAGTTCTTTTTGTCACTTAAAAAAGAATGAATGGAAAATGTTTATTTAAGCTTTTGTAAAGGATGAAAAACTGAACATTCACATTTTTATCATTAAAGTAAAATAGACAAAAACACTTATTTTGTCTAAATTAAAAGAATGAAAACAAATATAGCACTGTAATATTATATTGGAATTGAAATACAAATTAATCACTATCGTAAATCTATATTAGTTAAAACCAATTATTCATTTTTGTTAATTTACATTAGTTAAAAACAACTATTCATTTTAGTCAATTTATACTAGTTAAAACAAATATTCACTTTTGTCAATTCACACTAGTTAAGACCAATTATTTAATTATGTCAATTTACATTTGTTGAAACCAATTATTTGTTTGTCATGGCTATATATTGTGTATTATACTTCCATTCACAAGTTACCCGACTTGTTTATGTGATTGGGACGATAATTTTCACACATCACCCAAGTGCACAAATTAGTTTATTAATTGTTTGATGGTTGAAACCCCACACGGGTGTTGGGATGAAAATTTACATACACTAATCCCAATATTCAGTTGTATGTTGATCGTTAGATCGACAGGCTGCGATGAGCGTTATTATTTAATTTTAACGCTTACACAGTGGAAATTGCACTTTGGATGTAGATGGATGATTATACTGTTCCTGTCATATATATGATGTGTGTGAAGTCCATATAATCTAAAATATATGGTAAATGTTTGAGTCGCATTTCGATTCAGGTGTTCTTTAAAATAAGAATATTTTACATTAGAAATCCTTTTTATATAAAGTATATTTTCATAAAATATATTTTTAATCAAGTATATGTTAAAACAAAGAATGTTTGTAAAAGATAAAAATTTGTTATATAAAGAATACTTTTCATTTAGAATCTTTTATATAAAAAAATATTTTTAATGATTAATTTAAAATATTATTTTTAAAGATTACTAGCATTTGCAATTATAATTTGTGATATGAAATAAATTGAGATATGAAGTGGATTTATCGTGGACGATATTTTAAACGACATTTGTCCTTTAATCCAATTTGCATTGAAATTATTATTTGGAATCTATAAATCTATTTTATAGATTTAAAGAGGCATTTTCTAAGAACCAAGTTTTTTTCCAATATAATATATAATTGGAATTAAGTGGAAATTCGATTGGTAATAATCGAAATGGGCTTCTATAAAAGAAGACCGATATTATATATGGAATTTAAGAGGCTTTTCTGTTATTCCATTTATATTATTAGTTCGATACAGAAATTTATATCGATTATGTATTGATTTGATTTCTGTGGAATTCCATATTTCGGAAATTGATTTATAGATTTTATTTTTAGAGTTTATCTTTGATAAAATTAATGAGAATCTTCTAATTTGAATATCTTATTAAAAGAATATTCTGAGTTGGAATGTGTCGTAATGTGTGATCTTCCAGTATTTGCTTTTTAATCACAAAATACGCGAGTTATTCAGAAAGACTGAGTTTAACCCTTTTTGAATAATCATCACGACGATCAAGAGTCGAAGATGAAGACGGTGATTGAAGACCGAAGGTTTTCACATCGTTGGGATCATGATGACTGGTATCTTGAATTGAGATTGGCCTTCCAAGGCAAGGTATTTGGTAATGATCGTCCAAACGCATTTGGAGATCGACGGACACGTTGTTTCGCTCAGACCCAGAGCAGATTTGTAAATCGATTGTTTGTCTGACATTGTATTCCTTTCTACTGTATTTGTTGAACGCTACTGATTATATATTTCTGTTTGGTGGTGAAGAATTTATTATTTACTTATCACCCTTCTCTAAGACGTATGCGCTGAGAGGTTATATATATATATATATATATATATATATATATATTGGTAGATGATCAATAATATGGTAGGGTCTGACAATGTGACATGCTAAGATGCAAAGGATCAAGGCTTTGTTGAAAAGCAGGCCTTGTGTTTGATGATCAAAGCACAGTCTATTTAAGCATAGCTTTGTGTATATCGTGACTTCGCGAGCCTCACACACCGGTTGAGTCTAAAACGGGAGAAGGGAATGCAGGGAGTGCACACGTTTCTTTCTAGCTAGAAGTGGTGTTGGGCTTCAACACGACCCGACATTTTCTTATGTGGTTGATGGAATTTTTGCGAGGCCTCGGTTTATTCTAATCGGTCGCCCTCGGCCGATTTGTAGGTCCAATAGGATCGGGGAGCGTGTGTTCAGGCATAACTAATCCACTAAAGTATTTGTGGACCGGCCCTGCTGTATCCAAGGGTTCGCCAGCGTCCGAATCCTGAGACATTGCTGGAGTGTCTCGAATCGGTCAGGAGCTCCACCCTAGCCTTGACTCATGATGGAAACCCAATTTCCAATACGCCCTTGCGGTTTTGATTGTATAACTAGTATGACGACATTGTAGATGGTATCTATGCTGTAACAACCCGGAAAATCAGGGCCAATTTAAAATTTTATTTTAAGGAAACTTTGTTAGAAAATGCGTCAGGATTTAACAACAAAAAAAAAATTTACATTTTTATTACCATTTAAAAAAAAATGAAATATGTTTTAAAATAAATGTTAGTCTTTATTTAAATGTAAGAACATAAAAATGATTTGCATTAAAAATTTATTCTTTTTAATGTAAATGAACATATTTTGATTAGTGCTAAAAGTCTAACTTTTTAATGTCATGTAAGAACATGAATTTGGTTAACATTAAAAATTAATCTTTTAATGTCATGTAGAAACATGAAATGTTTCACATTAAAAATTTATTCTTTTTAACGTTATGTAGGAACTTTAATGACATTTATTAAGATATTGATTGAAAATAATTGTGGGTCCTAAATGAAAAAAATTCTGACAAACATATATATATATATATATATATATATGAATGTGTGTGTGTGTGTATATATATATATCTTTGGCCATTCTCTTTAATACCTTCCCCTATCTATTCTAATTGTATCATCCATTAATTAATAAATTCCCAAATGTGAATTGTTCCCTTGAATTTTGAAAGGAAATAAATAATTATTTAATCAACGCACCAATTAGGCGCATTAAATGAAGAATGACACACTACAATAAATTTCATACATTGTGCACATTTAAAACTTGCCACAATATGTTATATCTTCGTATGCATGCAATTTAATTCTATGAACATTTATTTTTCTTTCCTTTTTACATTAAATTGTCATGTTGGAGACATGCATGCGTTTCTTAAAACATGTGGTCATGTTCTCTATATTCCTTTATTATTTTCAACGTATGTAAATGCTCCTTTATTTTGAATTCTTCGCATATATAAAAAAAAACAAGGAAACAAGAGTTATTACTGTTATTAATTTATTTCGTGATATAAGAAAGAAAAAATGTTCAACTAAAATTTGTTGAATAACATAAATTGAGGTTTTGTTATGTAATTGATAAATATAAACCTTATTTTGTATTAGGATGAGATTTATGTCAATTAGAAATTGAATTAGATGAATAAACAAAATATTGAATATGGTATCTAATTAATTGAGCATTGAAAAGATGCCTATTAATAATCCTAATCACTAACCATAATTCATTTCATATCATATTTGTACCGTTCTATTTCTCTTAACAAATACAGAGGGAAGCTTTTGTTTCTTTCTTAATTAAATAAAAAATAAAAAAAAATCAAATCATAAAATGTAGTTTTGTTTATATGGGTAAACGTTAAAAGTTAGAATTCAATCTTGGTATATTTAATAAAATTGAATGGTGTATTTATTTAATTAACCTTTGAAATCCTTTCCTAAACTCTAACCTAAATCAACCCTTCATCTATTCACTTTCTTTGCCTATAAATAATCTTAAAATTCCTAACCCTAATCCTTTATTTCACGATAGTCGCCGCCACTATTACGTCTAATGGCTGAAAACATCACTCCCCTCTCCTCTCCTCGAATTAGCACCCACCACACACATCACCTTGAAGAGCCTTCTCTCCTCTTTCCATTGATACCAATCACCACCCATATAATCGCCCGTAGGCCTCGCCCCGACCACGAAGTCGCGCCAAAGTTCTGAACAATTGCAAATACTCACGGCCGAAATTCAGAACAAAGAGAAGAGGGTATTTTATTTAAATTTATTTAATTAATTAAAATAAATCACTCTCTAACTTAAATCAATCATATCTCTTTCGTCCTAGCTCGGAATTCGGTGATTTCAGAAGCTGTGGAATCGTGATTCGGAGTACTACGCTTTAGGATAATTTGGAACTGATTCTGGACTACTTGAAATTTGGACAAAATCTACAAACGCAAGTGAGAACTCTGATCTAATTTAAATAATTATATATTAATGTAAATCGCGAAATTCTGATTTGTATACTATGGTTCTTGATCTGCATCATGATGATATTTGTATGCGATGAGTATGTGATTACTGTATGTGATGATGCTATGAAATATGGGTGTTGTTCAGATATGTTATTTTGGGTGTAATCATGATGAGACTCTCATCTTTATTATCTTCTTTTTACTTTCATTTTTTTCAAAAGCAAAAAGGGGATTTAGACCTTTATATATTATTATTATTATTATTATTTTTTATGTAAATTTGAATCTTGGATTCACCATAGAATTAAATAACAAAGTTTTCAACATAAAAACTTGTTAATAAAATAAAGGACAATTTTTAATGTTATGTTTTTGACAAAAAATTTTTAACACAATTTGTTTGAATAAAAGACCAATTTTAACATAATTTGTTTGTTAAAAATAAAAAGAACAAATTTTTATGTTGTTTGTTAACAAAGTTAAAAGAACAAATTTGACGCTACTTTTGTTGTTAAAGTTAAAAGAATCATTTTGTCACTATTTTGTTGATTAAACAAAAAGAATCATTTTGTCACTATTTTGTTGATTAAACAAAAGAACCATTTTTGTCACCATTTTTGTTGTTGAAACAAAAAGACATTTTACCTAATTTTGTTGTTAAAATAAAAGAATAACTTTTATGTCTTTTGTTAAAATAAAAGAATAACTTTTATGTCTTTTGTTAAAAATAAAAGAAAACTTTTTATGTTATTTTGTTAAGAATAAAAAGCCAAACTTTTTATGTTATTTTGTTAAGAATAAAAAGCCAAACTTTTTATGTTATTTTGTTAAGAATAAAAAGACACAAGCTTTATGTTTCTTTGTTAAAAATCAAAATACCCATTTTTATGTCACGTTTGTTAACATAATATCAATGTGAATTTGTATGCTATGACACCCCAAAACTATAAGCATGTGAATTTGTATGCTATGACACCCCAAAACTATAAGCATGTTAATTTGTATGTCATGACACCAAAACCATCAGTGTGTCATTGTGAATGTTTTGACGCTAAAATCACCGTTGTGTTAATTTAGTTGAGACGACATGAGAGTCATCGTCATGTTGTATAATTGCAATGCATCAAAATATACTTTATGCAATAACAAACATAGTTGAATTGCTATTTTTGGTCGCACTAGAGTTGGCGAACAAAAAAAATATGACTTATGCAATAACATATATAGTTCAGTAGTTATTTTTGTCGCACTAGAGTTTGCGCACAAAATATGTTTTATGTAAAATATAGTTTAATCGTCATTTTTGTCGCATTAGAGTTGGCGAGCAAAATTGTGTTTCATGTAAAAAAACAAAAATGTGTTTTATGTAAAAAAAAAAGAAAAATAGAAAAGAAACTTTATTTTTGTTGTTTACATAAAAATATGAATGAAACTTTATTTTTATTTACATAAAAATATGAATGCAACTTTATTTTTATTGTTATGTCAAAAACATGAATGCAAGTTTATTTTAAGCGTTTTTAAGTAAAATATGTAAATAAATATATTCGTAGCGTTTCTGATTAAAAATATAAAAAAATTTATATATGGATATTGCACATGAAAGTTGTACATGAAAGTGAATATATAATTAGCGTTATTGAGGAACTTGAAATATTTTCATTATTTACTCAATTAATGGAATTAATGGACGATTTAATTAAGAAGATTGCACATTTAAAAAGGATGAAATAAAAAGTTTAAATTGGTAAGATTTCATTCCAATTATAATAATGAAGATTTGAATTGAAAAATCTCGTTTTTATGTTAACTTGTAAATTTAGAAGATTTGATTTTAAAATTTAACATAAATGGATTAATTGAGGAAGATTTCATTTAATATTAAAACGGTAAGTTTTTGATATAACAATTGAAACATTTTGGGAATAGTTTTATGATATTAATATAGAAAGATTAATGTTTACTGGAATGAAAGGATAAGTAAAAGAATGAATGATATTTTAGAAATTAGATATTCTAAAATATGAAATGTTTTAAAATAATACTTTTAAGAGATAAGTATAATGATAATTATTAATTGTATCTGGACACGAGGTTAGGTCACATTTATGGCGGAAGTCTGCCCGGAACCAACCGGCATATCCAGCAGCCATAAATGTTGGGCCTAATGTGAGAGGTCCAAGTGCGCAAATACGAATTGGGTCAAGACACGAGGTTAAGCCCAACCTGTGGTAGAAGTCTGCCCGGAACCAACCGGCATATCCAGCATCCACAAGTTGTAGGCCTAATGTGAGAGGTCTGGCCCGCTATTAAATAATAAAATGTAAAGATAAACATAATAAATGGATAAGGAAAATGAATTGGGCTATTCAGTCCATTTTAAAATAGTAACTCCATTTTTAACCCGTATAAATTATGTTATACATTTTATAAAGGAAATCGAAGATGATTAATATTTTATATAAGATTAAATGAAATACTCTGAAATAAATGATGTCTAATTATATATATTAAATGGGAAATTTATGAAATCTAAATTTGGGTTTATCGTGAATTATGTTTTAAATAACATTTATTCTTTAACCCGAATTTATGATAGAATTAATTCCCTAGAAATTGAATAATCATTTAGTAATGACTTTGGAAGATTAAAACTAAATAAAATTTTAATTAAATCTTTAATTAGATTGAAAAGGGAATTAAGTAGTTAAAATCACTGAATTAAGAAAGTGATCGAAAATGGAAAATGAACCATAAAGCAATGAATATTTTCATGTTATAAATGAATAAATGAATGAAAACATGAAATGGTTATATTATTTATATATTTTATATAAATAAAAGTAATGAAACTTTTATTTACTTTTCACATGTAAATAAAAAGATGAAAATAAGAATGAAATTTTTATTTACTTTTCACATGCGATTAAAAGATAAAAATAAGAATGAAACTTTTATTTACTTTTCACATGTAAATAAAAAGATGAAAATAAGAAGGGAATTTTTATTTACATTTCACATGCGAATAAAAATATAAAAATATGAAATGAAACATGATTTAGAAGCATGAACCGCATATGAAAATTTAACATGTTTTAAAAAGCATGAAGTCGCATATGAAATGCATGAAATGAATGGACGATATATTTATATGCATGAAATGAATGGACGATATATTTATATGCATGAAATGAATGGACAATATTTATATGCATGAAATGAATGGACAATATTTATATGCATGAAATGAATGGACAATATTTATACGCATGAAATGAATGGACGATATATATATACATGAAATGGATGGACGATATTTATATTTATAAAAGAATAAATAGCGATATAGAATGGTTTACAAATTTATATATGCGAGAATTATTTGGGAAGTCCGAGTTTACTCTCATTCCAAATAATGATACGACGTTCGAAGAGTTGAAGACGGTGATTGAAGACCGACGATCTTCACATCGAATGGGTGTGTTGCTATTGAGACCCATGATGGGAGTAGCTACCTTGAAGGGGCGACAGTAGTAGCCGTCCGGACGTAGTGTTGATTGCACGGATTTGACTTTCGCTCAGACCCAGGGCATAAGTTTATAAATGAAATGTATGTCTGACGTTGTAGTCCTTTATACTACATTCGTTGATCTCTGTTAATATATATCTGCTTGGTGGTTAACACCCTTCTCCGAGACATATGAGCTTAGAGGTTATATATTGGCAGAAATCAATGGTATAGTATGGACTGACAATGTGGCATGCTAAGATGCATTGATCAAGGCTTTTGTTGAAAAGCAGGCCTTATGGTTGATGATCAAAGCACGGCCTGTTTAGGCGTAGTTTTGTGTATAGCGTGACTTCGCGAGCCTCACACCCCGGTATGAGTCAAAAACGGGATACGAACCGTAGGGAGTGCACACGTTTCTTTCTAGCTAGAGTGGTGTCAGCGACCTGCCAGCCCTGACATTTTACTTATGTGGATGATGGATTTTGAGGCGCCTCGTTATTTTTATAGGCCGTTGGTGGTCATACTATAGGTCCAAAGGGACCGGGAAACGTGTGTTCAGGCATAACTAATCCACTGCCCATTGGCGGGGACCGGCCCTACCGCTTCCAAGGGTTCACTGCGGGGAATCCTGAGGCATTTGCTAGAGTGTCTCGAATCGGAGAGGAGCTTGCCCCTAGCCTCGACTCATGATGGAATCCAAATTTCCAATACGCCCTTGCGGTTTTGATTGTATAACTAGTATTGGCGACATGCTATATGGTAACCATGCCGTCTAGGATTGATACTTATGATTCAAATCTTTTTATTAAAACATATATACACTAATAATAATATCAAATCCGTTTTATACGTATCAAGCATCTTTTGACCATTATAAGGTAAAACCCTATCCTCTGGTGTGCGTTGCATTGTGTGATGGGACCTGGGTCTTATAATGGTTTCATTTTTCCAAAAAGACATTGCGTTATTTCTCGATTTACTTTAGTTTATACACCGGCAATCCATTGGAGTAAACCCGTTCCGCGTTAGCGGCGTGGTCCTTGGATTTGCCTTATTACTATTAGTTAAACTAGTTAAGAATTCTCACACCAGTCCCATGACTGACTCATAGTTTGTTTCACTTTGCAAACTCGGGTGCCCTCTTTTCCACACGGGCAGTCGAGTAGCTTTTTGCAGACATCTCTCTCTTTAGCAGGATCCTGGATCGAAGCCTAATGCTGTGTCCAGAGCTTAGAAGTCTTCCGCTGTTTAATGTATTAAATCTATTGTAATTTATCTTCCGCTGTAGTTTACTTTATTTGTACTCTGATATTCTGTACTCTGGTGTTATATTATTGTAATGTAATAAAAGTCTGTTGTTATTGTTCTAATGTTTTGTATTCCCAAAGTTAACGTATGCGAGTTTTGAACGGTCTTGGTCGATTTTGTGATCGATTAAGGTCGGGCAAAATCGTTGTCGTTACAGGTGGTATCAGAGCTCTGGTTAGCTCAAATCTTTGGGGTACAACTCGTTAGAACTGAACAAAAGACTCATCAGAGAATTGGATTAGTAATGTCCAATAAGAATACTCATTAGAGATAGGATCAGCAGTATCCTAGAATGAGAAAACTCATTAGAGATGGGGTTAGTAATGCCCTAGAATGAGTTCAGAGTGATAAGCTTATAATTAGCGTATTTTTGATTATATATTCTATTCTTGAAAATATGATTTTTAAATATATAAAAGAGTATGTATATTTGATAAGTTAGTCAACAAATGAAATTAATAAGAGAAATTAAAATTTAGTTAGTTAATTAAACAACTTTCACCTTAGTTCCTTTTCGAGGACGAAAAGATTTTAAGTGGGGGAGACTGTAACAACCCGGAAAATCAGGGCCAATTTAAAATTTTATTTTAAGGAAACTTTGTTAGAAAATGCGTCAGGATTTAACAACAAAAAAAAAAATTTACATTTTTATTACCATTTAAAAAAAAAATGAAATATGTTTTAAAATAAATGTTTGTCTTTATTTAAATGTAAGAACATAAAATTGATTTGCATTAAAAATTTATTCTTTTTAATGTAAATGAACATATTTTGATTAGTGCTAAAAGTCTAACTTTTTAATGTCATGTAAGAACATGAACTTGGTTAACATTAAAAATTAATCTTTTAATGTCATGTAGAAACATGAAATGTTTCACATTAAAAATTTATTCTTTTTAACGTTATGTAGGAATTTTAATGACATTTATTAAGATATTGATTGAAAATAATTGTGGGTCCTAAATGAAAAAAATTCTGACAAACATATACATATATATATATATATATATATACATATGAATGTGTGTGTGTGTGTATATATATATATCTTTGGCCATTCTCTTTAATACCTTCCCTTATCTATTCTAATTGTATCATCCATTAATTAATAAATTCCCAAATGTGAATTGTTCCCTTGAATTTTGAAAGGAAATAAATAATTATTTAATCAACGCACCAATTAGGCGCATTAAATGAAGAATGACACACTACAATAAATTTCATACATTGTGCACATTTAAAACTTGCCACAATATGTTATATCTTCGTATGCATGCAATTTAATTCTATGAACATTTATTTTTCTTTCCTTTTTACATTAAATTGTCATGTTGGAGACATGCATGCGTTTCTTAAAACATGTGGTCATGTTCTCTATATTCCTTTATTATTTTCAACGTATGTAAATGCTCCTTTATTTTGAATTCTTCGCATATATAAAAAAAAAACAAGGAAACAAGAGTTATTACTGTTATTAATTTATTTCGTGATATAAGAAAGAAAAAATGTTCAACTAAAATTTGTTGAATAACATAAATTGAGGTTTTGTTATGTAATTGATAAATATAAACCTTATTTTGTATTAGGATGAGATTTATGTCAATTGGAAATTGAATTAGATGAATAAACAAAATATTGAATATGGTATCTAATTAATTGAGCATTGAAAAGATGCCTATTAATAATCCTAATCACTAACCATAATTCATTTCATATCATATTTGTACCGTTCTATTTCTCTTAACAAATACAGAGGGAAGCTTTTGTTTCTTTCTTAATTAAAAAAAAAATAAAAAAAAAATCAAATCATAAAATGTAGTTTTGTTTATATGGGTAAACGTTAAAAGTTAGAATTCAATCTTGGTATATTTAATAAAATTGAATGGTGTATTTATTTAATTAACCTTTGAAATCCTTTCCTAAACTCTAACCTAAATCAACCCTTCATCTATTCACTTTCTTTGCCTATAAATAATCTTAAAATTCCTAACCCTAATCCTTTATTTCACGATAGCCGCCGCCACTATTACGTCTAATGGCTGAAAACATCACTCCCCTCTCCTCTCCTCGAATTAGCACCCACCACACACATCACCTTGAAGAGCCTTCTCTCCTCTTTCCATTGATACCAATCACCACCCATATAATCGCCCGTAGGCCTCGCCCCGACCACAAAGTCGCGCCAAAGTTCTGAACAATTGCAAATACTCACGGCCGAAATTCAGAACAAAGAGAAGAGGGTATTTTATTTAAATTTATTTAATTAATTAAAATAAATCACTCTCTAACTTAAATCAATCATATCTCTTTCGTCCTAGCTCGGAATTCGGTGATTTCAGAAGCTGTGGAATCGTGATTCGGAGTACTACGCTTTAGGACAATTTGGAACTGATTCTGGACTACTTGAAATTTGGACAAAATCTACAAACGTAAGTGAGAACTCTGATCTAATTTAAATAATTATATATTAATGTAAATCGCAAAATTCTGATTTGTATACTATGGTTCTTGATCTGCATCATGATGATATTTGTATGCGATGAGTATGTGATTACTGTATGTGATGATGCTATGAAATATGTGTGTTGTTCAGATATGTTATTTTGGGTGTAATCATGATGAGACTCTCATCTTTATTATCTTCTTTTTACTTTAATTTTTTTCAAAAGCAAAAAGGGGATTTAGACCTTTATATATTATTATTATTATTATTGTTATTATTATTATTATTATTATTTATGTAAATTTGAATCTTGGATTCACCATAGAATTAAATAACAAAGTTTTCAACATAAAAACTTGTTAATAAAATAAAGGACAATTTTTAATGTTATGTTTTTGACAAAATTTTTTTAACACAATTTGTTTGAATAAAAGACCAATTTTAACATAATTTGTTTGTTAAAAATAAAAAGAACAAAATTTTATGTTGTTTGTTAACAAAGTTAAAAGAACAAATTTGACGCTACTTTTGTTGTTAAAGTTAAAAGAATCATTTTGTCACTATTTTGTTGATTAAACAAAAAGAATCATTTTGTCACTATTTTGTTGATTAAACAAAAAGAACCATTTTTGTCACCATTTTTGTTGTTGAAAGAAAAAGACATTTTACCTAATTTTGTTGTTAAAATAAAAGAATAACTTTTATGTCTTTTGTTAAAATAAAAGAATAACTTTTATGTCTTTTGTTAAAAATAAAAGAAAACTTTTTATGTTATTTTGTTAAGAATAAAAAGCCAAACTTTTTATGTTATTTTGTTAAGAATAAAAAGCCAAACTTTTTATGTTATTTTGTTAAGAATAAAAAGACACAAGCTTTATGTTTCTTTGTTAAAAATCAAAATACCCATTTTTATGTCACGTTTGTTAACATAATATCAATGTGAATTTGTACGCTATGACACCCCAAAACTATAAGCATGTGAATTTGTATGCTATGACACCCCAAAACTATAAGCATGTTAATTTGTATGTCATGACACCAAAACCATCAGTGTGTCATTGTGAATGTTTTGACGCTAAAATCACCGTTGTGTTAATTTAGTTGAGACGACATGAGAGTCATTGTCATGTTGTATAATTGCAATGCATCAAAATATACTTTATGCAATAACAAACATAGTTGAATTGCTATTTTTGGTCGCACTAGAGTTGGCGAACAAAAAAAATATGACTTATGCAATAACATATATAGTTCAGTAGTTATTTTTGTCGCACTAGAGTTTGCGCACAAAATATGTTTTATGTAAAATATAGTTTAATCGTCATTTTTGTCGCATTAGAGTTGGCGAGCAAAATTGTGTTTCATGTAAAAAAACAAAAATGTGTTTTATGTAAAAAAAAAAAGAAAAATAGAAAAGAAACTTTATTTTTGTTGTTTACATAAAAATATGAATGAAACTTTATTTTTATTTACATAAAAATATGAATGCAACTTTATTTTTATTGTTATGTCAAAAACATGAATGCAAGTTTATTTTAAGCGTTTTTAAGTAAAATATGTAAATAAATATATTCGTAGCGTTTCTGATTAAAAATATAAAAAAATTTATATATGGATATTGCACATGAAAGTTGTACATGAAAGTGAATATATAATTAGCGTTATTGAGGAACTTGAAATATTTTCATTATTTACTCAATTAATGGAATTAATGGACGATTTAATTAAGAAGATTGCACATTTAAAAAGGATGAAATAAAAAGTTTAAATTGGTAAGATTTCATTCCAATTATAATAATGAAGATTTGAATTGAAAAATCTCGTTTTTATGTTAACTTGTAAATTTAGAAGATTTGATTTTAAAATTTAACATAAATGGATTAATTGAAGAAGATTTCATTTAATATTAAAACGGTAAGTTTTTGATATAACAATTGAAACATTTTGGGAATAGTTTTATGATATTAATATAGAAAGATTAATGTTTACTGAAATGAAAGGATAAGTAAAAGAATGAATGATATTTTAGAAATTAGATATTCTAAAATATGAAATGTTTTAAAATAATACTTTTAAGAGATAAGTATAATGATAATTATTAATTGTACCTGGACACGAGGTTAGGTCACATTTATGGCGGAAGTCTGCCCGGAACCAACCGGCATATCCAGCAGCCATAAATGTTGGGCCTAATGTGAGAGGTCCAAGTGCGCAAATACGAATTGGGTCAAGACACGAGGTTAAGCCCAACCTGTGGTAGAAGTCTGCCCGGAACCAACCGGCATATCCAGCATCCACAAGTTGTAGGCCTAATGTGAGAGGTCTGACCCGCTATTAAATAATAAAATGTAAAGATAAACATAATAAATGGATAAGGAAAATGAATTGGGCTATTCAGTCCATTTTAAAATAGTAACTCCATTTTTAACCCGTATAAATTATGTTATACATTTTATAAAGGAAATCGAAGATGATTAATATTTTATATAAGATTAAATGAAATACTCTGAAATAAATGATGTCTAATTATATATATTAAATGGGAAATTTATGAAATCTAAATTTGGGTTTATCGTGAATTATGTTTTAAATAACATTTATTCTTTAACCCGAATTTATGATAGAATTAATTCCCTAGAAATTGAATAATCATTTAGTAATGACTTTGGAAGATTAAAACTAAATAAAATTTTAATTAAATCTTTAATTAGATTGAAAAGGGAATTAATTAGTTAAAATCACTGAATTAAGAAAGTGATCGAAAATGGAAAATGAACCATAAAGCAATGAATATTTTCATGTTATAAATGAATAAATGAATGAAAACATGAAATGGTTATATTATTTATATATTTTATATAAATAAAAGTATTGAAACTTTTATTTACTTTTCACATGTAAATAAAAAGATGAAAATAAGAATGAAATTTTTATTTACTTTTCACATGCGAATAAAAGATAAAAATAAGAATGAAACTTTTATTTACTTTTCACATGTAAATAAAAAGATGAAAATAAGAAGGGAATTTTTATTTACATTTCACATGCGAATAAAAATATAAAAATATGAAATGAAACATGATTTAGAAGCATGAACCGCATATGAAAATTTAACATGTTTTAAAAAGCATGAAGTCGCATATGAAATGCATGAAATGAATGGACGATATATTTATATGCATGAAATGAATGGACGATATATTTATATGCATGAAATGAATGGACAATATTTATATGCATGAAATGAATGGACAATATTTATATGCATGAAATGAATGGACAATATTTATACGCATGAAATGAATGGACGATATATATATACATGAAATGGATGGACGATATTTATATTTATAAAAGAATAAATAACGATATAGAATGGTTTACAAATTTATATATGCGAGAATTATTTGGGAAGTCCGAGTTTACTCTCATTCAAATAATGATACGACGTTCGAAGAGTTGAAGACGGTGATTGAAGACCGACGATCTTCACATCGAATGGGTGTGTTGCTATTGAGACCCATGATGGGAGTAGCTACCTTGAAGGGGCGACAGTAGTAGCCGTCCGGACGTAGTGTTGATTGCACGGATTTGACTTTCGCTCAGACCCAGGGCATAAGTTTATAAATGGAATGTATGTCTGACGTTGTAGTCCTTTATACTACATTCGTTGATCTCTGTTAATATATATCTGCTTGGTGGTTAACACCCTTCTCCGAGACATATGAGCTTAGAGGTTATATATTGGCAGAAATCAATGGTATAGTATGGACTGACAATGTGGCATGCTAAGATGCATTGATCAAGGCTTTTGTTGAAAAGCAGGCCTTGTGGTTGATGATCAAAGCACGGCCTGTTTAGGCGTAGCTTTGTGTATAGCGTGACTTCGCGAGCCTCACACCCCGGTATGAGTCAAAAACGGGATACGGACCGTAGGGAGTGCACACGTTTCTTTCTAGCTAGAGTGGTGTCAGCGACCTGCCAGCCCTGACATTTTACTTATGTGGATGATGGATTTTGAGGCGCCTCGTTATTTTTATAGGCCGTTGGTGGTCATACTATAGGTCCAAAGGGACCGGGAAACGTGTGTTCAGGCATAACTAATCCACTGCCTATTGGCGGGGACCGGCCCTACCGCTTCCAAGGGTTCACTGCGGGGAATCCTGAGGCATTTGCTAGAGTGTCTCGAATCGGAGAGGAGCTTGCCCCTAGCCTCGACTCATGATGGAATCCAAATTTCCAATACGCCCTTGCGGTTTTGATTGTATAACTAGTATTGGCGACATGCTATATGGTAACCATGCCGTCTAGGATTGATACTTATGATTCAAATCTTTTTATTAAAACATATATACACTAATAATAATATCAAATCCGTTTTATACGTATCAAGCATCTTTTGACCATTATAAGGTAAAACCCTATCCTCTGGTGTGCGTTGCATTGTGTGATGGGACCTGGGTCTTATAATGGTTTCATTTTTCCAAAAAGACATTGCGTTATTTCTCGATTTACTTTAGTTTATACACCGGCAATCCATTGGAGTAAACCCGTTCCGCGTTAGCGGCGTGGTCCTTGGATTTGCCTTATTACTATTAGTTAAACTAGTTAAGAATTCTCACACCAGTCCCATGACTGTCTCGTAGTTTGTTTCACTTTGCAAACTCGGGTGCCCTCTTTTCCACACGGGCAGTCGAGTAGCTTTTTGCAGACATCTCTCTCTTTAGCAGGATCCTGGATCGAAGCCTAAAGCTGTGTCCAGAGCTTAGAAGTCTTCCGCTGTTTAATGTATTAAATCTATTGTAATTTATCTTCCGCTGTAGTTTACTTTATTTGTACTCTGATATTCTGTACTCTGATGTTATATTATTGTAATGTAATAAAAGTCTGCTGTTATTGTTCTAATGTTTTGTATTCCCAAAGTTAACGTATGCGAGTTTTGAACGGTCTTGGTCGATTTTGTGATCGATTAAGGTCGGGCAAAATCGTTGTCGTTACATATGCCTACTATGTCGTCTAGGATTGATATTATATTTGAATGTTTTAAATATATAAATATATATATATACACACACACTAATAATATCGTATTTTGCGTATTTAGCATCTTTTGATCATTATAAGGTAAAACCCTATCCTCTGGTGTGCGTTGCATTGTGTGATGGGACCTGGGTCTTATAATGGTTTCATTTTTCTAAAAAAGCATTGCGTTATTTGACGATTTACTTTAATTATGCACTGGCAATCCAATGGAGTAAACCCGTTCCGCGTTAGCGGCGTGGTCATGTGATTAGCCTACTTATTAGATAAGTTAAGTATAGAATTCTCACACCAGTCCTTGTTGCTGGCTATGGAGCTGGTTACGCATGATAGGGGGTTCTCGCCATGGTGTTTGGTGGCGAGCAGTGGACTCTTACCCCTACATGTCCCTTATCTATTAGGGTTGGTTAGGCGTTAGCCTGGAGACTCGAAAGGGTCGCCATAAAACAAGGTGTACTAGGGTACCTCTGTAAGCCACGGTGGGAGATTAGCCCACTGCCTGATGGTTGGGTCGGGTCGTTACAGCTGGTATCGGAGCTCAGGTTAGCTCAAATCTTTGGGGTACAACTCATTATAACTAAACAGAGACTCATCAGAGGTTGGATTAGTAATATCCAATAAGAATACTCATTAGAGATAGGATCAGCAGTATCCTAGAATGAGAATACTCATTAGAGATGGGGTTAGCAATGCCCTAGAATGAGTCAGATTGGGAAATTTATAATTAACAAATATAATTCGATTTTAGAAAATATGATTTTGAATATATAAAAGTTATATATTTTTGAAAATTTAATCAATTAATTGATTGATGATTATGTTGTGTGAACATTAATTCAACTTAATAAAATGATTAAACAATTAAAGAATGAAAATTAAATTAGTTAAATAAACAACTTTAGCTTCATTTCCTTTTCGAGGACGAAAAGACTTTAAGTTGGGGAGATTATAACAACCCGAAAATTCTGAACCAATTTAAAATTTTTATTTTAGAAAATTATAATGAATTTTGAGGTTATATTATAATTTATATAAATAATAATGGCTAGAATTTATTTTAATCGAAGTTAAAACGAATAAATTTAATTTAAATATAAAAGGAGTTAGAAATGGCGCGGTAGTTTTAAAATTTGATTTCAAACTTTAACTGGATGTACAGGTTTCAAAATAAATCAGAATTGAGTGAAACCAAAAATATTTAAATCTGTTTAATCATATCTTTCTAACGAATCTGAAAAATTGGAATTTCATAGCGGAAATCCAAAGTTATGGCCAATTCAATATTTAGAAATGTCGCTGTAGAATTTATATATATATATATATATATATATATATATATATATATATATATATATATATATTATATGGCCCGAAGGGCTACTTTTCACATATGAAGGAATTTCGACTCGAAACCACTTCCATTGAGTCTGGAATGATGTTTCTGCATTTAAAAAGTATAAACACTTATACATTTTGAGTTTCGGGATTTATTTGTTTAAAAATGTATTTTTAATATTAAATATATTGGCCTTGAAAATAGTCAATTTTCAAACGACCTCCGTTTTCGACGAAACCACTTTTGTTGGAACTAGAATATCAAATTATAGTTAAGTTTCAATTTTTAGAATTTTTCGAATTAATATGTGAGCGTGGAAAAAGAAAATGTGTTTTGACTATTTCAGTTAACTTTAATCGACTTGAAAATAGCCATTTTTCAAACAGTCTCAGAATTCGACGAAATTAGTCTTGTTAGAACTGTATCGTCATAAGAAAGCTAAAAATATTTTTTTTTGGAATTTTCTGAGGTCGTATGTGGCCTCGGCATATTTAAATGTACGGTCAATATTTAATTAATTAATTTTTAATGGGATTTTAAATATATTTCTATAGATTTCGGAATTGGACCCCGAGACCTGTCCCATTGTGTTCAAAAGGCCTCAAAATGTTAAGATCGACAGTAAGCAAGCCCAATTCTGAGACAGTCCAGTAATCCACCTTTATAACACGTTTTTCAATGATTTAATAATATAGAAAACCCTAACCCTAAAAATGCCAGCCGACGTCCTATTCCCTGAATGGCCAAAAAGCTCCCAATTTCAAACGCTAATTTCTCTCAATCCGTTAAGTGAAAATCAACAAATTATATACCAAATCGAAGAGAATTCAGGGAGCTTCGAATCTATACGGTTAAGATCGGGTTTCAGTGCACGGATTTCGCGAATTCTGGTGAGGAAGACGGCGCGTTCGGGTTCGGATTTCGAGGTAAGGAGGGGGTCGAGTTGGCTAGGTCTCTGGGCGGTGGTGGCTCGCGGGCGGAGCTTCGGAGTGGCGGTGTCCGATCGACAGAGGGTGGCTCGGATTAGCGCACGCGCAGGGGGGTTGGAGGATGAATTCGGGTTCGGCCGATACGTATAAACGAGGAAGAAAGGTCTATTATTTTATTATTATTTATTTATTTAATATTTAAATTATCCAATGTTTAAAATTGAATATCTTTTTACTGCGATATCAGAATTCAACGAAACGACTTGCGTTGGACTCGTTTTTCCGAGATCTTCGCGATGGCGCAGACCAGAGCTGAATCCGAGACAGTTGAATTTTCAGCCATATCAATGTGAGATTTCTATTTTAAATAAATTAATTATTTATTCATTACATCGTGAAATTTATATATTTAATCTATGTATAATTCTTGTTGTTGTTGTATGTATCTATTGAAATGTTGATTGTTTGGTGAATGCGATGAACCTCTGTTTGGAATTGTATGTATTCATGTTGGTTATAATTAGATAATTAAAATTATCATATTTGGGTAGTCGAATCATAACTGTCATTAGTTAGAATAAAATGAATATTATTTCACCGTGAGATTTGTTTGAAATAAAAAGAAAAATTTGCCCTGTTAAATTTGCTAGATTTAAAAAGGACATTTTTTTTCTTTCTTTTTACTGTCATTTAGTTGAAAATTAAAAAAAATACATTTCCATTGTAATTTTATTAGAATTAAAATTACATTTTTGTTTTGCAATCTTAGATGCAAACAAATATATAAATAAAAAAGATTACATTTTTCAATGTAATTAGAAATAAATCAAAAAGATTACATTTTTAATGTAATTAGAAACAAATTAAAAAGATTACATTTTTCAATGTAATTAAAATTGAAATAAAATGATTACATTTTTCAATGTAATTAAAATTGAAGTAAAATGATTATATTTTCAATATAACTAAAATTGAAATAAAATTAACATTTTGATTAAAACTTAAGTATTGGAATAATAATAACGTTTTGATTAAAACTTAAGTATTGAAATAAAAATAACATTTTGGTTAAAGCATAAGTTCACATTTTTGACCAAACTTTATTAGTAAACATTTTTGGTCAAAACTTTATTAGTGAAATGAAAATATCACTTTTATCAAAACTTGATTATTGAATTGAAATTTTTACTTTTATCAAAACTTGATTATTGAATTGAAAATAAAGTTTATTTCTTTGTTTGCATTTATCAATACATATATGCACTGAAATTAAGATTTATTCTTTTATTTGCATTTATCAATGCAAATATTCAATGAAACTAGAAATAAAATTCATTTTTCTTATTTGCATCTCACAATGCAAACTTAACTTGAAAATAAAAAGTACATTTTTATTTGTGTTCGACAACACAAATAAAACTAGAAAATAAAACATATATTGAAAATAAAGTTCTGTTCTTTATTTTGTGTTCAAAATGTAAATATATTTTGAAAATAAAGTTTGTTCTTCTATTTACATTCAGCCATGCAAATATATACAGTAAATAGAAATTGTTCTTTTATTTGCATTTACCAATGCAAATATATATTGAAAAAAATTATTCATTTGCACTCACCAATGCAAATACATACATATATTGAAAATAAAGTTTATTTCTTTGTTTGCATTTATCAATACATATATGCATTGAAATTAAGGTTTATTCTTTTATTTGCATTTATCAATGCAAATATTCAATGAAACTATAGTCTATTTTCTTTATCTACATTTACCAACACAAATGTGCACACTTTTATACATTTAATAGAATTTGTTTAAAATATACTTTGAAAATGAATTTTTGTTCTTTTATTTACATTCACTAATGTAAATATAATTTGTAAACAAAACTATTCTTTGTTTGCATTCATAAATGCAAATACTCTTTTAAATAAATTTTGTTTCTTTTATTTACATTCACTAATGTAAATGCACATTGGGAATGAGTTCCTTTTTTACATTCACTCAAATATACTTTTAAATAAAAAGTTACATTTGTTAATTGCTTTCCTTGTTGCAAATAAAACATTAAATAAAAGTTTCATTTTTGTTTGCAATCCTACATGCAAACCAAACATCAAAATGAAAGTTACATTTTTGATTTATAATTTTGATATGAATAAAATACTGATAGAAAGAATATATTTTTTTAGAAATGCATTCTTATTGCAATTCTATATGAAATGAAAAGAGCAAGTTTGTCAAATATCTTATATGTAATAAAATGAGTTTTTTTGTCACTTCAAAAAGAATGAGTGGAAAATGTTTATTTAAGCTTTTGTAAAGAATGAATAACTAAACATTCACAGTTTTATCATTAAAGTAAAATAGACAAAAACACTTATTTTGTCTAAATTAAAAGAATGAAACAAAATATAGCACTGTAATATTATATTAGAATTGAAATACAAATCAATCACTATCGTAAATTTATATTAGTTAAAACCAATTATTCATTTTTGTTAATTTACATTAGTTAAAAACAACTATTCATTTTAGTCAATTTATACTAGTTAAAACAAATATTCACTTTTGTCAATTCACACTAGTTAAGACCAATTATTTACTTATGTCAATTTACATTTGTTGAAACCAATTATTTGTTTGTCATGGCTATATATTGTGTATTACACTTCCATTCACAAGTTACCCAACTTGTTTATGTGATTGGGACGATAATTTTCACACATCGCCCAAGTGCACAAATTAGTTTATTAATTGTTTGATGGTTGAAACCCCACATGGGTGTTGGGATGAAAATTTACATACACTAATCCTAATATTCAGTTGTATGTTGATCGTTAGATCGACAGGCTGCGATGAGCGTTATTATTTAGTTTTAACGCTTACATAGTGGAAATTGCACTTTGGATGTAGATGGATGATTATATTGTTCTTGTCATATATATGATGCGTGTGAAATCCATATAATCTAAATTATATGGTAAATGTTTGAGTCGCATTTCGATTCAGGTGTTCTTTAAAATAAGAATATTTTACATTAGAAATCCTTTTTATATAAAGTATATTTTCATAAAATATATTTTTAATCAAGTATATGTTAAAACAAAGAATGTTTGTAAAAGATAAAAATTTGTAATATAAAGAATACTTCTCATTTAGAATCTTTTATATAAAAAAATATTTTTAATGATTAATTTAAAATATTTTTTTTTAAAAGATTACTAGCATGTGCAATTATAATTTGTGATATGAAATAAATTGAGATGTGAATTGGATTTATCGTGGACGATGTTTTAAACGACATTTATCCTTTAATCCAATTTGCATTGAAATTATTATTTGGAATTTATAAATCTATTTTATAGATTTAAAGAGGCATTTTCTAAGAACCAAGTTTTTTTCCAAAATAATATATAATTGGAATTAAGTGGAAATTCGATTGGTAATATTCAAAATGGGCTTCTGTAAAAGAAGACTGATATTATATATGGAATTTAAGAGGCTTTGCCGTTATTCCATTATATTATTAGTCCGACACAGAAATTTATATCGATTATGTATTGATTTGATTTCTGTGGAATTCCATATTTCGGAAATTGATTTATAGATTTTATTTTCAGAGTTTATCTTTGATAAAATTAATGAGAATCTTCTAATATGAATATCTTATTAAAAGAATATTCTGAGTTGGAATGTGGCGTAATGTGTGATCTTCCAATATTTGCTTTTTAATCACAAAATACGCGAGTTATTCAGAAAGACCGGGTTTAACCCATTCTGAATAATCATCACGACGATCAAGAGTCGAAGATGAAGACGGTGATTGAAGACCGAAGGTTTTCACATCGTTGGGATGATGATGGCTGGTATCTTGAATTGGGATTGACCTTCCAAGGCAAGGTATTTGGTAAAGATCGTCCAAACGCATTTGGAGATCGACGGACACGTTGTTTCGCTCTGACCCAGAGAGGACTTGTAAATGGATTGTGTGTCTGACATTGTATTCCTTTCTACTGTATTTGTTGAATGCTACTGATTATATATTTCTGTTTGGTGGTGAAGAATTTATTTTTTACTTATCACCATTCTCTAAGACGTATGAGCTTAGAGGTTATATATATATATATATATTGGTAGATGATCAATAATATGGTAGGGTCTGACAATGTGACATGCTAAGATGCAAAGGATCAAGGCTTTGTTGAAAAGCATGCCGTGTGGTTGATGATCAAAGCACAGTCTATTTAAGCATAGCTTTGTGTATATCGTGACTTCGCGAGCCTCACACACCCGTTGAGTCTAAAACGGGAGAAGGGAACGCAGGGAGTGCACACTTTAATTTCTAGCTAGAAGTGGTGTTGGGCTTTAACACGGCCCGACATTTGCTTATGTGGTTGATGGAATTTTTGCGAGGCCTCGGTTTATTCTAATCGGTCGCCCTCGGCCGATTTGTAGGTCCAATAGGATCGGGGAGCGTGTGTTCAGGCATAACTAATCCACTAAAGTATTTATGGACCAACCCTTCTGTATCCAAGGGTTCGCCAGCGTCCGAATCCCGAGACATTGCTGGAGTGTCTCGAATCGGTCAGGAGCTCCTCCCTAGCCTTGACTCATGATGGAAATCCAATTTCCAATACGCCCTTGCGGTTTTGATTGTGTAACTAGTATGGCGACATAGTAGATGGTATCTACGTCGTCTAGGATTGATATTATATTTGAATGTTTTAAATATATATATATACACACTAATAATATCGTATTTTGCGTATTTAGCATCTTTTGATCATTATAAGGTAAAACCCTATCCTCTGGTGTGCATTGCATTGTGTGATGGGACCTGGGTCTTATAATGGTTTCATTTTTCTAAAAAAGCATTGCGTTATTTGACGATTTACTTTAATTATGCACTGGCAATCCAATGGAGTAAACCCGTTCCGCGTTAGCGGCGTGGTCCTGTGACTAGCCTACTTATTAGATAAGTTAAGTATAGAATTCTCTCACCAGTCCCACGACTGACCTGTAGTTAGTTTCACTTTGCAAACTCGGGTGCCCTCTTTCCGCACGGGCAGTCGAGTAGCTTTTTGCAGATATAGTTAAGCAGGATCTTGGATTGAAGCCTTAAGCTGGGTCCAGAATATTGATGGCCTTCCGCTGAGATTAGTTCCGCTGCAATGTATTTAATCTATTTTAATTTATCTTCCGCTGTATTATTTATCGATGTACTCTGATATATTATGTACTCTGATGTAACATTTATTATTGATGTTATAAAAGTCTATGTTGTTGTTCCGATGTTTTGTATGCCCAAAGTTAACGTACGCAGAATTTGAGCGGTCTTAATCGATCTTGCGATCGATTGGAGTCGGGCGAAATCCGGGTCGTTACAAGTTGACACAAGAAGGCAACACTAAACCAAAGTAACATGACAAGTAAGTTAATTTGAACTGATTGATGACACTTAACCAGTAAAACATGATGAACACGTGGGGTTAAGTTAACAAGGAAACACTTAACCAATATAACTTGATGAACGAATGAGGTTAAGTTAATAAGGAACACTTAACCAACATGACACGATGAATCGGTGGGTTAAGTTAACATGAATGGACAACATTTAACCAATATGACATATGGTGCGAGAGGGTTAAGTACATCTCGTGTAGGTGGGTAATATTAATACATATAGGCTCACAAACTTAACCGTTAAATAAACATGCTTGAATCGATGGGAGGGTTAATTACATCTCGTGTAAGTGGGTAATATTAATACATATAGGCCCACAAACTTAACCATTAAATAAACATGCTTGAATTGATGGGAGGGTTAAGTTCATCTCGTGTAGGTGGGTAATACTAATACATATAGGCCCAAAAACTTAACCGTTAAATAAACATGCTTGAATCAATGGGAGGGTTAAGTACATCTCGTGTAGATAGGTAATATTAATACATATAGGCCCACATACTTAACCGTTAAGAAAACATGTTAGAATCGGTGGGAGGGTTAAGTACATCTCGTGTAGGCGGGTAATATTTGCATATATAGGCCCACAAACTTAACCAGCAGGAAACCCTAGTAACGGGGGCCCATTTCAGCAGTAACCCACATAGATGTATCATGGTACCCTAAAACTAGGCAGGGTGGGGGCATGATTACTGGGCTGATTATAAGAGGTCAAAAACAGTGTTAGGGGGTACGTCAGTGTAGGTTCCGACGGTTTACAGGCGTGCACGTACTCCGGAGTGGGAAAAAGCAGGCACTGGGTACCAGTAGTTATACACCGTGCATCTCGAATTATGTCGGGTTGCTATCATAAGGATTGATACGCCTTATGGTGGGACCAGCACAGGGTATCTACACGCAAAAGAGGGCCGATTGACGTAGACACATGGAACATTAATACAAGTAGGGAGCCGATCGATAGGGTAGTAATGGTACATCTAACATGTTCATGGCAATTAGGCAGATTGAGGTGGAATCCTCACAATAGATGTACACCTGAAGGCTTCAACAATTACAGGTATTGGGATCATGTTATCATTTTATACAGATTACTGGTTGGGACACTCGTTAGGTGGTGCAGAGATAGATATAGAAATCATAATAACAAAGTAGTAGTGAAGCAGAGAAAGAGTAAAAGCACATTCAGTTTATTTTGCCTTATCATACCTTATGCTTATCCTATGTTGTCTTGTTATCCCTGTTATCACGATATTGTCTTATATTCAGTTTATTCATGTCATGATGCTTTTGTCTGTTTACATGCTGAAAGTCACTGGACTTACCAGACGTATGTCTGACCTAGTTTTATTTCGCCTCTTTTCTTCCATCCCCCCAGTTCACAGGAAGGAAATGTTACCACTTAGCTCAATTTTCTTTTCAAGTTCGAAGATAGTAAATATATTGCTTTGGACACTCTCTTCCATGCTATGACTGGTTTATGCTTTATTGGGGAATATCATTGTTATTTTTATGCTTCTTTTATATTTGGAAGTTTTTAGATCAAGAAAGATGTTCTATGTATTACTTTTAAGTATGATTGAGACAAATGTTGTAAAAGCTTGACTGAACCATATTGTTTATAAAATGACTTTATTTTCCGCTGCTTTATTTGTCTGTCTTGTAATTTATCTGCATCTTTTACCAAAAATGCTCCACCAAAGTTAAGGCATTCCCTTTATGAGTGACCTTAATAGAGGTGGGCTGTTTCACTTGGTATCAAAGCTGAAGGTTACTGGATCAGATAAAAGATTTGAAAATTTATTTTTAAAACGGTTTTAAATGAAGCATTTTCAAAAGAAAAGTTTTTTTAAAGGCAAGTTCCCCAAACCATATGCACTATCTCTTGATCTTCTGTTTGAATCCTTGTTTCCTTCTTTCCTGAGTTTCCGGGGCTCTTGGCTTTCTGGAAGGTAACTTCATCGCGGCACGGTTCCGTAGGTTTGATGAGACTACAGCACTTGTCATAGGGCAAATGAGTTCCCAACTTCCATCTATAGCCGCAGTAGTTTCACCTGTGGCTAATTTTCTTTCAAGCTTTGTAGGGTTTTCCATGCGATGGAGACAGCTTTCAAGAGACTTATCAACAAGTTACACAAGGATGGAAAAGATGAGAATGAGGGAGTTTGGCTAAGGAGCATAATCCAAGGATGAGGAACTCATGGGTATAGACTTGGTTCACAAAGGAGGTAAAAAGGAAAGAATAGTAAAACCTAAAACAAGAGGAAGTGTCTTTATGGTATAATGGGTCATTTAATTAAGGACAAGGACAAGAACAAAGGACAGGATTTTCCGGAGGGCAAGTGCATGCTCTCACCGCCAGCATACCTGAGAGAGAGGTAGTAAAGCTTCAGTTGAAAAAGTTTAGTTTTCTTTTGATCATCCTGTTAGTACTCTTTTTGATTTTAGCACTTCACATTCGTTTATATATGCTTCCATAGTTGTGTCTTTGCACCTTAGTACTTTTATAGTTGAAGATCCCATTATTGTCTCAAATCCAATTTGTGGTTCGGCACATTCATCTTTGGTTTGTAAGGATTTGAGATACTTATGTTTTTGGTTTCATGGGCTATGTGTTGATTCTTAGCATGGATTGGTTAGCTAGTAATTGTGAAAGGAGAGTAGTTAGACTTTCACTAACCTTGGGAATACCCTCGAAATTTTGTGTGATCCTAAGGGATCAATTTATCTTAGCTACCTAGAACCACTTTATGTATTTATTGACGATTTTCGATCCGTTGGAGTAGTCCATGAGTACGCAGATGTTTTTGATTAAGCTTAGGGGTTTGTCCCCTAAAACATGAGGTAGACTCCCACATATATTTAAATGACAATGCAAAGCCAGTTATGCGATCAACGATAATTTTGGAGTAAGATTGGCAAGGATAACTAGAGTCGGTTAATTGCTCAATTGTTTGGTTGTTTTGCTAGTATCATCTCACATAAATCGTCCAAATTCGGAGGAGGTATTCCTTGGGTGCTTGTCTGATATTGGTTTAGCCTTTAGGGCTTGTACTTGAGGGATGTCAAGTTCGACTAGGATGGTTTGCATGGAAGATATCGACCCTTAGATTTGTGACATGATGGATATGCTAAGTAGAAGAGAGACCTCTAATCATCTTAGTATATACACTTGGTATCATGGTGAACACCTGTTTGTCTTGGAAAGATTGCTCGACTACATTGGATACCCTCTAGAACAGTAAGTGATCGAGATCCTATCTTTACTAGTCAGTTTTAGAAATGGAGGTCAAGAAGCTTCGCAATTGTGAAGTTAAATTAGTTAAGGTACAGTGGAGCTCAAGAAGATGCGACTTGGAAGACTGAAGACTAGATACGCGCATCATACCCTTTTTAAGGGTATACCCTTGATTCCTCTTTTTCTGTAAAGTTTATTTGCATGCTAGTCTTTATCTTCTAAGTATATCCTCTTGGCCCTATCCACGATCCTTAGGTAGAAGCCAATGGATGTAAACATGTGTTTGAGACATGTTATGTTTGGTGGATGCAAGTGGTTGCAAGTGTTTGCTAGTGGTTGCTCGTGAATGCATATACACACATTAGGCACTAGATCGGCTCAGTCACTTTCATACTGCATATGCATGAGTGAACTTTTATATATATGGATTGAAACTTGATGTGTTATCATATGGATGTTGGATATGGATGAGCGAATTTGGACACATATAGTATTTACATGATTAGGGATATTTGCATACATATTGGACACATGACACTCTCATGGTTCGCATTAAGGATGTCAACTGGATTAGTAGACTGCCTGATTATGTATTAAATAAGGATATGTATTAAATAAGGACATGTACACACACTATGCATATGATCATGAAAGCATTAGAAATATTTTTAAGGACAATGGACACCTGTGATTGAATGGTTTAGTAGATGGACGGTTGGATGGTAGGATATACGTTCTTCCTAACTTGAAGATTTCGGGGACAAAATCCTTTAAGGAGGGGAGAATGTAACACCCCGTATTTTCTGTGTCTATTAAAAGAACGAATTAAAGAATATTTAATTCTTAAAGTGAGAATTAAGGGAAACAGGTTATGCCATTGCGTTCGTCTCGGAATTCTTCTTGAGATAGAGTCCGAGTTTGTGTAAATCGGACTCCGTATGAAGAAGTTATGACCTTCAGAAGTTTCAGGGGTTTAAATAAAACAGCTCAGGTTTGAAATTCGAAATTCAAATCACACACCCGGGCTGGGCAGGAAATTTTCCTCCCAGGACCCAGGTCGACCAAGGGGTCAACCTGGGGGTCGACCTCCCCCCTATTTCCAGATCTGAGGACAGATTCATTTTTCTGCATTTGGACGCCCGTTCTGACCAGATTCTTGATCCCTATGCTATATAAACACCCCTAAGGCTATAGTTTTCTCTACACAACTTCATTTTTCCTATACTCTACCCTAATTCATATCAAAATAAATCAAAGACGGGGTTATGCTGCTCAAGCTCTTCGTAGAAATCAAGTTTAGAATTCAAGTAGAGATTCAAAGGCTAATTCAATGACTTCAACAACTATTTTCTAAGAATCAAATCAAATCTAAATTAGAAGAACAAATAGTCTACTTCAAGGGAAAGCTATTCAGTTTCAGAATACAAATCCCAGAATTCAAGACCGTTCTGTAATTTGTAAGTTCACGTTACTTTCAGAAATAAAAGTTAATTGTGATTCTGACATTGTAATATATCTGGATTTGAGATTATGCCTATTTCTATCTGTCTCTCTATATCCTTTGGATCTCTCTCATTGATAATATTATGTCCATTCTTTTTCTCTTCTTTCCTTCTTCCCTTTTTGTTTTATAGCCACGCTACTGCGAGCCTGAGCCAGATCTCATAAGAGATGAACGTACGTTGGAAATAAAATTGGGCATAAAATATGATTTGGACATGACCAGTGCTAAAACTTAGGAAAAGTATTAAATCGTGTATAATTGGGCATAATTTAGTTGTAACTGATTTGAGGACATAACACATGTTGTATTCAAAACATAAAGTATTGGACATATGACTTGAGATTTGAGGCATAAAGTATTGGATATATGACTTGAGATTTGAGGCATAAAGTATTGGACATATGACTTGAGATTTGAGGCATAAAGTATTGGACATATGACTTGAGATTTGATGCATAAAGTATATTGGACATATAACTTTGGATTTGGGGCGTAAATTGAACCGTAAACATGTAAGTTCAAGTTATTTTCAGATTTAAACACCTAATAGTTATTTTGGCGTATAATGAAATGATCTTAGTCCATGCTTGATGATAAATCTTTTAGATTAATTCCCATCTTTCTATTGAATCAATGATTTACATTCCTAGGAGGTTATTATTCAATCATGTCTGTTTTTGTTGAACATCTGATATATAATCCTTTAAGGTTCATGATGTTATTTATATCGGATCTATATGTCTATGAGGTTATTTCTGTTAGTTTGTTTCAGATCTATCTTTGTTATAACCTAACTCTAACAGATCTGTAATCCTCTTAGGTCCAAAATATTTGACAGATCTACCATTTTAATGCCTGTTTTATGCCTACTTTCGTTTATGTTCCTCTTTCATCCCCTTTATTTTATGAATCTAGATTAACCTCGAATCTAGACTGAAACTTATTATACGTGCGATTGGAATGCGGGGGTAATGGGGAATAGTCTATTTGGTATTGGTGGAACATAATTTTGTAATTTATGATTTGGGACATAAATTGTCTTTGTTACGAACTTGGGGTATTGGGGCCATGACTATTATTACAAACTTGGGAAGATTAGATATAGACTAATTTGAGTAATAACTCGAAATTGAATTTGGGAGCCATAATTGTATTTAGCTTTGTTGGGCATAACTTGAGAATTGAAACATGACTGGTTGGGATAATTAGCATGTAAATCTAGACTTTGACATTTTTGAAAAATGTGGCATAATCTGAAATTGAAAACAATTGTGAATAATTTACATATAAAGTATAAATATGTAAATTAGTGAAAAGACGAATATGCCTAACCCAAAGTTAGATTGAGTTGTGGTGTAAAACTGCGTGGAACCGCCTGACACATCCAGTAATCACAAGAACACCTATCTAATGTGAGAGGTTAGCGCATCATGCCCAAGAAAAACCCGAGGTTAGATTGAGTTGTGGTGTAAAACTGCCCGGAACCGCCCGACACATCCAGTAACCGCAACAACACATATCTAATGTGAGAGGTTGGTGCATTAATAAATCGATTAATGCTAATGAACAAGATGAATGACCAGGATTAAGTTCATAGGAACTCTTAACAAATATAACATGAATTATTAGGGTTAAGTTAATGAGAAACACTTAACCAATATAACTTGATCTGTGGTAAGGTTAAGTTAAAACAAGAGGGCAACACTTAATCAATATAACTTGATTTGTGATAGGGTTAAGTTGACACAAGAAGGCAACACTTAACCAAAGTAACATGACAAGTAGGTGGGTTAAGTTAACTTGAATTGATTGATGGCACTTAACCAATACAAGATGATGAACACGTGGGGTTAAGTTAACAAGGAAACACTTAACCGATATAACTTGATGAACGAACGGGGTTAGGTTAATAAGGAACACTTAACCAACATGACACGATGAATGGGTGGGTTAAGTTAACATGAATGGACAACACTTAACCAATATGACATAATGTGCGGGAGGGTTAAGTACATCTCGTGTAGGTGGGTAATATTAATACATATAGGCCCACAAACTTAACCGTTAAATAAACATGCTTGAATCGATGGGAGGGTTAAGTACATCTCGTATAGGTGGGTAATATTAATACATATAGGCCCACAAACTTAACCTTACATAAACATGCTTGAATCGATGGGAGGGTTAAGTACATCTTGTGTAGGTGGATAATATTAATACATATAGGCCCACAAACTTAACCATTAAATAAACATGCTTGAATCAATGGGAGGGTTAAGTACATCTCGTGTAGGTAGGTAATATTAATACATATAGGACCACATACTTAACCGTTAAGAAAACATGCTAGAATCGGTGGGAGGGTTAAGTACATCTCATGTAGGTGGGTAATATTTGTATATATAGGCCCACAAACTTAACCAGCAGGAAACCCTAGTAACGGAATCCATTTCAGCAGTAACCCACATAGATGTATCATGGTACCCTGAAACTAGGCAGGTGAGGCACGATTGCGGGGCTGATTATAAGTGGTCAAAAACAGCGGCAGGGCGTACGTCAGTGTAGGTTCCAACGGTTTACGGGCGTGCACGTACTCTGGAGTAGGAAAAAGCAGGCACTGGGTACCAGTAGTTATACACTATGCATCTTGAATCGTGTCGAGTTGCTATCATAAGGATTGATACACCTTATGGTGGGACCAACATAGGGTATCTACACGCAAGAGAGGGCCGATTGACACAGACACATGGAACATTAATACAAGTAGGGAGCCGATCGATATGGTAGTAAGGGTACATCTAACATGTTCATGGCAATTAGGCAGATTGAGGTGGAATCCTCAAGATAGATGTGCACCTAAAGGCTACCAAAATTACGGGGATTTGGATCACGTTATCATTTTATACAGATTTCTGGTTGGGACACTTGTTAGGTGGTGCAGAGATAGATATAGAAATCAGAATAACAAAGTAGTAGCGAAGCAGAGAAAGAGTAAAAGTGCATTCAGTTTATCTTTCCTTTTCATACCTTATGCTTATCCTATGTTATCTTGTTATCCATATTATCACGGTATTGTCTTATATTCGGTTTATTCATGTCATGATGTTTTTTCCTGTTTATATGCTGAAAGTCACTGGACTTACCATACGTATGTCTGACCTAGTTTTTTTTCGCCTCTTTTTTTCCATTCCCCCCCCTCAGGTTCATAGGGAGGAAATGTTACCACTTAGCTCAGTTTTCTTTTCAAGCTCGAAGATAGTCAATGTATTGCTTTGGACTCTCTCTTCCATTGCTATGGCTGGTTCATGCCTTTTTGGGGAATATCATTGTTGTTTTTATGCTTCTTTTATATTTGGAAGTTTTTAGATCAAGACAGAAGTTCTATGTATTACTTTTAAGTATGATTGAGACAACCGTTGTAAAAGCTTGACTGAACTATATTGTTTATAAAATGACTTTATTTTCCGCTGCTTTATCTGTCTGTCTTTTAATTTATCTGCATCTTTTACCTAAAATGCTCCACCAAAGTTAAGGCATTACTTTTATGAGTGACCTTAATAGACGTGAGGTGCTTCAGAGTCTCTTCCACCTTCTTCCCCAACACGTTGACTCCACAATCCACAGAGACCTTCCATGCCTCCTACCTGCACCGTTCCTTCTCAAGTTTCCTCTCCGACAATCTCTCTTCACCTCGCGACAACATGCCAACATCAGTGCCACCTTAAAATGTGTTTGAAATACCATCGTCACCGATGGAAGATCCATAAATTCAAGTTTTAACTCAAAGACAAACTCAAGAATATAACATGTGGGATTGTGATTCGGTCTGTATGAAATTGCAAATAAAAACGATTGAAACCCACCTAGTTGGTTAATAATCATAGGTCGAAGGAATTAATCAAAGATTGTGTGAGTTGGTTGGATCTTGGGAATTACGCGTTTTTCGATTCGAAGAGCGGTGAAAAGTAAAAAAAAAGCCAAATGATGGTGGACCCATTACTTATAAGGAAAAGGAAAATGCTCTTCGTATTCCTCTAAAATGACCCTTGACCTGATCTGACTTGGTTAGGTCTGGACCGATATCTCGATCCAAGATTATGCAATTTGGATATGACAAGCCGAACTTTGGTTCCTCTATCGAGCCGAGTAAAAAAAAAGAAGACAGACTCTCATACTCCATCATGACTTGGACAACTCAAATATACACGGAATTGTGATTGACTAATGGTCTGACTTGACCATATGCTCAAATGTAGTCAGATGGTTTGCTCAACTGTGCGCTTGATTTGCGCAAGAAAAAAACGACGTCCTATAGCAACAAATTACAAGTGAGAGATCACATATGAGAGAAAACGATTCGATACAACTGTTCATCGTATCTTTTCTAGGAATGAATGACATCTCCGAGAGAAGCAACTCAACAAATTCAAAGCACATTCCATCTTCGATGCAACATACTATGAGGTGGCAAAGTGTTGACCTACCATTTGGAACAACCGTCAAGGTCATCAGAATGCGAGATCAAAATGTGTAAAGCTCATTCACCATGCATCAAAGAGGTCAATCAAGATAACCATACTTTCGGTTCGTTCAATGTTGGTTAGGTCAAGCAAATCTTTGGGGAACTCTGGATTGACACCAGCTTAGATTTGATGGGGTTTTGGCTCGGCTAAGCCATTGGGAAACAAACCCTAGGTCGGTGTACATTCAGTTCGACATTATTGAACTGGGCTCATTGAGTCCATTAGATATTCTTCCTAAATAACCGCCCTAACTCCGAAAAGAATGCTTCAACCACTTCCTAAAAGTTTGGATCAAACGCCATCTGTATGAATTCGAATATGGCCGAGTTGATATGCGGGCTAATTTTTTTCCACTATCCTCCTATATACCACGTGGGTATATCGAACCAAGACCTGGAGCATCTATAAATTGACCTCAAAGCAATGAAATTAGGGCTCTTGGCATTTTCTCTCTTTTATACACTGTATTACTGCATTGTACTTGTGTTTTGAGAGATATTCCACCATTGTAATCAATTTCTTCAGGTTATATAAGAAATTATAAAGTTGACGTTGGCTCGTTAACGCTGAACCAATCTAAACTTGTGTGTTCTTGCATTTTCCTTATTTTCATTTATATTTCTTCGTTTATTTCTCTTCATATTTTCTATTTGAGTTTTTGTGCCATTGTTTGGGGTCAGCAAACACAAAATGTGTGTGTTTTAGTGTGTGTGTGTGTGTGTGTGTGTGTGTATATATATGTGTGTGTGTGTGTGTGTTTGAATTTGTGTGTGTGTCTTATTGTTGTTATCTTTATTAGTAGTTGTAGTAAATTTGGTGTCACACTTTTTTAGTATCAAGATGAACTATCAAAAATGTCTCTTCATGGATATTATCACTTAATATCACTAAGAAATAGAATTTTAAAATTAAATTTTATTTACCATTTCAAAATTCTCATGTACAAATATTATACTCATAAAAATAGGATATAACAAACAAACATTATTTGCGAATTTATAAAAACCTAAACAAAAAATTGGTTCAAATTCGAAATAACAAATTAAAACTTATTACACATTATTTCAACGTAAACACATAAAATAAAAATTAAAGCTAATTACACATTATCTCAATGTAAAAATATTCTATGTAAATCATTTTCTCCTAAAATTGTTAGATATAAGATATATTCACAAATAGAGCCCTTCCATAATGCTTATGCATATATATATATAATTATAAGTGTATGTTTTATATAAAAAAATTGGATAACAAAGACAAATAGGAAGGAAAAAATGCATTTGTTTCGTGTAAATATCAGCATCTATATATGATCGCATTAATGATGTACACCTCATATTTGTTGCAAGTTATATATATATATGTGTGTGTGTGTGTGTGTGTGTGTGTGTGTGTGTGTGTGTGTGTGCGTATTTGATACACTTATAAGCTGAACATCATTAAAATTAATTAAATTGATTTATTTTTAAACAAAATAAAACAAGGTGAGTTTTATATAATGTATATATTCCATTTGAAAAGCTTCTGAAATGTAGCAATGGTGAGTGAAGGTTCCAACCACTGCTCTTTTTATATTTCAGTTGTCACCCTATCCTACTTTGCCTTTCCATTTCTTATTCTGACACTCTCCTGTGTCCATCCATTGGCTCTCTCGGTCTATTTTCCTCTCATTCTAATTTTGATTATTTTTACATTTGTCTTCCTAACAGCTAGCAGGATCGTCTCCTCTTCTTTTGTCCTATATCCATGCTATCCCAAGACTCTATCCTAGGGTTTACCTCCTCCTTATCTTTGGTCTCGCTTGTCTTGAAAGTTTTAACATGGATGGAATGCTTTGGGATAGTCACCCTTGTCAAGCAACCCATCTCAAGTTAGAAATTCCAGGTATTAGAATGCTTATGACTTTAGTTTGTGCATATCTATGGGTTTTGAGTAAGGAAATCCATGGGTATCCTGAAAATCGAAATTCATCTGTATCCATATCTGAAAATATGACACGAATCCTATATTTGGAAAGAAAATACGAATACTCGGAAAAAATATGGATATAAGTACCGAAATGGCACAGTCCGTATTCATAAAATATCCGCCCGCTTTGGAATCAAATATATATATATTTTTATCTTCAGATTATACTTAATTGTTAGGCTTTAAACAATTATAAATCATTTTAAATAACCTTGGAACTATTGATTATTTTCAGCCACTGATATGAAAAATCATGTTTAACTCGATGGATGCAGATATTTTCGAATATTTTTTGGATATCCAAAACTATCCGTGAGTGGGGATACAGATATTGCTTTTGAAATATTCGTGAATAACAGATACAAATATGGATGTTGAATTTATTTTTTGGATATGGATGCTGATATTACACTATCTATGTTCGTTTAAACCCTGGTTTTGAGTTAGTTCTTTGATCTGTTATGGTCATTAATTTTTTAGGAATTTTGGACACCTAAAACAGTATGGCGCTATAGTCTAAAACTTCACCTCCACTTAGGAAAATCCAAACAAATAATTTTGTTTGACTAGGACGCATCTCGATTTTCATAGTGCATACTCCATTCATAGTTTTCCAATCCGCAGCATGATCTATGTACATGGAAAAGTTATGTGAGCCCATATGGTGTAGTTTTTGGGTGTTGGGTGTTATGATTATGTATTTTTACTTTAGTTGACTTAGAGAGGCTTTGACGACCGCCCATAACCCCTGCACTAAACAATAGGAATAGTGCGCTGAAAAACGTGCCAAGCGGCTATGGACGACCACCAACGTATGATAACACAAATGGAACCTGTCGTAGAACTCACAGCGAAAGGATAAAATATAATAGAACATATACAACAAGCAGAAAGAGCGGAGCATCATATAATAAACTTCTGAAATTTTCACAACATCCTGAAAGATCATCCACACACCATAGGAAATATCAAAGTCAGTACATGAAGCCTCATTTCAATCACTCATAGAGCAACACAAACAACGGAAACAGAAGTACTAGATGGTAATAGAACTGGTACGTAAGCCTCCATCTCGCCATCGATCAGCATCATCATCTCACCAAACTATCACCTACTACTTAGTTTGCCCATCCATAACCGGATGAAAACCCCAAGGTAATAAGAGGGAAATGTAAAACCTTGAGTCAGACAACAATCTTAGTGAGCGATAAAACAACTATCTAACATCAACAATAAAGGATACAAGAATGGGTAAATGAATGAACTAATCTACCCACAACACCAGAGCAGAACTCAACTCACATCTTCATACTGCTCTGGAGATACCACTACATTCGAATCATGCACGCAATTCCGTAGAAATGACACATAGAAAACATTATGCACATTTGACATCTTCTCGGGTAACTGCAATCTATATGCGAGCTTTCCTATTCGCTCGACTATCGGAAATAGTCCAACGAACCTTGAAGCTAACTTTCCCTTATTTCCGAACCGAACGACATGCTACAAAGGAGAAATCTTCACGAAAACCATGTCGCCAACGTCAAATTCTAAACCTTTTTGATGCTTATCAGCATAGCTCTTCTAGCGATCTTGGGCTTCCTTCATTCGTCGTCGAACGACATCGATACAATCTGATGTCTCTCTTATCATCTATGGCCCAAGTATCAACTTATCTCCAATTTCTAGCCAACATGCTGGAGAAATACACGGAATACCATACAACGCCTCGTATGGTGCCATCCCAACGCTCGACTAGTAGTTATTATTATATGCAAACTCAACTGATGTAGATGGTTTCCCACGATCCTCCAAAATCCAACACACAAGCTCTTAGGTGATCTTCTAAAACTCGGTTAACCCTTTCGGTCTGGGGATGATAACATTTACTTAAACATAACTCGGTTCCCAAAGTCTCTTACAAACTCTTCCAAAATCCGCTCGTGAACAACGGATCTCGATCACTCACTATGATCTTCGGGATACCATGGAATCGAACTATCCATTTCACATAAAGCTCATCCATCTTCGATGTCGTCCTAGTTGACTTAACAGGAATAAATCTTACAATTTTCGTCAAACAATCTACGATGACCCAAATTCCCTCGTTTCTTGCCCTTGTTCTAGGTATTCTGTCGATAAAGTCCATCGATATAAGCTCTCACTTCCACGTTGGGATTTGCAATGGCAGAAGCAAACCACTCGGCTTCTTCTGCTCAGCTTTCACCAACTAATAGTTCATGCACTTGGAAATGAACTTTCCAATATCTCGCTCATCCCCTCCCAGTAGTAGATTCGCTTCATATCCTACTACATCTTATTACAATAGGATAAATCACCAACTTCGAGGGATGACATTCCCTCAGAACCTCATCTCTCAATCTGTCGATCTCAGGAACAACCAGTCATCTTGCTTTCGAAGCCAATCTTCTCGATCGACCTTGAACTCATTATCCTCCGGTTTCAATTTCTGGATAAACTCGACAAGATTTGCAACTTGCTTTTGGCTCTCGCCAATCCCTTCAACGAGAGTAGGACTTATTGATAAGCTTGCCAACATTTCAAGTTCCAACTTACACCGTGGCCTGAAATCAAATCCTGCTAAATACTCGAGGTTTTTCCATTCCGAAAACATCGCTCCTAAACTTGCATGTCTTCGACTCAACGCATCTTCCACTGCGTTACCTTTTCCTGGAGTATAGTCTATACCAAAATCACATGATGCCAGGGACTCTAACCAATTTTGCTGCCGAAGATTCAAATCCTTTTGGGAGAAAAGATACTTCCACGACTTATGATCCGTAAACGACTCAAATTGAACTCCCAACAGATAATGTCTCCACATTTTTAGAGCTAACAAAATCGCTGCCAACTCTAAATCATGAGTTGGGTAACTCCTCTTGTGCGCCTTTAGCTGTCGACTCTCGTAGGCCACAACCCTATCCTTCTGTGTTAGCACTACTCCAATCCCCGTGCTGCATGCATCGGTGTATACCACCGTCTCCTCATTCCCACTTGGAATGGTCAAAACATGAGCACTTGTCAGTCTCTCCTTCAATATTCCAAAATCTTGCTCACACTATGCATCCCATGTGAACACTTGGTTCTTCTTCGTTAATCCTGTCAAGGGTGCAACTATCTTGGAGAAATACTTGATAAACCGCTAGTAATAATCAGCCAATCCAAGAAAACTTCTCACATCCGTCGCATTCTTATGTCTATCCCAATCTTGTATCGCTGCTACTTTAGAGGGGTCAATCGCTATCCCACTTCCAGAAACAACATGGCCTAAGATCCTCTCTTCGCTTTTCCAGAAGTGGCACTTCAAAAACTTAGCTCTTGGCTGATGCTTTCATAAGATTTCAAAAACAACTCTCAAGTGCATCTTGTGCTCTTCCTCATTTTGAAATTAAACAAGAATATCATCCACGAACACAAGCACGAACTTGTTCCACTGGTCCCTTAAAACTCTATTAATAAGATCCCCAAAATTCGTTGGTGCTTTAGTCAACCCAAATGGCATCACCAACCATTCGAAGAAACCAGATGGTGTCCTAAAAGCAGCCTTCGACACACTATCATTTGCCACTCTCAACTGGTGAAATCCCATTGCCAAATCCATCTTAGAAAACACTTTGGCCTCTTGAAGCTGATCGAATAAGTAATCGATCCTCGATAACAGATACTTGCTCTTCTTGGTCACCTTGTTTATCTAACGATAGTCCACATATAATCTTAACGAGCTATCTGCCTTGGTTGCAAACACTACTGGTGCACCCCACTCGGATACACTTCTCCGAATGAATCCTTTTCCCAAAAGGTCACGAACTTGCACCTCTAATTTTTGCTATTTCTAAGGCGTCATTTGCCTAAGAGGCATAATGATTTGTCTAGCACTCTCGGCCAAATCGATCCTAAACTCGATCTCATGACGCGACAACAACCCTTTGGCCATGTCAAAGACATCCTCAAACTCATTAGCGATCAGCACAAATGACAAGTCTTCCGGTGGAATCCCAAGAAAATATAGATAGCCCACGAAGACCCCGTCTTCGGGCTTACGTCTAATCAACACCTTTTGCCCTTCCACATCCCGACCCTCAACTCTATCTTCTCGCAATTCACTTTTTCCCCATACCTCTTGTGCCAATCCATTCCCAAGATGATCCTAAACCCAATGAAGTTCAACACAAAGCAATCACACACAAAAGAGCAATCATGACTTGATAAATCTAGACCACGACACATCATGCACAAACTGGATGCACCCCCAACTAGATTAGTCATGATCAATGGTCCATCACAAATGTCAGGTTCCAAACCCAAGCGGCACACAAGTTCATTACTAATGAATGAATGTGATGCTCCAGTATCAAACAAAACATGAAGTGAAACACCTCGGGCAGAAAGAGAACCTTGAAGGACAACACCCTTTCCCTTCTCCTCCGCAATAGGAGCTCTTGAAGAAGATGGAACAGCTTCCAAAGCGTAAGCCTTAGCAACCTGCTTCCCTTTAGCAGATTCTGGACAATCTTTCTTCTCATCCCCAGGCTTTCCACACTTGAAGCACTTCTTCTCAGCTTTAGGATTCTTACACTCATTAGCAAAAAGACCTTTCTGTTGGCAGTTAAAGCAAACAACTTCACACTTTGACTTCTTCTAGCCATCCTTTCCTTTCTATTGTTGTTGCTTCCTCTTCTTATTATTACCACCTTGCTGTGGTTTCTGAAATTCCTTGGTTGCAGCAACAACATTTGTTTCCATAGGAAACAAGCTTTCATGGCGAACAACTTTTTCCACAATCTTCTCAAATGGATCATCAAGATAATCCAACAATGGCCTTCCAATATAAGTATCCAGCCCCATAACAAACTTTTCGTACTTCTGATAAGGAGAATCTATGTATGAACGAGCATATTTCGACAAGGCCTAAAGTCAGAAACATAATCAAGCACTGGCCTACCATTCTGTTTCAGCTCCATAAATTTCTTGAACAGAACGGACTTCTGAGAAGTTGAGATAAACTTCATCTCGAACTTAACTTGGAACTGTTCCTAAGTTATTCCTTTCACTGGAGTTTCAAGAGTAACAGAATTCTACCATTCCATGGCCTTGCCTTGTAGCTACCTTGACGCAAGTTTTCTCTTCATTGCATTTTCTATACCCAAGTCCCTAAAGATACGAATACAAGCATCCAACCACCTCTGAATCTCTTTAGTTGGCTCAGTGCCTTTGAATGGCTTTCTTCCTAGAGATGTGATGTCTTTACACATCTTTACAAAATCTGGAACCTTAGGTATTTGAACACCTACATCTACCGTGGCTGCCACTGGAGCGGGCACCCTTCTCATGAGTGCCTCCATCATGCTTCAAACATGGCTGGGTAATCAGGTGTACCGCCATTTCCCCCTCCAGGCACAACCTCCTCCCTAGCAATATGTCTTGAACCACGTCGACTCATTCTAAATCTGTAAATTAGAATGATTAGCCACTTGCAAGAAAAATTGCTAAAGGAGTTCAAATGCTTATATATTATATACACTATATAGTATACATCCAACTGAAATCTACAAATACGTCTCGCATACGTAATTACGTCTTAGAACTTTGTCTAAATTCATTAACCGGAGCTCTGATACCAAATGTGATGACCGCCCATACCCCTGCACTAAATAAGAGGAATAATGCGCTGAAATACGTGCCAGACAGATATGGATGATCATTAAGGTATGATAACACAAACGGAACCTGTCGTAGAACTCACAGATCAAGGATAAAATATAATAGAACATATACAACAGGCAGAAATAGCGGAGCATACATCCTAGGTAAATGAACGAATTAATATACCTATTACACCAAAAAAGAAATCAACTCCCATCTTCTCCATATCGGACAATGATAGCCTTTACAACAAACATTTCATCCACAAATCCATGGTAATCAGACGAACCATTCATTCATGTTAATCAGTAGAAACCAAACCATAACACTTATAGCATCTAGATTATATATCTCACATAAATCATCCTAATCGAATTCAACATCCCTTAAGCTCAAGCCCAAGAGGCCTAAACCAATATCATACAAGCACCCAAGAAACATCTCCTTTTACGTTGGACAATCTACGTGAGATGGTACAAACAGAACAACCAATCATCCATGACTGACTCTGGCTATCACCGCCTACCTTGCTTTGAATCTATTGTTAATCGTATGACAACCAACCTTGCCATGTGCCAAGGGCTAATGGTAACCCAGGTTCTATCATAATCTCCATGCACCTTTCAACGATACGTACCTAGACCTTTCAACGATACCCAGGGTACTCGACTAGCAACCTTCCAGTCTTTTTGGTGCCCCCATTGTACCCCTGCATTGAGCCTGCTAGAACCTACGACAACGATAATATCTCGGACTTCGCATCTCTAGTCATCCAACACGATGACCATTCATATCTCAAGCAATCTTCTCAAGCAACCATTATCCACCAACCCATGACCTTTGAGTTGCCATCCCATTCGTAGTTCTACACCGATCAACGAACACATCTTGAAACTTCGAACATTCATACTTGAACTCTCTTCAAAGTCACAACCGTTACTGAACCAAATATCATCAACATAGGGTTCATCATCAATCCATAGCATTCGACAATTTACAATGGAAACAAACCACAGCGTTTACACCGTCAATCACAACGTTTAAAAATGCTGCCGGAACTTCTTCATGCCAACCTACTTATGGATTAGATGTCTGATCCAAAATCAACCATCAAGCTGATCCATACCCAGGAAATCAGACCGATCCCTCCCGGAGATGACCGACAACCCCGAAATCACGGCTGGTCCACCCTCTTCATTGACCGACACATACGCCTTCATCTTGGCCGACCGACTGACCCAAAGCTCCTCCACCTAGACCGACCGAGTAGCCTGTGACCGACCCGTGCTTCTGGAGACGCCGAACAACTGACCCTTCAAGCATCGACCGACCAACCATGCTCGACTAGATCCACCCCATGCAACTCTGACCGACCGACCCATCTCCATATGCCAACCGACCATTTCCCACTGACCGAACATGGCATGTACTTCACCTTGTGCTACACCTTGTACTGCACCAGTACTATACGACCGACCTGTGGCTTATACCAGTCCAATCCATCGCCAAATTCAACCAAAACTTTATCAAACGACAAGATCGACGAAATCAACTCAACCAATTCATCTGATATGACCACAAACATGATATGAAATCACTATTAACTTGAATACGACGATTTTCATCAAAATTATGCAAACTTCACCAAAATCATGATAAATGAACATATGAACTAAATTATGGAACTAACTTGCATAAACATATAAAAATATATGGAAATGGCAGGTTTTAAGTTGTTAAATTAGATCGTATGGTGATTCATATGAAAATGGACTTACCATGATGCAAATATAGGGAAATAAACTTGAAAGTGATGAAATTAAGATCATACAACTCATATACTTGATTGAATCCGCGTGAGAGATGCATTTCACTCGCCAATTCTCTAAAACAACCCAAAAACACTTAGATCTATATCTGAATAGCGAAGAATTTTCTCTAAGCTCTTCGATTCGATGAACTCTCTCTTTGAATGACATAGATATAGCTTCAACGATGTAGGTCCTCGATTCTCTAAGCTTTAATGGTGGAAAGATGAATAATATGGAGCAATGGAGGATCACAAGCTCTTCCAAAATGAGAGAATAGAGAATGTAAACTATTCTCCATGCCTCTTACCCCTATTTATAGCCTTCCACCAGCCCACTAATGGGCTCTCCAAATCAACCCATTATGGCTTACAAGACCTGAACAACCAACTAGAAAACCTTAAAACAGCGATTCCTCGCAAACCACTGAGCCAAATCTTTAATGTGACCACTCTACGAAACGGGAATTATGATTTACTTTCCGATGAGACCGATCTCAGCACCTGAATCAATCTGAGTCAAAAGTTATGCCCTCTACTGTTAGGGAAAGAAGAATGGATCGTTAAGGCAAAACAAAAACTAGAGGAGGGTGAATAGTGTTTGTGAGAATTTAGACATAATCTAAAACTTATGTGAACTACGGGATGAATCAAACACCACAAACAAAATCACAGACACAGATTCAAACAGAGATACAAAAGAAACAGAAATAAATATGCAAAAAAGGAAAGAACACAACGGATTTTATACTGGTTCGGATTACTCCTACGTCCAGTCCCGTACAACGCTGGATTGCGCAAAGTTTTATTACTATATCAACAGTCTATTACACCCTCCTTGATTTCACGGCTCCAAGGGATACAACCGATTACTACTTCCCTGATTTTTTGGCTATAAGGAAACACCAATTCCTACTTCCTTGATTTCTCAGCTACAAGGATAAAACTGATCCCTCTTTTACTCAACCCAAACAAATACAAACAGCCCTAGAACTCTTCAATAGCACTTGATTCAGAGAGAGATGAGAAGAGAGTTAGAGAGAAGAAGTTTGATCAAAACGGAATTGAATTTGGTAGAGTATAAATGTAGAAATCTTAAAAATGATTAAGAATGATTATATAATGAAAGAGAATGAAAGTGGAGAAGAAGATATGTTTAAAAGTTCAGTTTTGACCCCATTTTACAGTGTGTGAAAGGTTGCAACGTTTTTGAATCGTTTCAAATAGTGAAAAGACACTTCCTTTCAAAATTGAAAAAAAATGACAGTTATATGTCGACATGATGTTTTTGTTATGTCGACATAACCTAGTGTATTTTTGAATTTTAAAACATTTTTTCAAGCGTTTTGAGATAAATATAATTCTGGTAATTTTTGAATCAAAACATAGTACTGTAAATTAATATTATAAAGTAGAAAATCATATGAAAACATAAATTTAAACTATATAAACATATTTATAAAATTATAAGGTTTTAAAGTATATAAATATAAAGTATAAGAATATAAATATATAAAATTTAAGTTTGAAAAATAAAGAAGAATAAGAAAGGAAAAGACAGAAAATAAAATAGAGAGAATTGAGGATCGAAAATAGAATTTGAAAATCAGAATTTGAATATTGAACCTGGAGTGCTATTTAGAGTCTTACATAATCTAGACTCTATAACTATATTAATCTTGAACTCTTGAAATCTTGAATACTCATTATTCTTGAAATTTCTCTGATCTTTGAATCTCTATCATCTTTAAAATTGTACAGTCTTCAGTAATATTTCCTGTATATAATTCCTGCATATGTGTGTGCGTATATATATATATATATTCTATACAAAAAGTGTTAGTATATATTTTATAATCAATGATAATTGAAATAAGGTTGTTGTCATCAAAACTCCATTCTCCAACAATCTCCCCCTTTTTGATGATGACAACCTTAGTTTATAAAATATCATACCTGTACATACTTGTTGATGATGATCCTTCAAATACTCCCCCTTTCTATGTGAATCCTATAAACCATGTCTATATTTTAAAATTTCTCCCCCTTTAGCATTATCGAAAATAAATTCTAAAAGTACCCCCTCTAAACCCTATAACTACCTAAATAATAAAGTACTCCCCTGAATCCTAAATCCTATATCTATATATCCTAATTTTGTATATAACTCCCCCTGAATATATAACTCTCCCTTAATCTATAATTCTCCTTTTATCTACAAATTTCTGTAGCTTCCCCTAAATTATGACTATACTAGTCTAAATAGAAGGATAATAAACTAAGCAATCCAATCAATATTTATAATCAATCAATCTAAACAAGCAATTTAAATAAGTAATTCAAGTAATCAATTCAAGCAATCAATATTTACAATCAATTGTTAGGGATCATCAACAACTAGTAGCATAGCCTGCCTCTGTGACCTCACAACGATACCTCAGAACTGATTTCACGGTTAGCCTCGTGACTCAACCAAATTAAATAATATATGTTACTAAACACTTCTTGAACCTTCAACTAATCTTAGAAACTATAAAACTCCCTCTTAATCAAATACAAGACTAAACCTAGCCGATACTCTTAAAACTATAATAAGATTTTAATTTTAGACTAAAAACAATTCTATGATATAAGTTAAGTCAAACAAGTCAACCAAGTCAAGTAGGTCAATCAAGTTATTTATGTCAAGTAAATCAGACAAGTCGATTAAGTCAAACAATTTAACCAAGTCAACAAAATCAAGCAAACCAATCAAGTAAAACATGCCAATTAAATCAAAGTTAATATGTTATGTGTTTTATTAATAATCCTACATTTTTCTAAGATAATTAATTCCCTATACAGTATACTTGTTATGAGAAGTTTGAACGTTAATATGTAATGCAGTGTGTGAAGAATGTTGATTATAATGTAATATGAAATGTATGTCATATGCAAAACAATATGAAATGCAATTGTAATTTATAATGTTGAATTTTATGAAATAAGATGTATAATAATAGTATGTAGAATGATTTAGTGATAATATCTATTTAGGTAAAATATATTCAAAGTACTATCTAACTATTATATGTTTGAATCAAACAAAGATAATGTTAATTTTTAGAATTAGGTTAGTTATATTAATGAAATTGATTAAAAGAATAGTAAAGATAAGAGTTTAATAAAAAAAATTCATTATAAGTAGTAAAATATTCAGAAAAATCATGAAGTTAAATAATATTAGTAGGGTAAATATTGTAAAAATTAAAGATCTTTCTAAAGAGAATATAAAATTTTATCATATAAAGTAAGCTATATAAATATATATTCATAAGTATATATAAAAACTAATTTAAACAAAACTTAAAATTTAATTTATTATGAGATATACATTTTTTGATACCAAAATATAAAGTTATAATTTCTTATATTTAAACTATATTTTTTGTAACACCCTAAGTCCGTTAATGTCACTCACAATGGGAATGCATTAAGTTTCGTGAAGCGTTTAGGTAAACGGATACAAAATATTACAAGACAAATATAAAAAAATTTGTTGCGGAAATAAAACTTTATTAAATCACCAAAATACCTTGTTTCACAATAGCATGAGTCATAAAACCATTACAACAAAATACATCTGTCTTGCATAATCAGAATACATAGGAATTAAAAGAAAACATTATTCCCCAGTTAAAAGAGAAAGCCATAGCAGAGACAGAGATTCTAGCCATACTTCAGAAGTAGCTCCTAGCAAGTTGATATCTGAATCCTAACTAAGCTTGGGTGTTTCTTCCCTGAGAACCTGAGGGGTGGGGGGAACGGAAGAGGGAAGGAAAAACAAAAGGGGTCAGACATAAAGTCTACCAAGTCTAGTAACTTTTAACCAGTAAATAAATAAAGGTAAACATGATAGGCATATGAAGTGGATAAGAGGGTTCACTGTACATATGGCAGGTGTGACAAGGCAGATAAGGTAAGGTGTATATATATGCTTCACTAAGAACTACTCTGCACTATTACTAGTATAATCAAGATGAGGTGATCCTGGTTTAGGTGAAAATTGTCTGTTTGTGCAGGTAGAATATGATTGGAGGCCGATGATTTATACGCACTGCAAAAAATTTGGACATGAAACAATTAATTGTGAGTTAATAGCAAAAAAGAATATTGAGGCTGGTAGTTTGGGTGTGACTGATAAACAACAAGTGAAGAAACAGGTTGAACCACCAGTTGTGCAAAGGAAGGTAGTGCAAAAGCAGGATAATTTGGGATGGAATAAGGTAGTGAACAAAAAGAAGAAAATGTGGATGAGGAAGGAGAATATTGATGTAACTGATGATGTTAATAAGGTCATGGATAATTCAGATTAAATAGTTGGTGGAGGTGAAACTAGCTTAAATAAGGAAGTGAATAATGATGGGGAGATGGACATTAACATGGATTTACGAGATCGAAAAAGTCAAAAAGTTATAATTGCTGATGTGCACGGAAATCTGTCTATACAAAGTAATGAAGATAGAAATGAGGTATTTGATGGTATATTAAAGGAAGCAGTTGCAAAAGAATTTCATGTAAATAATCCTTTCTTAATTCTTAATGATCATTCTAATGATCAAATGGCTAGTTCATCATCTCATCTTTTTCACTCATTGAATTCTTCATCTCCATTTATGGCTACTAGCAATCTGGGAAATGTCTCTATTTCAACATCTACTTGCAATCAAAACATTGGAAATGTATCAACCTCTAGAACTGTATCAGCCACTTTTTCCTCCTCTCTTTACAGTTCTTTGTCAAGTTCATTTTCTTCACCTACCTCTCAATCCACTTCTTTGTCAAGTGCATCTACTTCATCTACCTCTCTGTCCATTACTATGTCAAGTGCATCTACTTCATCTACCTCTCAATCCACTACTATGTCATGTGCATCTTCTTTCAGTTATCAATCTCCTTCTAATGCATCTTTTAGTTTCAATGCTCAAACATCATCTCCCTATTCTCACTTATCTATTCCTCCTCATATTACTTTACCACCTCCTACTATTGTTTCAACTGGTCTTAACTCTTCATCCTCACAACCTGTGGTTTCCACATTTGGGAGTAAAAAGAAAACAAAAAGAAAAAAGAAAGTTGTCCTGAAAGAGAATATTCCTCTTGATGATGATTTAGATAGTGGAAAAGAGTACAACCCTGAGGAAGTTATGCCTTCCACTAGTTCAAAATCACTTCCATCTAGACATACAAGGAGTCATCCAAATTTTATGGTTGATCCCATTGTATTCAAATGATCGGTCCTATATGTTTTTGGAATATAAGAGGGGCTAACTTACCCTCAAAATAGTGTGAAATTAAATCTTTGGTAAAGGAAAATAATATCCAGTTAATTTGCATTTATGAAACTAAACTGGATATGTTATATACTAGCAAGGCAGCTAAATTTATTGCTCCTCATTGGTAAAATGATCATAATTTAGCTTTTGTTTCTTTTGGTAGATTGCTTACGTTATGGAATCCTGTGTTCTTTCATCTTTCTAAGCTTTCTGAATCTGATCAGTATATTCACTACAAACGCACCTACCTTCCTTCAAATTCTTCTTTTCTTCGTACATCAATCTACGCTCAAAACTCTCTTTCATATCGTATTTCTTTCCTTGAATCAATCCATCTCTTAAATTCCACTAATGAGCCATGGATTTTATAAGGTGATTTTAATTGCATGTACAGTTGCAATCAAAAATCTGGTGGTTGTCCACTTGCTCTTAAGGATATTGCACCTTTAAAACAAATGATTCTTAAATCTTCCCTTCATCCTGTTCAAAGTTATGGTTTGTCTTTTACCTGATCAAATTGTGCTCATTCAGGTCCATCTACATTGTGTAAACTTGATCATCTTTTTGCAAATAATCCCTTTTTTGACCTCTGGCCTAAGTCTTACTGTATAATATCCTCTCTAATTCTATCTGACCATAGTCCCTTACTGCTTCATTGGGGAAATGATGTTGCCATTGACACTGCTATTAAATCTTTTAAATTTTTAAATTTTTGGTGTAATCATCCAGAGTTTTCTAGTCTTCTGTTACAGGTATGGAATTCAGGTACTAAGAGGAATCCAATGGTTAATCTTCTCAACAAGATGAAATTATTAAAATCAAGGCTCAGATTTTGGTCTTCTTTTACTTTTGGGAAAAGTTCTCAAAAATCTGATGCAGCTAGGATGGAATTAGCTCAAATTCAACAAGAAATTCAGGTTAAGCCTTATATATGAATTTGAAACAGCAGGAAGTGGATAAAAAGAAGCATCTTCAATATATTCTGGACATGGAAATGCATTCTTTAAGACAACAGGCTTTTGTTAGAAGAGAATTGGAAGGAGACAGAAACACAAAATTCTATCATAACTCAATCAAGATTTACAAAGCTAGAAACTCTATATTTTTGATTAAGGATATGGATGGTGTTATTCACAATTCTGAAGATCAAATTAATGATGCTTTTATGGTTTATTTCTCTTCTATAATGGCCAATCCAAATTATCTCAAAGTCAATATTAACCCTTTGTATTTCATTCATTTGCCAATTATTTCATATCAACAATCAGGGAAGCTAATAGATATTGTGACAAAGGATGAAATCAAAGAGGCAGTACATAACCTGGATCCAAATAGTTGTGGGGGTCCAGATGGTTTTAATGCATTTTTTGTTCAGAAAAATTGGGATATTATTGGTGAAGACACTACACAAGCAATCCATCATTTCTTTTTAACTAATCATATTCCATCTTCCTGGACAGCTACTTCAATTGCTCTAGTGCCAAAAGTAGATAATCCAATCTCTGTTGCTGAATTCAGACCTATCTCCTGCTGCACCATTTTCTATAAGATTATCTCCAAAGTTCTTGCCAATAGAATTCAGTCTATTTTGCCAACTATCATTTCTTCAAATCAGTCTGCTTTTATTCAGGGCAGGAATATTTTAGATAATATTCTACTAACACAGGAGCTACTGTATGATTATAACAGGAAAGGAATCTCTCCAAGGTGCATGTTGAAATTAGATATCATAAAGGCTTTCGACTCCATTGCCTGGCACTCAATACTTGCTATTCTTGCCAGGATGAATTTCCCAATCCCTTTTATTGCATGGATTTATTCATGTATCGCCTCTCCAAGGTATTCTATTTCAAGGAATGGGAAATTACATGGTTATTTCAAGGGTACTCAAAGGGTTAGACAGGGGGGATCCATTATCATCTTATCTTTTCATAATAGTTATGGAGCTTCTAAACTCTTTGTTGATAGAAAAGGTTAAAAGTAAAAAGTTAGAGCGACGTCCAAAGTGTAAGTCTCCTATGATCATTCACTTGCTATTTGCTAATGATTTATTATTATTTACTAAACCTACAGAGAGTAACATCCAATGTATCATACACACTTTACATTCTTTTTACTTGTTAACTGGTTTGCAAATAAACCTGAACAAATCTCACATTCTTATTGTTGGGCTTTCAAGTGTTAGGAAGAATGATTTAATTGTAAAGTCTGGTCTTAAGGAAATGCCATAGAACTCCACCTATTTGGGACTTCCTTTAATCAGTTCTCGTATTTCAATGAACAATTGTGTCCCTCTTTTTGAGAAGATAGTATCTAAGTTATAGGAATGGCCTTCATGTAGTTTGTCTCAAGCGGGTAGATTAACAATTGTACAATCAGTGATTATGTCTTTCACTACTTATTGGACGAGACATTATGTTTTGCCTTGAAAATTGATTAGTATTATAATTGGGGCAATAAACAAATTTCTTTGGAATGGTGATATTTATTCCAAGAAAATGATTCCTATATCCTTTCATAAATTTTTTGATGATAAAATGAATGGAGGATTAGGAATAACAAATATATCACTCTGGAACAAAGCTGTAGTCTCTTGTTATTTTGAGAAATTACATTCGAATGATGGCTGTATGTGGACACAATGGATCAAAACTAATCTGATTGGGAAAAACCATTTTTGGACGATGGATATACCACAAAATTGCAATTGGAGTTGGACGAATATACTGAAACTGAGGAGTGTTTTTCAGCCTTTTGTCCAGTGTAATTACAAGTCTAATACAAAATTATCCTTCTGGTTTGATCCTTGGGTAAAGTCAGGAATGATCTTAAGTATGGTAGTGGATTATAATCTAAGGAGATTATCTGGAATCCCTGAAAATGCCTGTGTAGAGGATTATATTCATGATAGTCATCTGTTACTTCCATATTCTAGTTCTGCAAGTTTAAGAGCATTATGGAAGGATATTACTGACAATTTTGTGGTGCATGGAGATAGACCAATGACATGGAGTAACAAACCTTTCTCTATTCATCATGTATACACACTATTGCAGGGAGAAAAGCAATCATTTCCTTGGGCAAAGAGGATTTGGTCTTCGAATTCATCAGCAAAAGAAAATCTATTGCTCTGAAGGTCATGGCAAACGCAATAAACACTAAAGACAAACTGGTTAAGATTGGAGTTGTTGATAATGGAAATTGCCTGCTGTGTAATTCTGCTTTGGAGTCGAATGTGCACCTGTTTTTTGAATGTAGTTTTTCATATCAAATTTGGCTGAGATTGATGGCTATTGGTGGTTATCACACACCCTCGAATAACAGTAGAATTGAATGGTTTAATCTGTTCAAGGGTACAAGGTGGAAAACTAGTAGGGCTATGATGCTTTTATCCATACTGAAGAAATTCATATATGCCATTTGGTCTGAACGAAACAATATGGCTCTTGGGCAAGGTAGTTTAAATGCTAATCAAGTTTTTGGTATTATTCATGGGAAAATTTTGAAGAAGATTGCAAGTACCAATAGATAGATACTCTAGATTCTATTGCTTTTGGTGATATTTCTGGTTTCTGGTACAAAGTGATGATTTTTCTTTTTTAAGAACTGAAATGTAATTGACTACTAGCAGACTTGAGTTTTTTTTCTATGCTTTTGTGATGTATGTAATCGTTTTTTTTTCTCAATTCTGTCAGTTAGTCTAGGTTATAGTTTTTGTTGTATTTGACAGACTTTTGTAATTAGTTGTTTGTGAATAAAAGTTTTCTTGTTGCCTTTCAAAAAAAAAAAGATGAGGTGATCCCTTCCGCTATGAGTTGGTAGACTTAGGGCATACGTCCGAGTATACCCTAACCACTACCCTAATCGATCGGCTCCCTACTCTATAGATGTCCTATGCTGGCCCCACAGTAGGGGGTATCACTTCCCTAAAGTGGAAACCTAATATGTGCACAGGCCTATCTACTGGTGTCACAGTCGTCTTGTCCCCTCTGCTCGGCCCATGCATGCACATGTCCCCAGTCGGTTTGCGCCGTTCCCACCATCCGTATCATTTGGATCGCTTATAATCAATCAATAAGCGTGCCCCTTCTCTGCCTAGTACGAAGTTCTCTACTCTGATATCAACTACGTGTTACTGACTGAAATGGGTCCCACACAATATGATACAAGTTGCCCCTTTGTCTTGTATCCCCACTAGGTTTTCCACTGACTATGTATACCCAAAAAGGGTGATCTCCAATTACATAGCCCTACACTAGTTATGTATACCCTAAAGGGTGATATTTAATTACATAACTTCCACACAATATGAAACAAACTCTCCCTTTGGACTTGTATCCCCACTAGGCTTTCTATTGACTATGTGTACCCAAAAAGGGTGGTCTTTAATTACATAGCCCTATACTAGTTATGTATACCCTAAAGGGTGATCTTTGATCACATAACTCTATAATGGTTAAGTTTGTGGGCCTGTATATACAAATATTACCCACCAACCCTAGATGTAGTTAACCCTCCCACCGATTCAAGAATGTTAATTTAATGGTTAAGTTTGTAGGCCTATATATATACACTAATATTACCCAACTACCCAAGATTTACTTAACCCTCCCTTTTTACTAAATCAAGTTTACTTAACCTCAACTTAAGTCTAAGTTCACACGATCCCTATGGATTATGTTTGGTTAAGTAGTCCAATTCATTACCATGTCCATTTATGGTTATATTGGGCTAGACCTCCCACATTAGTCCTACAACGTGTGGATGCTGGATATGTCGGTCGGGTCCGGGCAATCTTATTCCACAGTTGGGTCTAACCTCGTGTCTTAGCCCATGTCATATTCACATGCTTGGACCTCTCACATTAGGTTCAACATTAGTGGTCGCTGGATATGCTGGTCGGGTTGGGCAGACTTCCACCACTAATGTAACCTAACCTTATGTCATAAGTGTTAATTTAATTTCAAATTTTAATTGCTAAACATTCCACTTTTGACTAATTAATCTAATTAATTAATCCTTTCCTTTTTATAGGTGTCAATACCTATTTTATTTACAATTTGGATTACACATCAATTCATATAAAGATTTACATGCCAATTATTAACCCCTTTTCCCCATTTCCTATCTAACGTATTCGCACGCAGTTTGGCAGCATCTAGGCTATGAAGTAGCCTAGCTATAACAATGAAAAGGGAATATGATAATCATGACAATCTCAACTTATATTGACATAAACATACTGGCATGGTAACAAAGTGAAAGGACATGTAATTATCATAACGGTGCGGATATTCAAAACTGATAACTTATGCAATGCAATGTCAAATCAAGCATGATGAGATCTAAATGTCTCCTAATTAGATCTAGCATAATTAAGGTGGCATAAAGGTGGATTCACATGTCAAGTTCTCAACGGATTTAGATTAACATTAGGTGCCCAATTACCTAGATCGAGCATAGTAAGGGTGACATTGCAACATGTTTTGATTCAAAAGTTAAATTAACATAAAGGTCCAGATCCAAATAATAATTCTTATGTCCTATAATAACAGATCTCAATAAATCAAAATATGATGTTCTAGATCTAAACAAAGGTTCAATTATCTAGAAAGTGGTAATCTCAAATAAACCACAAACATAGGGAAAATGTAAGATCCGCATATTTAACATGGCGAATTAACTCCAAAAGAATTAGATCTAAAGAAAGTAGATCTAACATATACAAGTTAATATCCCAAAGATGCCACAGATTAAGAATTTACAATAGATCTAATTATGATGAACATTGAGATCCAACCCATAGAATATTTTAGATCCACAAGTATGATAAATCCAAGATGTTTTTTAATTACAAGAGCATATCCAATTCATATTCATAACATGATTACTTTTAAATCTCTAAACCTAAAAATAACTATACTCATAGCGTTGGTTTTAGAGAAACTGACATAACATACTTGCATAAAGGATTAGATCTACTACATGTACCCAAATCATAGTCTTCCATAATCCACATTCATTTATTTAAACCTAAAAGTGACTAAAACTCACAGAAAAAGAATGGATCTTGAATTCTGGTGTCTAATTTCCGAATTTATTAATCTTAACCCTTGATGTAGACTTTGTTTTTTATCTTGAATTTGAGTTGTTATGGCGGCGGCTATGTTAGTTTAAGATGCAGTAGCATATAGGCTCATGAATGATTTAGGGTTTAGGTTAGATGTGATTATATAGAAGTATAGGAATGATTAGAGCCCTTAGATCAGTCTAGGATCAATCTAAGCCATCCAGGCCATTATGACACCTCACCTGGCCAACAAGGAAAGGACACCTAAGCCCTAAACACCAAAAATCGTCATCTGGACACATCAGCACATATCTGGCCGATGGGGTCGACAACTACAGGGGGGTCGACACCTATGTCGACACCCCTATAGGGGGGTCGACACCTATGTCGACACCCCCTGGGAGGGGTCGACACCTCTGAGTGGGAATTTTCCCGCTAAGCCTGCTTCTTTTCTTTTGAATTTTGAATTTCTTTTTGATTGTTAATTACTATTTTAATTTAATTTTTGCTAAAACTTGGAATCTTCTAAGCTCCATAACTTCTTCATATGGAACCCGATTTACGCAAACCCGGACTCTATCTCAAGAAGAATTCCGAGACGAACGCAATGCCGTAACCCGTTTCAGTTAATTGTTTTTCTAAAAATTAAATGTCCTTTAATTTTATAATTTTAATATTTTAAAATTACAGGATGTTACATTCTCCCCTCCTTGAAGGATTTCATCCCCGAAATCTTCAAGTTAAGAAGAATGTATCCTACCATCCAATCATCTATCTACTCAATCATCATCCACAAGCATCCATTGTCCTTAAAAGATTTCTAATGCTATATGAACATATGCAAAAGTGGGTGTATATGCTCCTTATCTAATGCAAAAATCAGGCGGTCTACTAATTCAGTTGACCTCCATAATGCAATGTATGTTAGTGCCATGAATCCAATATGTATGAAACCATCCCTATTATATCATATAAGTTCTATATGTGTGCACACTCATTCGTTCAAATGCAACATCCATACGATGATACGTCCTTTTTCATCCATGAGGGAAAAAAATGCACACACATCCATATGCAGTATGAGAGTGATTGAGCCGATCTTAGTGCCTAGTATGTGTGTATATGCGTCTACAGGTAACTACTAGCAAACTCTTGCATCCACTTGAATCCATCAAACATAACATGTTTCAAACACATGTTTGCATCCATGGGTTCCCTACCTAAAGGTCAAAGATTCGATTGATAGGATACAGACGAATGATAGAAACAAGTACGAAAAAAAGCCTTGGAAAAAGGAGTTAAGAACATAGTTCTAAAGGAAAGGGTATGAAGTGTGATCTTTATCTTTAGTTTCCCAAGTCGCATCCTCGCGGTCTTCTCTACTTTTAATTCCTTCCGCAAGTTTGGCTCCACTTCCTCGGACTCTATACATTTTATTGCCACTTGGATGAGTAGTCATCTTAGATTGATGGGCTTCCTCAAGGACTATCTTTAAGAGGTTTCCCATCCTGATATGATTTATCTATCAAACCTCTTCCCAAGTAGCTCCCCCACTTGCTTACCAAGTTCCCTCTTTTCTTTTAGGGGTTCCATGTCGCACAGGAAATGTAACTGGCTTTGCATTATCCACCTAGTATATTCGAAAACCAATCTCATGCCTTGGGGTAAACCCCAAACCCCATCAAAAACATCAGAATAATCTCGGACTACTGGAACAGATTGCAAATCATCGATAGAAGCATCCAGAGACCCTAGGAAACTAAGCATAACTGACCCTTGTGGGTCATAAGAAATTTCGAGTGTTCTCCTATGACAAGTTAGAGGCCAAACAGCCCTCCTCTCACAATCTAGAATGGTCCCGCACGTTGTAAGCCAATCCATTCCTAGAATTAACCCATAGCCCAAAAACCCAAGCACATATGCATCGCATTCAAACTCGACGCCTACCACAGATAATTTCAAACCCCTACAAATCATCAATAAATGAGCCGAACCATGGGGTTTGAAACAACGGGATCGATAATGATACTAGTAATTAAGTGCAGAGATTCAATTACAGAACTAGATATAAACAAGTGTGAAGCACCATAATTAAAGAGTGTTCTAACTGGAAAGTCTGAAAGAGAAACTAAGCTTTCTACATAAATTTTTTTCTACCTCTTTCAGGAGCACTGATTGCGAGAGCATGCACCTGCTATCCAGAAGTCCCAGCTCTCTGCCCTTGTCCCTGCGATCCTTGTTTCTTTGGGCACTCTGTAGAATATCGTCCAAGTTCTCCGCAATTAAAGCAATTGATCTTCCTTCTCTTGCAATCTTTAATCAAGTTACCTTCCTTCCCGCAATTGTGACATTTCCTCTTATCCCTGTCTTTTTCATCTTTCCCCCCTTTCTTTTGCTGTTATTGCTGTTGCCCTTTCTTGGGCCACACCTTCTTATTCTGCAATCCCTCCACTTTCATGTCTAGAGTTTCTTCCATCTTCGTCTCTTTCTTCCCATCCTTGTCTTCCTCCTATAATAGTGCCATATTCAACAATCTCTCATAAGTCGCGCCCATAGGTATATGGGACATAGCTAGGCTGTGCAGTGGCTCATTCAACCCTTAAACGAAACAGAGAGCCTTTTTATGTGGAGTGTTTACCAACTCCCGTCCGAATCTAGCCAACTGGTTGAATTGGTTTATGTATTCCTTAACCAATAGGCTTCCCTGTTTGAGTGCTAAGAACTTCTCCATCTGTAGGCTTCGTTCATCTTGTGAGAGGAACTTCGTTTCAAACCTCATTCTGAAATCCTCCCAAGTCTCAACTGGTTTTTCAGCATTAGTAACTTCCCACCAAAAAAGGCTTCGTCCTTAAGTAACCTTACAACCAATTGTATCTTCTGCCGATCGTCCACTTCAAAGATAATAAACAAATCTTCTGTTTCCTTGAGCCAGTTTCTTGCTTCCACAATTGATTCAATCCCATTAAAGTTCTTTACATCCATAACTTGAAAGTCTCTACATATCTTCGAGAAAGCATTCACACACGGTGGAGGAGGAGGAACGATGGGTGTGGCTGGAGGAACGTCTCCTTGGCCTTCGGCGTGTGTCGTGGCCTCCAAATACCTTCGGAACCATCCGGGTATTGTGACGCCCTCTGGAAGATTAGGGATGTTTTGTTCCCCAGACATGCTAAAAAAAGGGAAAAGGAAGAATTTTAGATAAAGGACCGAATGATATTACATAGGGCTTCTTGGGGGATATTTTCAAAATAGACTTTTCTTTTTGAAAATACTTTCTTTTATAACCTTTTTGAAAAATATTTTCCAAAACTTTTATCTAATCTGGTAACCTTCTGCTCTAATACCAAGTGTAACACCCCACGTCCGTTAATGTCACTCACAAAGGGAATGCATTAAGTTTCGTGAAGCGTTTAGGTAAACAGACATAGAATATTACAAGACAGATATAAAAAAATTTGTAGCGGAAATAAAAAACTTTATTAAATCTCCAAAATACCTTGTTTCACAATACCATGAGTAATAAAACCATTACAACAAAATCCTTCTATCTTGCATAATCAGAGTACATAGCAATTAAAAGAAAACATTATTCCCCAGTTAAAAGAGTAAGCCATAGCAGAAATAGAGATTCTAGCCATACTTCAGAAGTAGCTCCTAGCAAGTTGATATCCGAATCCTAACTAAGCTTGGGTGTTTCCTCCTTGAGAACCTTGGGGGAGGAATGGAAGAGAGAAGGAAAAACCAAAGGGGTCAGACATAAAGTCTGGCGAGTCTAGTAACTTTTATCCAGTAAATAAATAAAGGTAAATACAACAGGCATATGAAGTGGATAAGAGGGTTCACTGTACAGATGGCAGGTGTGAAAAGGGAGATAAGTTAAGGTGTATATGTATGCTTCACTAAGAAATACTCTGCACTATTACTAGTATAATCAAGATGAGGTGATCCCTTCCGCTATAAGTTGGTAGACTTAGGGCATACGTCCGAGTATACCCTAACCACTACCCTAATCGATCGACTCCCTACTCTGTAGATGTCCTGTGCTGGCCCCATAGTAGGGGGTATCACTTCCCTAAAGTAGCAACCTATGATGTGAACATGCCTATCTACTGGCGTCACAGTAGTTTTGTCCCCCTCTGCCTAGCACATGCACACACATGTCCGCGGTCGGTTTGCGTCGTTCCCACCATCCGTCTCATTTGGATCGCTTATAATCAATCAGTAAGCGTGCCCCTTCTCCACATAGTACGGAGTTTTCTACTCTGATACCAACTATGGGTTACTGACTGAAATGGGTCCCACACAATATGATACAAGCTGTCCCTTTGTTTTGTATCCCCACTCGGTTTTCCACTGACTATGTATACCCAAAAGGGTGATCTTTAACTTCATAGCCCTATAATAGTTATGTATACCCTAAAGGTGATCTTTAATTACATAACTACCACACAATATGATACAAACTCTTCCCTTTATCTTGTATCCCCACTAGGATTTCTATTGACTATGTATACCCAAAAAGGGTGATCTTTAATTACATAGCCCTATACTAGTTATGTATACCCTAAAGGGTGATCTTTAATTACATAACTCTATAATGGTTAAGTTTATGGGCCTGTATGTACAATATTACCCACCAACCCTAGATGTACTTAACCCTCCCACCGATTCAAGCAAGTTTATTTAATGGTTAAGTTTGTGGGCCTATATATATACTAATATTACCCACCTACCCAAGATTTACTTAACCCTCCCTTTTTACTAAATCAAGTTTACTTGACCTCAACTTAAGTCTAAGTTCACACGATCCCTATGGATTATGTTTGGTTAAGTATTCCAATTCATTACCATGTCCATTTATGGTTATATTGGGGTAGACTTCCACATTAGGCCTACAACGTGTGGATGCTGGATATGTTGGTCGGGTCTGGGCAGTCTTATTCCACAGTTGGGTCTAACCTCATGTCTTAGCCCATGTCGTATTCACACACTTAGACCTCTCACATTAGGTTCAACATTAGTGGCTGCTGGATACATCGGTCGGGTCCGGGCATACTTCCACCATTAATGTAACCTAACCTCGTGTCATAAGTGTTAATTTAATTTCAAATTTTAATTGCTAAATATTCCACATTTTATTAATTAATTTAATTAATTAATCCTTTCCTTTTTGTGGGTGTCAATACCTATTTTATTAACAATTTGGATTACACATCAATTCATACAAAAATTTACATGCCAATTATAAACCCCTTTTCCCTGTTTCCTGTCTAACGTATTCGCACGCAGTTTGGCGGCATCTAGGCTATGAAGCATCCTAGATATAACAATGAAAAGGGAATATGATAATCATGAGAATCTCAACTTATATTGACATAAACATACTGGCATGGTAACAAAGTGAAAGGACATGTAATTATCATAACGGTGCGGATATTCAAAACTGATAACTTATGCAATCCAATGTCAAATCAAGCATGATGAGATCTAAAGTCTCCTAATTGGATCTAGAATAATCAAGGTGGCATAAAGGTTGATTCACATGTCAAGTTCTCAACAGATTTAGATTAACATTAGGTACCCAATTACCTAGATCTAGCATAGTAAGGGTGACATTGCAACTTGTTTTGATTCAAAAGTTAAATTAACATAAAGGTCCAGATCCAAATAATAATTATTATGTCCCATAATAAGAGATCTCAATAAATCAAAATATGATGTTCTAGATCTAAACAAAAGTTTAATTATCTAGAAAATGGTAATCTTAAATCAACCACAAACTATGGGAAAAGGTAAGATCCGCATATGTAACATGATGAATTAACCCCAAAAGAATTAGATCTAAAGAAAGTAGATCTAACTTATACAAGTTAAGATCCTAAAGATGCCATAGATTAAGAATTTACAATAGATCTAATTATGATGAACATTGAGATCCAAGCCATAGAATATTTTAGATCCACAAAGCATGATAAATCCAAGATGTTTTTTAATTACAAGAGCATATCCAATTCATATTCATAACATGATTACTTTTAAATCTCTAAACCTAAAAATAACTATACTCATAGCATTGATTTTAGAGAAATTGACATAACATACTTGCATAAAGGATTAGATCTACTACATGTACCCAAATCAAAGTGTTTCATAATCCACATTCATTTATTTAAACCTAAAAGTGACTAGACATCACAGAAAAAGAATGGATCTTGAATTCTGGGATCATATTTCTGAATTTGTTAAGCTTTACCCTTGATGTAGACTTTGATTTTTATTTTGAATTTGATTTGTATGGCGGCGGCTATGTTAGTTTAGGAAGCAACATCATATAGGCTCATGAATGATTTAGGGTTTAGGTTAGATGTGATTATATAGAAGCATAGGATTGATTAGAGCACTTAGATCTGTCTAGGATCAATCTTAGCCATCCAGACCATCACGACACCTCACATGGCCAACCAGAAAAGGACACCTAAGCCCTGAACACCAAAAATTCTCATCTGGACACATCTGCCCTGATCTGGCCGATGGGGTCGACCCCTATAGGGGGGGTCGACACCTATGTCGACACCCTTCGGGGGGGGGGGGGGGTCGACACATCTGAGTGGGAATTTTCCCACTCAGCCCACTTCTTTTATTTTGAATTTCGAATTGCTTTTTGATTGTTAATTATTATTTTAATTTAATTTTTGCTAAAACTTGAAATCTTCTAAGCTCCATAACTTCTTCATACAGAGCTCGATTTACGCAAACCTGGACTTTATCTCAAGCAGAATTCTGAGACAAACGCAATGGTGTAACCTATTTCACTTAATTGTTTTTCCAAAAATTTAGTGTCCTTTAATTTGCTAATTTTAAAAATTTAAAATTACGGGTTGTTGCATTTTTTAAAGACATAAAAATCATATATATGTATATTTCCTTATACCAAAATATGAAGTTAAAATATATAAATCAAAATTAGTATGAAGTTACAAATAGTATTTATTATAATGTAACCCAAAATTGTTGTTATATGTGAAAAAAAATATAAGTTAAACTATATATGCTTAAACTAAAGATATATAAACTTATATTTTATAACAATATCAAATGGTTGAAACGTTTAAATTATTTCAATCATATTAATAATTTCATTAATTTATATATATATTGAAACAAGATATAAGAAAATAAGTAGATAGCAAAAGTTAATAACTAGAACTTGAACTTGCATTTTCTTATTTAAAAGATGGAGGGAAGTTTTAAAGATTAGACTCTTGAAATTCACATTTTAAATTTCATTATGTCAATATGATCATTTTTGTATGTCGACATACATGTAAAAAATGAAAAAACACATTGTTTTGACTTCTTGGTTTTATATTATAGGTTTATATTTCAGGTTTAACTATTTCCTAAAATAACATTAATCCTAATAAACATCAAAATTTATTTTATTATTTTGTTATAATTTGAATTTCAAAATTCAAAAGTAAAATTTGAACTTTAAATTTCAAATTCGAATTTCAAATTTCAAATTTGAGTTTTAAAGTCTTAAATTTCAAATTTAAAGCAAAGGAAACAAGCAAGAAATCAAAGCATACGTTAACCAAAAAAATTAAAAATTAAGGCGTACCAGGTTTTTAGATCCATTTCTTCAATATTCTCTGAATTCTGAATTGATCTTCTATAATTTGATGATGAGATCGGCTTTATTGTGACAGACTCGTTTTTCTGACCAGGATAGTGTATTCATTTGCTAAATTTGAACACCCTGTGGGAAAGATATCGAAGATATAGTAGTTCAACCAACTTGGCCCCAAAATTTGAATTTGAATTTTAAATGAATAGACACTTCAACTACTATATAAAGGCCAAAAAGTCATGTCTCTTCATAACCACTTCTCTTCTTCTTCTCGTTTTTCATTTTCAATCAAACTTTCAAGAGGCATAACTTCTTCGTTTCTTGATGGAATTGGACGAAATCAGCGGAAAATCGAAGAGAAATCCAAGGACGACAATCTAGTAACAGCTTGGGGATGAATTTGGATGGCACTGGGGTGAACCAAGTCAAAATAGTAAGAGGAAAACAGAAAATCCTGTAATAGTTTTTCTGTTTTGAATAGTCAACTTCGAATCACCATATCTCACTCAATTTTTATCGGAATTTGATGATCTACCGATCAAAACGACCGCAAGAACGAGAACTACAATCTGGAAAAGGATTTGGAACAAAATAGTCTAACTTGTGGGTGCAATTTGAAGATTATTATTGGAAGTTTTAGTTTCCTTCTCTCTTTTGTTCCCCAAAAGTTCATTTGATCAATTCTTGATGGATTCACATGAAACCAGCAGCATTACAAAGCAAATGACGAGAAGTACAGTATGAAGATAAGTTGTAGATAAAAATCCAAAGTTATAAATTTATCTGGTACCCATTTCTTTGCTGATTTATATTATATATATATTCATTTCTTCTTGATGTATCTTTATGAACCGTCATTACTCTTCTCCTTTTTTTATTTCTTTTCTTTATTTGAATTCTCAATAGCCATCATTTCGGAGTTTGAAATACCAGCAGCCATGTAACCCATCTTTTCAGAGTTTGAATTTCCAATACCAAAATAACACATCTTTCCCTGTAAAACAACATAGCTTTTCAAAGAATCAAGTAACTTTTCAAATAATTCAAATGACTTTCCAAATAATCAAACGAATTTTCAAGTAATCAAATGACTTTTCAAAATAACTAACTACAATAATATCATGATGGTTTTTTTAACATATCCATATATCTAAAAATTCAAAAATTTTAAAATTCAAAAAATTCAAAATTTCAAAATTTCAAAATTCAAAAATCAAATCATAGTAACCTGATTGTCAATAAAATTGAATGCAGACCTTATCTAATACTGATGCAAATCATATATTTAAACTAGTGTTATAAATCATTTCAAAATTTTCCATTTATAATTTTCAAAAATCAGACTATGAACTTATTGGAAGACCTTGCTTTGACACCAATTGTTAGGGAATGCGGAATGGATCATTAAGGCAATGCAAACACTAGAGGGGGTGAATTTTATTTTGAGAATTTAAACAAAATCTAAAAATTATGTGAACTACGAGATGAATCAAACACCACAAACACAATCATAGACACAGATTCAAACACATATACAAAACAAACGGAAATAAAGATGCAGAAAAGAAAAGAACACACCAGATTTTATACTGGTTCGGATTACTCCTACGTCCAGTCCTGCACAATGTTGGATTGCACAGAGTTTTATTACTATTCAATAGTCAAGTACACCCTCCTTGATTTCACGGCTACAAGGGATACCACCGATTACTACTTCCCTGATTTCTCCACTACAAGGAATCATCAATTCCTACTTCCTTGATTTCTCGGCTACAAGGATACCACCGATTTCTCTTTTACTCAACCCAAACAATTACAAATAGCCTTAGAATTCTTTAATAGCACTTGATTCAGAGAGAGATGAGAAGAGAGTGTTGACATAAGAAGTTTGATCAAAACGGAATTGAATTCGATAGAGTATAAGTGTAGAAATCATAAAAATGATTAAGAATATTATATAATGAAAGTGGAGAAGAAGATATGTTTAAAAATTCGGTTTTAACCCTTTTTAAAGCGTGTTAAAGGTTGCAACGTTTCTGAATCGTTTCAAATAGTGGAAAGACACTTCCTTTCAAAATTGAAAAAATGACAGTTATATGTCGACATGGTGTTTTTGTTATATCGACATACCCTAGTGTATTTTTGAATTTTAAAACATTTTTTCAACTGTTTTAATATAAATATAATTCTGTAAATTCTTGAATCAAAATATAGTATTGTAAATTAATATTATAAAGTAGAAAATCATATGAAAACATAACTTTAAACCATATAAACATATTTATAAAATTATAAGGTTTTGAACTATATAAATATAAAGTATAAGAATATAAATATATAAAATTTAAGTTTGAAAAATAAATAAGAATAAGAAATGAAAAAAATAGAAAAGATAGAAAATAAAATAGAGAGAATTGAGGATAGAAAATAGAATTTGAAAACCAGAATTTGAATATTGAACCTGGAGTGCTATTTAGAGTCTTACATAATCTAGACTCTATAACTATGTTAATCTTGAACTATTAAAATATTGAATACTCACGAGTCTTGAAATTTCTCTAATCTTTGAATCTCTATCATCTTTAAAATTGTACAGTCTTCAGTAATTTTTCGTGTATAAAATTCAAGCATATGTATATTTGTGTGTGTATATATATATTCTATACAAAAAGTGTTAGTATATATTTTATAATCAATGATAATTGAAATAAGGTTGATGTCATCAAAACTCCATTCTCCAACATGTACAAACTGACAAGGGAAAAATGGTCACAAATAAAATTTGTAAAAATTATGGACATGTCTCACATCTCCATAAGCAACATATTAAAATATAAGAATAATCCAACCCTCAGGGAATAAAATAAAAATATTTTACGAACCTCCGATACGTAAAATGCGGGTTGTTACAGAGGCCAATGCCACCAACTTGCCTTCTTCACTTCCTTAGAATATATATATCGCATCTTTTCAAGAGATCACCTTTGCAGTAAAGTAGGTTATGTTGGTGATAAACGGTTCCTCATATTTTTCCACTGATAAAATTTTGTTTTTGTTGGTGAGTTTTCTAGTCTTGCTAGTGCATTTTCCTTCTCACCTTTTCTCCAACTTGTTATATGGAATTTATTTCCGTGTCTTGTCACCTTAACTTGGAATGTGCTACTAGTCATGCAATTAATATCCTTTTTTTTTACTTTAGCATTACGTTGTCAATATTTTAGACTTGTTTTACATGGGTCATCCACTATAATCGTGTCATTACTTGAAAGCATTTTCGTATCATGTAGGAAATTGTGAATTTGAACTATTACACCCCTAATTTTAATATTACATTGTTCTGAAAATTCAATTGGATGAATTAAATAAAATAATGTAGTGGCATAATGAGAGAAATATTTGATAACTAAAATATTTTGGCCTTAGTAAATGATTAGATTAGAGCTTAAAACAAGAAACGACTTATAGGAAAGGCAACATGGCAACATATTGGCGCTTCACACCTTAACCCTTCAATCCCCGATTCATTCTCTCATTTCTATACAAACTTTAAAATAAAGAACATATTTTAGCAATTATCCCTATTGTTTCGCAATGTTTTTCATGTTTAACCATTGTTTAGATAGAATAAAAAATTATGGGAATTAATTTGAGTTAATTAGATTAGGTTATGGATAGAAAGATATGATCTGTTTCTTCAAATACTTCGAAATTTTATTATGTCATGCTTAAGATGATTCAGAAATGAGTTTTAATTTTCATAATTTTGTAAGCAATTGTGAATATATTATAAATTTCCCAAGGTGGAGATTAGAGAAAATTTTGAGATTTGATAAATTTCAATTATCAAATAATGAATTATACCTTGAAATTTTTATAGGATGAAGAGAAGGATATTCCTGAATTATTGCGATTTTAGGAGATTTTTCTCATTTAAAAGTGAATTACTATTAATTGTTTTATCTTGAAAGCTTAACAAAAATAATTAATTAATCATTTGTTTAAGATTTGTCTCTGGATAGGATCGAGACACAATTTGTATAATTTTTGAAAAGTGTGTTTAAATTTTGAAATCGACTAATAATATTTTAACATATACAAGGAGTTGGTAAAAAATTAGCGTTTTAGTTTATAAGAACACAGTTTTTCTTTTACTTATGGTTTCGCCTAGGCCATTCTAAATCATGTCACCTATATTTGTTTCGCTTTGCATTGCAACGATGAAACACATGGCATTAACTAGTTATAAAGTTATTTGTGGTAAAGCAGAGGTTTAAACATGTAAGGGCGAATTCAACGTTCTGTATCAACTTGGTTGAGTTGTTTCTCTTAAATTATAGGGACAGTTTGGTTGAAGTCCCCATTCGGTTTGAAAATACACCAAAATTCCTTATTAAAATAATATGCAAATTAGGTCCTAGAATTAAGTACCAAATAATTGCATAAATTTATGTAATAATTCAGTGAACAGTTACAGATTTTATGCAATTATTTCCAAAAATTACTAATATTCCTGTAATTAATCAATGAATTTGTTAAAATTTCCATAATTATTCAGCAAAAAATGCAGAGACTTCTACATTTTGGTGACATCCCATCCCGAGATGCATTTTAAAAAAGAGAATTAACGAGTAATTCGTCTACTAATACGAAGAATAGGGATGTTTAGGAGCGACCATCTATAGTCCTATATTAAATCAATCTTAAGCATGTCCAAAATGTGCTAAAATAATTTCCTTCCACAAGAGGTTCAACACACTTAAAACTTGTCTAATACATTACTATAGTGGCTCAAGAATCTATTCTAAACAAAACACGATATATATAATAGTCACATATCATAGAACAGTCAACATGATCATCGATATATAGATACATCAAGTATGATACATAGTGTGTTACAAAAGAGGTGATATAATTACTAAATACAAATATACATCATATATGTACAACTGAGTCAAAAGTGTCTAAAAGATGCTACAAAAAAACCATGCTATACAGCCCAAAAGTCAGTAGAATGTCCACGAAGATGAGAGATAGCCAAAATAATCCAAGAAACCTAACCTACAACTCAATCTGACTGAACAATAAACGCAAGGGTTAGGCTAATTGAAAGACGAAGTAGACGATAATGATATAAGGTTCTACAAGGGAAAACATTTTTTACTACGAGAAGAGTAAGTTTGAGATGACATATAAATTAAGTTCACAGTCAACATGATATTAATATAAGGCAATTCACTTCGATCACCAAGTATTAGCTTTGAGCCAAACACATATAAATATTTAAAATACAAATGTCATCATAACACATATACCAAATTATCATCAAAATACTCCAAAAACTGCAAAATAAATGTAACACCCCGCTTTTTTAATGAAATTAAAAATATGGAAATATGTATATATATTATATACATAAATATATTTAAGAGAAAAATTAAATAATGATAATAAAATTGCATGTAATAAGCTCATGCAGTGAAATGAAGGAATAAGATTAACAAAAGAAATTACATGTAACATATGAAATGAGAAGAAATGCAATGTAATGAAATTAAAATTGCATGCGAACATTTAAAAAGAAATAAAAAGGAAAATTTGAAAAGCTTCCAGAATTTGGTCATGAAATTAGCGTCTTTGCATTCCTGGCAATTTTCTAGTCAATTTAGACCTATGGTTTATAGAAAACTGATTTAAAATGAAAGACATATCTTTAATTTAAATAATGTAACAAAACATGAAAAAGAGGAATGAGAAAAAGGATATCTAGCATTGTCATAAGTCTTGTTAATAAAAGACTTAGTAGCTCAGTTGGTTAGAACATGTGACTTGTATACTAGAGGTTGAGAGTATGATTCCCACTAGCGTCATATGCTTTTATTTAAGGGAATGGCTAAAAAATGGCTTAGTGTGAAAGCGGTTAAAAAGTGGCTTAGTATGAAAAGGGTTAAAAGGGGGTTTAATTGAGAGAATGTTTCAAAAGAGGAAAAATATATATTAATTGGTTTTAAATTTGAAATTGTTCACATATAAAAGATAAGCATACGCGCAAGAGTTGAATACATATGAACATAATTCTGAATAAGGGTTGCACGCGAACAAAAGAGGATATTTGAAATTTGATTATTGATAAATCAAATTTCAAATAAATAAATAAATATATATATATGATGTGTAGGGGGTATCGACACATGTGTCGACACCCAAGCAAGGGGGTCGACACCCCTCTGCTGCTGTGCATCACGTTGCACACATAGCGCGTTTTTATTGGTTAATGTTTGTTTTTTTGGCAAGGCGGCCATTCCCTATTGGTAAGATGATGTGGTTAGCTTTGATGGAGTTTTAGGTTAAATCTAAAGGACTAGATTTGTTTAGCATGCCTATAAATAAGGTAGCTAGGGTTACTTCATCCTCACAATTTCTTAGGCGACGCCAAAACTCTACCTCCAAACCTATTCTTCTTCCTCTTCTTCTTCAATTAGAGAAGGCTCTGCCCTTTTCTCTTCTCCTCCAAAACATATTCAAAATAAAAATAAAATGAAGATTAAATCTAGGCTTCCTCTTCTTCTTCAAAGTTAGAGAAAAGAATTCAGATTTGCGATAAAAGCGCCTAGATATATGCTATGTATGAGGTGGAAGAGTAGATATGGATTAGATTCAAGATTATTCAAGGTTGGAAAGAAAATCAAGGTGAGTGGGTTTAAATTATAATTTTGAATAATGGTATATGCATCGTTTGACATTCCCCATTTATATAAAGATTAATTGAAAACATGCTAATTACTACAGTCTTAATTTTATGTTTATTCTATTCTTCTCCTTCTATTTCCCTATTTATTTTTAAGGCTAGGCTACCTTCGAGACTAGTCCAATCTCTCTGAAATATGCACACGAACGAAATTGAGATAATTGAAAAATTTTGGATACGATAATGATAAAGGGAATAAGGGGATATCGTTTAATTGGATATAAGACTGTAATTTTGGGAAAAATTGATGATTGGAATTTGGGAATAATTGAAATAAATATGAAAAATTGGAAAGGTTTGGGGAGCATGTAAATAAAAGTAATTGTCATAAGATTGATGATAATTATGAAATTGGTTTGGGCATGATTTGGTATAACTTATTTACATGGAAATATAGGCATAACTTGGATTAGAATTGTAAGCATAATTTGAATTAGAAATTATGGGTAATTAAAATATATTATAATCCAAGACTTGAAATTGGGCATGAATCAAGAAAAAAACAATGAATGCCCAAGACACGAGGTTTGATTTGGTTTGCGGTAGAAGTCTGCCTGAAACCTCCCGACATATCCAGCAACCGTAAACAGTAATCTAATGTGAGAGGTCTTAGGTGGAAATTGGACCCGTAATGGTGTCAAGACACGAGGTTAGATTCGGATGCAGTAGAAGTCTTCTCGGAACCTCCCGGCATATCCAACAACCAAAAACGGCAATCTAATGTGAGAGGTCTTGCGCGTTTACGGACATAATAAATAATAATGAACACTTAACCAAGACGACACATGTAAGGTTGACATGGATATAATAAAGGAGTTAAGTGGGTAACATGGGTAGCATGGATAATTTGTTGAATTGGAATACTTAACCTAATTAAATTTGTAGTGGTGTTACGAACCAACTGAATTGAGTAAGGGTTAAGTAAACTAGTTAAAGAAGTGGGAAGGGTTAAGTTAATCTTAATTAATGCCAAAATGGGGAATGATAATAACCTATTCTTAATGAACTTGAATAAGAAAAGGAAAGATAATAGGTAGGCTTGTCCTAGGGACAATTGGGAATTATAACTTATGGAAGAAGGTAAGTTATGAGGAATGGTAAGGGGAAAATGAAATAACTTATATAATAAGGTAAGACATAATTAATTGTAAATTAAGTAATCTGTAGAGGCAGAAATAAATCTACAAATAAAGATAACATAAGTAATATGAATGAAAAGGGATTAGGACATAACAAGAGATTGGTTGATTTGAGTAATTCTCTGAGTGTCAATCTGATGTTGATTTCGGTCTTCGGGGTGGATACTTAGGGAGTTATTATCTTACCAATGTATATGTGAATTAAGATGTACTTAATTATAAATTAAGTAGAACATGTTATGGTAACCATAAGATGGAATAATGAATAGATTATGAGGATAACATGTTGTAGGCTTATTAATAAACTTAAATGGGTTAAGTTATAAATGTAATTAATATGCAAGGGTAACTTGATAAACTTAAAAAGGAAGTTAATGTGAATGAGAATAACCAAGTTAAATGAGAAAACTGAAGAGGTAGCGCGAGCGAGTAATTAATGATTAGACGTAGGGTCTAATGAAATATTAAACTGAGGCTCTTGGAGTAGTCCGTACGTTATAAGATGAATAGCCCAACGAGGTAGATCACTACGGTGTCATAAGGCACGAGGGGAGCGCACGTTCATCTGATTTATCTGGCAGCTCCAACGGACTGGAAGGGGAAGCACGCGGCTTCCTAAGGCGTTAAAGGTGCTCCTAGTAGTCCTTTGTGTGGTGGCAGATGTTTAAGGCTGTGCCTGCAGAGGTTGGGTCTGCACGTAACTACTAGGTGGGCGGGCCTTTACTGCAAGGATATCTTGGTAGTCAGAATGTTGTACGCGGTGATGGAAAAGGTGATTCGACGGCTGCCTCAACGGAGGCGGAGGGTCAGGACCAATAAGGATAGTAGGTCGTCGAGTGTCTGTCATCGGCCGCCAGGAGGATGCGGAATGACTAGAGCTAGACCCAAGATACCATTAACTATTCACTATCATGGGACCGTTGTTGAGGGGAGACGCCACATGGATGTTTAGATTGTTTGCTTAGGGGCTTGTCGCTTAGCTCTTGTAGTCTTTACTAGTTGAGGGAGGGGCTAAGGTGGAGCTATAGCCACCATAGTAAACAGACCCTAGGGATATTTGTTTGAGAGGCTCTTAAAGGCGGGCCTGTATAGATATGAGGAAAGCTCCCAACTGAGTTCCGTGTTTCTTGTGTAGCCATGCCATGAAATTCGGGCACGCACACGATAGGTTTGCGGGTTAGGCATTGAATAAGTTTGAAAATATGTATGTGGGAAAGTCTAGATACATGCATGTCTGCTCTGGGTGCTGTATCGTAGACTCTAGGGCATTACTCGATGAAGGAATTTAACTCAATGAAAAAGTCGAGGATAGCAGTCGGTATGCTTACGTACTACAGCGATAGTGGTTCTATGCGGATATAGCGTTTTTATATATGTAAAGAGATATGTACATTATTATGGCATAGGATGAGGGACTACGCACATAAATGTGGTGCTAAGGAGTAGATCGTGCGAGTGGGGTACCATGCGGTGTACCTCAGTTTGGGGGCAGCTACATATATATTATATTAGGTTAATCTACTAGGGAGTAGATGGGTGCGACGTGTGTTTGTAAGCCTTGAGTGCTAATAACACAGATAACCTAATAAATAAGAAATGTAATTAAATAGTATATGTAGGATTGTCCAGAAGTGTTATTTAAGTGCAGTCACCAGAACTTGTGTTCTGACCCCCTCCTCATAACATTCGCAGGTTAGGTTCATGACAGAGACTGTATAGCTTTGGATACTGGTTTAGCAGTATTGTTATTAAGGTAAAGCTAAGTTTTAATTAGATTATATTTTATTCATTCCGTTGTGAGATATTTTCCGAACTTTGAAATGTTTTATGTCACTGTCTTTTCTGCAGGATACCAGAGCAAACCAACTCAGGTTTCGATGGACTGGGTTTTTGAAAAAAATTGGTCCATCGGAATTCGGGTTGTTACACTTGGTATCGGAGCCAGATTTAGGATTCTTATATAGATAATGATTGAGCGTATTTGTATTTTTAAAAATATAAATTTATTATATATATAAACCTAGATCCATAGGGGAGCCCACTAGAAAGAAAGAGAAAAACGTTGAAAGAAATGGGATATCTGTTTTGTACACTAAAGAAATGAACATGAAATTATAAAAGTTTTGGCTAAAGAGTTTATGGTGTTTTCAAGTTTTAATCTTAAAAGTAGCTTTGATGTTTGAAAGAGATATGTTAGAAACATATTTATAAAAATGCATACTGGGTTTTAAAGTAAAGTGGGGTATACTTTGTAAATTAATAATTTCTTGTTTTACAAGAATCCTCTCATGAAAAAGTGTACATTATAGAGCATGTATAGCTCACTAGTTTTCATATTTTAATATATGAAAGAATTAAAAAGTAAAGCATACAAAATGTTGCACTTTGAAAAAGGAAGTTTTGAAATGTCTATTCGGTTGACAATAAATTTTGATTATTGTTTTAAAAAGAAATTTTTTTGGTAGACAGAATAAGTTGTAGAGAATAAGAATAGAGTAGTTGTTTGCACCTTGTGGTAAATAGCTAAATTAAAATTGTAGGTAGAAACAATGTAAAACCAATTAAGAAATAGTTGTCTTTGTCTACTCCAGTTTTTGTGGTTTGAAAAATAAAATGATGTTCTGTATTTTTATGTTGTGACATGTTTTTACGGTTTGGCGAAAGTGAGTTTTGGAGATGAAAATAAAAGTTTTAGCTTTTTTAATTTTTGAAATAAAAGGGGGCAAAACCATGTTTTTAAAATAATAGAGTAGATAAGGATTATCTTGGAATAATAATAAAAAATTCATGTAGAATGCATAAGCATTGTAAAGCTTAGGATTGTTGGTTGGAAGAAAAGTGTAGGCTAGTAATACACAACAAGGACTATTAGTGACTACTAGATAGAGAAGGGCAAGTGAGATTTGAGAGTTTGTGGTTGGACTTTTCTTAAGTGAAACAGTCTTAGGATTCTTGGCTCTCAGCAGTAGCTATGTAGGATTATAGAATAGCTTATTTTAAAATAAACTTAAATCACTGGATTAAGTCAAATAAACTAAGAAAGAAAATAGCCTAACTAAAAAAACAACAAATTCAGTGAAGCAACTAACATGACAGGAAAAGAAAATGAAAATCTTAAGAAAAGATGGATAAAAATGGAAAATATTCCAAGATAAGTTGAAAAAGAAAAGAAAATTTTCTTATGTGGATTGTGCTTGGATAGGAAAATAGGAAACTTTTGTAGAGTAGATACATAAAATCCAAGTACAATTAGAAAAGGTACTTAAAAGAAAAACGGAAGTTGTGAATTTTTCCGTCTTATACCCTTTTGTAACATAAGAAATCAAATTTAGAAAATTAGATTTTTCTAAATTTTGAAATTTAATGATGATTGGTAGGGTTTTGGATGCAACAGTTGGATGAACTATGCTCTTACTCTATAAGAGTGTGGGAAAATTTGGGTGAAAAATGTTTTGATTTTTCAAAAATATTGCATTCATATAGAACTGCAAGTATATTTAGGATGTGAGCATCATGTTTTAAAAGAGATTTAACAATTTGCATACGTATAAGTGGTACCAATTAGGCTTACATACATTACTATAATGTATTTCACTTTGCACATGTGCACAATGTTTGTAAAAATTGGATGCACACATGGTGGATGTATATTACAATAGGGATTAGCTATTTAATCCCTATCAAATTTCGGAGATGAACTTTCTTAAAGGTGGGAGAATGTAACACCCAGCATTTTTAATGAAATTAAAAATGTGGAAATAAGTCTATATATTATATACATAGATATATTTAAGAGAAAAAATAAATAATGACAATAAGATTGCATGTAATAAGTTCATGCATTAAAATGAAGGAAAAAGATTAATAAAAGAAATTACAAGCAATATATGAAATGAGAAGAAATGCAATGTAATGCAATTAAAATTGCATGCGAACATTTAAAAAGAAATAAAAAGGAAAATTTGAAAAGCTTCCAGAATTTGGTTACGAAATTAGCGTCATTGAATTCATGAAAATTTTCTGGTCAATTTAGACCTATGGTTTGTTGAAAACCGATTCAAAATGAAAGAGATATCTTTAATTTAAATAATGTAACAAAATATGAAAAAGAGGAATGAGAAAATGGATAATATCTAGCATTATCATAAGTCTTGTTAACAAAAGACTTAGTAAGTCAGTTGGTTAGAACATGTGACTTGTATAGAAAAGGTTGAGAGTTCGATTCCCACCAGCGTCATATGTTTTTTTTAGGGAATGACTAAAAAGTGGCTTAGTGTGAAAGCAGTTAAAAAGTGGCTTAGTTTGAAAAGGGTTAAAAGAGAGTTTAATTGAGAGAATGTTTCAAAGGAGGAAAAATATATATTAATTGGTTTAAAATTTGAAATTGTTCGCATATAAAAGATTAGCATTTGCGCAAGAGTTGAAAACATATGAACATAATTCAGAATAAGGGTTGCGCACGAACAAAAGAGGATATTTGAAATTTGATTATTGATAAATCGAATTTCAAATAAATAAATAAATAAAATATATGACGTGTAGGGGGTGTCGACACACCCTGCTACTGCGCATCACGTTGCACACATGGTGCGTTTTTATTGGTTAATGTTTGTTTTTTTTTTGCAAGGGAGCAATTTTCTATTGGTCGGATGACGTGGTTAGCTTTGATAGAGTTTTAGATTAAATCTAAAGGACTAGATTATTTTAGCATGCCTATAAATAAGGTAGCTAGGGTTACTTCATCCTCCCAATTTCTTAGGCGATGCCAAAACTCTGCCTCCAAACCTGTACTTCTTCCACTTCTTCTTCAACTAGAGAAGGCTCTGCCCTTTCCTCTTCTCCTCCAAAAAATATTCAAAATAAAAATAAAATGAAGATTAAATCTAGGCTTCTTCAACTTCTACAAAGTTAGAGAAAAGAATTCAGATTTGTGATAAAAGCGCCTAGATGTATGCTGCGTATGAGGTGGAAGAGCAGATATGGATTTGATTCAAGATTACTCAGGTTGGAAAGCAAATCAAGGTGAGTAGGTTTAAATTATAATTTTGAATAATGGTATATGGATCGTTCGACATTCCCCATTTATATAAAGATTAATTGATAAACATGATAATTACTATAGTCTTAATTTTATGTTTATTCTATTCTTCTCCTTCTATTTCCCTATTTATTTTTAAGACTAGGCTACCTTCGAGTCTTGTCCAATCTCGCTGAAATATGCGCACAAACGAAATTGAGAAAATTGGAAAAGTGTGGATACGATAATGTAAAAGGGAATATTGGGATATCGTTTAATTGAATATAAGACTGTAATTTTGGGAAAAAATTGATGACTAGAATTTGGGCATAATTGAAATAAATATGAAAAATTGGAAAGGTTTAGGGAACATGTAAATAAAAGAAATTGTCATAAGATTGATGATAATTATGAAATTGGTTTGGGCATAATTTGGTATAACTTGTATACATGGAAATATAGGCATAACTTGGATTAGAATTGTAAGCATAATTTAAATTATAAATTATGGGTAATTGGAATATATTATAATCCAAGACTTTAAATTGGGCATGAATTAAGAAAAAATTAATGAATACCTAAGACACGAGGTTAGATTTGGTTTGCAGTAGAAGTCTGCCCGGAACCGCTCGGCTTATCCAGCGACCGCAAACAGTAATCTAATGTGAGAGGTCTTAGGTGGAAATCGGACTCGTAATGGTGTCAAGACACGAGGTTAGATTCAGATGCGTTAGAAATCTTCCCGGAACCTCCCGGCAAATCCAGCAACCGCCAACGACAATCTAATGTTAGAGGTCTTGCGCGTTTACGGACATAATAAATGATAATGAACACTTAACAAAGATGGCACATGTAAGGTTGACATGGATATAATAAAGGGGTTAAGTGGGTAACATGAGTAGCATGGATAATTTGTTAAATTGGAATACTTAACCTAATTAAATTTGTAGTGGTGTTACGAACCAGCTGAATTGAGTAGGGGATAAGTAAACTAGTTAAAGAAGCGGGAAGGGTTAAGATAATCTTAATTAATGCCAAAATGGGGAATGATAATAACCTATTATGAATGAACTTGGATAATAAAAGGAAAGATAATACGTAGGCTTGTCCTAGGGACAAGTGGGAATTATAACTTATGGAATAGGGTAAGTTATAAGGAATGGTAGGGGAAAATGAAATAACTTATGTAATAAGGTAAGATGTACTTAATTGTAACTTAAGTAATCTGTAAAGGCAAGAATAAATCTACAAATAAAGAAAACATAAGTTATATGAATGGAAAGGGATTAGGACATAACAGGAGATTGGTTGAGTTGAGTAATTCTCTGAGTGTCAATCTGATGTTGATTTCGGCCTTCAAGGTTGATACTTAGGGAGTTATTCTCTTACCAATGTATATGTGAATTAAGATGTACTTAATTATAAATTAAGTAGAACATGTTATGGTAACCATAAGATGGAATAATGAATAGACTATGAGGATAACATGTTGTAGGCTTATTAATAAACTTAAATGGGTTAAGTTATAAATGGAATTAATATGCAAGGGTAACTTGATAAACTTAAAAAGGAAGTTAATGTGAATGAGAATAACCAAGTTAAATGAGAAAACTGAAGAGGTAGCGCGAGCGAGTAATTAATGATTAGACGTAGGGTCTACTGAAATATTAAACTGAGGCGCTTGGAGCAGTCCGTACGTTATAGGATGAATAGCCCAACGAGGTAGATCACTACGGTGTCATAAGGCACGAGGGTAGCGCACGTTCATCTGATTTTTCTGGCAGCTCCAACGGACTGGAAGGGGAAGCACGCGGCTTCCTAAGGCGTTAAAGGTGCTCCTAATAGTCCTTTGTGTGGTGGTAGATGTTTAAGGCTGTGCCCGCAGAGGTTGGGTCTTCGCATAACTACTAGGTGGGCGGGCCTTGACTGCAAGGATATCTTGGTAGTCAGAATGCTGTACGCGGTGATGGAAAAGGTGATTCGACGGCTGCCTCAACGGAGGTGGAGGGTCAGGACCAATAAGGATAGTAGGTCGTCGAGTGCCTGTCATCGGCAGCCAGGAGGATGCAGAATGACTAGAGCTAGACCCAAGATACCATTAACTATTCACTATCATGGGACGGTGGTTGAGGGGAGATGCCACATAGATGTTTAGATTGTTTGCTTAGGGGCTTGTTGCTTAGCTCTTGTAGTCTTTATTAGTTGAGGGAGGGGTTGAGGTGGGGCCATAGCCACCATAGAAAATAGACACTAGGGATATTTGTATGAGAGGCTCTTAAAGGCGGGCCTGCACAGATATGAGGAAAGCCCTCGACCGAGTTCCGTGTTTCTTGTGTAGCCCTGCCATGGAACTCGGGCACGCACACGATAGATGTGCGGGTTAGGCATCGAATACGTTTGACGATACATACATGGGAAAGTCTAGATACATGCATGTCTGCTCTGGGTGGTGTATCGTGGACTCTGGGGCATTACTCGATGAAGGAATCTAATTCGATGAAAAAGTTCTAGGAAACGCTTATGTAATACAACGATAGTGGTTCTATGCGGATGTTGTGTTGTTATATATGTAAAGAGATATGTATGTTACTATGGCATAGGATAAGGGACTGCACACATAAATATGGTGTTTCGGAGGAGACCGTGCGAGTGGGGTACCATGGGGGTGTACCTCAGTTTGGGGGTAGCTACATATACATTATATTAGGTTAATCGACTAGGGAGTAGATGAGTGTGACGTGTGTGTGTAAGCCTTGAGCGCTAATAACACAGATAACCTAATAAATTAGAAATGTGATTGAACGGTATATGTAGGATTATCCAAAGTGTAATTTAAGCCCAGTCACCAGAACTTGTGTTCTGACCCCCCTCCTCATAATATTCGCAGGTTAGGTTCATGACAGAGACTGTATAGCTTTAGATACTGGTTTTCCTGTATTTTTATTAAGGTAAAGGTATGTTTTAGTTGCATTATATTTTATTCCTTCCGTTGTGAGATATTTTCTGAACTTTGACCTGTTTTATGTCTTTGTCTTTTCTGCAGGATACCAGAGCAAACCAACTCGGGTTTTGCTGGATTGGGTTTTTGAAAAAAAAAATCGGTTCGTCGGAATTCGGATTGTTACAATAAACTCATAAGATTTAACTCCAAGGAAATGATCACAAATCTCAGATCCCCACATTAGCCGTAAGGCTATAATGGATATTCATTATAATATATCACCAAACATGGATCCGAAACATCAAAACCACCAAAGGCACAAAATGGATCCAAAACATCAATAATTATTGCATGTGCATGACAAAAGAGCTCCCCTCCCCCACGGAGGTTATTCCAAGTACTATACACGTATTTAGGCTTTGATTACTATGACCCTTAGGCCGAATGTATCATGACCTCCTTCCCAGGTCAAGTAAGTACGCGTACAAGACTTCTCCCCGAGCCTATCTCCCCCCGGGAAGCAATTGTTGGCACAACAACAAATAATAGAGAATGTGTCGCAGCACCCAACAATAACTCGGAAATGAAAGCAGTACGTCTCATACTAAAAGTTTCATATATTGATTTACTCAAGCTAATTTACTCCACATCGAAAAACAACAAATATCTTTGATCAATGTGTCAAGAATTAACTGATATAATTAATCACGTGTCACATACCATGTGATTGATTGCATCATTTAAATCACGTTCTCGCTTTCTCGAAGTATCCAAGAAAGTCTAACTTTATACATGGAGAATAATCAGTTTTGAGAAATTAAGATTACAAATCAATTGAGAAAATGTTCGGATTATTTATTTATAATTGTCTATGTTTTAAAAATATTGATTGTACTATTGCCTTGAAATATTTTTATCTATAAAATTAATACATAGAAAAACAGTTGTCTCAAGTCTAAATATGCTTAAATATAGAGAAAATTTTAGTCTCAAAGTCACTTTATTAAAACGTGCATAATGTAGAAATCAACACGTAAATAGACAACAAACCTCAACCCAGACACATACCTATTTCATGTAATCCGAATGGTGGATACACTAAAATTTAGGCATATGAATGGCCATCAAAAGAAAAACTTCAAATCAACTTGTACACAAGTTATATAGAAAAACCAAGCTAACTAGTGCATAAATGTCATGAAAACATTTAGCTATATTTTTCAAGTTCAAATGCATAATAAGATCAGTCTTTCAATGATAGGTCAACGCAAAGAAGTTAATTTTCCACCATCTAAACATCAAAATGACAACACACACAAAAGTTAAAGAACAAAGTATAAGTTTCCAAAAGTTTAAAAATGGTCAACATTCCATTGGTAACATAATTATGATCCAGATGGTTTTCAGATAATTATATATACATGACAGGCCAGCGATAAATAACTATTTTTTCACCATATATATTTCAAAATCACACAAAACATAATAGTTGTAGCATAAATCCTATGGTTTCCATAACATCAAGAATTTCCAAATACCGATCAGTCGGGTAAAAGTTACGTTCAAGAGAGTTTTCAGATAATTGTATATATTTTGTCTTTCAGTAGCAGGCCAGCGATAAAAATCAATTTTTTACCATATAAACTTCAAAATCGTACAAAACTCAAAACATTGTAGCACATAACTTTTACAAGTTTTAAGCTACGCACATGAATGGCGGCTAGAATAAGATGTCTCAAACCCTCAAGTGTCAAAGTCCTTTTAAATGCACTTAACTCGTATATTTATAGGCTTGGATCATGGATAATGAGCAGGAAAAGTTAAGTACATGTGGCATTTGGTCTGGATTTAAAGGGAGTTAGTGGAGGTAGTTTCTAGGCGGTTAGGGGGTCGGATCGTAGTTTCTAGGTTCAGTAGTGGCCATATGGAAGGAGATCCGCTTGATCAGGAAGCAGTGGTGAACATAGACAAGTGGTAGTTCAACTATATTACTACTTATTTGGATTAGATAGGCTTCAAATCGAACCGTTCGATCCGAGGCTATTTCTCCTTGTAGTGTGAGCTTTGACTTGCGCTACTTTTTTTCCTCTTCTATCTGAAGATTTACTCAATCCGGGAGCTTGTTTGATCTGAGGTGTTGGTCGACTCGAATACTTCAAATATGAAGTGAACCACTAAAATTTGATCCGATCCAAAGGTGGTTCGACCAGAAAATTGAAATATAACTTGGCCTATCTTGGGAGCTCTATGCCTTGGCTACGAACATTTCGATCTTTGACAACCTAATCGAAAGGCAGGTCGATATCGTACCCCCAAAAGTACATCACATTGTAGATGGGATGTGCTTTGAATCTGTTGAGCGGCTTCTTCTCGGTATGATATTCATTTTGAAGCGTTCATTGGTGATCAGTTTGGTCCCTTAGAAAAGTTGTTACACATGATTTCTTCGGCTATCTATAGCTAATTGCTTTAAGCGTCGCATTCTTGGTACTCAACAAGTCAGAATCACTGATCAGAGTTGCAAAAAACATGTAAATTATTCAAACTTCTTCGAATCAAAAAGATGAAATTATCCATAACGAGTCTTGTTGAATCTTTGGCTCCTGTATATGATTGCATACATTCATAGGTCGTTATCAAACGACTTCGTCTTTTAGGACTAAAATTCTTGGTCGAATTGGACCATTTGATTCAAGCTTATGTGTCGTACAATAGAATTGTTAAACTCTTGAAGTGGTGAAAATAATTCATTGTTTCCCCTTATTTTGAATTCGAGTTACTTTCCGAATTGGACTCCAGTTCGAAACTTTGTCTCAGGTCGAATAGTCATTTAGACTCGAAAAGCAGTTTCGGTACGAAAAACTGCTATTGCTCAAAATGTCGTATCAGTTCAAAAATCTCTCTGGTTAGAAAATTTTCAATCTGAGCATATATCAATTTGAAAGAAATTCGATTCAAGCCATGGGTCTAAACACTAATCTTGAACTTAGTTGGTTTTGACCCGGTTATCATGCCTCTTTGACCGGGATATGAATTGTCCTTTAGTTTAATATATAAACCTACCCACTTAACTTTTTTATTTTTTATTTTTTTTTCCTACTGCCAAATCACTTCGAATCAGCGAACCCTAATCCCAAATCTACTCGAACCCGTTCCAATATCAAACTCCATTCAAAGGTGGGTTGTAAATCATTTAAGTTTCACACGAATTCGACCTCGAAGCCTCGTTAATCACCTATGACTCACTACGACGTCGACGCCTTGAGCTCTAGGGATGACCACCACCATCAATGGCTCCTATGATGTCTCTAGTTCGTCAACAGCGTCCACGATGTTGGCTTGTTAGTGGTTTGACAATTGAACTCAGGTACTGGAGATGGAGGGAAGTGCGATGGGAAAGAAAAAGTGTAGATGGAGAATTAGGTTGGTTCAAAAGATTCTTGGATCGAGTGGGTAGTTCGATTTGGTGGGGACTTAGGGTCGATGGAGGGATGGAAGAACTAGAAGGAAACTGATAGGCTCAGATCGAAATACCTCAACACAGAATGGTTCGATCCGGGGATATTCGATCCAAGGGCCACGAACTAGAGTAGAATTCAAGCTGGTTTTTCTCGGATTGAAAAATCCCTTCGTTCTGAAAATCACCTTAACAAATTTAAGCTTTTTGATCCGAACTCCTTTGATCTGCATCCATTCGATCCCGGATGGCTAGATCCGAAATGGTACAACTTTACACTTAGGATTCCCAAGCAACTATTATGACATTTCTAATCAAGTTGACTATCACATAAACATTGTCGCTCAAGATCAAGACATAGATAAGCAAATCAACATGGAGTATATATCTTTAGACTGCAAGGGTAGAGCCTTTTGGGACTTGAATCAACGTGTCATACCATGCTGTCTTAGACAAATTGAAAATAAAGACATAATTTTTCGTGACACTACGATGTTTATCAAACAATAACGCGTCTTCAACATTTCTCTCCTTTATGTCTTTCAACATATCTACACTGCACACAATAGCACACAAGCACTGGGGAGGGGATGTTACTTTATTGTAACCACCAACATTTCTTGGGTAACACAACAAGCATGTCTAGATGATATCCCACAAAATATTCTGAATCTGAAAATGGAAGAGCTCCAGGACAACAATCAATCCTTATATTCTTTCATCAAATTCTAACTCTAACGACAATGATCCAAAATTCGAGGTAACATCCATAGGGAAGTAAAATCATCTAAGGAAGGAATTTCCATGGATAAAGTGTTTGGAGGAGTAGGAGACAATAGAGCTCCCAACACATTTCAGGATGAGAACTTTTTGGAAGAGGCCAAAGACTCTTGGGTGTCTACCACTGGTGAATCAATGATTCAATGATTATGCCTAAAACATGGGATTTCTTGGGATGACGTTCGAGTCGCCGACATCTTAGATAGACCTCACAATCATCCAGAAGGATACATGGTGAAAAATTGACAAATGTGCTCAGTTGGGGGCATCCCTCCTTTTCACACATTTTTTGTCGATTTTCTAAGATAAATGAAAACAGCTCCTATGCAGCTTCATCCAACAGCGAACTCATACTTGTACACTTTGTATATGTCATATATGGAAGTCGTAGGTGTAGAGTCAACCTGTGAAAACATAATATTTTTCTATAATTTCAAACATCATCAATAAGAAACTCCTTCATTCCTCACAGTCTGTTCCTAAGAGAAAGATTGTTATCGATGGATTCAATAATGTGGGCAATATAAGGCCCAATTGGTTTTATATTCGACATCAAGCCGGGTGTGTTTGGAGATGGCTTCAATTTAGTAAGGCTCAAATACCGTTTCCTTCTTTTTAACTTTTCATCACTGGATTTTCTAACAACTCTCTTTCATTGTCAGTTCCGAACCTGAAGAAGCCGCAGGGTCAGGTGTATTGGGATCGCTCAAATACACTACTGAATGCTACACCGGCTTTGCTAAGCATCAAGAGATGCCTTATGGATGAGTTTCTTCATCAGTATCATTTACTTAGCCCACAATGAAGCATGTGAATTGGTGTAGATCATGCTCCTGTATACGCATCCCCAGCTCAGATTACGCCTACGTCAGTGGGGATAGAAGGCTTGCCCCCAGTCGGGGGGCAGGCACCAGTATCATCTAAAGTTAAGGATGCTCCAGGAAGTAAAGACCTTGTAAGTTAAAGTCAGGAATCTTACCACAGAGAGAAGGAGAAACCCCTGATAAGTAACTAGTGAAACACTTTCTCTCTCCTCTAACAATATTCATATAGGAACTTTTAGAAAAAATTAGCAAGGGGGAGCGTAGGGCCCTTTCTCCGAAAGATACACCTACTATATAGAAGAAGTCTTCTCCCAATACTCCACCTGAAGCGACTCGAAACTTCCCCGGTCTCCGAAGAGATGAGAAAGAACGAATTACTATGAGGACAAGACAAATCAGAACGCAAACAAAAGAACATTTCACTGTTATTACAACAATTCCATCAGATATAAGAATATACAGAGTATTAATGAATATTACACAGAAATATCAGAGATTTAAATTACATTTAAATACTTAGCAACAGAAAATAATACGATACACAACTGAAGGAGATATACGGATACAAAGCTTTCCGGATATCGTTCCAGCTGTAAACCAGGATCCTGTGAATATAAATCTGCAAAACAAAAACTACTAGCTGCCCGTGTCGAAAATAAGGGAACCCAGAGTTTAGGTTAAAACAATAAACTCCAGGTCAGTCATGTGACTGGTGTGAGAACTAAAACAGTTATTAATCTTTATTTTTAAAGTTAGGTAAATTAAGGGACCACGCCGCATAACACGGAACGGGTTTCCTCCCAAGAACACCAGTGCATAAAACAACAGCGCAATGCTAAATAAAGAAAAATGAAGCTATTATAAGACCCAGGTCCCATCACACAATGCAACGCAAGCCGGAGGATAGGGTTTTTACCTTATAATAGCCAAGAATGCTTGATACGTTTAAAAAAAATCATTTGATACTATTATAAGTGCATATTGTATAAAATATCTTCAAATCATAAGTATCAATCATAGACGGCATAAGTGCCCCATCCCACTATGTCGCCATACTAGGCTCTACAAATAAAACCGAAATACACGTATTGGAAATTGGATTTCCATCGTGGTGGCTCCTGATTCGAAAGATCGATCGCGTAATGCAATTCACCACGGCTTACGTCCCAACAAGAGAAAACACCGTCTGCACATCTGCACATTTGGGACCAGAGTACCACCGCGGCTTACGTCCCAGCGAGAGAAAACACCGCCTACTCTATATATCCCTGAGCACTAGGCTCATCTCGGTCGACCGAATCCACGACACCACTAAGGTGCCCATCCACTAAAAAGCATACTGATCAAACCACCAGTTTACCACCATACCGGGGTGTGAGGCTCGCGGATCAACGCTATACACAAAGCCATGCTATATCAGCTGCGCTTTGATCATTAACCACCAAACTTTGCTTTTCAACAAAAGTCTGGATCACTGCATCTCAGCATGCCACACTATCAATCCATATCGTACCACTGATTTCTGCCAATATATAACCTCTGAGCTCGTATGTCTCAGAGAAGGGCGTTAAGCAAGAGAATAAATTCTCCGCCGCCAAACAGATATATATTTAGCAGAGATCAACAAATACGATATAAAGGAATACAATGTCAGACACACCATCCATTTACAAGTTCGTTCTAGGTCTGAACGAAACCGGAGGCACTTTCCTCGCATATCCATCCATCTCCAAGTACGTCTGAACGACCACCAACTATTTCCATCCTCTTGGGTGTACAGCCCAATCAGGATCGTCAGTAATTATCCAAACGATGTGAAGACTTCCGGCCTTCAACCACCGTCTTCATCTTCGACATATCGTCGAATAGGTTATTCAGAATGGGAATAAACCCGGCCTTTCCGAACAACCCGCGTATATTAAAAATAAATGTTACACAAACACAACATATGCCTCATTCCAATTCATTAGTTACTAACCGTAAATCAGTAAGAGAGCAATTCCCCTAATATTAACCCCGAAGGCCGAAACCAACATCAGATCAATATCCAGGAAACCATTCCTCTTAACTAACCTTCAGCTAGTTTCTAAATTTCAATTCTTAGGGAAAGGTTCCCATAAATTTTATTCAAGATAAATTCTTCAAAATTTATCCTTTAATCTCCCTTTGGATGTCATTTCAAACCAAATTATGGTTTTCCAAACTAGTCGAGATTAGCGAACCATACCGAAGTAATTATTTAATTTATTTCCCAATCCCAACCTATTCATCCCATGAAGCAAAACTGGTAATACTCCATATTTAATATCACAGTGTTCGGTAAAATTAATTACCATTTCACGTTCAAATCTGATTAAAGATTTAACTATCTCTTTGGAGCAAAACTGGTAATACTCCATTCTCGCTCATTTTCTAAAGTTTATAATTTAAATTATCAATCTACATTTCAATTTAATTGAAGATTCATTAAAACTCTTTTTACTGGGTTAAAGAACTAGTGTCATTTAAAACACAGTTCACGATAAACCCAAATCACATTCTATTTATTATCGTGTTAAAGAACTAGTGTTATTTAAAACAGAGTTCACGATAAACCCATGAATCAATTCTATTTAAACCCACTTCAAATCCAATTTATTTATTTAAAAATAAATGGGTTTCAATTTCAGTTCGAAACTAGTTTATTTCGATAAAAATCTATTTTTATCTTTTCAAATATGGAGTTTTTCATCCCAATTTTTCCCAAATCATTTCTTATGATTTTACACAAATTATTACTATTTTTAATAATTTTATCAAGGCCCGTACAGTCGATTTCCATCAACGGCCATCGAACTGCACTTACAGCGACCTTTTCCAAATTTGATTTGGACGTATCTCCAAATCCAACCGTTAGATTTCAAATTTCTAATATTCGTTAGAAAGCTCTTTTCGATACGAACCCAACGGTTCCGGTTTTAGGAGAATTCGACGGTCGGATCTCCCGTAATATCTGTTCGAAGTTAATGGTCGAAATTCGTGAACTGCCGCAGCGCGGCGCGTTCTATTCAGGCCATTATATTATATATATATAATATATATTTCGTCGATTACTATTTAAAACGAATTTTATAAATAGTTTTGAATTCGTTTCAAAAACAATTTCAACCTTTATTTCAAATTCAAATCGAAATAGAATTTTCTATTATAAATCCTTTTTACTTTCATTTCTATTTGATTTTAATTCAAATCGATTTTTAATTCGATTCGAATTCATTTTCTTTTCAATTCAAATTCGTTTTCTTTTCAATTCAATTCGAATTCGTTTTCTATTCAATTTAATTCAATTCATTCTCTATTCAATTCAAATTCAATTCATTTTCTAATCAAATCAAATTCAATTCATTTTCTATTCAAATCAAATTCAATTCATTTTCTAACAAATTCAATTCATTTTCTATTCAAATCAAATTCAATTCATTTTCTATTCAAATCAAATTCGTTTTCTATTCAATTGAAATCAAATTCGTTATATATTCAATTCGAATTCGTTTTCTATTCAATTTAATTCAAATTTCATTTCAAAATATTCGATTTCGAAATCACTTTTCAATATTCATTTTTAAATGAATAAAATCAATATAAATATCGTTCACGTCAAAATGGCGTCAATCTAATCAACACGACTTCATATATTCCTATTTTCTAATATTCTATTTCAAATATTTCTTTTTCAAATATTTCCTTTTCAAATATTTCTATTTCAAATATTTCTATTATTAAAATATTTCGTTCAACACATGACTAATCTCGACGGATGAATACTGTTAACACATGAACCTTTATTTTATATTAATAAAGATGTAAATTTTATTATTAAAATATTTCGTTCAACACATGACTAATCTCAACGGATGAGTACTGTCAACACATGAACCTTTATTTTATATTATTCTTTATTTTCTAAATTGGAAGGAGGCCCAATCAATCACCATATAATGTTAATTATATGGATTTTCATACATCACACGTATATAATAGCATTGAAAAATAATCAACCATCAACCAAAGTGCACTACACTGTATAAGCATCAAATATAGATATCTAACGCTTATAACAGCCTGTCAATCAATCGATCGACATATTTAATCAATCAGGATGAGTGAACTTCAAATTTCATCCCAACACCCGTGTGGGGTTTCAAACAATCAAACACAGATTTTAGTTGTGCAGTTGGGCGATGTGTAAAATTTATCGACCCAATCAATGTCCTTCAAATAGGTGTACATAAACAAACCGTCCGATTTGCAAATGAATATTTTATTTTATTCACTTCCACGTTAAAAATTATATTTTTAACGATCAAAATATTTTATTCAAACTATGAATATTCTATTCGGTTCATTTATTCAATAAAATGATATTTTTATTTTTCTAACATATTTTAGAAAATTTCGACGGCATAACAGCACGATACTAGAAACGGGACAAGGCCTAGCCTTATCCCCGGTCTAGTGAAGGCCCACGCCATTCACACATCAATCAAATCCATTTCATTTCACCAAATAATCTAACTAACTATACAACCAAACAAACAAGTCCATGGTCTGTGGACGATTGTGTCGGGTGCTACTAAACAACGTCTGCATCCTAGTATATATATATAACTAGAAAAAGAAATTGAAAGGTGAGAAATTCTCACCGATAGCTATCCAACCATCTCGACTCTTCTTTTGCAGAAGTCTTCGTCGTCCTCGCCATTTTGTCATCTTCGTTGCCCGTATTCTCTACATATGTTAAAATCGAATTTTTACTTCGCTATTCAATATATAAAAATCGAATTTTTACTTTGCTATTCAATATATAAAAATCGAATTTTTGCTTTGCTATTCAATATATAAAAATCGAATTTTTACTTTGCTATTCAATATATAAAAATCACATTTTTACACTGCTATTCAATATATAAAAATCACATTTTTACACTGCTATTTTATAGATAAAAATTCTATTTTTATACCGGTGTTATATAATAAAGATTATATTTTTATCACACTATTCTCTATATAAAAATTATATTTTTATATTATTAAAAATCATAACTTTCATATATTTAAAACAAAAACAAAAAAAAGAACATCTAAACTTTTTCATATATATAAAATCGCCTTTTTATCTTTCTAAAAATATTTCCATATATATACGATAAAAAATCTATTTCATATCTTCAAAAACAAAGTATATTTCATATTTCAAAAACAAAGTATATTTTTTTCCTTTATCAAAATCCTATCATTGTATTTATATTTTCAAATCCTCTCTTCATATATTCTAAAAACATATATTTATATTTTAAAAACTAATGTTATTTATATTATAAAATCATACTTCTACTTATATATTTTAAACAAAGCCTATATATTTTTAAAACAAATTTAAACTGATTTTAAAAACTTAAGAAGAATAAATAAAAATAAAACCTTTTCTCTGTTTAAACCCCCTGCCATCATTCAAAGCATCGTTCGCAGCTAGGGTTGCAAATTCCGATCGCCTGGGTTGTCGTGACGATGATCGGTGGCTTCTCCGATGACGGCCTTCGAGAGAGCTTCCTATCGATGCCCCTCTCGCTCAGCTCGGTGGAATCCCAGGCGCGCAATTCGAGGGGGAACGACGGCCCTTCGTGGGTTGATTTCGATCAGTTCATGCCACCAGAGAAGACGATGCTTATATCGATTTGAAGACCCTGGGGAGTACTTTGATTTGGTTGTAGGGATTTGGATTAATTCGAATTGATTTGAGAGATTTTTGGGTTTGAAATCTTGAGCAGTTATTCGCCGTATAACGAGAGAGAGAACGATGGTTTGAATGGTTGACCTCTGGAAGGAAGTTTGACCAATAAGGTCTTAGGAAATTAGGGTTTTCTATTTTATATATATTATTTGTTTTTCCAAAAATACCCGTGTGGCCATACGAACTCCAAATCTAACTCAACGACTGTCGCCCCTAGCTAAATACCCCAATTCCGAATACAATGGGATATGTATCGTAGGCTGATTCGACTGTTTCGACAGGTTTCCGTCAAAAATAAAGTATAAATCAGTATATATTTAATTTTAACGCACATTTCAAATTACCGGGGCCACATACTGACTCGAAAAATTCCAGAAAAATATTTTCTAGCTTCGTATTGACAATACGGTCCTAACAAAACTAATTTCGTCGAATTCTGAGACCGTTGGAAAAATGGCCATTTTCCAGTCGATTAAAATCAACTTAAACTGGTCAAACGCGTTTTCCTTTGCCACGCTCACATATTGATTCGAAAAATTATGAAATTTGAAATCTAGCAATAACTTTATGTCACGGATCCAACAAAAGTGGTTTCGTCGAAATCCGAGGTCGTTTGCAAAATGGCTATTTTTAAGGGCTGGAATTCCATAGCGACTATTCAGAATTTTCAACTAGACATATCTTTTTATCCCCGCTATGCAATTTTGATTTTTCGGGTTCGTTGGAAAGATATTATCAATTAGATTCTATTACTTTTGGTTTCACTAAAATCCGGTTTATTTTGCACCCGGTACATTCAATTGAAGTTTGAAATCGAATTATCGAACTACCGCGCCATTTTCAATTCCTTTTATATATATAAATAATTATTTATATTCTAACGACGATCTACATAATATATACGTTCGAATTCTATTCAAAATAAATCTCTCGTTGATTTTATTTAAAATAATCTATTTTAAATGTTCAAAATTCACTAAAATTGTCAAAATAAAAATTTTAAACTGGCCCAGATTTTCGGGTTGTTACAATCTCCCCCACTTAAAACTTTTCGTCCCCGAAAAGGAACAAAGTCGAAAGTGGTTTGATTAACCAACTTTACGTTCGATCTGGCTTCCATTCTCCAACTTTTCAGTTTCTGAGAATTTTCAAAATTTTCAAAAATTTGGCTAACACCCTAAATTTTCGAAAAATTTCGCCATAACCTCCCCTGCACCGGGAGCCACGGGAAAATCCCGAAATTGCCATATAGGCCTTCTGATCTCAAAAAGAAAAAGAAAACGCCAAGCGGCTAGCCAATCGGCCCATAAAATCATCATCACCCAAACAAAACAGGAAATTATGGTAAACATGTACCTATTTGTCGGGCAAATAAATTTTATTCTTCTGCTCTAGCCTCTTTGCTATGACCTGTTCAATGTAAGTACATGTATATGCAAGAAAATGCGACCAATTTTCAATACAATTCTATATTTGATACAATTAGGCGTAATGGTTCAAAATTATCAAACAAATAAATAAACAACACAAACATCAATCCATTAGTTGATTAGCTTTTCAAATTCATAACTTTGATACATAGTCAAAAAATCAGATTTTTGATGCCAAATCACAACAATAGGTCCTATCTAATTTTGGTTCTCACACCAGTCAATAGGAAATATATAGAAATCTCACTTTCGTCACTCGAATATAAACACTGATAATGTGATCACAATTATCAGTATCATCCCCGGGCGACTAGAGTGTAATTCTATATCTATCCAGTATATTAAAACTTCGAATACACGCGGATCAGACGTATACGCAAAATCTTTATATACTGCATTGTCCAAATCAATATAAATAAATCATCAAATACGAATAATTGATTTAAATTTTCAAAACAAAGTTTGTTTTCACTTTAAAAAATTTACTCTTCACACTAGTTCTAGGATACTACTGATCCCATCTCTAACGAGTCATTCTCGTTGGATATTATTAATCCAATCTCTGATGAATTCTTTCGTATGGCTCTAATGTGTCTTGTTCTCTGAGCTTTGTAAACCAAAGCTCTGATACCAAATGAAGCGACCCGAAACTTCCCCGGTCTCCGAAGAGATGAGAAAGAACGAATTACTGTGAGGACAAGACAAATCAGAACGCAGACAAAAGATCATTTCACTGTTATTACAACAATTCCATCAGATACAAGAATATACAGAGTATTAATGAATATTACACAGAAATATCAGAGATTGAAATTACATTTAAACACTTAGCAGCGGAAAATAATACGATACACAACTGAAGGAGATATACGGATACAAAGCTTTCCGGATATCGTTCCAGCTGTAAACCAGGATCCTGTGAATATAAATCTGCAAAACCAAAACTACTAGCTGCCCGTGTCGAAAATAAGGGCACCCAGAGTTTAGGTTAAAACAATAAAATCCAGGTCAGTCATGTGACTGGTGTGAGAACTAAAACAGTTATTAATCTTTATTTTTAAAGTTAGGTAAATCAAGGGACCACGCCGCATAACACGGAACTGGTTTCCTCCCAAGAACACCAGTGCATAAAACAACAACGCAATGCTAAATAAAGAAAAATGAAGCTATTATAAGACCCAGGTCCCATCACACAATGCAACGCAAGCCGGAGGATAGGGTTTTTACCTTATAATAGCCAAGAATGCTTGATACGTTTAAAACAAATCATTTGATACTATTATAAGTGCATATTGTATAAAATATCTTCAAATCATAAGTATCAATCATAGACGGCATAAGTGCCCTATCCCACTATGTCGCCATACTAGGCTCTACAAATAAAACCGAAATACACGTATTGGAAATTGGATTTCCATCATGGTGGCTCCTGATTCGAAAGATCGATCGCGTAATGCAATTCACCAGGGCTTACGTCCCAACAAGAGAAAACACCGTCTGCACATCCGCACATTTGGGACCAGAGTACCACCGCGGCTTACGTCCCAGCGAGAGAAAACACCGCCTACTCTATATATCCCTGAGCACTAGGCTCATCTCTGTCGACCGAATCCACGACACCACTAAGGTGCCCATCCACTAAAAAGCATACTGATCAAACAACCAGTTTACCACCATACCGGGGTGTGAGGCTCGCAGATCAACGCTATACACAAAGCCATGCTATATCAGCTGCGCTTTGATCATCAACCACCAAACTTTGCTTTTCAACAAAAGTCTGGATCACTGCATCTCAGCATGCCACACTATCAATCCATATCGTACCACTGATTTCTGCCAATATATAACCTCTGAGCTCGTATGTCTCAGAGAAGGGCGTTAAGCAAGAGAATAAATTCTCCGCTGCCAAACAGATATATATTTAGCAGAGATCAACAAATACAATATAAAGGAATACAATGTCAGACACACCATCCATTTACAAGTTCGTTCTAGGTCTGAACGAAACCGGAGGCACTTTCCTCGCATATCCATCCATCTCCAAGTACGTCTGGACGACCACCAACTATTTCCATCCTCTTGGGTGTACAGCCCAATCAGGATCGTCAGTAATTATCCAAACGATGTGAAGACTTCCGGCCTTCAACCACCGTCTTCATCTTCGACATATTGTCGAATCGGTTATTCAGAATGTGAATAAACCCGACCTTTCCGAACAACCCGCTTATATTAAAAATAAATGTTACACAAACACAACATACGCCTCATTCCAATTCATTAGTTACTAACCGTAAATCAGTAAGAGAGCAATTCCCCAAATATTAACCCCGAAGGCCGAAACCAACATCAGATCAATATCCAGGAAACCATTCCTCTTAACTAACCTTCAGCTAGTTTCTAAATTTCAATTCTTAGGGAAAGGTTCCCATTAATTTTATCCAAGATAAATTTTTCAAAATTTATCCTTTAATCTTCCTTTGGATGTCATTTCAAACCAAATTATGGTTTTCCAAACTAGTCGAGATTAGCGAACCATACCGAAGTAATTATTTAATTTATTTCCCAATCCCAACCTATTCATCCCATGAAGCAAAACTAGTAATACTCCATATTTAACATCACAGTGTTCGGTAAAATTAATTACCATTTCACGTTCAAATCTGATTAAAGATTTAACTATCGCTTTGGAGCAAAACTGGTAATACTCCATTCTCGCTCATTTTCTAAAGTTGATAATTTAAATTATCAATCCACATTTCAATTTAATTGAAGATTCATTAAAACTCTTTTTACTGGGTTAAAGAACTAGTGTCATTTAAAACACAGTTCACGATAAACCCAAATCACATTCTATTTATTATCGGGTTAAAGAACTAGTGTTATTTAAAACACAGTTCACGATAAACCCATGAATCAATTCTATTTAAACCCACTTCAAATCCAATTTATTTATTTAAAAATAAATGGGTTTCAATTTCAGTTCAAAACTAGTTCATTTCGATAAAAATCTATTTTTATATTTTCAAATATGGAGTTTTTCATCCCAATTTTTCCCAAATCATTTCTTATGATTTTACACAAATTATTACTATTTTTAATAATTTTATCAAGGCCCGTACAGTCGATTTCCATCAACGGCCATCGAACTGCACTTACAACGACCTTTTCCAAATTTGATTTGGACGTATCTCCAAATCTAACCGTTAGATTTCAAATTTCTAACATTTGTTAGAAAGCTCTTTTCGATACGAACCCAACGGTTCTGGTCTTAGGAGAATCCGACGGTCAGATCTCCCGTAATATCCGTTCGAAGTTAATGGTCGAAATTCACGAACTGCCGCGGCGCGACGCGTTCTATTCAGGCCATTATATTATATATATAATATATATTTCGTCGATTACTATTTAAAACGAATTTTATAAATAGTTTTGAATTCGTTTCAAAAACAATTTCAACCTTTATTTCAAATTCAAATCGAAATTGAATTTTCTATTATAAATCCTTTTTACTTTCATTTCTATTTGATTTTAATTCAAATCGATTTTTAATTCGATTCGAATTCATTTTCTTTTCAATTCGAATTCGTTTTCTTTTCAATTCAATTCGAATTCATTTTCTATTCAATTTAATTCAATTCATTCTCTATTCAATTCAAATTCAATTCATTTTCTAATCAAATCAAATTCAATTCATTTTCTATTCAAATCAAATTCAATTCATTTTCTAACAAATTCAATTCATTTTCTATTCAAATCAAATTCAATTCATTTTCTATTCAAATCAAATTCGTTTTCTATTCAATTGAAATCAAATTCGTTATATATTCAATTCGAATTCGTTTTCTATTCAATTTAATTCAAATTTCATTTCAAAATATTCGATTTCGAAATCACTTTTCAATATTCATTTTAAAATGAATAAAATCAATATAAATATCATTCACGTCAAAATGGCGTCAATCTAATCAACACGGCTTCATATATTCCTATTTTCTAATATTCTATTTCAAATATTTCTTTTTCAAATATTTCCTTTTCAAATATTTCTATTTCAAATATTTCTATTATTAAAATATTTCGTTCAACACATGACTAATCTCAACGGATGAGTACTGTCAACACATGAACCTTTATTTTATATTGATAAAGATGTAAATTTTATTATTAAAATATTTCGTTCAATACATGACTAATCTCAACGGATGAGTACTGTCAACACATGAACCTTTATTTTATATTATTCTTTATTTTCTAAATTGGAAGGAGGCCCAATCAATCACCATATAATGTTAATTATATGGATTTTCATACATCACACGTATATAATAGCATTGAAAAATAATCAACCATCAACCAAAGTGCACTGCACTGTATAAGCATCAAATATAGATATCTAACGCTTATAACAGCCTGTCAATCAATCGATCGACATATTTAATCAATCAGGATGAGTGAACTTCAAATTTCATCCCAACACCCGTGTGGGATTTCAAACAATCAAACACAGATTTTAGTTGTGCAGTTGGGCGATGTGTAAAATTTATCGACCCAATCAATGTCCTTCAAATAAGTGTACATAAACAAACCGTCCGGTTTGCAAATGAATATTTTATTTTATTCACTTCCACGTTAAAAATTATATTTTTAACGATCAAAATATTTTATTCAAACTATGAATATTCTATTCGGTTCATTTATTCAATAAAATGATATTTTTATTTTTCTAACATATTTTAGAAAATTTCGGCGGCATAACAGCACGATACTAGAAACGGGACAAGGCCTAGCCTTATCCCCGGTCTAGTGAAGGCCCACGCCATTCACACATCAATCAAATCCATTTCATTTCACCAAATAATCTAACTAACTATACAACCAAACAAACAAGTCCATGGTCTGTGGACGATTGTGTCGGGTGCTACTAAACACCGTCTGCATCCAAGTATATATATATATATAACTAGAAAAAGAAATTGAAAGGTGAGAAATTCTCACCGATAGCTATCCAACCATCTCGACTCTTCTTTTGTAAAGTCTTCGTCGTCCTCGCCTTTTTGTCATCTTCGTTGCCTGTATTCTCTACATATGTTAAAATCGAATTTTTACTTCGCTATTCAATATATAAAAATCGAATTTTTACTTTGCTATTCAATATATAAAAATCGAATTTTTACTTTTCTATTCAATATATAAAAATCGAATTTTTACTTTGCTATTCAATATATAAAAATCACATTTTTACACTGCTATTCAATATATAAAAATCACATTTTTACAGTGCTATTTTATAGATAAAAATTCTATTTTTATACCGGTGTTATATAATAAAGATTATATTTTTATCACACTATTCTCTATATAAAAATTATATTTTTATATTATTAAAAATCATAACTTTCATATATTTAAAACAAAAACAAAAAAAAGAACATCTAAACTTTTTCATATATATAAAATCGCCTTTTTATCTTTCTAAAAATATTTCCATATATATACGATAAAAATTCTATTTCATATCTTTAAAAACAAAGTATATTTCATATTTCAAAAACAAAGTATATTTTTTTCCTTTATCAAAATCCTATTATTGTATTTATATTTTCAAATCCTCTCTTCATATTTTCTAAAAACATATATTTATATTTTAAAAACTAATGTTATTTATATTATAAAATCATACTTCTTCTTATATATTTTAAACAAAGCCTATATATTTATAAAACAAATTTAAACTGATTTTAAAAACTTAAGAAGAATAAATAAAAATAAAACCTTTTCTCTGTTTAAACCCCCTGCCATCATTCAAAGCATCGTTCGCAGCTAGGGTTGCAAATTCCGATCGCCTGGTTTGTCGTGACGATGATCGGTGGCTTCTCCGATGACGGCCTTCGAGAGAGCTTCCTATCGATGCCCCTCACGCTCAGCTCGGTGGAATCCCAGGCGCGCAATTCGAGGGGGAACGGTAGCCCTTCGTGGGTTGATTTCGATCAGTTCATGCCACCAAAGAAGACGATGCTTATATCGATTTGAAGACACCGGGGAGTACTTTGATTTGGTTGTAGGGATTTGGATTAATTCGAATTGATTTGAGAGATTTTTGGGTTTGAAATCTTGAGCAGTTATTCGCCGTATAATGAGAGAGAGAACGATGGTTTGAATGGTTGACCTCTGGAAGGAAGTTTGACCAATAAGGTCTTAGAAAATTAGGGTTTTCTATTTTATATATATTATTTGTTTTTCCAAAAATACCCGTGTGGCCATACGAACTCCAAATCTAACTCAACGACTGTCGCCCCTAGCTAAATACCCCCATTCCGAACACAATGGGATATGTATCGTAGGCTGATTCGACTGTTTCGACAGGTTTCCGTCAAAAATAAAGTATAAATCAATATATATTTAATTTTAACGCACATTTCAAATTACCGGGGCCACATACTGACTCGAAAAATTCCTGAAAAATATTTTCTAGCTTCGTATTGACAATGCGGTCCTAACAAAACTAATTTCGTTGAATTCTGAGACCGTTGGAAAAATGACCATTTTCCAGTCGATTAAAATCAACTTAAACTGGTCAAACGCGTTTTCCTTTGCCACGCTCACATATTGATTCAAAAAATTATGGAATTTGAAATCTAGCAATAACTTTACATCACGGATCCAACAAAAGTGGTTTCGTCGAAATCCGAGGTCGTTTGTAAAATGGCTATTTTTAAGGGCCGGAATTCCATAGCGACTATTCAGAATTTTCAACTGGACATATCTTTTTATCCCCGCTATGCAATTTCTATTTTTCGGGTTCGTTGGAAAGATATTATCAATTAGATTCTATTATTTTTGGTTTCACTAAAATCCGGTTTATTTTGCACCCGGTACATTCAATTGAAGTTTGAAATCGAATTATCGAACTACCGCGCCATTTTCAATTCCTTTTATATATATAAATAATTATTTATATTCTAACGACGATCTATATAATATATACGTTCGAATTCTATTCAAAATAAATCTCTCGTTGATTTTATTTAAAATAATCTATTTTAAATGTTCAAAATTCGCTAAAATTGTCAAAATAAAATTTTAAACTTGCCCCGATTTTCGGGTTGTTACACCACCCCCGACTAAATCACTGATCCACAACTCCCACCAAGAGAAGTCTTTGTCTCCATTCCAAGGCTTAAGCGTCCTTCCTTTGCCGGATACAATATATTATTCTCAAGTCCTCTGTTCTGGTTCTTTCTTTCCTACATCGGAGGAGGAAGTCACAACCACTGAGACGGGGAAGACAACACCAACCAACCAAACTCTGAGATCCGGTCCGTCGGAGGGATTACTTAGGACACATGCAACACATACACTGCACGTCACAACATCTGTATGCTACATTAATTCGTGATTATAATGTTGTTTACTTTGATTTGTAGGAAATATGTATCATCGAAGTTATGATCCCAGGAAGCTTTATGGTAGTCTCTCGAAGTCTTATTCGGACGCCGAGCGCGATTATAGAGATGATCGCGAGAGAGAGGATATGAAGAATTATCAACAAAAATATTATCCATCCTCATGCTCCTGCTCTCCAATCCGTTCTGAGTTTGACAAACACAAACACCCAAGGCCATGCTTCCTTCGGAAGAGTTACTCACTTAGGATAAGCATTCCAAGAAGCACTCCAACCCTAAGGAGGAATCCAATGACAAGGATGGTGGAGAGATCGTTCCATCTAAGAGTAAATCTACCGATATTTCTTCATCAAAGCCTGTTGTCCTTGATGCCTCTACTGCCGAGCGTCTTAAAGGAGAAATTTCGTCGATGTTACTTCGGGAATATGCACTTTGTGTCCAATCTTCAACCAGTTCCCGAATAGCATCATGGAAAGGATAGACTTCGTCGACCAACAGTACAAGGATACATGCAAGTATGCTCGGAAGTTATCCGAAATTATATAAAACCCCAACTAGACCTGGATAATCATAGGAATTTGTGGGAATGTGACATGTCACGTGGCAAGGCTATCGAGAAAGAATGCAAAGAAATCTAGGCTAGACTCGCAGTTGCGGAATATGGCACCGAAAAATACAAGAAACCGCACGATGAGTTGCAACATTATTTCCACAACAAGCTCAATGTCAATAGTTAAGAACATGTAGCTCTTAAGGAACAATGCCAGAGTGTTTCGACTGAGAATATCAATTTAGAACTGCCTTGGACCTGCCTCGAGCATGAGAAGACTGAGCTTGAGAAGGAAACCACTGATCTAAGAGCCATTCTGGTCGATGTAAAGGAGAGGGCAAAGAGGGCTAAGGAAAATGCTAATACGTCGTTTGAGTCTACTTCTAATTCCAAAGATCAATTTGAGGTTGACAAAGCCATAATGGAGAAAGAACTCGTTGAAGCTAAACAGATCTAAAAGGTGTGAGACAACTCATAATTTCTTTCTTTGCACAAGTTCTTCGATACCGTGACATATCATGGCTAGAGGACTATCCCACAACTCTAGTTAATGCATAGAGCGAGTATGTTGACAATGAGCAGTGCCGGTTGAAGGTTGTAACCATGGTTAAGGAGGAATTTATGAGGATAGTCTTAAGGGGTAATGAACCTAAGCATGTAGAAGAAGGAATAAGACTGCTAAAGGAAGCTGAGGATGCTACGAAGCGTCAGGCTAAGCGCAAATACGCCATTGAAGATAGCTCTGGCTCTTCCTCTGCAGTGCCCAAGTCTAAGGAGATAGAGAAGTTCGATCCTGAGCGTTTAGGTCTTGCTGCACGCATAATTCGATCCCCTATTACTAAAGCTAAGACTCCTGCAACTCTTGGAGAAAACTCCGCTGAATGTATTTCCGCATTCTCTCCTCAATTTTCTAGAGCTATCATGGCATGTCTTTATTTTATGGGGCTTCCAACTGAAAGGCCCGTTATTTCTTTGGAGCTAGTAATCATCGCTCTCTCTACTTTAGGTACAATGCCTGCTGATGTTGCTAAGGAGTAAGGAACAAAGCCAACTGACGGGTCTGCAGTGGCTACTGGTGACGATGCCTCGAAGGAAGGAGAGATGATAGCTGCACTGAAGGATATCAACAGCAAGGATTGTGACGATGACATATTATATTTGGAGAGTGTGGCAAGACCAGGGAGCTGACACTTGCTGAAATAAAAGCCAAGAATGAAGGCAAGCTTCTGCAAATCAAATTTGAGACCTTATCCATGCCTTTTCTTGCTGATCCCATAAGCATGGTCCTCCCTTCCAACACAGAGGTATCTACTAATATTCCCTCAATAAGGGATACCAGCTCCCAGTCTACTACTGAACCTGTGGGATCTTCAACTGGTAAGAAACAAGAGAAAAAACATCTACTTACCGAGACTAAGAAGGAGGAGAAGAAGAAGCTTAGAAAGCTTAAGAAGATCAAAACATCTAAGTCCTAGATGCCTTCAAACTTGTTCCTTTTAGTTTTCCACTGGCCTGCTGTGGTTGTTGTGAGTGCAGTCCTTGCCTTTTGCTTCATTACTCTTTATAAAACAAGTAATTAGTAAAGTATTTATCATCTGTACAAATCTATAACTAATGTAGTAATTTGTTTTCGCCATTCGCTTTCCATTCAATGTACTTACGATTCAATTTTAGACCCATATCTAACTTATGAGTTAAGTAATTCGGGGGTACAATGTATATTCCCCTAATTAACCTTGAATTACAGGCCGAGTCCATAGCATATTCAAGGTTAATTTATGAGTTCATGCTAATGCCCCTGTGTCACCGAGGATCTTAGGCTAAATCTTGGCTCATGCCCACAAGCCATATATGGGGTGAAGCTTATCCCTTTGGATATCCGATCCAAATGCTTTTATATTCTCATACCATGAATCCAAGTTAGAGTTACAGGCTATAGTGGTCTTAAGTCGTGGTGCACCATTTCATGCCTTCCTTGATTTTATACTCACTCTCGAGTCATGAGAGTTAGAGTTGATCAAGAGAATGGTTATGTCTTTCTCTTTGGAATCAAATCAGCACTTTAATTCCTAAAGTGTGATTTTGTCAATTCGAGTATGATATCGAACTTAAATTTAGTCAATATTTTTCTTTTTGCTCTTAGGCACAAATTAGTAGGATAAGTGGTCGGGTCACACTTGTTTGCGCATCATCCTTTTTCCCTAAGTCAAGGAAAAAGTTGCCGCCAGGAACGATTGAGTTCCACCCCCATTGTTTTTACTTGTCCCGTCGAAATAGGGAAAAGTTTTATATGCTATTTAAATATTGTTTCTTCACTTTGGTTTGAAAAGTGAAGATTGATGTGTCAAGCGTCGATGTCAAGGTCGACTTAGGTTAACCCAATTCCGATTAATCATGGAATTAAGAGAGCTCGTCGAAGCGCAAGCAAGTGAACGTCGTTAGGGAGATAACCACTCCCTTCGTTCATGTTCAGCACAGGCCAATCAGTTTACAATACTTTGCAAAATCAACATAAAATTCACAGAGCATGGAAAGAGCTATTATTTATAAACAATAGATTTGGGAAAATCTCGCCTCATTACATAATCCAGGGATGAATAAAATAAATGCTTAAGACAATTAGTGTCGCAAATGCTCGGCATTCCATGCTCTCAGAAGATGATCTCCATTAACAATCGTTAGTCTTAGAACTCTGTTGCCAAGCTTCCAATGAATGACGTATGTATCTTCCCACTTCAGGCCCATGTAGACGGGGGCTGGGAAGACATGCTTTAAAGGAGGTCACCAGGCTCAAAGGTCCCAGATCGTACTTTCTAGTCGTAGTATCGGGCAACCTGATGTCTGCGCTCTGAAGCATGCAAATCTGCCTCTTCTCTCTTTTCATCAATCATATCTAGTGATTCCAGAAGAAGAGCCTTTTTGGTTAAAGGATCATAATATGTCGTTTGTGCGAGGAAACTTCAAGCTCTACTGGGATGACTACCTCCGAACCGTATGAGAGTGTAAAAAGGAGCATGGTCGATTGTAGACTTATGGGAAGTTCTATATTCCCAGAGAGCTAATGGTAATTCATCGACCCATTTGGCCTTTGCCTGCTCCAGTCATTTCTTCAGAATGGTTTTGATAATCTTATTTATGGACTCTACTTGCCCATTTGATTGCTTGTACGTAATTTTTGTGTATCTCTTCTTAATACGATGTTGAACGACAGAAATCTTTAAATCTTGTGCTATCATACTGGGTTCCATTATCAGTAATGATGGTCTTGGGGAACCCAAATCAACATATGATGTTTCCGACAATGAAGTTGATCACTCTCTTGGTTGTGATGCTGGTTAATGGTTTCACTTTAGCCCACTTCTTAAAGTAATCCGCCGCCATGATTGCATACCTTGCTCCGCCCTTGGATATTGAAATACTTCCAATGATGTCCACTCCTCATATTGCAAATGGCACAGGACTCATCATTTAGGTGAGTTGGTTAGGTGGAGCCGTGGGGATCCTAGCGAACCTATGGAATTTGTCACAATGTCATGAGTAATCAATTGCATCTTGATTTATGGTAGGCCAAAAATAGCCATACTATAATATCTTCTTTGTTAATGTTTTCCCTTCAGTTTGATCCCCGTAATAAACTTCGTGCACTTCTCGTAATACGCGCTTGACGTAGTCTTTAGCGATGCATTGGAGTAAAGGAATGGAAACTCCTCTTCTGTAAAGCGCTCTATGCTGCATAAAATATCTTAAAGCTTTGTGGACAATGGTGCGTTTTTGTTTGTTCCGTTCTGGAAGCGTTCCATGCTGTAGGAAATTCTTTATAAGGATCATCCATGACTCTCTTTCGTGCTCGACCTCCAATATCTGATCAACTTCCATCTGATCAAGGCTTGGCATGTTCAGGACTTCAATCGGAACCATCTCTCACTCCTCTGGACTATCAGAGCTGGCCATCTTGGCTAACCAATCCATTTTCTTATTCTCCAACCGTAGGATACAGAAATGCTATAGTATTCGAGGCCATCCAACAGTTCCACCACCCGTTCTAGGTAAGTGGTGAGTCATGGTCCCTTTGTCTGATAATCTTTCCGCACCTAAAACACTACAATTTGAGAGTCATAGAAAATATCCAATGCAACTACTCCTAATTCCTTTTCAGCCCGACAATTCGGTCTTAATACTCGGAATCATTGTTTGTAGCGAGAAAATTCAGCCTTAAGGCATAGTAGATCGATCACCCCTTGGGAGTTATCAAGACAATTTTGGCACCAGAGCATCGATCATTGCGAGCACCATATGTATATAGTTCTTGGTGCTCAATTCTTGTTTAGGCTTGGGAGGGGTGGCATTATAATTCTGAGCACCTTCTTCCAGAATTGTAAACTCAACTGTGAAATCATCCAATGCTTACCCTCGTGTCGACTTTCTGGGAAGGAATGCGAGGTAGAACTGACTCAGCTCGATATTTCACTTAAGTAACCTAGCCGATACCCCAAGTCGCTGAAGGATATGTCGTAGTAACTGGTCAATATATATCATGATCGAGTGAGCCTGGAACTAATGGCAGAGTTTCATCAAAACAATCACAAGGCTATAAGTGAGCTTTTCAATCTTTGGATAGTTGTGTTCTTCCCACATCAACTTCTTGCTCACATAATAAATTGTTCTCTGGATTTTATACTCCTCGTGGACAAGCACTGAACTGATGGCTTGCAATGACACTGCAAAATATACAAACAAGTCCTCATGATTTTCAAGCTTGGACAATATCGACGGTCTCTCCAAGCGACTTAATGGATTCTGGAAATCCCCGACATAATCTGGGGTCTACTAAGAGTTGTGTTTCCCTCGCTTTATTAACCCAAAGAAGGGAATGCAGTTATCGGTAGATCTGGAGATGAATCTACTCAAAGCTGCTTCCTTTCCTGCCAAGCTTTGTACATCCTTGATCTTTCGAGGTTCTTAGATGTTCCCGATTTCTGCAATCTGGTCTGGATTGATTTCAGTCCCATGTGAAATAACGATGAAGCCCAAAAACTTCCCAGATGCAACGCCAAAAGAGCATTTCAAAGGGTTGAGTTATATCCTGTAATGTCAGAGGATATTGAACATTTCTGCTAGGTATCTAACATGAATGGTTGATTGCTTTGACATCATAAGCATGCTGTCTACCTATACCTCCATCAATTTCCCAATTTGGTTATGGAACATACGGTTAACCAACTATTGGTACGTTGCCCTAGCATTCTTCAAACCGAAAAATGGTCCTACAAATATACTGGACTTGGTATCCCAAAGGCATCACCACGTCGCAATATAACCCAAGGTCTGTGATAAAGCTAGTGCACTCTTGGTCCAAGACAAGCATTATAATTTTGGTTATATCCACTGTACGCGTCCATAAATGATAGGAGTGTGTATCCAGCAATTGAATCTATGAGTTAATCAATTCGCGGAAGTGGAAAGCTGCCTTTTAGGCATGCCTTATTTCAACCTGAAAAGTCGATGCATGTACGCCACTTCCTGTTAGCTTTATTCCCAAGGACTGAATTTGATATCCATTTAGGTTATGTTGCATCACGAATGAATATGTTTCCATTCAGCTTTTCAACCTCCACTTTCAAAGTTGTGACATCTCTGGGCCAAGCATGCGTCTTTTATGCTTAATTGGAACATACTTTGGATCGATGCTTAATGAATGGCTCATAATTGATGGAGATATCTCACACATATAACATTGGGACCAAGTAAACACATCCAGGTTTTCCTTAAGAAAATCAATAAATTCCCGCATCCGGAGGGAGTCCAAATGGGTTCTGATCCTCAAGACCCTGGTTGGGTCATCGTTATCGATCAGAACTTCTGTAGCTTCACTAGGTGATGCCTTTCTACATCCCAATTCCTCATCTTCACTGGGATTCATATCCATAAATTGATGACCGGGAAATCCTGGTTGGGACATGTCAATTACTTCCTATGTTGTTGCCTCCTTGGTAGGAGGGGAGATTTCTAGTATATCTTTTCCTTCTCCCTTACAGACTTCCTTCCACTCCGCCAAATAGCAAGCCCTTCCTATCACCTGATCATCCCTGACCATTCGAACTCCAGCTTCAATTGGGAATTTCAGGAGAAAACACCAAGGGGATATACACACCCTAAATTTTGCTAGGGTCGGACATCCAAAGAAGGTATTTTAAGGAGAATTAATATCCATCACAAGGAATGAGAGGATTTACACTCTACAACGATATCCCTCACTAGCCGGCAAATCAAATAAACCGACCAGCGCGGTGGCTGAACCATTGAAACCACGTATCCATCCTGTACATGGATTTGAGTCTCTTGACTCTGACTTTATTTGATCAAAAGCTTTTCTAAACAAAATATTGATGGAACTCATATAATCAACAAGGACCTTCCGTATAGTTGCAGGGCCAATAATGGTCGATATCACCAATGGGTCAATGCTTGGGGTCACCACCCCTGAACTCTCTCTATCACGGAAAACGATATCATCCTTCATCTTTTTTGTTGCTTGATAGAGACATTATCTTCGAGGGTCTTGCATTCCCCCAATCTTCATATGCTTTACTACGTTTACATAACGCTCCATTGTCTTTGCACTAAATCCCACCAGATGTGATCCTCCAATGACTTTATGGATAACAATCCCCTTTTCCTTATTCTGGGTACGGACTTTGGGTTCCTCTTGATCTTGATTCGGGGATGGACCTCCTTGCCCATGTGCCTCAGGGCTACCTTGTACTCATCAAGCTTTCCATCTCATAACAAATTTTCAATCAAATCTCCTAGGTGATGACATTCATTCGTCTAATGGCCAAATTTCTCGTGGAACAAACAATACTTTCCAGTTTCACGCTCCTTCTCTGTCGAGTTCTCGGAGGTGGTTTCTCATACTGTATCACATTACATGTATCGAGATATATATTCTCCAAAGTATCATTTGATGGTGTGTAACTCTTGAATGATTGAAATTGGTGTTGCTTCTTAGAATTCCCTCTTTGATTACCTCCTTTGCTTTCGCTCTTTTACTGGCGATAATTCTTCTTATTTTGATTGTCGACGTTGACTTTCGCTTTCTCGGAACTGTCACCGGACTATTCCATAGCAATATTACCCTAAATTTCCTCCTCACTACCTCACTACCTCACTAGACTTTATTTTTCGATTCATGTTTGTGTATTCTTGTCGCAAGCACACGATTTCCTTTTCATAAAGCAGTTCTATCATTGTGGGAGGCTTTTCGACCAAATATCTACCGAATTATGAATCCTTATCCAACCCCATCGACCATTGCCACCGGAATAGTTTCTGGGTTAGGGTTGCGGGTGATTGCCATACTGAAACGGTGACTGTAACAACCCACACCTCCATTCACGCAAGATATTGTCCCCAACTTAGCCACCGAATAGGTGTGGGGTTTTGTTCCTCAAAAGGCCACTTAGGGGTGTTCCATTCTCCCCTCCTACAGAGCCCAACGTCCCCATTCGCTCACAAACACCTCACCCAGGCACTGTGGTCCACACAGGAGCCACAATTTTGGCTGGGTATTGGCTCTGATACCATTGTAACATCCCGCACCTCCGTTCACGCAAGATATTGTCCCCAACTTAGCCACTGTATAGGTGTGGGGTTTTGTTCCTCAAAAGGCCTTGGTGTTAGTAAGAGATGTGCTCTACTATATAAGTACCCACTTCACACAGGCTTCCATGATGTGGGACTTAGGGGTGTTACAATGAAGGTATTCCCTCAAAGTCACTCTAGGGTTTTGTTTAAACGTGGAATTGTCCATCACACTCTTAGATTTTGAGCGTGCAATCGGAATTGAATCAAGAACTTCCCACTATGGTCTTTGAATTTAGGAACTGATCAGGGAGCCTGGTAAACCACATCATCACCACTCTATCAAGATATATCGACAAGGCTTTACACATAATGTCATTGGGAGCCGCCACTGCGTTCATACACCATGAATAACTCATCAAATGCTATTGCGGATCTGTCCTCCCGAGTAATGACCAGTAGTGGGAAAATTAATTCGTCTTGAGAATTGGGCATCCATAATATCATCGGTAAAGGGGTATGGCTATGATCTATGCCTTAATCATTATTAGTGTATCCCTTGTTATCATGCATTATCAGCCTTATTATTTCTTCTACCTCAGCATTAGTCATCGCATGTTTTGGTTCGGTATTCTCGGCTCGTCGAACTATCTCTCTTCCCGTCTCGGGAAATGCGCCCGAGTCGCTATCTAGGCAGTACTTCCCTCCCCTCTACGATCCCGGTAAATCATAGGATGAAAGGGTAGAGGTATGGGAGCACGAGCAGTCCAAGAAGTGCCTTTTTCCCTTGCGGTTGCTCGAGATTAGGTTGTCATTAGAATGGGTTTAACCAGACTAGGATCATTTGGGCCGAGCCGAATTTCTACACCATCCCGGGAAGGTAGTGAACCAAACCGGAGCTGACAATGGTTTTCTGGCCTTTTATATGGTCTCATTTGACATGATGGACATTCACCTTCTTCAGATGTAGACGAATCTTCTGTTGTGTGGCGAAGGGGTGGAGATGGCGTCCTTTTCCCTTGAAACTCTTCCCACTGTCTAGCCATGGTGTCCATATCATTTCTCAACGTAGCATTATCTCGTCTTTGAGCATCTAGAGCTGCAATGGTCTCTTCTAACTTGTTAAATAGACACGCGAAATCATCTCGTATGAAAAAGCTGAAGAAGAAGACGAATCGACAAATGGAGCAGCAATCTATACTATAGGGCCGGATCAGATCGAATTTGATCCGGGGGGTTCAAGCCAACTTCGTTCAATCTAAAGGCCTGCATTGGTTCCATCTATGAGTCGGGCTGTTATGCGTCGCTGGTTGACTGTTCACGAGAGGTTTGATGAGTTTTATCTCTTTTAGAAACCATGATGATTGAAGTTATCAAAAACAACGAAGATATGGACTATTTCACCGGACTTGGTGGTCCAAATAGCAGATAAATAATCCAAAAAAGTTGAGAAATTAGATTTATTAGTGCAAGTACCAAGATGTTAGACCAAAAAATTGCCATATCACCCAAAAGACTTGGATTTGTAGAGAATAATGAAAAATACAAAACAAAAATGAGAGAAAAACAACAAACACACAAGATTTATAATGGTTCGACATTAGTGAGCCTACATGCATTTTATAATTTCTCTATTCAACAAGAAATTACAATTACAATGCTAGAAATTCTCAAACACTTGATATACAATCAAAATCCTCTCTAAATTATTGAAAATCACTAAAATATGATGAAAACGTGTTCGAATCGAATAGGAATGGAAACAAGAGTAAGATGTCTCAAACTCTTAGGCGTCAAAAGTCCTTCTAAAAGTTCTGAACTCGTATATTTATAGTCTCGGATCATGGAAAATAAGCGGGAACTATTAATACAGGTGGCATTCGTTCCGGATTTATAGGGACTTTGTGAGGAGCCAACTTCTCAGTTTAGCTGAAGCATACCACCACTTCAAATGTGATGCACGAATATAAACTGAATCACCAACAAAAAACTCGAGCAGCTTCCTATGGTTTTCCACATAGGATTTTTGGTGACTTTGATCTTCTTTCATCCTTTCTTTGATAAGGTTGATCTTCTCAAAAGCTTCACGAGTTAAATCGGGGATTAGAATAAACTTCTCCCCGGACTCAAGACAACAATATGGAGAACAACATTCCGCTGTATAATACCTCAAATGTAGCCATGCTGATAGAAGATTGGTGGCTATTATTATATGCAAAATAAATAAATGGATGTGATCCTCCCAACTACCACCAAAATCAATAATACTGAGTCGAAGTAGGTACTCCATTATATAATTCACCTGCTCTCTATGTCCATCAGACTGTGAGTGGTAAGCAGTGCTGAAATTTAGATTTGTACACAAAGTTAGCTGAAGACTCTTAAAGAAATGGCTTATAAAAAGTGGATCATGGTCACAAACATTAGATCTAAGAATTCTATGCAATTGCACGATTTTATTAATATAGGGCTTCAAAAGAGATGAAGCGGTACTATCTTATTAATATAGAGCTTCGAAAGAGATGAAGAGGTACTGCTCAATGAGATAGTAAGAAATGTGTGGACTTAGTAAGTCGGTCCACGATCGCCTTAATACTATTATGGCCTGGCCTTGAATGAGGTAAACCATCAACGAAATCCATGGAGATTTGGTCCCAGTTCCATATTGGGACCTCAAGAGGATGAAGTAGACCACTAGGTCACTGATGCTTGACTTTCACGAGTTGACAAGTCATGTAATTACTTACATAACTTTCTATATATTACTTTGTGTCATTCCAATAATATATGCAATGGATACCCGCATATATCATGCTGCTACCCGGATGAATAGTATACTTAGTTCGATGACATTTGGATAAAATATCTCGCCTATGCTTTGGAATAAAGCCACGACTAGTCAACCATTCTTACGAAGACAATCACAGCTACCAATGCTGAAATCCTTCATCTTAATGTCATCACAGGATTCAGACTAGCATTTTCGAATAAGAGAAGAGATGTCAGAATCTAGTCGTTAAGCCTTGGTAATCTGATGTAAAAGAAATGGTCGAGCTTCCAAGCTATATAATACAATAGAAGAATCTAATGTAGAAGCACAATCATGAATGTCGTATAATTATAGAAGCTCGAGATCTTTCCATTCGGCAATCATCATGGAAACAATAATTGACTACTGAAGCTGAGTGCTTATGGCTCAAGGCATCAGCAACATGATTACCTTGTCTCAGGGTATAATGAATATTGAAATCATTAGAAGAAAGGAATTCGAGCTAATGCTAATGTCACATGGTGAGCTCCTTTTGAGTAAATATATACTTGTGCAACTTATGATCTGTATAAAGAATAAAGTGCTCATTTAAGAGATAATGTCGCAAACCTTCAAGGCAAAGACAATAGTTGTAAGCTCCAAATCATGGGTAGCGTATCGAACATCGTTCGGACGTAATTGCCTAGAAGCATAGGCAACAGCCCTATCCCTTTGCGTAAGAATGGATCCAAAATAATGATGACTAGCATCATTATACACAATAAGATCTCAGTTCCCGTTGAGAACTACCAAAACAGGCGCATGAGTAAGAAGCTCCTTCAACTACTTAAAGGATGCTTCACAATGATCATACCAAATGAAATGAATGCCTTTCCAAGTAAGTCTAATGAATGTCTGGACGATGAGGAAAAACTAAATAATAAAATGACAAAAATTACCTGCTAATCCCAAAAAGCTAGAATCTCGGTGATAGACTCAGGCCTCTTCCAATTATTCACAAGGGTGGGATATTTCAATAGAATTCATTAAAAAGGAATAATAAGGAATTTAAAATTACATTCCTAGATGTATTCCTATCTATATCTACCCCCAAAGGACATGGAAAGGTTATGGTCAAGGTAAGGACAACATTGAATTGGGATGATGTCTCACTAGTATTATACTTTGATGTATTGTATCATATGTACTTATCAGTATGATGTCACATTTTGTTCGGAATTTAGATTTGATACAATGTTGTGATGCCCTACACCAAGGCCCATATTAACGAGTAATGTCGTCTTCTAATATGGAGAGTATGACTGTTTAGAAGCGACCATTTATAGTCCTGTATAAAATAAGTCTTAAGCATGTCGAAATCGAGCTAAAAAAATTCATTCCTCAAGAGGTTTGACACACATAAAACTTGTATAATACATTAGCATAGTGGCTACATGGATCTATTTAAAGCAAAACACAATATATATAATAGTCATAGATTATAAAACTATTAACATGATCATAGATTTACATATACATTAGGTATGATGCGTAGTGCAGTACAAAAATGTGATATAATCACCATATATGTAACACCTAAAAATTCAATACACTATAACCGTGCTTAAAGATAATAAATTAGAAGTAACTTAATTAAATACTCAAAATTAAGTGAAACTGACATTACCATTGCGTTCGTCTCAGAATTCTAGTGTAGATAGACCCTAATTTTGCATAAGACGGATAACGTATGAAGAAGTAATGGGCATTAGAATTTTGCATACATATAAGGAGCATATATCTAAATATAAAATAAAAATAAATCTAGAATTTTTGAATGAAACGAGGCGAGAAAAGAAGAGGGAACTAGGACCATGGTCGAACAACCCATACTCGGCCTGGGTCGACCCATGGTCGGCTGGGTTGACCCTAGGGTTGACCCAATGGGTTGGTGGGTCGACCCACTCCAGATCTGGGTGGATTCTGAGTATTCATCTGGACTATTTTGTGGACTGTATTCGTTGCTAACTCAGCGCTATGTGTACGGTTAAGATTAAAACCCTAAGATCTAAAGGCTGATGTTGACACTGTGAATCTATAAATAGGTGGCTTCTCCCACTCTTATTTACACCATTTCTACATACCTTATGCCTCTACAAAACTATTCTAAAAATATAAACATAAAATAGGGGAATGCTACTAATGACTGGATCAAACAGAGAATAGGACTTGCATACATTCAACTTAGATTGGAATTTTTCTACGTCATAGTGTTATATATAAATATAAGAGATTTGTTCTCTTCTTCTCCAAGACCAACTGTTAGTTCTTTCATTTGCAGATCTGATTTCTTAGACTTTAATCATGATAGTTAAACAAAAGTGGGTTAGGACATATTGTGTTTGTAAGATAAATGTTATACATGTTCTCATTGTTAATCACCTATGCCATTATGATAAGCAAACATATGCCTTTAATATTGGATAATTAACAAGTTATATGTGTTTATCATCCTTTTCCCATTTTCTATGTTTTATGTTTATTTCCAGTCTTGCCTATATGCTTACGTGATTTGATTTTGTTATCCTTCCTTTATTTTCCATTTTATTTTACGCCAAGCCTAGGCCTTTGGAAGCCTAGGCCATACCCGATTAGAGTGTGCATATAATTGAGGCAATAACGAATGACATAAAAATAGGAATCTAGGTATGTTATTAAATTGGGACTGTTTACCCATAATATGGGAAAGGGATAATATACACATGTTTATACTTGCTATAACTGATAAAGAGGGATAATGTGTACATACTTGCTGTAAATTGGTAGATATGGATAATATGCATAAACCTGTATATGTTGTACTTTGGGAACATAGTTGATGGATAATATGCATATGAAATGGACATGTTAGAATTGACTTTAAACGGACATTAAGTAAATGACACGTTAAACTATGGTAAGTATAAGATGGAGGTTAATAAACTGAAATGTTGTAGAAATTGTATACATATGGGAAGGTGTTTTGGGGAAGGGTTGTATACATAATAACATATGATAATTACAGCCACACTTATTAGTAAACCTAAACCTGCTAGGTTAAATATGTGTATTAATAAGCTAAGAGATCCCTCATTCTACTATTGTATTGGGTTTTGGGGACTCTTAAATTTTAGTTTTGGGAGCACAATCTTAGGGGGTTTGGCTTGTGTCAATCTGATGTTTAGAACCCATATCAGTCGGTATCCCTGTTGGCATCTTATTATATGGGGTCTCGCACTAGGTAGAAGCCAGGGCACGCTTTACTGAACTGGATAATAAGAGGTTCATATGGGGGTGGGTACGGCCGTGTTCCCACGGAGTCATGAGTGTGCATGGGTCTGACTAGGGAAGATAAGATGATGTAACACCGGTAAATAAGTATGTGTTACATAGTTTTCGGGTTAGGGACTGATACACCCTACTATCGGGGCTGAAACGGAGTATTTACGTAGTAGGGAGCTGATCGCTTGGGTAGTAATAACGGTACACCTAATCCTACTATTTTGTAATTAGATTAACACCTAATATGGTTATGTAATTAAGGTATGCTTAATCCTGCTGTTTATTTATGTTGTTAATCTTACTGATATGTAATCATGTTGAACTATTATATTAGTATTGGTGCAGACATACCTATTTTAGGATACAAATGTGAAGTGTTACTCGATCATAGTTTATTTCTGTCATTCTTGTCCATCATGTTGTTATGTTTAGTTTATCTATAACCTTTTATGACACTGTACCTTTCTTATCCAGTCTATTTCCTATCTTGGCATTTTTATTTTGTGCACATTTGTAAATCACTGGAACTCGCCAAACTTTATGTCTGATCCTTTTCCTTTTGCCTATTTCTTCCTTTTTCTCCATGTCCTCGGAGTGGAAGAACTCAACAGTGACTAGGACTTCTCTAACAGCTTGGACTTGTATTCCTTGAGATGTATCATTTTGACTTGCTCTCTACTTTAGTATGGCTTATGGTGAGGGATATGATTTTATGTACTCTGATACTTTATTTCATGAGATGTTTTGTGAGACTGATTTGGGACACTTGGATAGTTGTAACTGGTTTTGATGTACTTGGGAAACTATGCTTTTTTTATAATAAAGTTAAAATTTTCCTCTGCTTGTTTTATCTGTCTTGTAAAATCTCTGTAATGATTACGTATTGCGCTTTACGAAACATAATGCATTCTCTTACGAGTGACATTAATAGACGTGGGGTATCACATTTGGTATCAAAGTTGAAGGTTAAATGATCAAAGAAAATGTTTTTAAAAATTGGTTTTAAAAGCAAAGTATTTTCAAATAAAAATATGTTTTTGAAAACATGGTTCCGTAGGTATCTTGAGGCTACAGCGCATGTTGAAGGTCGAGGGGATTCCATTGCCCATGCTGCAGCCGCTGCTGCTCCACCTCCACGAGTAGATATTTTTCTAAGTTATGCAAGGACTTATGCGCTATAGAAGGAATTCCATTCCTTGGTACTAAAAGCTTTGTCGAAGCATGGAATTGGCTACGAGAGATAGAAAACTTATTTGGACTCTTCGGGATCGACGACCGAGGGAAGATACAGTTGGCTGCACGGTAACAAAAGGACGAGGCTACCTACTGGCGGGAAGTAACGCAAGATGGACAACCAGTAGCTACTTAGGATGATTTCAGGCAGAGAATCGAGATGAAATTATTATCTCAAGTGAAAGAGGGATTACTGATGGAGAGATTCTTGGCTTTAAAGAAAGGGGACATGACTGTTACGGATTATGTGAACAAGTTTAATCAACTGGCGAGGTTTGGACTGGACTTGGTGAATACACCCCATAAGAAGGCGCTTTGATTTGCGAGAGGATTAATTCAACCTCTGTATGGACTTTCTTTACCTCATATACCGATGGGGTCGACTTTTGAAAGCTGGTTGATATGGCGCTTATGCACGAAGATCGCAAGGAAGAGAAGAAAGACACTAAGGTTGAGGAAGCTAAGGGCGAGAAATAGAAATGATGGCCTAGAGAAATAAAGAGAAAGGTAGAAAGCCTGATAAGGCTTGGATCAAGTAGGATATCAAGCGTCATGGTTGCGGAGCTATGGGACATTTTGTGAAGGACTACAGAAAGATAAAGGGTCCTGCTTTAATTATGGATAAGTGGGACACTTCAGTAAGAAATTCCCTAGCAAGTAAGGATAAGGGGCAGAAACTTCTGGACATGTATATGCTTTGGAAGCTATTGGGCCTGATCGAGGTAGGAAGGTCACGGTTGAAGGTTTGATTTCCCTTATTGACTACCTTGTTCGAACCTTGCTTGATTCTGGCACTTCACGCTTATTTATATTCAGTTCTTTAGTAAATAGTCTCCAGCTTAATATAAGTATAGTCTCTGAACCTATAATGGTCTCAAACCCCATAGGAGGGTCAACTCATTTATCCATGATGTGTAGGGGTTTGATAATTTCTATCTTGGGCATCGAATTTGAATGCGACACATAAGTGTTGGGCTTTATGGGCTGTTGTTTGATTTTAGGCATGGATTAGCTAGCCATGTATGGTGCCATACTTAATTGCAAAAATAGAGTGGTTAGACTTCGAACTTGTCATGGTAGGACTCTTGAAATTTCTTACGACCCACAGGGGCCAGTGATGCTCATTTTTCTAGAATCACTTGACAATTCTGTTGACAACTTTCGATCTGTACCCATAGTCAGGGACTACCCGGATGTGTTTGAGGAGATCAAGAGGATTCCTCTAAGACATGAGATAGACTTATGGATTTACTTAGTAGAGAATGCGAAGCCAGTTGCTTTATCAGTGTGCTACATGGCACCTAGGGAAAGCAAGGAGCTCAACAAGCAAATAGGAGAGCTATTCGAGAAAGGTTTTATTAGGCGAAGCGCTTCAGAGTGGGGAGCTCTAGTTGTCTTCGCAGCTAAGGCAGACGGCTCACTTCGTCTATGTGTGGATTACAGGGAGTTGAATAAGCTTACTAAGAAGAATAGGCACCCGCTACCGAGAATTGACGATCTGTTTGACCAGCTAGTTAGCGCATCTATTTTCTCGCAGATGGATTTTGCCATGGGGTTTCATTAGTTGAGAGTGGAAGAGGACATCATTGATAAGACTACATTCAGAACTACATACGATCTCTTCAAATGGTTGGTTATGCCTTTTGGGCTAACAAATGCACCCACCTATTTTATGGACTTGATGAGTTAGATGTTTAGGGAGTTTCTGAACAAATTCATTGTGGTTTTTAGGGATGACATTCTGATCTTCTCAAAGAATGAGGAGGAACGTGCGCAACACTTATGATAGGTTTTACATACTCTCAGGTCACATCAACTTAAGGCGAAGTTTTCGAGGTATCACTTTTGGAGAAAGGAAGTAAGGTTCCTAAGGCATGTGATCTCCAAGGACATGATAGCAGTAGACCCTACGAAAGTCGTTGTAGTTCAAGATTGGAGGGCTCCAAATAATGCGGTGGAAGTGAGAAGTTTCCTAGGGTTGGCAGGCTATATAGAAAGTTTATCAAGGACTTTGCAAGGGTATCAACCCCACTTACCCAATTGTTGAAGAAGAACTTGGCTTTTTCGTGGAGCATCGATTGCGAGGATGCCTTTCAAAGATTGAAGAGGGCTCTGACAACAACCCTAGTTATGACTCTCCCAGATGGAAGCAATATGTTCACGGTCTACACAGATGCTTGTGGCACAAGACTTGGTGCCATTCTTATGCAAGAAGGAAGGGTAGTATGCTATGGAAGCAGACAGTTGAGAGTTCACGAGAAGAACTACACTATCCATGATCTAGAGTCGGCTGCTATAGTGTTTGCATTGAAGTCTTGGTGACACTATCTACTTGGGGAAATATTTGAGCTATACACATATCATAAGTCACTCAAATACGTGCTCTCACAGAAGTATCTCAACCTAAGGAAGCACGGTGGATGGAGTTTCTAGCGGCCTACGACTTCAAGATGGCTTATACTCCGTGCAAGGGTAATGTAGTGGCGAACGCATTGAGTAGGTAGAGGATAACCTTGAGTCCTCTATTCTTGAAAGGCCGAGCTTGGAGTACATATCAACCTTTGATTTAAATCCATCTACGGATTTCACTATGGGATTGTTAGCATCATTGGAGGTGCGACCTACTCTATTGGAGCGTATAGGTTAAGTGTAGCGGGCAGACCCGCAGATTTCGGACATCTTGGACAAGCTTGGTAGAGGAGAGACTTCTTGTCACCTTGCTAGATATGACGTGGATGTAAAGGGTGGCTAAGACGAGATGGAATGCTATGTGTCCCTAAGATTAGAGAATTGCTAAAGGCATTGCTTACCGAAGCTCATCATTCTCGGATGACTATCCACCCGGGAAGTGACAAAATGTATTGAGACATGAAGTAGTTTTTCTTTTGGACTGGTATGAAGAAAGATATGATGGAATTTGTAGCTCGATGCTTGACTTGCAAAAGATTAAAGACTGAACAAAAGAAACTAGGCGGATTGCTTCATCCCTTAGATGTCCCATAATGGAAGTGGGAGAGCATCTCTACGGGCTTCATCGATGGATTTCCACGATCAAGGATGGGCAATACGAGCATATGGGTGATAGTGTATAGACTTACGAAGATCTCTCATTTTATTCCTGTTAAGAGTAAGAGAACAGCAGCATGGCTGGCATTAGTATATCTTCGAGAGATAGTTCGATTGCATGGGGTACCTTCCAGCATAGTTAACGACCACGACCCCATCTTTTCTAGTGTGTTTTGGAAGAGCTTATAAGAGGCGTTAGGTACACAGCTACGTTTGAGCAAAGCATACCACCGTTAAACAGATGGATAGACTAAGAGGGTGAATAAAGTTATATAGGATCTTCTAAGACTATGTGTCCTAGACTTTGGAGGGACTTGGCAAGAACATCTCCCATTGGTGGAATTCTCCTACAACAAAATTTTCCAATCTATCATAGGCCTGGTACCCTTCAAAGCATTATACGGACGACATTGTAGATCACTGACTTGGTGGTGGGAGTCTACGGACAGACTTCTACTTGAACCAGTGATGATTCAAGATACTTCTGAGTAGATTGATCTTATCCATCGAAAAAATGAAAGCCTCTCAAGAAAAATAGAAATCTTATGCCGATAAAAGGACGACCGATTTGGAATTTGAAGTGGAAGATATGGTCTACATTAAAGTATCACCGCTAAGGAATGTAGTTCGCTTTGGCTCAGCAGGGAAGTTGGCGACGAGATTTGTAGGGCCATTCCCTATAGTAAAGAGGATAAGACAAATGGCTTATAGAATTAAGCTACCGGATAGACTGGAGGGCATACATGATGTGTTTCACGTTTCCCATTGGAGGAAATGTCTCCATGATACGACAGAGATAGTAGAGCCGAGCATACTTAAGGACGTGGAAGTTAAGAAGGAAGCATCGGTGAGACGAGTTCCTATCCATATCCTTTGATCATAAATCAAGAAGCTACAGAACAAGGAAATCCAATTAGTTAAAGTGAAATGTAGGGAAGACCGCGAAGTTGCAACGTAGGAACCCGAAGATAGGATTCACGCTTCCTATCCTTTTCTTTTTGAAAGTACATTCTTGAATTCATTTCCAAGCTTTTACTTTGTATTTGCTTCTATCATTCAAGTATATTTATCCTATTGCTCGAACCTTTCGATTCTTAGGTAGAATCTAATGGTTGGAAACATGTTATGATTAATGGTTGCAAGTGGATGCAAGCGTTTGCTATTGATTGCTCATGGATTCATATATGCACACTAGGCACAAGATCGGCTCAATCACTTACATAATGCATATGGATGTGTGTGCATTTTAATTTTCTATGGATGGAAAATAGGTGAATTATCATATGGATGTTGCATTTTATTGAAAGATTATGCACACATATAGATTTTATATGTCATACTAGGATTATTTACATGTATTTTGGACTCATGGCACAAACATATATAACATTAAGGAAGTCAACTGAATCAGTCGACCACCTGATTTTCGCATTAGTATAAGGACATAACGCATAAACACCTTTGAATATGTTCATACAAATATTAGAAATTTTTTAAGGACATTGGACGCCTGTGTATGATGGATGAGTATATGATTGTAGGTGGTTGTTAGTATAGTAACATTCTTCTTGACTTGAAGATTTCATGGACGAAATCCTTTTAAGTAGGGGAGAATGTAACACCCCAATACTTAATACACTATAACCATGCTTAAAGATAATAAATTGGGAATAACTTAATTAAGACCTCAAAATTAAGTGAAACCAGCCTTATTGTTGCATTTGTCACGGAATTCAGGTTTAGATTGAACCTAAGTTTGCATAGAACGAAAAAGTTATGGGCATCAGAAGTTTGTATACTTATAAGGAGGATATATGTAAATATAAAATAAAAATGAATCTAGAATTTTCTAAGGAAACAAGGAGGGAAAAGAATAAGGAACTAGGAACGTTGTGGGACGACCCAAACTCAGCCTGGGTCGGCCCATGGTCTACTGGATCGACCCTAGGGTCAGCCACATGGGTTGGTGGGTCAACCCACTCCAGATCTAGGAGGATTTTGAGTACAAATCTGGGTAGTTCTGCAGATAGTATTCATTGCTGACTCATCGCTATATGCATGGTTAAGATTTAAAACCTAAGATCTAAAGGCTGAGGTTGATTCTGTGAATCTATAAATAGGTGGCTTCTCTCATTCTGATTTACACCATTTCTTCGTACCTTCTGCCTCTGTAAAACGATTCAAAAAATATAAACATATAATGGAGGAATTCTACTGAGGAATGGACCAAAATGAAATAACATCAGGACTTGCATACATACAACTTGGATTGGAATTTTTGTATGGCATAGTGTTATATATATAAGAGTTTTATTCTCTTCTTCACTGAGACCCGCTATAAATTTCTGTCATTTACATATCTGATTTCTTAGACTTTAAACATGAAATTTAAATAAAAGGGCTAGTTTTCCATACATCCCTAAAAAAAAATTAAAATGTGGACGACATCCTCCCCAACTTTCAAACGCAAAGCGGGTCATATTTTCAACACTTATGTGTTTTCCAACAAAGCTGCAATGCTTGTTAAAAAAAGAATCCAAAAAATTGCAAAAATTTCGAGAAGGATGCAGAAAAAACTAAAAAAAGTTCGTCAAATTATGCAACTATTACAAATATAAGCAATAATGTATGCATATATTCATTCAGGTTTTATATTGAAAATTTGGATGAATATGTGCATACATGTATGCATATATTGGTAATAGTTGCAGAGATGTATGCATATACAGATTAGCTAATCTACATGGGCTACAAATTATCGTCGAAATGTATGCATTTATTCCGAATAAGTGCAGAAATGTATGCAACAAAGTTAAAACGGGTGAAGGCTTATGAATATGTGCAGAAATGTATGCATTTATTACTCATAATTGCAGAAATGTATATAATAATGTTTAAAAACCATGATTGCTTGAAAAACAGGTCAGGATTGAATTAATGCATCAAACGATGCGTTTATTGTAGTATTAGTGCATACATTTCTATATTTATACTGTAGTTTGATGCATAATTGAAATATATGCAGAAATGTATGCAACTATTACAAATAAGTAAATCATTTGATGCATAATACTGATGATTTGCTATTTATTTGGGTTATTTTGGCTTTTGATGCTTTTTTTAGTGGTTTTAATGTATGAATTTGATGACGATTAGTAGTTGTATTTAATTATGAATTTTCATGATTTTTTTGTTGATTTTTTGAAAAATAAGGACCTAATTTATAAAAATTTAAGGGGGGATATGAGCCTAATTTTGAAACTTGTTATACTAGTATTGGTGCAGACGTACTTGTTTTAGGATAAAAAAATGTGAATCATTACTCGATCATGGTTTATTCCTGTTATTCTTGTCCATCATGTTGTTCTGTTTAGTTTATCTTTTACCTTTTATGACATTGAACCTTTCTCACCTAGTCTTATTTACCTGTCTTGGCATTTCTATTTTATGCACATTTGTAAGTAACTGTAACTCGCTAGACTTTTTGTCTGACCCTTTTTCTTTTGCCTCTTTCTTCTTTTCCCCCAGGTACTCAGAGTGGAAGCACTCAATAGTGACTAGGACTTCTCTTACAGCTTGGACTTGGTTTTCTTGAGATGTATTGTTTTGACTTGCTCTCTACTTTAGCATGGCTTTCTACTTTAGTATGGCTTATGGCAAGGGATATGATTTTATGTACTCTGGTATTTTATTTCATGAGATGTTTAGTGAGACAGATTTGAGACATTTGAGTAGTTATAACTGGTTTCGATGTACTTGTGAAAACTATGCTTTATTTTTTTTATAATGAATAAAAAAATTTGCTGCTTATTTTATCTGTCTTGTAAATTCTCTATAATGATTTCCTATGGCGCTTCATGAAACTTAATGCATTCTCTTATGAATGAGTCAATGACATTAAAAGATGAGCGGTGTCACGAGCGATGTCAAAATATACAAATAGGCATTTTGTACCCATCAAAAGAATATGTAAAACTAAGTCGAAAATGTACAAAAGATATTATACAAAAACTATGCTAACTAGCCCAAAAGTCGATAAAATGTACATGGAGAGATAACCACGATATTCCAAGAAACCTAACCTACAACTCGGTCTGATCTGAGCAATAAATACATGGGTCAGTCTAGCTGAAATAAGGATTATATGATAATGATATACGGTTATACAAGGGAAAACTCTTCTTACAATGAAAATAATAATTATGAGATGACATATAAATTGGGTTCACAAGCAACAAGATAATGATATAAGGAAGTTCACTTTGGTCAATAAGCATTAGCTTTGAGATAATTACATATCATCATTAAATACACAAAGGACATCAAAACACTTACACCAAATTATCATCAAAATTATCAAAATACTGCATAGTAAACTCATATGAGTTTAACTCCACAAATGTGATCAAAAATCTCAAATACTTAAATTAGTTTTAAGGTTATAATAGAAATTCATTATAATGCTTCTTAGATATAACAAATCACAAGCATCGGGCGAGTTTTTTCTGGTAATGGCAACATGAAATCTTTTCCTCTCATACATCTTCCCTCTCCTCTTTTCTTTCGATTCTCCTCTCATCATCTCTTTTCCCCAATTTTTCGTTTATGCCTTTGTCATGCATGGACTAAAGTTGTTTTCCACCACTCGATTCTCTTTACCTAACTTTCAGATCTACATCGGTAATCAACTTGCTGCCCTTATTTTTGTGATGATTTACATTCTCAAGAATTTGCACGGGATCATGGATACCCTATATACTGCTTGCCCTCTTGATTGCTCTACCACCCCGCTCGTGTGCTGTTTATTAGCTAACATGGCTTGGTAGGATTTGGTGTTGGGTTTCTATTATTGTGTTAAGTTACTTGTGATTTCTTAGGTCTTGAGGCTTGGATCTCTTTGTTTTAGGGTTTGGTTCTTCGCTAAGTTGTGCCATGGTTTGCCGCTAGGGTTTGATATTGGCCATGGTTCTGTTTTGTGCTTAGCCTTTTGTTTCTTCCATGTGGAGACCGAGTCTCGTTTCTCTCAACTTCCTCGGTATGTCAAGCTTTTGGTTTGTTGGTGATGGCCACAGTTTTTTGTGGCTGCTTGTATTATGTGGAAGGCTTTGCCTCCTATGGTGAAAGTCTTGTCAGTTTTGGTCAAATATGTTTTTGCAATTAGGTCGCTGTTTTAGTTTATGCTTGAACCACGTCAGTGTCTTACTTTGGCCTTAGTTTGTTCTTGTTAGATTTTAACGAGGCGTGCTCTTATGTGAAGACTATTTAAGGAAATGCTTCTACGTGATCTTGTTGTTCTATGATGTCCTATGCTATAATTTAGCTCTGTGGTGTCTAGCATGTAGCTCTGCTATGTAATTGTTGCATGATGTGATGCTTTTTTTGTGGTTTTATGCTAATTGTACATGTTGTTCCTAGTTTTAGGTCTGCTTGTAATTCCATGTAATATGTATTGGACTTCCTTCCCTGCGTGGAGTTCGTTATTTACTCCCTAAGTGGATTTTGAAATTTGTAGTTTAGACCTATTTGTTTAGCGCCAATGCTGTAATATTGATTAGTTGTAATGGACGGTGCACTTTAGTAATTGTTGTAGTGGACGGTCCACCTTAAAAACCGAACCTAGTAGGTTGGTAATCTGCCAATCTCCTATAATATTTGTAATTATTATTTCTTATAATATAAGTGTATATGCTCACTCTAAAAACTAGTCGGCTTTTCCAAAAAAAGAAATTCGTTATAATATATATCAAAGATGGATCCAAGACATTACAAACACCATAATCATTAAAACCACAAAATGGATCCAAACCATCAGAAATTATCGTACGTGCATCACTAATTAGCACCCTTCTAGTGCTTATGCCAAGTGATATATACGTGTTTAGGCGCTAATCACTATGACCCCATATAGAGTGTATCTTGATTCCCCCCTCCCCCGGTCAAAGTGAATACACATATAAGACTCTCCCCGAGCCCATGTTTCCCCGAGAAAGCAAGTACTAGAACAGAAGCAAACAATAAAGTATGTATCACAGACTACCCAACGGTAACTCGAAAAGTGAAAGCAATATTTTTTACACTGCATGTTTCACTAATCGATTTACTACAAGCCAGCTTACTCCACAATGAAAAACAACAAATATCTTCGATCGATGAGTCATGAATTATCCAACATAATTAATCATATGTTCCATACAACGCGAATAATTACACTGTTTAAATCATGTTCTTACTTTCTCAAAGTATGAAAAAACATGTAATTTTATATATAAGAAATAATTCATTTTGAGAAATCGAGATTATAAATCGATTATTGCCTTGAAACATTTTTACTTATAAAATGTAAACATAGAAAAACAATTATCTCAAGGCTAAATATGTGTAAATATAGAGAAAAATTTAGTTTTAAAATCACCTTATTAAAATAAGTATAGTGTACAAATCAAGCCGAAATAGACAACAAATCTCAACCAAAACACCAAAAATTTTGTATAATCCAAATAGCGGATATACTAGAAATTTAAGCATATGAATGGTTATCAAATGAAACACTTCAAATAAACATGTTAAATAGATAAAATTGAGTTAACTTGTGCATAAACGTCAAGAAAATACTTAGCTATAGTTTTCAAGTTCAAATGCATTACCTTTGTCTTTCAATGACAGGACAGCGAGAAGAAGTGAATTTTCCACCATCTATATGTCAAAATTGCACAAAAGTCAAAATACGAAAGTCATAGCATAAAGCATAAGTTCAAGAATCATTAAATTCCAATTAGCAATGTAAAAGTCTCGATTAGAATAGTTTTTATGTTATTATATACACCCTGTCTTTCAATGACAGGCCTGCGATACAAATCAATTTTTTTCACTGTGCAAACTTCAAAATCACACTAAATTCAAAACATAAAAGTTGTAGCATAAATCCTAAGGTTTGCATAACCTCAAGAATTTCTGATTTTGATTAGTTACATAAAAATTACAATTAAAAGAGTTATTAGATAATTATATATATACCCTCTTTCAATTACAGGCCAGCGATAAAATCCAATTTTTTTACAATATAAACTTCATAATTGAACAAAACTCGAAACATAGAATTTGTAGCATAAATCATAAGGTTTTCAAAACTTCAAGAATTTTCAGATTCCAATAAGTAACTTAAAAGTTATGGTACGATTAGTTTTCAGATAATTACATATGCCTTGTCTTTCAATGATAAGCCAAAGATAAAAATCAATTTTTTCACCATATAATCATCAACATAACCAAAAATCAAAACATAAAATCGTAGCATAAACCTTAGGGTTTCCAGTATATCAAGAATTTTTAAATTCCGATTAGTAATTTAAAAGTTATGATCATAAGAGTTTTCAAATCTGAAATTTTGCCTGGGACAAAACTTGAGTTTTACAAAGATAAAACTCAACACAAACAGCAATATTTTACAGGCAAGACGAATTTTCGGCTAGAATGATGAGTTCTTATCACCTTTACAGTGGATAGTCGGAATTTTCTGTGAACATTTTGAAGAGGGTGCTTGCTTTAGCCTCAAAATAGTCTGTTTTTATTGTATAAGATGTTGTAACATGAAAATGAAGAAATCTAAGAACTATAACATAAATAAATACTAGTAATGGAATTCAACTTGAATTTGTATTGATTACCTGTAGGAAGTTGTTGGTTAGTTTTTTCTTCAACTTGATTTAAATTTGGAAGCTTTCTAACATGATTTAGAAGAAGGCTTCTAATTTATAGTAAATTTCCAAGAAGGAAGAAAGAATTTTTCTTTTACCATAAATAAGAAAATACGTAGTATCTTTTCTTTTCCTTCCTTACGCCTTTACTTTCCAGAGATCATCTTAGTTGATTAGGATGTTAAAGAGGATTAATGCCCACTTAGGCCACTTATCACCCAATTAAGCAAAATTGGAGATTAGCATACTCTAGCCCTTCGTTTTCATGTGTTTACATATTTTAAACACGTAAAATTTAAGCTATACACATATAAATTAATTTAACCTGCTTTTGTTAATGTTTTCCACCAAATTTCACAAGTTTTAATGTTTCTCAAACAATTTTAAATGCTTTTCCAAATTTGCACATAAAATTCACATTTTCCACAAAACGCCATTTTATTACATTTTTAGTTAAACTTGCAACTTTTATAACTTTGAAAATGTACACAAACTTGTTATAAATATTGTTAACCTCGGATCAACTTATTCGGGTTACGCACAAATTTTACATCTTCTAAACAATTTATGTATTTTTCACTTTATTCATCAACTTTTATATTTTTAATTTAAAAATTACATTGATTCTTATTTCTTGTTAAATTAAACATTAATATTTAATTAAATTGCTTTAATATGCTAAGATGTTGGTTTTTAACCAATATTCACAATTTTTTTATTCGTTGATTGACTATTTAATATTGAACTGTATTACGTCTTAATGCAATTTATTTAAAATCCAACCAAGTTTTATATTTTTGACTCTAAAAAATCCTCAGTTTATACAACTTAAGAATTTTTACAAGTTAACTTCCCCAAATCAACATTAGTTCTACTAAATCGTTGTATTAGTTATCCATAGGCAATCATACAAAATCAGGATTGTTATAATTTTTCCAAAACAATTGTGGAAATTTATGCGAATATTCATCAAAAATTTAAGGAAGTATCTGTTGTTATTTACTGAATAATTGCAGATATTTTATGCAAGATATAACTGCATAAATATCTATAATTATTCACTAAATAATTGCACAATTATGAGCAATTATACAGTAATTAAGTTCTAAGTATCTAATCTGCAATCTTTTCTGGAATGTATTTTCGTGTATTAAGATTGATTTTAAGAAACTTTTCCTTGTGTTCACCAAAACGAACTCTATTCTATTGTTTCATCGTAGTTCCTTTTGCTTTAATATGCACATACACAAATATATATATATATATATATATAAGTTAACTGATATAATTTTTTCACCTTAGTTCCTTTCCTCTCATATATATATATATATATATATATATATATATATATATAAGTGAAGCGATATAGTTGAGTCATCGTAGCTCTTTTTGTTATACACACACACACACACACATATATATACATATACATACATACATATGTATATATATATATATATATATATATATATAAGTGAAGCGTCTCATATATTAACTAGATTTTTGCGGGCAACGCCTTCATTATTCTTTGGTTTCAATCATCTAATGACATCGCTCGATTCATGCGGCCTCTAAGCAGCTAACAAGGACGCCATGTTGATTCATTGGTTCAGACAAAATTAAAAGGTTAGAGAGACTATGCATCATAGTCGATACTGATTAGGACACCACGAGTGTATCGCTCCAAACCAATATCGCTTTGTGAATGGTGGGTAACCCTATTTCTTTCACTTCGATTGAGGTCGCATCGATAGGGAAGCCACTTCGCTTTGCATTGAAGTATTGAATGCCTAACTAAGTTAATGCCTTGTATAGGCGAAGCCGATACTCTTATGCTATATGTTGTTATTTCAACTCAATGGGACACCATTGTTTTACTGTATAACACATGATGTTTTGTCATCAACGCATGTTATTGCGGGCACTAAGGAAATACGTTATTATTTATTGAATATGGTATACCAATAGAAACAAAGTAGATTCTTGGGATATAAGATTGAAATTTAAACCTTTATGGGTTTATAGTTATCCTTTGAATACTATAGAATGTGAGATGGATAGTCCATAAGATATCGGGGATGGGTAGTCTCCAATTTAGCAAATTACAGGTTCATATTATTCTAAAAAACAAGGGGATGTTGGCGCAACCTCCAGGATCAAACTCCACATGGATTGATGGATCCGTGGAAATACGATCTAGGATGAGAAAGTTTCCCAACTCCGTTGATCTTTCGATGCCGGAATCCCGCTATCTTCAACACGTTGATCTTGCAAGATACCTCGTTGATGATCTATGAATCTTTGAACGTTGATCACTTGCAAGTGATGCCGTGAATTGGCTTCAAATTTGTTGATTCAAGCACACTCGAATATCCAAAAATGGAGAAATGAGATAAACTCAACTTCCAATTTTAAGGGTGGCACAAAGCTCACACATAAGTTTAATCAAAAATCAGCAATCCTTACAACTCACGCCACACCCCTATTTATAGGGTTTACGACACGCTTTGTCCAAACGGATGAACCAAGTACAAACGTACGACCCAAGATAAGCGGTCTGCTTAACTACGATATAACAATAGAGCGAACAACTTGTTTACACAACAAAGGAGCGAACGACCCAAGTAAGATCTTATCTTTAACGGCTCTTATTATCTTCCGCCCGTAGCGGCTCAAGGGTGATCGGTTCGATGCCAAACGATTCCAGAGTGAGCGATCTAGGCGTGAACGACCCACAAGCAAGCGACCTAAGCTTGACCAGTCCTGCAGCGAGTGATCCAAGAGCGAACGACCCAATCCTCGTACGATCTAACACTTCCTCCTTAAGCTCGCCCTTTCCCTTCAAGTTGGAAAATGACCCTTTTGGATCATGAGGTATCTTTCCATGTTTCAGTGCCTCCCAAAGCGACCTTGTTGAGTCGTTGAACGACCGGTTCTCTGCCTCTACAAGCCTCAGTTTCATGGATGATCCGTCCTTCTTTACTTCTTGTTCTTGGGTACTGAACGACTGTCTTAAGTCACTGGATGACCGATAGCTCGCATGCCAGCATCTTCTATGGTGCGCTGCATCACCCTTCTCTAGTTGACAAGAATTCGTCCTCAAATTCACACACTCCCCTTTGCTCATAAGCTCATCTTCATAATATGGAATTAGATATTTGACATTGAACACATCCTAAGTGTACACACCTTCTAGCAGCTTCAATTGATAAGCATTATTATTGATTTTCTTCACAATTTTTATAGGACCAATCTTTCGAGCTAGCCTTTAACTTGTTGCAAGTTCCAACAGGAAAACGATCTTTCGTCAATATTGCGTACACAAAATCTCCTTCTTTGAAGTTAACATTTCACTATTTCGAATCTGCAAATTTCTTATACTTTATATTTGACTTAAGAAATCTTTCTTGCACAACTTTGTGACATTCTTGCAACTCATTAACAAAATCATTGTCTCTTTTAACAACTCCTTTCTTCTGCGGAACTATCGAAAAATCTAAGGGTCCTCTCGATATGACTGAATAGACAATCTGAAATGGACTGAACCAAGTACTTCGATTAACAACATGATTTGCGCAAACTCAGCTTGACACAATTTTGCATCCCAACTTTTCAAATTATCCTTCACAAGGCATCTCAACAAATTCCCCAAAGATCTGTTCACTACTTCTGTCTGTCCATCTGTTTGTGGATGATAAGCACTACTAAATTTCATCTTTGTTCCAATCATCTTCCACAAGCTGATCCAGAAATGACTCAGAAAGCGGGTATCTCTATCTGAAACAATGGATTCAGATAACCCATGAAGACGATAAACTTCTTTGAAGAAAAATTGAGCAACATTTGCAGCATCTGTCGTCTTTTTGCAAGCAATAAAATGAACCATCTTTGAAAATCGATTTACTACCACATATATGGAGTCATTGCCTCACTGTGTTCTCGGTAATCCCAACACTAAATCCATGCTAACATCCACCCATGGCTTAGTAGGCATAGGTAAAGGCATGTATAATCCAGCATTAGTGGCAGTTCACTTTGATACTTGGCAAACGTGGCATCTTTGTACAAACTTCTCGACTTCTTTCCTCATAGATGGCCAATAGTAAGAATCAGAAATCAACTTCAAAGTACGATTACGACCCACATGTCCTTCCTCATGCAATTCTTTGACGATCTTAATTCTCAAACTACAATTTGGAATACACAATTGAGTTCCTTTGAATAGAAAACCATTGATTGGCACATTACCTTCCATATTTCCTCCTTTGACTCTGTCTATGACCTACGAGAAATATGAATCGGTTGTTAGCAGTTCTGGAAGTACATCAAAACCGACAGCTTTGACACGCATAGTCGTAAGCAAATGATTCCTTCGACTCAAAGCAACAGCTACGCGATTAGTCACTCCAGACTTGTGCTTTACAACAAACGTAAACTGTTGCAAATAAGCAACCCACGATGTGTACCTTGCATCAATCTTATCTTGACTTTGCAAATGCTTCAAAGCTTCATGGTCAGTATATAGCACAAACTCCTTATGAAACAAATAGTGTCTCCAATGCTTGACGGCTTGCACAATAGCATAAAACTCCACGTAATACGTATTGTATCTCATCTTTGCTCAGCTTCTCACTTAAATATGCAATAGGATGGCCCTTCTGTCTCAACACCCCTCCTATGCCAACTTTCGATGCATCCGTATGCAATTCAAATAACAACTGGAAATCTGCTAAACGTGGACTGGTGCGGTCGACAAAAGTTCCTTGATCTTCTCAAAAGAAAATTGAGCTTCCTCCATCCACATAAACTGCTTTTCTTTCATGCAACTAGTAACAGGAACCATCACACTACTAAAGTGTGGAATAAACCTTCGATAGAATGATGCAAATCCATGAAAGCTTCTGAATTCTGCTATTGTTTTTGGTCGAGGTCAATCTCTGATTGCAGCGACTTTATTCTGATCCACCTGTATTCCTTCCTTGGACACAATGTACCCCAAGAACATAACACCCTGCATCATGAACACACAATTCTTTGTTGCAGCATAAAATTGTTCTTAACGAAGAATCATCAACACTGCTTTCAAGTGTTGTATATGCTCCTCCATGCTAGCACTATAGACCAGAATATCATTAAAGTATACCACAACAAACTTCCCAATGTATGGTCTGAAAATCTGATTCATGACTCTCATAAAAGTAAATGGTGAATTCAATAGACCAAACGACATAACTAACCATTCATCCAACCCTTCACGAGTCTTGAATGTGGTCTTCCATTCATCCGCTGGTCTAATGTGAATCTCATGATAACCATTCTTCGAATCAATCTTTGAAAAGATAACAGATCCACTGATTTGATCCAATAGATCATTAAGTCTAGGCATAGGAAATCTGTATCTGACAGTGATCTCATTGAGAGCTCTACTATTCGCACACATTCTTCATGAACCATCTTTTATTGGAACTAACAAGGCAGGCACGACACATGGGCTAGGGCTCTCTTGTATTCGCCCTTGTTCAAGCAGCTCTTCAACTTGTCTCCTCAACACTTCGTGCTCCTTCAGACTCATTCAGTAATGTGGCCTATGTGGTAACACTGCACCTGGCACCAAATCAATTTGATGTTGTATGTCCCCGAGTGGCGGTAATTCCTTCGGCAACTCTTCAGGAAACACATCTTCAAACTCTTCAGCACAAGCTCTGCTTCAGCAAGAATATCAGACTCTTCACGAGATTCAAATTCAATCAACATAAACACTTATGAATTCTCTTCTACTTCTTCAACAAATTCCTTCAAAGATAAAAGACTTGTCGAGTTCATCTTCTTCTCTGTTTTGACTTCATTTTGTTCACGCTTCTTAGGTACTAACGTGATTTTAGTGCCTTCAAACATGAAACTATAGCTGTTGGTTCGACCATCGTGTTGAACTGGTCTATCATACTGTCGTAGTCTCCCCAAGAGTAAATGACATACATCCATGTGGACTACATCACACCAAATTTCATCTTTATACTTTATCCCAATGGAAAATGTCACATACGCTCTTCTTCCTACAATGACTTCTCCTCCTTTCTTTAACCAAGCAAGCTCTTAAGGTTTTGGATGTTTCTCAGTCTTCAATCCCAGCTTCATAATAGCCTCTTCTGAAATCATGTTGTCACAATTTCCTGCATCAATAACAAAGCGACAAACCTTTCCGAGAATAGTACAGGTAGATTGGAAGATCTTGCTTCGCAACCAACTAGAATCATCTACATATTTTGGAGTTAAACATGATCTTCTAATCATTAAATTATTTCCATCGTCTCCTGACTCTACTTCCTCTGCATCTTTTTAACAATATCGTCGAATTTAGGTGGTAGAGAATAGTCTACATCGGCTTCTACATCTTCAACTATCATTGTTCTCTTCTTCAGCTTAGGAAAGTCATTGTTCTTGACAATTAAAGCATTTGATGGTTGACATGATTTTGGGCTTAGCAACTTCATTGACAACAGGTTTTGCCGGTGGCTTAGTAACATGTGCACTGCTATTAAATTCTTTACTTTGACTGTTAGAATTCATGAACTTTCCTCCTCGTCTACCTTGCTTCTTCCAAACTAGAGCTGTCTGGGGAGTTTCAGCAACAGACATTGGATGGAATATATTCACCATGTCCTGAATTTGAGTTCTTAATCCCCAACATATCTAGCAGTCAATTGTTCCTCCATTTGCATGATGTCATTACGAGCGATCAGTTGATAGAACTCATCAGTAAAATCACTCACAGGTTTTGTCTCTTGTCTCAGGTTTTAAAAAGGTTGATACATAAGAGATTGGTAGTTGTGAGGTAGGAAGGTAGCTCGCATCATCCTTTTCATCTTTTCCTATGTGACAACCTTCGGCTTTCCCGTTCTTTCACGAGTTAGCTTATTTCTTTGCCACCAGGCAATAGCTCTTCCACTCAAACGAGTAGCTACTAATTTCACTCTTTTATTTTCTAGCACATTCTTGAATTCCATAATTTCCTCTACATTCAACAACCAATCTAAAAATTCTTCAGCAGACATTCCTCCCTTAAATTCTGAAATTTCGGTCTTCATCCCTGTTTCCCCATTACGATAACCTTCTGGTTGTTGAAACGGATCTCGATCTCGTCTTGGTGAATGGTAATGAATGCTACTTCTTTCATCTTCGCAAACTGACTGATGACGATATCAGTCATCAACATCTTCATATCTTTCACTTCTATGGGACGGTTTTCGAGAATAATCATCACGACTCCTCCTCTCTCGATCCGATGGTGGTGACCCTCTATGTCTTTCCGAATTCGATGGAGAAATTCGATGTCCACCATGATGTGAATCAGGTGATATTCTTCTTCTGTTTCGATTCAAATCTATCATAAGCTTTTCTAAAATTTCAATTCCTTCATCAAATTTATCATTGATTCTTTTCTCCAATTGTTCGGCTTCATTTCTCTGATACATTTCTTCCAAATTTTGATGACGATTGACATGTCTTGGCGGCATAATCAATTCTCAACAAGGTGAAATATCTTCAAATCTATACCAAACTTCAAAACACTGGCACTGTCCAAATTGCTGGAACGATCCAAACTTGGATACTGATGGTCTAATTGAAATAATGGTCTGAATGGAAATGTTATAAATTTGGTGATCTATGAAATGGTGATCGCGACTAAATTTGATTTGGCGATCTAGTTAGCTCCGGCGATCGTGTACAAATGGTGGCGATTGATTGACAGATGCCACTGAACGAGATCTGACGATCTGTACAGCTCTGATGATCTAAATCAGCGGTGGTATGAAATGGATAGTAATCTGGTGGTGACGGTCTGGATGAATGACGATTTGAGGATGACGGTGGTTTGATGATTTGGTTTTAGTGGAAATGGAATGGACGATGTCGGTGGCAATGATGACAGACCTTAATAGTTTCTGGCGATCCAACCAAGTGATGGAAATCTCGCGTTGGCAATCCAACCAAGATGGCGATTAAGGCTCCATTGATCCAAACAAGGACTGGCGATCTAGCATCGACGATCCAACCAAAATGGCGATCAAGGCTCCGACAATCCAACCAAAAAATGGAAATCTTGCTTTGATACCAAGCTGGCGCAGCGTCCAGGATCAAACTCCACACGAATCGATGGATCCGTGGAAATACGATCGAGGATGAGAAAGATGCTTAACTCCGTTGATCTTTCAATGCCGGAATCTCGCTATCTTCAACACGTTGATCTCGCAAGATACCGCGCTGATGATCTACGATTCTTTGAATGTTGATCACTCACAAGTGATACCGTGAATCAACTTCAAATTCGTTGATTCGAGCACACTCGAATATCCGAAGCGGAGAAAGGAGATAAACTCAACTTCCAATTTTAATGGTGGCACAAAGCTTACACACAATATTAATCAAAAACAAATAACCATTACAACTCACACCACACCCCTATTTATAGGGTTTACGACATGCTTTGTCCAAATGGACGACACAAGTGCAAACTTACGACCCAAGATAAGCGGCCGACTTAACTACGTTATAACAATAGAGCGAATGACACGTTTACACAACAAAGGAGCGAACGACCCAGGTAATATCTTATCTTTAACGACTCTTATTATCTTCCGCCCGTACCGGCTCAAGGATGATCGGTCCGATGTCAAATGATTCCAGAGTGAGCGATCTAGGCGCGAACGACCCACAAGCGAGCGACCCAAGCTAGATCGGTTTTGTAGTGAGTGATTCAAGAGCGAACGACCCAGTCCTCGTACGATCTAACATTGTCTCCTTAAGCTCGCCCTCTCTCTTCAAATTGGAGAACGACCCTTTTGGATCGTGAGGTTTCTTTCCATGTTTCATCGCATCCTAGAGCGACCCTATTGAGTCGTTGAATGACCGGTTCTCCGCTTCTTCAAGCCTCAGTTTCATGGATGATCCGTCCTTCTTTCCTTCTCGTTCTAGGTTACTGAACAACTGTCTTAAGTCATTGGATGACCGGTAGCTCGCATGCAAGCATCTTCTATGGTGCGCTGCATTAGAAGTGTTATGGTTGGTCCACATTTGGGGATTTTCACTTAAAGTGCTTATTTGTTCAGGGTAATAAGTTTTAAGGACAGCATTTCTGAAAATTTAGTTTTAAGGAAATTCTGCACGAAAAAGAAAAAAGCACTTATCTTTTTACATTATATAGAAATGAAGATAATTTCTTTTATCTTCTTCCTATATAACTTAAAAAGATAACCGCTTTTATCTTTTCCATGCAGAATTGCACGTAAAACTTATTATTAAGAAGTGTTATCCTTAAAACTTATTATCCTGTAAAAAGAAGCCCTTTAAGCTAATTTCCAAAATTTAGTATGTGAAATATTTTTGATGAGTAGTCCAGGAATTAATAATGAATGAATTAGGTGGGGATAGACAATCTGTATTTTAAGGTTCAGGTAGTCTCCAAACTTTACGATGGATGGTCTATTAAATTATGTTGCATTGTCATATGATATTGAGATGGGTAATTACTTGAAAATGGTGAATAATAAGAAAAATGTAAAGATGTGTAGAGGATGTGCAATCCACTAGATTTTACACAAATGCACATAATTAATTATTGTTTTAACTATAGTGAGTGTAGGAACACATGTCATCAGTATTATGTTATCATGGTAGTAGTTAGAGGAAAACTCATCCTACTAAGTGTTGGATCTAGATTAACCCTAGAGGGGGGGATATGAATAGGGTTTATCATGGCTTTTAACTGAATTAAAAATCTAACGAGATATATAATAATAAACAGATCACAAAATATAGCAGAAACAGAAACGCAGAAAATAAATCACACACAGGTATACACAGCTTCGGCAAAACCCTGCTACTGTTGCATTTCTGAGGTTTCTACTAGATGATAAAACAGATCCCGCATACAAGACCATGTACACTTGCAAACCCTGCACCCCTTCTCTAAAGTCCCGTTCTCTTCTATTTCTCTAGAGAAACAAATATGGCGGCGGCTGATGATTTGCAAGGGTTTCTTCCCCAAATCGAATAGCTTGCTTCTTGGAAAATGAATCTCTGTGCCTTCGAATTGTTGTGGCTTTCTGATGGTTTCTTGCTCACTGATTTGGGGCTTTCAGGCGATCGAAACTCTTGAGAAAAATATGTGAGTTATCTAGAAATTCTTTCTTTGAATTGCTTTCGAGTTGATTTGTGGTTTTTTTCAATACCTGTCTGCCTGTGATGTAATTGGTGTAGTTATAGGGTTAAAACGTAAAACCCTAAACTTGATTTCACTATGTGACTTGGCTGATTTGGCTCGATGCTTTCCCTTTTGGATTTTGTAATTCTCGGCTTAAATGAAATTACGTGATTTCTGGTTATCAATAAGAAGGGATTTTCTGTTATTTTTGGAGGCCTTATCAGTGTCTATCCATTCAGAAAATTCTTTAAACACTTGTCCAAAAGGATTGATTTCTTGGCTTTAATTTGTTTCATAAAGATGTTAGCATTTCAAAAAAAATATTCCATGGCCTCCTTGAATTGATATTTGCCTAGATAAAAAAACTGCTGAGAATGTCATGAATCATTTCTGGAAATTGTTGAATGAAATTATTCCCAAAAAATTTATTTCTGGAATACTGTTTATGACATCTTGCCCAATATAAGACTTGCTGATTTGTTTAAAAACAGAAACACATATTTTTTTCTTACCACGATCTGGCTGTTGATTTTTTTTTTTTTGTGTGTGTTTGACTGTGCTTATTCAAATTTGCATGTCCACCTGATTTATGGCACCACTAACATATGGTAATCAAATGCTTGTGCAAAAAATATTTCTGGAAATAACTTCTTTCTGGAATGAATCTTGTCAGAAAAGATTATCTGGAAATATTAATATCTTACCAAAAATAAATTTCCCTTGCTTACATAGTGGTGATCCATTGATTAAACTGATCACGAGATTTCCCCATTTACCTTGATTTCTTCAGGCTTGCTGTATTTGCTTGGATAATTTTGTATTGATGCACCATATATAACTTGCTGCTTTATTTATGTGACATTCAACATACTTGCACCCTTAATCTTGCCATGCTCCATCACTTTAGTTACATATGTTAATTGTTTTTGCAGTCATGCTACTTGAAGTTTGACCATGCTTCCTTAGCCTGACTTGCTCCATTTCACTTTGAATTGATGCTGGAATCTTGTGCACGTGTATGTACAGTATTGCTGTATGTACACATTGTTCATGCCATGATATCACTTGTCACCCCGCTCTTGCATTTCTGCTTATACTTGCTCATGCTTGACCATAAATATTGAGCTGCTTATTCATTTGCCATAAACTGCCTTTTTCATATTGAAATATGCTTGTTTGTTGCACCACTTTCTTGTTTTAATGTAGACATGTATACTGTCCCCAGACTTGTGATGCACTGATATGTTGCTATGCCATCACCTCGGCCAGTCTTGATCGTAATTTGAATTCACATTTGCTTGCCACTGTCTTGAATCTTTGCTGCATTAACAATTTTGTTCATTCCTTATCACCTTGGACTTGTTTATGGATCATATGCATTTATCACATGCATGTTGCATCCCTGACTTGTGGTCCATTCTTGGTTTAAAAGTGCAATGTCCATGATTGTGCTGAGAACTGCTTTGACTTGCACTTGAATGAATACTGAATTGTAAAAACTGCAATGTTGTGTCAACACCATTTGACCATGCTGACTTGTTTCCATATGTACATGCCATTTAACCAGTGTTGTTTGCATCCATTTGTAGACATGCTTGATAGATGCCGAACCATGCCACCATGTAGATATGCTTAGTTTTGAACATTTCCTGTCATGACCAGTTTGCATTATTCACTTGAGTCGCGCTGTACTTTGTATTATTGTGTATCATTTGGGCTGCTCACTGAGTCGAGCAGGTCCACGTGGCTACTCCTTAGTTGCACGCTGATTGGCAAGGCAGTGCACACATGTATGAATATACACGTGTGTATATGCAGCCATCAGACAATTTTCTGTCCCGGTTCATATACAAACTGTCTAGACATAGATCAGATCAAGTCATGAAAAATGATGAGAAACACACCAGTAAACCGAGGCAAATAAAATTTTTAAAATTAAAAATTATATTCGCATGTGCTCAGTATTATTTCTGTTGCAGTGTACTGTGTGTGTGTTCATTTGTATGACAGGTATGAAGACTGGACTGACTGAAGGATGCTGTGAAGACAGAAGACTGAAGATAGAAGATTAGGAGACATTGTTAGTGATTGTAAATATATCAGTGAATGGATATGGATATGAAAATGTAAAATCAGTGATTATATATATATATATATATATATATGAGATGTATAGACAGAGTATTGTTGTGAGGAGCTGTGTAACAACAAAATTGTACTGATGTTTGTATTAAACAAATTTGTTTGAAGTAAAATATTATTTCATTGTGCTCAAATTTGTGTTCAAGCAATTTTGTTTATCGTATTCAGTTTATATAAAAGTACAATATTCAGTAAATGTTTAATAATGGAGTTGCAAATAGTTGTGCTGTTTGAATGTTTGAAGTATAATATCTAATTTAAATAAAATATTGTATGAATATATGAATGTCTGTACAGTCGTATTCTATTTAAATATAAATATTATATTCCAGTCTGTGATGTGGTGTAACAGTACAATAACAAACACATTTAAAATAATATTTATTTGGTTTTTATCATCAAACAAAAATCATATAATTTTGTATACAACACCGTTATATACAACAATCTCCCCCTTTTGATAATGACAAACAAATATTAAGATTTTGAATACAATAAATGTGTTTGGCAGAGAAGAACAAAACTCCTCCTATTTGAAAGCTCCCCCTACAACAGAGACTCCCCCTATAATTGTGCATGAGTGAATAGAGTGTTAAAAAAGAAAATTGGAATTTTCAAATATTAAAATATTTATAAAATATTCACTCATAAATCAAAATCTCAACCCATTCTCCCCCTTTTGTTATCATCAAAAGGATTCAGACTTTAAAATACAGATGAAAAACGACTAAGAATATAATTTCAGATTAAGAGGAAAACCGGTCGTCATAAATCTCAATCAGTCAAACAAAAATCATAATAAACTAAGAACCAGTGGCATATTTCACATTGTAGAGAATGACAGATTTACGATGAATTTTATATAAAATGGGGAGAGTTACAAAAATATGATTTTCAATTATTTTCAAAAGATTTTTGTAAACATTAGCACAAAAATAGTGATGGATTTGGACAATAGTTAATAATTCAACTTAAGTGACAAAATCAAATACTCTTAAATCCCAATAGCTATCAAACAACAAATCATAATACGTCATAAAATATTAACACACTTCACAGATCAGAAAGATGGATTGATAAGCTGATTTTTATATACCAAGGAGAATTTCAGATTAATTTCAATTTATATTACAATATTTCCTTTTTCTTTTTATTTTATTTAAGAGCACATTGACCACGCATAACCAGAGCTTGGATTTTTAAATGAGGTCAGTCGCAGCTTAAATTATAAGTTTTCTCATAACCATGCATGACCAGAGCTAGGATTTTTGAATGAGGTTAGAGACACACTTATATATTAATTATATATTTATCGTTTTTTTCTTTCAGTTTCAAAATGAAAAACCTCCTCACTATATACAACCAATATGAATGATAGAAATGTGGTAGGTACAGAAATGGACTGTGAAATAAATTTCTAAATTAATTATATTATAAAATATGCTCGAATGTATCGGGATCATTGAAAAATTACAATTATCACCAATTCTGAATAATAATATAGTCCAATTTCTATCACAAATATTTTCACTATTTATTCAAAAATATTTTTTTAAAAAAAAAAATAAACTCTCCACATTAATGTATAAAAATCATGGATGGCAGAATGATGATAGATAAAGGAGATGGTCGTGAAATAGTTTCCAATTCAAAGATATTATAATAGATGTTCAACCATCATGCAAAATTTAAATAAAAACTCCTCTTGTTGTGAAATATATTGCAGTCACAATTCATCACAATTTCAAAATCTGATAATGATTTTGATGAATTATAAATGCAGTTCAATTTGGATATTGATTTCAATTTCTGAATGAGTAATCAGTAAATAATCTTAAAATTGAAAAAAAAACAATTACAAGAGAAATATGAAGAGCTATACACGACAAGAGGATTAAAATAAAAAAAATCAGCACATCTAATATCAATTGGTGTCTTTATTTATGATGATTTTAACAAGATGCTGGAGTCAAACAAGGATATCACAGACAAAAAAAATTTAATCACAAGGCCTAAACAGACAAAATCAACAAATTTGGCACATTTATCAAAACTGCAGACAAGAACAAGCAGTTATTTGAAGAATAGTATCAGAGCAGCAAACAGGTCATAAACAAGCAATTTCCAACATATTTTCAAAACAATATCAGAGTAGCACAAGATATCAGTTCAAAATAGACTTGTCAAGATCACGGTCACATGAGATGATTCATGATCCAATGATTAAAATATACTATTTATTTGAAATCATTTGACAAATATGAAACTCTTAAGATTCACTGAATCAATCACACCAGAAAGTAAATTCCATATTTAAGATATGTGTGTGATCCAATAAATCAATAATTTCAAATGATTTTAAACAAACAAATATTCAAATCAAATAACCATGAAATAGCAGTGAGTTTAAAGACCTGTATTTCCAAAGAATTTTTCACAATTTTCTCTGACAAGCATAAGAGAATTCAGATCATTTACATCCAGTTTGAGAGGTATTCATGATTCAGAAAATTTAGAAAATAATTTATTTGAAATCACTTGAATCAATGTCAAATTTGAGATATATTGAATTATTCACAAAAGATTGATAAGTTCAAATTTAAGTGGTGTGTGATATTCAAAATATCAAGAATTTCAGATGATTTCAAAAATAACTAATTCCAACCATAATAATCATGAATAAATGTGAATTTTAGATGTATCACTGATTCAAGACAATTTAAAATATTCAAGTCAATCTAAAGATTTATGAAATTATCACAACTGATAAATAATAGAGTGCTGTAATGAGTATAAATTTTCATGTCCTTCCAAACTGAATTAGAAGAGACTCAAAACAGCAGAGGTGTGTGAAATTTCATTAAACTTTCAGATCTTCAAAATTTTAGAATTCAAATTAACAGTGTTCAAGATATGACAAGAATACATCAACACTATTCTGAATTCAGAAATCAGAAATCAGAAAGATAAACTTCAAATCAATTGCAGATATTTACAAGATTAAATTCAAGATCTGGAAATAATTAAAACATCAGGGTTCTATTCAACTAAAGCAAATTTCCAGAAAATACGAGTTCTACAATTGGAAGTTAATGAAGGCCCTAAAGAAAAAATATGACAGTGATAAATCAAATAATAAAAAAAACTGAAAAAAAGGTAGAGGAAGGAATAAACACGCAAAATAAAAAATAGAGAGAATATACAAAGGTGAGTTTAGAGATCATACCAGAGTCCAATGTAAAACAAAATCTCTAACTCAATAAACTTGGCCAAGGAACTTCAAATGATTCAATGAGATGAGGCAGCTTGATTTCAGATTCTCTTTAGTAAAGCAGTTCCTTGGCCGTCTCCAGTACCTAACTGTTAAGAGGATTGGGTGGTCTAACAAAAGTAGTAAAACCACTCACAGTTATATTCGTATGTTTTGGTACGCAAACTTGTTTATATAATAATCCATCTGAATTTACCTTTGTACCCATTGGAAACCAAATCTGTTTGAATCTAATGAAGTTTGTTTTATTTCTTTTTGGGATCCAGGATTGGTTAAATGGAATATTATAAAACAAATTCACATCATGTTGATTCAAAAATCCTTTGCGATTATCATAGTTTGAATTTTCATATCAATTCTTTTCCAAGTAGTTTGAAGGATTTTTAGAATCATTTGAGTTCGGATTTTCAAAAACATCATTTTTCCCGAAGCCAAGACCAGATTTGTTTCCAATAGAAACTTGGTTTTGTATCAGCATATTACACGATTTTTCCCCATTGGAGAACTTATCCAAAGTTGATTCTAATTGTTGAATTTTGGATTTTAGATCGCTATTTTCATTTGGTAAATTTGAGCAATTATTTATAGCGATCATCTGTTCAGCATTGGACTGTTTCAAAAACAAATTCTCATTTTCAAGCAATTTAATTTTGGCTTGGAATTCGGAAATTTCAAGTTCAAACCATTTTTGTTTTTCAAACCCAAAATTCTTGGATTTTTCAATCTCATTTTCACGTTCTTTCAAAATCAAACCACTTTTCACCAAATTTTCATTTTCAGCAATTTCAAATTTGGAATATATATATCAGTCTTAAAAATTTCAAATTCCTTTTGTAAAAAGTTATTCAAGCCTGATAACTCAATCTTGTTTTCTTTTAAGATCAGAATTTCCTTTTCAAACTTTTGAATATTTTTATTGAGATGAACAAGATTGGTTTTCAATTTCAAACAATTTGTGCAATCTGAATTTGAAGAATTTTTAAAATGTTCAAGTCGTGATTCCAAATCATCAATTTTGCTGGTCAACTCAAGATTTTTAGATTTCAGATTTTTTTTTAAGATTGGAGTTTATCAACAGACTTAGTTAGATCAACACACATATAAACTAAATCTTCATATGAGAACTTTCCTGTCTCATCGTCTGTTGAATCTCGATCGACTGATCCATCTGAATTTTCATTTGTAAATCCTGTTAAACAGAACTCTGAATCTGAGTTAACTTTTCGGGTTTTGAGCTACCGTTGTCAGATCTTCCATACTTCGTATTGAGAGTATCCCAGATTTCCTGTGTAGATAAACAATGGTAGATAAGATTAAACTGTTCAGTACTAATATAATCAAATATAATTTTCATAGCACGAGTATTGAAAGTAATATCTACACTATCAAATTCATTGATAACAATATCCCAATATTTAATATTAACAGATTTTAAATAAAATTCCATTTTGGATTTCCAGTTTAAAAAATATGTTCCACCGAAAATTGTTGGAGATGAACTGGGCTGACTCTCTATCGACTGACAACTAGGAACCACCATTACTCTAGAGTTAATAGAATACCTGCTCTAATACCAATTGTAGTCTCCTTCTCGAGGATTTTAATCACACCCCGGTGGCCTACAATGGCACCTCAGAGACTGATTTCACGTCCTGCCTCTCGACACAGACAACCACCCACGGACATGTAGGGATAAGAGTCACTACTTTGCCACTTGATCATAGAGCGAGAACTCCCTATCATGTTGTAACCTTATACCAGCTCTGATACCACTTGTTGGATCTAGATTAACCCTAGAGGGGGGTGAATAGGGTTTATCATAGTTTTTAACTGAATTGAAAATCTAACGAGATATATAATAATAAACAGATCACAGAATATAGCAGAAACAGAAATGCAGAAAATAAATCACATACAGATATACCCAGCTTCGGCAAAACCCTGCCTACTGCTGCATTTCTAAGGTTTCTACTAGATGATAGAACAGATCCTGCATACAAGACCATGTACACTCGCAAACCCTGCTCCTATTCTAACCCTACGCTCAAAACCTTAGACTGACCGATACCCCCTCGATCAGATTTCCCCTGATTACAACCCCATAACCAGTAACCCAGATTTTATAGACTCTGTCAACTGTCAGTCAACACCCTGACTGAACCCCCTAGATTTTTCATACACTAGAGCTGTTTCGATTTGATTTACAAAACAAAATTAAAATACAACAAAAATAAAGACAAAAGAAACCCTTGTGAAATTGAATAATGGAGTTTAAATATAAGGGGTCATCCCCTTTTTAAAAAACAAATCCAAAGTCCCTTTTCTTTTCTTGGCCAGCCCGCTTTCAATTGCATTGCATCCCTTCTCTAAAGTCCCGTTCTCTTCTATTTCTATGGAGAAACAAATATGGCGGCGGCTGACGATTTGCTAGGGTTTCTTCCCCAAATTGAATCGCTTGCTTCTTGGAAAATGAATCTCTGTGCCTTCGAATTGTTGTGGCTTTCTGATGCTTTCTTGCTCACTGATTTGGGGCTTTCAGATGATCAAAACTCTTGAGAAAAATATGTGAGTTATTTGGAAATTCTTTCTTTGAATTGCTTTCGAGTTGATTTGTGGTTTTTCAATACCTGTCTGCATGTGATGTAATTGGTGTAGTTATAGGGTTAAAACGTAAAACCCTAAACCTGATTTCACTATGTGACTTGGCTGATTTGGCTCGATGCTTTCCCCTTTTGGATTTTGTAATTCTCGGTTTAAATGAAATTACGTGATTTCTGGTTATAAAAAATAATGGATTTTCCGTTATTTTTGGAGGCTTTATCAGTGTCTATCCATTCAGGAAATTCTTTAAACACTTGTCCAAAAGGATTGATTTCCTGGCATTAATTTGTTTCCATAAAAATGTTAGCATTTCAAAAAAATGTTCCCTGGCCTCCTTGAATTGAAATTTGCCTTGATAAAAAAAACTGCCGAGAATGTCATGAATCATTTCTGGAAATTGTTGAATGAAATTACTCCCAAAAAATTTATTTCTGGAATTTTGTTTATGACTTCTTGCCCAGTATAAGACATGCTGATTTGTTTAAAAACAGAAACACATATTTGTTTCTTACCATGATCTTGCGGTTGAAAAAATAAAATTTTATGTTCGACTGTGCTTATTCAAATTTGCATGTCCACCTGATTTATGGCACCACTAACATATGGCAATCAAATACTTGTGCAAAAACTATTTCTGGAAATAACTTCTTTCTGAAATGAATCTTGTCACCAAAGATTATCTGGAAATATTAATATCTTACCAAAAAGAAATTTCCCTTGCTTATACAGTGGTGATCCATTGATTAAACTGATCACGAGATTTCCCCATTTACCTTGATTTCTTCAGGCTTGTTGTATTTGCTTGGACAGTTTTGTATTGATGCACCATATATAACTTGCTGCTTTACTTGCACCCTTAATCTTGCCATGCCCCATCACTTCAGTTACATATGTTAATTGTTTTTGCTGTCATGCTATTTGAAATTCGACTATGCTGCCTTAGCCAAACTTGCTCCATTTCACTTTGAATTGATGCTGGAATCTTGTGCATGTGTATGTGCAGTATTGCTATATTTACACAATGTTCATGCCATGATATCACTTATCACCCCGCTCTTGCATTTCTGCTTATACTTGCTCATGCTTGACCATAAATATTGAGCTGCTAATTCATTTGCCATAAACTGCCTTTTTCATATTGAAATATGCTTGTTTGTTGCACCACTTTCTTGTTTTAATGTAGACATGTATACTGTCCCCAGACTTGTGATGCACTGATATGTTGCTATGCCATCCCCTCGGCCAGTCTTGATTGTAATTTGAATTCACATTTGCTTGCCACTGTCTTGAATTTTTGCTGCATTAACAATTTTGTTCATTCCTTATCAGCTTGTACTTGTTTATGAATCATATGCGTTTGTCACATGCATGTTGCGTCCCTGACTTGTGGTCCATTCTTGGTTTCAAAGTGCAATGTCCATGATTGTGCTGAGAACTGCTTTGACTTGCACTTGAATGAATACTGAATTGTAAAAACTGCAATGTTGTGTCAACGCCATTTGACCATGCTGACTTATTTCCATATGTACATGCCATTTAACTAGTGTTGTTTGCATCCATTTGTAGACATGCTTGATAGATGCTGAACCATGACACCATGTAGATATGCTTAGTTTTGAACATATGTTGTCATGACCAGTTTGCATTATTCACTTGAGTCGCGCTGTACTTTGTATTATTGTGTATTATTTGGGGTACTCCTTGTTGCACTAAGTCGAGCAGGTCCATGTGGCTACTCCTTAGTTGCACGCTGATTGGCCAGGCAGTGCACACGTGTATAAATATACACGTGTGTATATGCAGCCATCAGACTACTTTCTGTCCCTGTTCATATACAAACTGCCTAGACACAGATCAGATCAAGTCATGAAAAATGATGAGAAACACACCAGAAAACTGAGGCAAATAAAATTTTTAAAATTAAAAATTATATTCGCATGTGTTCAATATTATTTTCTATTGCAGTGTACTGTGTGTGTGTTCATTTGTATGACATGTATGAAGACTGGACTGACTGAAGGATGCTGTGAAGACAGAAGACTGAAGATAGAAGACTAGGAGACATTGTTAGTGAATGTAAATGTATCAGTGAATGTATATGGATATGAAAATGTAAAATCAGTGATTATATATATATATATGAGATGTATAGACAGAGTGTTATAGTGAGGAGCTGTGTAACAACAAAATTGTACTGATGTTTGTATTAAACAAATTTGTTTGAAGTAAAATATTATTTCATTATGCTCAAATTTGTTTATCGTATTCATTTTATATACAAGTACAATATTCAGTAAATGTTTAAATAATGGAGTTGCAAATAGTTGTACTGTTTGAATGTTTGAAGTATAATATCTAATTTAAATAAAATACTGTATGAATATATGAATGTCTGTACAGTCGTATTCTATTTAAATATAAATATTATATTCCAGTCTGTGATGTGGTGTAACAATACAATAACAAACACATTTAAAGTAATATTTATTCGGTTGTTATCATCAAACAAAAATCATATAATTGTGTATACAACACCGTTATATACAACACTAAGCTGTGTGGTCTCATTGTATATCTGTTTGTGATTCAATATAGTAGGTTATTGTTCACACCAGACTATCATTTGTCCCGAATTTTTTGTTTTTCCCCTTAGACTCTCAGGTGCTCATTTGCATAGATCGGGAGTAGGGATTTCATAGTATCATGTTAAATATATTATCTTCCAAAGGCATGCAAGAGACAATTTAACCATTTAAGAGTTTCTTTTGTTATTGTTTTTTTTCTTATTGGATATGAAGGTAGATCTATTTTATTGCATAATATTTAGTCTCGGATCAATCAAAAGGGCAGTTTTATCCATCTCTCTTTGGATTGTTTTTAATAACTATATTTCTTTAATCGTTGATTTACACATGAGGATATGTAATAAATGAAGATAGTTAATGAAATGCATTTTATGTTTGTCATATTTACATGTCTTTGATATTTTATTTAATAGTGGATCTCATCCTATCACTAGGGATAAATACAATTGATGTCAGCAGCATTAATAACACTTGTTTTCAAGCCTAGAAATTAGGGATGTTACATTTTGGTATTAGAGCAAATGTTTATGCTAACCTAAAAAACTTTCAAACTTCAAAAGAATTTTGAATGCAAAATCCTAGTGAATCAAAGAAAAGATCAGGGTGTTAGGATGGTGTTATGTAATGTACTTGTATTTGTTGTATATAAGTTTAATTTTCCCCTATCTCTTAGGCTGTTATTATGTATCTTGCAAAGGCATGTATACATATCTAAAGGAAGTAAGATATGAAAGCAGGAAACAAAAGAGTGAATCTCGATTACGAAGGCACCACAATAAATGGTAATACTAAACCTAACACCGGAAGGCAGCAAGGTCATTAAGCTAATGTTAATACAGGTGTTGCAACCCTACCAAAAGATATGGGAAATCTATATCATATTTTTGTTAATCTTACATTAGATGAAGCAGCTACTGCAGGATGTAATTCTGCTAATGTGGGAGAAGCTGCTCCTTTGGCGCCATTTGGTAACAACTATGCAATGCTTAGTCGGGATTATGTCAATCTTGAGGAAAGCATTTTCTTAGAACCGAAGATGTAATCATAGTGGGTAATTGGCTATTGTACGGTGAAAGGGATTTAGTTGACTTGAACGATGAGCAAAAGAAAAGATTATTTTCTAGGAAGTTGAAGGGAGTTTCTCGATATTGGGCGAACTATAACACCCTGCATTTTATGACTATTTAATAATTAAATAATGCATATGTATGTATGTATATATCGATATATATACACAGACATAAATTTATATATGAAGAATAAAATAAAGATTAATGCAAATAAAAATGTAACGCATGCATTAAAAGAAAGAAAGGATTGGTTGCATGCGGTGTAAATATGTTGCACTCACTGATTATGCATTAATAATAAAGGAGAAGTGAAAAAAAAGATTCATGCAATGAAATATAAAAACATGAAAAAGAGGAATAAGAAGAGAAAAATGACTACCATTGTTCTAAGCCTTATTAACAATAACCTTAGTAGTCCAGTTGGTTAGAGCATGTGACTTGCATACAAGAGGTACAGAGTTCGATCCCCGTCGTCATCATATTTTGTTTTAAGAGAACGGCTAAAATAACACACGTTCATGAGAAAAAATATGTATAAACGCACATATAAGGAAAAATATACATATAAGAAAGTAAATAAAATATATGTATATATATATATATATATATATGAGAACATATATGTATATACGCGCAAAAATATATATATATATACAAGTTCAAGATAAAGCTGCAATTAAAGAAATATGGCAAGAATCAAATAATGGTGCAACACCGTTTGAATTTTGAAAATGAAACAAAAGTTGTGCGTATACATATACGCATAAAATGGTCATTAAAAGATTTGTATACGCATAAGAAGATTACAAGTGAATAAAACAGAAAAATAAATTCAGAAATTCAATTTTTTGAGCCAAAACAGCTCGTGGGGCCCATGGGGGGTCGACACCCCTGTAGGGGGTCGACATCCCCCAGATCCAGGCAGATTCATTAGCGTATCTGGACTGTTTTCTTAACTCGGTTCAATGCTGACTCAGTGCTACGTGTATGATAAGATCCTGAACACCTATAAATAGGCTAGCAGAGCCTAGCCTAAATCTCACATTATTTAAGAGAACATCTAAGCTCTACCATTCTTCCTCCTCCTCCTCAAATCTCTTCATAAAAGTAAGATAATTAGTTTAGGAAAATTCTGTATTAAAATCTAGAGGAAAAGAATGAAAATTAATAAGGTGTTCAAAATCATATGTGAAGTAAGGTAAATTCTTAGATTTGGTCTATTCAATTTTCTTCCTCTTTCTTCCCATTTTCTTTTAGTAAGAATTGTGGATCCGTGGTTGTTAGGTTCTAAATCCAATTTGGGAAAACCATGGAATGCTAGATCTGGACTAGGTTCAGGAATTGGAAAGAAATTTAGGTGAGTGGATTTAAGTTGTATCATTTTTTATAATGATATATTATCATTTAACATTCCCAGTTATCATGCAATGTAAAGTGATGAAATGCTAATTAAGACATGTTGAAATATTAATATGTTAAAATATTAATATGTTGGAAAATTCATATGTTGAAACGTTTAATATGCTGAAATATTCATCTACTAAAATGAAAACTTGTTAAAATTTGTGTTTGTAATTACATGATTCACTTATGGCATATGATGTGCTTGAATTATTAGCTGTAGATTCGAGAAAATGACATGTTAACTTGTTAGATTTGAACAATTACATGATTAAATGATTACATGTTAGAATAGAATCAACTACATGTTTGAAAGAACATGCGACATAAAACGGGTTTAATATGATGACATGTAAAATTGATTATAGTAAAGACTTGAAAAGAATAGTATGCCTAAATTTACAGTAAATAAGAAAGTATAACGCACTTAGACACGAGGTTAAATTCAACTTGTGGTAGAGGTCTTCCTGGAAACGCCGGGCAAATCCAGCGTCCACAAGTTGTTAATTTAATGTGAGAGGTCTAGTGCTTATATAAAATATGTGACGGTGCTAAGACACGAGGTTAAACCAACTTGTGGAAGAAGTCTGCTCGGAACCGCCCGATAAATCCAGCATCCACAAGTGGTAGGCTTAATGTGGGAGGTCTAGTACATAAGCATATATATAAATATATAAGCATAAAAGGATAGAATTAAATGTCACTAACTGGGATGAATTGAAATGAATAAGGGAATGAATGAAAGATAATTACAACAGTAAAAGAAATGGAATGAATGAGGAATGATAATAAGCTATTATAAATAAATTACATTAATGAGAATGTTATATAATAGGTAGGCTTGTCCTAGGGACAAGTAGGGATTATAACTTAGGCTATAATAAACAATAAGGAAATTGGAATAACTAATGTAGTAGGATAAGTTGTACTTAATTGTAAATTAAGTTATATGTGAGAACGAGAATTTGAGATATGCTAATAAGGATAGCATAAGTTATATTTATGAAAGGGGAACTTATTAATAAACTTTAGTTAATAGAACTAAGTTAATAAGTAAACAACGATAAGTTGTAGTGACAGTATAAGATGGAATTATGATTAAACAAGAAAGAATGAGGCAAACTTATGAAATGGAATAAGTTATATTTAATCATAAATAATGACTGACATGTTAAATAGAAAACATGTGAACTGAGATATACTTAATTACATATTAAGTAGCACATGTTATGGTAACTATGAAATCAAACAAGAATATAAAGGGATTGTGGATTACAGACCTTGGATCACAATCTAGAGAATAACATGTTGTGGGCTTATTAATAGGCTTAAATGGGTTAAGTTATAAGACCAAAATTAATAAGCAAGAGGAACTTGGTAACTTGAATAAGAAGTCAATGTTAATGGGAATAACTAAGTTAAATGGAAACCTGATGAGGTAAAGCAAGTGCATAAAAGAATGTTTAGACATAGGGTCTAATAATATATTAAAATGAGGCGCTTGGACCAGTTCGCACATTTGAGGGTGAATAACCCAACGTGATTGATCATCGTGGTGTCATGAGATTCGAGGGAAGCACACATTCATCTGATTATTCTGTCGGCTTCAAAGGACTGGAAGGGGAAGTATGAGGCTTTCTAAGATACGTAAGGTGCTCCTGGTAGTCCTCTGTGCGGTGGCATATGTTTATGCTATGCTCGTAGAGGTTAGGTCTCCGCATTACTACCAGTGGGTATGCCTTGACTGCAAAAGTAGCTTTGCAGTCAGAATGCTATGACGAGATGACGCAAGGGTGATTCGGCGATCGCCTCAATTGGAAGCGAGGTCAAGACCAACAAGGATAGTAGATCGTCGGGTACCTGTCATCGGCAGCCATTAAGATGCGAAAAGACTAGAACTAAACCCAAGACAACATTCACCTTTCACTATCGAGGTACGATGGTTGAGGGGAGACGCCAACTAGATGTTTAGGTTGTTTGTTAGGGGCAAGTCGCTTAGCTCTTGTAGTCTTTACTAGTTGAGGGAGGGGCGGGGGTAGGGCCATAGCCACCAAGAAAAACAGACCCAATGGATATCTATATTTTGAGACCCTTAAAGGCGGGCCTGTTGAGATATGGAAAAGCTCCGACCGGTTCCGTGTTTCTTGTATCGCCCTACCACGGAGCTCGGTGAACATTAGAGGTTATGTGCATTAAGGCATCCAATACGAATGACGATACGTTCATGAGAAAGTCTAGATACATGCATGTCTTCTTTGGGTGGTGTATCGTAGACTTGATGGCATTACTCTGTGATGGAATCTGATTCGATCGAAGGCGGCAGTCCGTATGCTTACATGGCATAGTATTGAAAAATATATGCGGAACGTAACATTGTTATGTAGAGACCGTATGTAACGACCCAACTTTCGAAAACCTCGGAAGTCATGCCATTATTTAAGAATAAGAATAGATAAAAGATAGAACTAAAGAAAACATCAGAATCTCACAGCAGAACTTGAACCAAATATAATATCACATATCACGATACATCAGAGTTATAACACATCATAGTACAGTACATCAGATACATGGATATATGCCCATTACATCTTACAAACTCCATAATTATACAGAGATACTGATAACTAACTAGCAAACTTCATAGATATAATATATAGACCATCTTGCAGAAAACCTTCCCATCCAGTTATTCCAAAAGTTATCCATAACCCGATTCACTTGTCTACTCAAAACAAGTGTTATGAGTACCCAAAAGCTTAGGGAAAACATAGAAAAATAAACTCCAGGTCAGTCAGGGGACTGGTATGAGTAAACGATTTTAAAACTAGCTAAGAAATAAAACATATCTCATAAGACCATGCTGAAAGTACGGAACAAATTTTTTCATTATGAGAACAAAATATTTTGTTTACTTTAAATCTGATATTATCATAGTGTCTAGGGTTTTTCCACAAATAATTTAGAATCTAGAAGAATGCTTGCATCTCACATTCCACTATATAGTATACAAACAAAACCATGACAAGGTATGGAACCACCTTCCGATAGTGTATATCTAGAGAGGAATGCACTGGGTTCAACAAGAACATCTTGCAACCCGACCCATACATGACCGAACAATCATTTCTCTTGAGTGCATCGAAAATATTGTCACCGACAGTTGGGCCCACATAGCCATTATCCGAAGATACAGAAGTGAAAGATGTAACAAAGTGAATATTTTTTAGATGGTGACAATATACCCTAATGGGAGCGACCCACATAGCCTTGCTTCATGCCGATTTTTTCATTTTCCGGTTGTGAAGCTTGATGTCAATTTCGTCCTTTTTTTGACAGATCACTTCTTCAATTACTTTGGATGCCACACCGTCATATCTGTTAGAGCACACAATTTATTTTCCCAAATACGCTATGTGCATAAAGCTAAGAGAAATGAATTCCTCCGCCACCAACATAATATACTTCAGAAAAGTCGATGTGTAAGATCTGATAGATATGCATTCTCAGACACCCGACCATACAAGTTGTCCTAGGACTGGACAAACCGAAGGCACTATTCTGTAAAACAAAATTGCCCTTGCATATCTCCGTCTTCAATTTTCTTCAATAATTTCTGACACACGACGTATAAATCAAATAGAAGTGGAATATTATTTCCGGCCTCTTCGAAATGATTAGCATAATGTCTTTTACGGTTAATCAATACTTAAGAAACAGATTTCAATATTCGTTTGTATCAAAACATTTCTTTAGAGAAATAGTTATCAGCTTAAAATGAACTGGATTAAGTATAATTCATTTTATATCCTCTCTAATTTATAAGACTCGACTAAACAGAATAGCACATCTCTGTATTGGTAAAAATCTAGATATTTGACGGTATATTATAAATGAACAACTAAAACATGTGCTTCGCACACGGTACTTCTTTCAAAAACTTTAGCTTGTTTATATGACAATTATATGCATTTTATACCTTGGTCACACTTTGTAAATTATCTTTTTATTTCTAAACAACCATTAATAACTTAATTTATACCGCTTTCTATTTTATATTTTATTATTTCCTTTTTCTTTAGATTTCTAAACTTGTTGAAAATCCCTTTAAAAACCCAACTACTACGGTTTTACCCTTCTCTTAATGTTTTCCCTTCACCGGCCAAGATGTTGGCTTCTTTTTAATCCTATTAAATTTAGAACCTCTCCTTTTTATTTTACTCTTCTTCTTTTGTTTTATTTTATTCCATTTTTATTTAAATCTCTATTTTTCCTTTAACTTGGTTTATTTAAAGCCCGGCCTAAATCCCTTTAGCCCATTTCCATTTCCTTCCTTCATTTTGTCTGTTCAAATTTTCCACCCAAATTTTGATGCACTCACGCTGGACCACACCAAATTCCCATGCCCGATCCCTTCCTTTTACTACTTGCCAGATACCATTTCATCGTGCTAAGTACCCTTCATTATTGCAAAGTACCACTTTCATCCTTTTGCCCAGTACCACTTCCATTTCCTGATAAAACACCATGCTGCGCACATAAATCCAATTGTCTGTCCCCTTGCCAGTCCTAAAACCTTTTACTTGTCGATTGACATTATTACAGGCATTATAACTAACGATAATTTGAATTATGAAAACTGGTTATCTATTTCAGGGATTCTCTGGTTTCAACTTACATTTTCCCTTACTGGATTAACGCATTTTCTTGGATTCATTTCAGGGATTTTTGTTCTTTAGCATCTCCTATTAGGTTAAATCAGTAAACAACAACATGTTCTTCCCATTTTTCCTTAGCCCACCTCCACGCTTGTTTCTCCTCTTCTTCTTTTCCTGTTATCAATACTCAATGCTGCACCCCTTCTTACTTAGTTTTAACATTTTCCTTTTGTTTTCTATGTTATTGTATGTTTATATAGATCAAATCATTTGATATTGATTCTACCACTGTTCCTTCTTTTTTTCTTGGTTCACTGAACATTCATCGTCACACTCTGTGTACATGTGCACATGAACAATTGAACGGATCATCAGACTGACACCATGACTCCACCAGCAAACTCCAATTCACCTGCTAACTCCATTTCCATGCTCTGATTTGTCCATCCCCTCCTCTGTAGTATTTTCACTGATCAACTTCACTTCCCTCAAAAAGTTCGTTCTAGGAAACCCTCAACTGCTACTTCTTCCGACCATCAGAACGTGCCAGACTCAACCCCTACCATGGCGACGACCTCCAGCTTCTATTCCCCCAAGTGCGCACCCACCTTGAACCATTGTGGCAGTGCAGTTTCGTGATGAACTAAGGTTAGAACGTATTTCCTTAAAACCCTATTTTCACATTGTTTACCCAAATCCTTAAATAGAAAAATTATTTTATATTTTTCCTGCGTTCATGGACCTTACACGCTTCTCTAGGCTGTTGGCCAGGGAACTCGATCACTGAGATCATCTGTTCTTACCTCAAATGTAATTTTCGTTCATCCCAACATCTTTCGTCCTCTACTTAATTAAAAATCATAAAATTTGTCCTAAAATTCATTATTTCTTTATACGATTTCATTCGTATATCTGGAATATGGGTTTATATTAATCGAAATCTCCTATTTAAAACTGGGTTACAGGAATTTTGTTATATCCAAGAAGATACACATTCATATGATTCGAACTAAATTTTCCCTATTCTATAAACATATATTCACGAATAAATGAAGTGTTAAAACTTGTTTAACTTTATCTTATGGATTTCAGACACTGAAAGGGGTAAGTTGAGTTTTCTATGTAAACACAGAGCACGTTTAAGGTTATCTATAGGGTTTTATCAGTTTCCACCATCGTAACATTAAGATGCCAGCATCAGGAATGATATACTTCATGCACAAACAGATATATTACTAAGCAACTGAGAAGAACATTCAATGTTAGCCAAACTAGGATTTTTTTTACAGAGGGTTAGACAGGGAGTTTTATAGTTCCACTGTTCTTTTACCAGTCTTGTGAAGTCAATACTAGTTTGCTATCAAAAGTTTTACCATATTCTTAGTCATGATTTAAACGACTTGATAATACCTTAATGGCATTCATATATTGTTATTTCAATCAAATGCTGGTTTTAATAGAAAGAGTTTACTACCAAACAAGTTCATTTTCCTATACTGGTTTTTAAATATTTTAGCAAAATGATACATACACAGTTTTATACCAATATTAGCTTATAACCAGAAAAAAATTTAAAATAAAGATTGAACAAGTTTAGTTTACTCACAGATAAACACGTCTGTTCTTAGTTTTGCCTGCAATTCTTTCTTCAGTTTCTTACTTTGGTTTGGTTCGAGGGCTGCGTATAAGATGTAAGTGAAAGCGTGTGTTTGTGTTCATATTTATAGGTGGATTTAAGATTAAAATACATTGGCACATCAAGTTCTTATAGGGAAGGATATAAACAGTAACTATCTGCTGTTTTTTTCTTCCATTGATTGAGAAGGGTTAGTCTAGGATGTTCCATAGCTGTTGAAGTTGATTGAAAACAAGTTGTGTGAAGGCTTATCAAATTTCTGATTCCACTCTTTAGGTTGTATGTGGCCAGGCAAAAAGAAGTACAAAAGTTGTACATGATTTGGTTTAAAGAAAACTAGGCTCTGGTTTCATCTAGTATAGCATTTGCAGGTAACATGCCTATAGTTCTTAGCTATTCCATCTGCTACGACCAAGAATTGAAGTGTGCATCCCTTTCTTTCTCTCTTTCTTTTCTTGTTTTGTACACTAATGTATTTTGATTTGAAAGCCTGCATTTTCACCAATTCCTAGTGCTTAGGCTAGTTTGGGGTTAATTTACATGGATGCACGTCATTGTAGAAATGAGGTATAAGGTCATGTGCAAATACTAGCACACTTTGTTCTTAAGTAAATTCAAATAGGTGTGGCAGGCTATATATAATTGATTGATTAGATTGTATAGGTTATTCTATATTTCTAAGCTTCTAATCTTTCTTGATTTACTTCCAGAGATTTAGTATAGCTATTGATATATAAGCAAAAATATAAATAAACTATGTTCAGTATTGGTTCTGAAAATAAATTTCTCTATTAAGCTTGAAGCTGCATAAATATTTGTAGTATATACACATATGCAGCCTATGTTCAAATGGTTATATTTTAATGTGGACATAATTTCCTAGATAAATTGTAGTCCACCATGTTTTCATTTGAAAACATAGTCAGCTTTATTTGAATGCACCATTGTATACACATCTAAAGATTTCATTTACTGATATATGGTTTCAAGTAAAAGATATTTGAAATCTTCATATGTCATTCACTTCCTTATATATGAAGTAATGTAACATTGGCATAATATATTGAATCTTACATAAGTTAAAATAAAACTATAAATATGGTACAAAAGATTATACATCACTTATATCCTAATTTTCATATATACGCATATGTTAATATAAATATATACAACTAGATATATATGTACACAGGATTTGAAAAGATCAATTTGAATTTCTACAAGTATTAACTTTGATTAATTTAATTAAATTTTAAATAAATCATTAATAAAACCAATAATTATCAATTAACAACGTTAATAAAAATCTGAGACATTACACCATACGTCACTCCGGCGTATGTGGCATTACGGTGGAGACCGTGCGAGTGGGGTACCATAGGGTGTACCTCAATATTGGGGGGTAGCTACATATATAATGTATTAGATCAATCCACTAAGAAGTAAATGGGTACGACATGTGTGTAAGCCTTGAGTTCTGTTAACTCAATTAACATAATAAATAAGAAAATGTGATTGAACGGTATATGTAGGATTTTCCAAAGTGTATAGTTTAAATCCAGTCACCAGAACGTTTTTTCTGGCCCCCTCCTCATAACTTACTTACAGGTTAGATTTGTGGCAGAGATATGATAGTTTTGGATACTGGTTAGGAAATATTATTACTACGGTAAGGCCATACTTTGATTATATTATGCCTTATCCATTCCGCTATGAGATATTTTCTGAGCTCTGATATATTTTATATCTCTGTATTTTCTGCAGGATACCAGAGCAACCAACACGGGTTTCGATGGATTAGAATTTTGAAAAAGTTCGGGTTGTTACATGAACAAAGTAATCGTTTGAGAGCAAAAGGAAAATATGATGTGGGATAAGTTTCAAAGAAGATTTGAGGAAAGATTTTTTTCTAAAATTTCCAAGTCTGCATTGCTTAGAAAGTCTTCTAATATTGTTTAAGGAGATATGACGGTGGTCTATGGTTTATTACTTTTCAAAATATGTCATGAATCGATCATCATATGCTAACTATTCTTAAAGAAGAATATTTGGATACTCCCCTATAGAGATAGTCTATATATCATATCACAATTTTAATGGACGTTATAAATACAATCGTGAGAAGATATGTAATTAAAATAATAGCATATTTTTGTAACATTTAAATACCCTAAGATACTTTTGTTTTAGTTGTTAGTATATCTCTTTTATTGAACTCTTCATAAGAGATATAAAGAGAGGTACCTGTGTACAATTATAACTATGTACTTTACTCTAATAAATAATCATATTTAATGTTAAAAAATTAAATTTGAGATGTAATTGAAGAACAAAACTTAATGAATTCAAGGTATTTGTACATAGCAATCAGTAAACTCAATACTCAATTTTCGACTGTCTAATGGCAGACATCGTTTCACCTCTGAACTCCTCTTTTCTTGCCTCAAGCCAAACACCACTTATCTCATCCATTTGTTGAAGAATGAAGTGTTGATGACAACAACCTTATTTCAGTTATCATTGATTATAAAATATATGCTAACACTTTTTGTATAGAATATATATATATATATATATATATATATATGTAACACCCCACGTCCATTAATGTCACTCTCAAAGGGAATGCATTAACTTTCATGGAGCATTATTAGTGTATAGAACAGAATATAACAAAACAGATACATATATTGGTACTTGAAAATTTTAAAACAACTTTTATTGCAGCGGATAAATAGTTTGACCACAACAACTTCATAAACCAACTGGAAAACCACGTACACTTAATATCCATCTTGACAAATCGTTTTCTAAGTACATAAAGTAAAAAAGCATAATCCCAACACAAGTAGCCATAAAAGAGATGAGCTGAACTTTACTTTCAGCAATCCAAGCACTTCCAAAAGAGAGTGAAAAAGATCCAAGATCAAGCTCCACTAGTACTAGTCCCACCCTGAGAACCTGGTGGGGGGGAGGGGGAAGGAAGAAAAGAGGCAAAAACAAGGGGGTCAGACATAAAGTCTGGAGAGTACAATAACTTTAACAATATAATTATTAAAATAATTAGGATAAGGCATAAACTGGTAAAACAAGGAATGACTGTAAAACAAGTGGGCAAGTCCAAACAAACAAGAGGAATATTCTGGCGTTAATCTCGTTCCTAATCGCTATAGGATAATTACTATACTGCACCAATTCTAATTACACCGCACCATTACTAGTCCCATACTGGAAGTTGATCCCTCTTACTAATCATAATTATAATAATAGTAGTTTCGTGTACTCTAGCTGCTATCGTAGGTGTCGCCTGCTCCTACCTCCACTAGTTGTACCTACTACCCTCCCCAGTCTAGTTACAACATTTATTCATAATATGGTAGTTTCTTTTACTCCTAGCTGCTGTCATAAGTGTCTCCTACCCCTATCTCTGCTAGTCGTACCCACTACCTTCCCCATTCGATCGGCTCCCTAACTCGTAGATACCCGTGCTGGTCCTATAATGGGGTGTATCACTCCCCAAAGTGGCAACCCGATACCACTAAAGATGCACGGCTTATATCTACACGATGCAATAAGGTCTTACCTATCAGCCCAGGCCCATGCACGCACATGACCCTGTTGGACTTGCGTTGCCACCCTTAACCCGTTTTGACCTCTTATGATCAAACCCAGTAAGCGTGTCCCGTCCTCGATCGAACTCGAGCTCACAATGATACTTAATGGGTTACTTGTTTGAAATGGGTCCCCCATGCTCGACACAAGCTTTCCACCTATGCTTGGTCCCCACTAGAATTTTCCACTTAACCCCTTCTTATTCATGTCTTCTTTACTTGTTTCAGTTTGGTTAAGTGTTTATAATCGTATTTCACATGTCTCCCATGTCATTCACTTAACCCCCACGTCCCACCACATATTTATCTACGTTAAGTGTTAATGATTATATCCCATATGTCACCCATGTTACCCACTTATCAAATCAACATGTGTTATTGGTTAAGCTTGTCTTAACCCTATCCACTTATCAGATCAATATATATATATATATATATATATATATATATATATATATTTGGTTAAGCTGGTCTTAACCCTATCCACTTATATATTATTGGCTAAGTTGGTCTTAACTCCATCCACTTATCAGATCAGTATGTATTATTGGTTAAGTTTGCCTTAACCCTGTCCACTTATCAGATTAATATATATATTATTGGTTAAGCTAGACTTAACCCTGCTCACTTATCAAATTAATATATATTATTGGTTAAGCTGGTCTTAACCCTACCTACTCATCAGATTATTGGTTAAGTTGGTCTTAACCTTATCCACTACTCAGATTATTAGTTAAGCTGGTCTTAACCCTATCCACATATCATGTTATGTATCATATATATATATATATATATATATATCATATAACATGTTTTACTTAATTTATGATTAAGTACCTCTTAGTTCACAAATACATTGGTTAAGAGAATAACTCCCTAAGTATCAACCTCGAAGACCGAAATCAACATCAGATTGGTACTCAGAGAATTACTCTACTCAACCAAACTTCTAATTGTCATTCATATTCGTCTTGGATCAGCATAAATTAATTATTAATGCACAGACCTCCCACTATATGTCGATTGTTTGTGGCCGCTGGATATGCCGGGCGGTTCCGGGCAGACTTACACCACAAGCCAGACTTAACCTCGTGTCTAAGCATCTTTTAATTATGCCTTTGACCTCTCACATTAGACTACCGTTTGTGGTTGCTGGATGTGTCGGGCGGGTCCGGGCAGTCTTATACCATAAACGAGTCTAACCTTGTGTCTTAGGCATTTATTACGCATTTAATTTATGCCTTTGACCTCTCACATTAGACTACCGTTTATGGTTGCTGGATTTGCCGGGCGGGTCCGGGCAGTCTTACACCACAAACGAGTCTAACGTCGTGTCTTAGGCATTTATTATTACATATTATTATTCGACCCCAATTTGAATTAATATCTCCATTTCAAATTGTCAATAACTTCTAAATTAATGTATGTCCATAATTGCCACCTAAACTATGTCCATAATTTCTATGAATATAAATTAGGCCAATTAATGTCTCAAATTTATTATATGCCTTTAAAGCCATTTTATGCCAATTCATAATTTTGCAAAATTAATATTTTCCCATTGTCCCCACGCTATTATTTCGTTTTAATACGATATATGTGAGACTCGAAAATTGTCTAAATTATAAAAAGAAAAGCAACATCACAACTTGCATAACACATAAAATAGATCATAACATAAGATTTCATGGCCAAGAACTTGCATAAGAAGTGGATATATATATATATATATATATATATATATAACATAAATTTTCATAAACGATCATGGATCTAAATATAGATCCAAACATGTAATCGTGAACTTGCATATATGGATATGGTTTTCCTATAGCTTGCACATGAATTTCATACAAACTTACATTCAAACTAGCATATGATTCACATACAAAACTAGCATAGGCAATGGCCATATAGAACAAAAATTTTCATACAAACTTACATTCGAACTAGCATATGATTCATATACAAAACTAGCATATGATTCACATACAAAACTAGCATAGGCAATGGGCATATAGAACATAAATTTGCATAACCATGTACTGCCATGGATCTAAATATAGATCTAAACATAAAAATATGAACTTGCATATGGATCTAAACATGTAAATTAATGTCACATGTTTTTCATATAAACTAGCATATGTATATACTTGATTCACATATGAACTTGTGTATAATCCACCTACAGACTTGCATATAATTTAACATCCCAAACTTACATAAGATTCGCATATACTTTAACATCCTAAACTTGCATAAGATTCACATATGTTTTAACATCCCAAACTTGCATAAGATTCATAAATTAGCATATGGCGATTCATAAACAACTAGCCTATGATTTAACATCCCAAACTTGCATAGGATTCATATACAAATTAGCATATGTAGAAACAAACTTGCATAAGATTCATATATGTTTTAACATCCCAAACTTACATAAGATTCATGTATGATTTAGATCTACAAACATAAGTTAACAAAACAATCATATATTCACAAAAAAATCAAGTAACGTCGCATGATTCAACCGACATGTTCTCATAATCCTAGTCATGACCCATCATAATTAATTTATTAATTATTTTGTGAAAGAAATTATACTCACAAACAAAAGAACAGTCTTGTTTTTCTGGGATCTGTATTCTGAAACTTAATTGCTCGCCTTTGATGTAGACTCATTGTTATTCTAATTTAGATTAGATTTGATTTTGGATTCTGGCTTCCATCTTGTTTTCTAGTTGAAGGAGAATGGCGGCTACTCTAGGTTGACAGCATGGCAGCTCTTGGTATGAATTTGTGTGGTTTAGGGTTTAGATTTAGGTTGCTTATATGAAAGTTTAGAATTATTTAGAGCCCTTAGATGAACTAGGAGTCCATTAGAACCTCCCAGCTCAAATACACATCATCCATCCACTCAGCAGAAGACACATTATCACAGAACACTCCAGAATTATATGCTGGATCAGTATGGGCGTACTTGGCAGGTGCGCCAGTGCATTTTTGTACTGGCGCACTTGTGAAGTGCACCATTGCACACTTCAGGTTTTTCTACCTAACTTCGTTCGTCCATATCTTCTTCTTACGACATCCGTTTTACGCAAACTCAGACTCTATCTCAAACAGAATTCCGAGACGAACGCAGTGGCGTAAACCGTTTCATCTAATTCTTCTGTTAAATAATTAACTATTCTTTAATTATCTCTTATGTCCCGTTTTAAAATTACGGGGTGTTACATTCCCCCTTACTTAAAGGATTTCATTCCCGAAATCTTCAAGTTAAGAAGAAGGTATATCCTACCATCCAACATCCATCTACTCAACCATTCAATCACAGGTATCCATTGTCCTTAAAAAGGTTCCTAATGTTTTTCATGAACATATGCATTGTGTGTGTATATGTTCCTTATCCAATGCAAAATCAGGCGGTCTACTGATTCAGTTGACCTCCTTAATGCAAATCATGATAGGGCCATGCGTCCATTATGTATGCGAAAGAATCCTAATGATATATATTATTTCTACATGTGTGCACAACCATTCATAAAAATGCAGCATTCATATGATAACACAACCATTATACATCCATTAATTTAATATGCACACATATTTATATGCAATATGTAAGTGACTGAGCCGATCTAGTGCCTATTGTGTGTACGTGCATCCACGAGCAACCACTTGCACCCATTTGCATCCACCAAACATAACATGTCTCAAACACATGTTTACAACCATAGGGTTTTTCCTAAATAAAGATCGAAGATATCATCGCAAAGACATACTAAATGATAGGACAAGTATCAACAAAGTGGTAGAAAAAGGAGAAGTTAAAAATCTCGTCTTCCATTTCTCAAGTCGTGTCTACTTGATCATCTCCCCATTCTACTTTGACCAATTTGACCTCTCTGTTGCGTAGCTCTAATACCTTCATCCTAAGGATGCATGTAGGAACTCGTCTAATCGTGGCATCTCACTCTACTTCCACTTCTCTAAGCATGCTCGGCTCCACTGCTTCCGCAGCATCTTGTAACACTTCCGCAAGTGCGATACGTGAAACATGTCATGAACATCACTAAGCTCATTGCCTCTTCTCATGTCCCTCTAGGATACATAACCTCAAAAGATCTTCAAGGATTCTATTCACCCCTCTCTGTCCGTCCATCCATCTGTGGATGATAAACGATACTCGTACTTGCCGCCTTTTGCATATCACCTTTTCCTCTTGCACCGAAAACTGCTCCAAGTCCTGTCCCGCAAGCACCGGTATACACTGTGAATGGCTTACTTCCATCTGGCAATACTAAAACTGGAGCTGTCGTCAAAACCCTCTTCAAATGTTGGAAAGCATCATCACAGTCAACATCCCAAGCAAAAATCAAGTTCTTCTTCGTTAACCGTGTAAGTGGGGCTGATATCTTAGCGATTTCCTTAATGAACTTTCTATAATAGCCCGCCAGTCTTACAAAGCTTCTTACTTCTGTTGCGTTCTTAGGAATCTTCCAATCTTGGATTGCCACCACCTTTGCGGGATCCACAGCTATCCCCATTCCGAAATGCTCCTGCTTATGAACCCCTTCAAGCAACTCTCTCACTTGCTTACTGAGTTCTCCTCTCTCTCTCAGAGCCATGTGGCATACTGTTAATGCAACTGGCTTTGCATTATTTATTAGGTATATACGGAAGTCTATCTTAAGCCTTAGGGGTAAACCCCTAACTTCATCGAAGACGTCACCATATTCACGAACCACACAAACAAATTCCAAATCATCGTTGGACGTGTCAAGAGATTCTAGGTAGCTAAGCATCACCGGACCTCTAGGGTCACAAGAAATATCAAGGGTCTCTCCACAACGAGTCAACAATCTAACTACCCTTCTTTCACAGTCTAGGATGGTACCATATCCGGCTAGCCAATCCATGCCTAGAATCAAGCCATAGCGCAAGAAGCCAAGAACGAAGGCGTGGCATTCAAACCCAACGCCCAAGATAGACACTCTCAAATCCCGACAAATCATCGAAAGATGAGCCGAACCACCAATAGGATTTGAGACTATTATGGGATCCGTAACTAGACTAGTATTTAGGTGCAGTGTTTTCAACTGACAAAGCAGATACAAACGAGTGTGAAGTGCCAGAATTTAAACAAGGTTCAAACAGGATGATCAAAAAGAAAAACCAAACTTCCAACCAAGATATTTCTACCTCTATTAGGTATGCTAGCCATGAGGGAACGCGTCTGCCCTCCAAAAGATCCTGTACTTTGCCCTTACCTTTGCCTTTTGCTTCTTTGGACGATCCTAATAAGATGTCCTGTTTCTTCGTAATGTTGACAACTAGTCTTCTTCTTCTTTCTAATGTTTTTATTTAAATAGTCAGGTATTTCACAAGTGTGGCCCTTCCTTTTCTCTTGGCCCCTTGTTATCCTTACCGCCATTCTTTGGATCTACTTTCTTATCGTGTGTACTATCCATGTCTCTCCTGCACATTCTCCATTCGTGACCTCCTACCAAAATGAGGTTTCGTCCTTCATTAACTAAGTGGCCAATTGAACCTTCCTCCCATCGTCCATCTTAAAGGTACCAACAAGTCCTCCGCTTCATTCTAGCTTTGATAAACGTCCCAGTCTCATGAAGCGGTTTTCCGCCCATCGTACGGAAGTTCTTATATATCTTAGAAAAAGCGTCTATATGAGCAAGAAATTCAAAAAAGGAAAGAGGAAGAGATTCAAAACGGAGAACCGAAGGAAAGATATATGGCTCTTGGGGGTTATGTTTTTAAAACAAACTTTTCTCTTGAAAATACTTCCCTTAAAACATACTTTTGAAAGTATTTCTTTATAAAAACGCTTTTGAAAAATAGTGTTTCAAAATCCCTTATTTATTCTGTTAACCTTCAGCTCTGATACCACGTGTAACACCCCACATCCATTAATGTCACTCTCAAAAGGAATGCATTAACTTTCATGGAGCATTATTAGTGTATATAACATAATATAACAAGACAGATACATATATTGGTACTTGAAAGTTTTAAAACAACTTTTATTGCAGTGGAGAAATAGTTTGATTACAACAACTTCATAAACCAACAATAAAACCAGGTACACTTAACATCCATCTTGACAAATCGTTTTCTGAGTACATAAAGTAAAAAGCATAATCCCAACACAAGTAGCCATAAAAGAGATGAGCTGAACTTTACTTCCAGCAATCAAAGCACTTCCAAAAGAGAGAGAAAGAGATCCAAGATCAAGCTCCACAAGTACTAGTCCCACCCTGAGAACCTGGGGGGAGGAAGAAAAGAGGCGAAAACAAGGGGGTCAGACATAAAGTCTGGCGAGTACAATAACTTTAACAATATAATGATTAAAGTAATTAGGAAATGGCATAAACTAGTAAAACAAGGAATTACTATGAAACAAGCGGGCAAGTCAAAACAAACAAGCGGAATATTCTGGCGTTAATCTCGTTCCTAATCACTATAGGATAATTACTATACTGCACCAATGTAATAACCCGGAAATCTGGGGCAATTTAAAATTTTTATTTTGGCAATTTTAGCGAATTTTGATTATTTAAAATGAATTATTTTAAATAATATCGACGAGAAATTTATTTTGAATAGAATTCGAACGAATATATTTATATAGATCGTCGTTAGAATACAAATATTTATTTATATTTATAAAGGAATTGAAAATGGCGCGGTAGTTCGATAGCTCGATTTCAAACTTCAATTGAACATACCGGGTGCAAAATAAACCGGATTTTAGTGAAACAAAAAATATTTGAATCTAATTGATAATATCTTTCCATCGAACTGAAAAATAAAAATTTCATAGCAGGAACCAAAAGATATGTCCAGTTGAAATTTCTGAATAGTCGCTATGGAATTCAGGCCCTTAAAAATGGAAATTTTGCAAACGACCTCGGATTTCGACGAAACCACTTTTGTTGGATCCATTATGTAAAGTTATTGCTAGGTTTCAAATTTCATAATTTTTTGAATCAATATGTGAGCGTGGCAAAGGAAAACACGTTTGACCAGTTTAAGTTGATTTTAATCGACTGGAAAATGGCCATTTTTCAAACGGTCTCAGAATTTGGCGAAATTAGTTCTGTTAGGACCGTATCGTCAATACGAAGCTAGAAAATTTTTTTCTGGAATTTTTCAAGTTAGTATGTGACCCCAATAAATTGAAATGCGCGTTCAAATTCAATATATAGAGTTATATGTTGATTTTGACGGAAACTGATCGTAACGGCCAAATCAGCTTGCGATACATATCCCATTGTGTTCGTATTGGGGGTAATTAGCTAGGGACGACAGTCGGTGGGCTTGATTTCGAGTTCAAAATAAAAAGTTACTTTATGGATTTTAAAATTAAATTAAAATAATATATATTTATTCCTAGTCAACCCTTTCCCTTTATACACTCTCTCCCTCCCCGTTATCCACTCAGAACAAAAGAAATTAAATTAAAAAAAAATTATCGCGCCCTAGCCCTTCAGCTCCGCCCGCCGACCTGGCGCTCCGGCCACCAAGCATCGATCGCGCTTCCCCCCCTCTGCCTCTCTCCTCCGCCTCGTTCGCCACCTCCTGCTTCTCCTTCCTCTCCTCTTCTGAAAAGAACCCAAACCCTCTTCTCTGCCCAATGCCGTCGCACCCCTCAAGGCAGTGGCGCGCCACCTGCCTTGGCCGCCTCCCTAGTCGCCACCCCCCCTCACGCTCCTCTCTCCCCCTTCGTAAATCCGAAGCTCCAATCCCCGAGTCACTCGAATCCACCGCTGTGGCGCTTCCTGTGGCGGAAGGGGATCCTTCTCCGAGCAACGAAGAGGAGTGGCGATGATGAACCGTGGAGAGTGAAGCTGAGTTCAGTTTTACAGCGACAAGATGAATATACAGTAAGTTCTTTATTTCTGTTAGCTTAATTAAATTTGGTCCTTGTGAATATCCCTTGTCATAAGAAGAAAATATACGATTTTTAATGTATATATCGCTATAAAGGAGAGATCTTTTCTTCGTGAAAGTTATGGTTCTTACTTCATAAAAGATCAAGTTTTTAATTCATAAAAGATCTGATTTTTAGTTATGTAAAGAAGCGATTTTGATTGCATATATAAAAATATAATTTTTATAATATAGAAAGGTTAAAAATATAATTTTTATACTATAGGAAGGTTAAAAATATAATTTTTATATTATAGAAAGATTAAAAATATGATTTTTATATAGTAGAGATTATAAAAATATAATCATTATAAGGTAGAGAATATAAAAATTCGATTTTTATATATTGAATAGCAAAGTAAAAATATGATTTTTATATATTGAATAGCAAAGTAAAAATATGATTTTTATATATTGAATAGCAAAGTAAAAATTTGATTTTTATATATTGAATAGCAAAGTAAAAATATGATTTTTTTATATTAAATAGCGAAGTAAAAATTCGATTTTTATATATTGAATAGCGAAGTAAAAATTCGATTTTTATATATTGAATAGCGAAGTAAAAATTCGATTTTTATATTTTGAATAGCGAAGTAAAAATTCGATTTTTATATATGTAGTGAATAGGGATGACGAAGGTGATGAAAGAAGAAACGATGAAGATTTCCTACATATGAAGAGTCGCGGCGTTGGATTTAGCTTTCTGTGAGAACTCCTCACCTTTTATTTAATTTTCTAGTTGAAATATATACTAGGATGCAGATGGTGTTTAGTAGCACCCGACACCCGTCGTCCACAGACCATGGATGGCTTGTATGCTTATTTGTTGGATTTTGATGTGTAGTTGATTGTGTGATGTGACGTGAAATGAAATAAAATATTTATATAGTTGAAAATATTTTATAGTTAAAAATAGAATTTTAAACGTATATATGAAATGAAATAAATTAATATAAACAAATCGAACGATTTGTTTATATACACACATTTGACTGATATTGATTAGGACGATAAATTTTACACATCGCCCAACTGCACAAATTAAATCTGTGTTTGATTGTTTAAAAACCCCACATGGGTATTGGGGTGATATATGACATACACTAATCCCAATAATTAGTCGTATGTCGATCGATTGATTGCCAGACTGTTATGAGCGTTAAATATTTATATTTGATGCTTATACAGTGTAGAATGCACTTTGGATGATGATGGTTGATTATTCATCGTTGTTATTGTATACATGTGTTGTAGAAAATCCATATAATTAACATTATATGGTAATTGATTCGGCCTCATTCCGTGTTGATTAGATTTACGCCATTTTGACGTAAACGATATTTATATCGATTTTATTCATTTTATAATGAACATCGAAAGTGATTTCAAAATTTGATATTTTGAAATGAATTGAATTCGAATTGAAATTGAATAGGATTGAATTCGAATTGAAATTGAACAGAATTTAATTCAAATTGAAATTGAATAGAAATGAATTCTAATTGAAATTGAATAGAATTGAATTCGAATTGAAATTGAATAGAATTGAATTTGAATAGAAATGGAATAGAAATGAATTCGAATTGAAATTGAATAGGAATGAATTCAAATTGAAATTGAATTAATTTGAAATTCAAATTAAATTGAAAATGAACTGAAATTGAATTAAAAATCAATTTAAATTGAAATCAATTTGAAATGAATTTAAAACGAATTTGTAAGGAAAAATTCAATTTTGATTTGAATTTGAAATAGAAGTTGAAATCGTTTTGAAAACGAATTTAAAACAATTTATAAAATACGTTTTAAAAGGAAATTGATGAAATATATATAATATATATATATATATTATATATAATGGCCTGAATAGATCGCGCTGCGCCGCGATAGTTCGTGAATTTCGACCATTGACTTCGAATTGACGTTGCGGGAGATCCGACCGTCGGATTCTCCTAAAACCAGAACTGTTGGGTTCGTATCGAAAAGAGCTTTCCAATGAATATTAGAAATTTGAAATCTAATGGTTGGATTTGGAATTATGTCCAAATCAAATTTGGAAAAGGTCGCTGTAAGTGCAGTTCGATGGCCGTTGATGGAAATCGACTGTACGGGCCTTGATAAAATTATTAAAAATAGTAATAATTTGTGTAAAATCATAAGAAGTGATTTGTGAAGAATTGGGATGAAAAACTCCATATTTGAAAAGATAAAAATAGATTTTTATCGAAATGAACTAGTTTTGAACTAGAATTATAATTCTATTTATTTCTAAAACGAATAAAGTGGATTTGAAATGGTTTTGAAAATAACCAGAATTTCCAATATATAAAGTGGGAATGGATTTGAATCGAAATTGTCTTTGGAATATTTCGATGTTGGATTTCGTGATGGTACAGATATTGTTTGGGAAATTTGAAAGATATATTAATATCGTTATTTCCAATACGATATTTGTTGGTCGTAGAATTTGATATTGAATATAAGCCGATATATTTTCTATTCAGAGCCTTGTATTTAATATCAAATGTGATTTGGGTTTGTCGTGAATGGTGTCTTCATTAACACTGTTCTTAAGCCCAATTGAGAAAAAGATTAAATCTTTTTTTAGATTTAATGAAGTGTACCAATTAAATAATATTTAATTGAAATTGATCTGGTATTGATTTTTGGGTTTATCGTGTACAGTGTTTTAAATAACACTTGTTCTTTAGCCCGATAATTAATGAATGTGATTTTGGGTTTATTGTAGGCCGTGTTTTAAATGACATTGGTTCTTTAACCCAGTTAAAGACCGGATATTGATTTCTGTGAAGATTAAAACTAAGTGGAGTTTTAATGAATCTTTAATTAGATTGAAATGATCGAGAATGGAGTATCACCAGTTTTACTCCAGGCGATAGTTAAATCTTTAATTAAATTCGAACGTGAAAAGGTAATTGAATTTACCGATAACAGCGTGGTGTTAGATATGAAGTATTACCAGTTTTACTTCATGGGATGAATAGGTGGGGATTGGGAAATAAAATAAATGATTATTCCGGTTTGATTCGCTAATCCCGACTAGTTTACATTGATATTCAAAGAAGATTAAACAATAAATTTAAAGAATTTATCTTTGATAAAATTAATGGGAACCTTTCCCAAATTAGAAGCATATTTGAATAAATGAATATTCTGAATTGGAATGAGGCGTAGGTCGTGTTTGTGTAACACTTGATGATTATATACGCGAGTTATTCAGAAAGACCGGGTTTATCCCATTCTAAATAACTGATACGACGATAAGTCGAAGATGAAGACGGTGGTCGAAGACCGGAGGTCTTCACGTTCTTTGGGTGATTACTGATGATCTTGGTTGGGATGTACACCCAAGAAGATGGAAACAGTTAGTGATCATCCAGACGTACTTGGAGATCGATGGATATGCGAGGAAAGTGCCTTCGGTTTCGTTCAGACCCAGAATGAACTTGTAAATGGGCTGTGTGTCTGACATTGGATTTTAGTCTGTGTGGTTGATTTCTATTAAATATATATCTGTTTGGCGGCGGAGAATTTATTCTCTTGCTTAACGCCCTTCTCTGAGGCATACGAGCTCAGGGGTTATATATTGATGGATATCAAACGCATGGAGCGAATTGCCTGTGTGGCATGCCTAAGTGGCAATCGATCGAGGCTTCTGTTGAAAAGCAAAGTCTTGTGGTTGATGATCAAAGCACCGCCTGTGTGGCATAGCTTTGTGTAACGTAAATTCGCGAGCCTCACACCCCGGTTGTGAACCAGAAACAAGAGAGGACCTCAGGGAGGGCATGCGTTTCCTTTTAGCTAGAAGTGGCGTCAGTGGTTTTACACGCCCTGACGAGTTTGACTTACGTGGTTGTTGCTATTGCGAGGCGCCTCGGTTTGATCGGACGATCCGGGTCCGATGGAGTCATTTGTTGGCTCATTTACGCCCCATAGGGCGGGGAGACGTAGTGTTCAGGCATAATAATCCACATCGGTGGACCGGCCCTGACGATCCATGGGGCAGTTGCGGCTGTTCCTGAGACATGGGCTAGATTGTCTCGAATCGGTAGAGGACTATCTTTTGCCTCGGTTCACAAATGGAAATCCAACTTCCAAATACGTGACATTTGCGGTTTTAATTGTAGAACTAGTATGGTGATATGATATATGGTACGCATGCCGTCTATGATTGATACTTATGATTGGAAGTTGTTTTATACACTATGCACTTATTATAGTATCAAACGTTTTGTTTTAAACGTTCAAAGCATTTTTGGCTATTATAAGAGAAAACCTTATCCCCGGCTTGCGTTGCATTGTGTGATAGGACCTGGGTCTTATAATAGCTTCATTTTTCCAAAAAGCATTGCGCTGTTTTATTATATGCACTGGTATTCTTGGGAGGAAACCCGTTCCGTGTTATACGGCGTGGTCCCTTGATATATCTGATTTAAAGTAAAGTTTTAAATAACTGTTTTAGTTCTCACACCAGTCCCATGACTGACCTAGAGTTTATCGTTTTAACCTAAACTCTGGGTGCCCTTATTTTGACATGGGCAGCTAGTAGTTTTGGTTTTGCAGAGTTATATTCACATGATCCTGGTTTACAGCAGCAACGATGCTCGGAAAGCTCTGTATCCGTGTATTATTTTCAGTTGTGTTTTATATTGTTTTTCCGCTACAATGTAATTTTACATCTCTGATATTTTTGTGTAATATTGATTTATACTCTGTATATTCTTGTATTCTGATGGAATTGTTGTAATATACAATGAAATGTTCTCCCGTCTGCGTTCTTTTGTGGCTTGTTCTCGAACTATCCGCGCTTTCCTCTCCGGGGAAGTTACGGGTTTTCACAGTTGGTATCAGAGCTTTGGTTTACAAAGCTCAGAGAACAAGACACGATAGGACCATACGAAAGAATTCATCAGGTATTGGATTAGTAATATCCAATGGGAATGACTCGTTAGAGATGGGATTAGTAGTATCCTGGAACGAGTGTGAAGAGTATATTTTTGAAAATGAAAACAAATTTTGTTTTGAAATTTTAAATTAATTATTCGTATTTGATTATTTATTTTATATTGATGTGGACAATCCGGTATATATAGATTTTGCATATACGTCTGATCCGCGTGTATTCGAAGTTTTAATATACTGGATGGATATAGAATCACTCTAGTCGCCCGAAGATGATTCTGATGATGCCGCGGCGTCATCAGCATTTATATTCGAGTGTCGAAGGTGAGATATCTATATACTTCCATTGACTGGTGTGAAAACCAAAATTTGATAGGGCCTATTATTGGGATTTGGCATCAAAAATGTGATTTTTGACTATATATCAAAATTATGTGTTCGAAATGATAATCAACTAATTGATTGATGGTTGAGTTGTTTGATTATTGTTGGATTAATAAAATGTTGAACCTTTAGCCAAATTGTACCAAATACTGAGTTGTATTGAAAATTTGTTACATTTGCTTGCATATACATATACTTACATTGAACAGGTCATAGCAAAGAGGCTAGACCAGAAGAATAAAATTGTTTGCCCGACAAATAGGTACACGTTTACCATAATTTACTATTTTGTTTGGGTGATGATGATTTTAAGAGCCGCTTGGCTTTTTCTTTTTCTTTTTGAGATCAGAGGGCCTGTATGGCAATTTCGGGATTTTCCCGGTGCTCCCGGTGCAGGGGAGGTTATGGCGATTTTTTTCGAAAATTTAGGGTGTTAGCCAAATTTTTGAAAAACTTGAAAAGTTCTTAGAAACTGAAAAGTTGAAGAACTTAAGCCGTAGTCAAAATAATGAAAGTTGAGTTGGTTTGTTAAACAACTTTCGGCTTCGTTCCTTTTCGGGGACGAAAAGTTTTAAGTGGGGGAGATTGTAATAACCAGGAAATCTGGGCCAATTTTAAAATTTTATTTTGGCAATTTTAGCGAATTTTGATTATTTAATATGAATTATTTTAAATAATATCGACGAGAAATTTATTTTGAATAGAATTCGAACGAATATATTTATATAGATCGTCGTTAGAATATAAATATTTATTTATATTTATAAAAGGAATTGAAAATGGCGCGGTAGTTCGATAGTTCAATTTCAAACTTCAATTGAACATACCGGGTGCAAAATAAACCGGATTTTAGTGAAACCAAAAATATTTGAATCTAATTGATAATATCTTTCCAACGAATCCGAAAAATCAAAATTTCATAGCGGGAATCAAAAGATATGTCCAGTTGAAATTTCTGAATAGTCGCTATGTAATTCAGGCCCTTCAAATGGAAATTTTGCAAACGACCTCGGATTTCGACAAAACCACTTTTGTTGGATCCATGATGTAAAGTTATTGCTAGGTTTCAAATTTCATAATTTTTCGAATCAATATGTGAGCGTGGCAAAGGAAAACGCGTTTGACCAGTTTCAGTTGATTTTAATCGACTGGAAAATGGCCATTTTTCAAACGGTCTCAGAATTTGGCGAAATTAGTTATATTAGGACCGTATCGTCAATACGAAGCTAGAAAACATTTCTGGAATTTTTCGAGTTAGTATGTGACCCTAGTAAATTGAAATGCGCGTTCAAATTCAATATATAGAGTTATATGGTGATTTTGACGGAAACTTATCATAACGGCCAAATCAGCTTGCGATACATATAGCATTGTGTTCGGAATGGGGGTAATTAGCTAGGGACGACAGTCGGTGGGCTTGATTTCGAGTTCAAAATAAAAAGTTACTTTTTGGATTTTAAAATTAAAATAAAATAATATATATTTATTCCTGGTCAACCCTTTCCCTTTATACACTCTCTCCCTCCCCGTTATCCACTCAGCACAAAAGAAATTAAAAAAAAATCATGCCCTAGCCCTTCAGCTCCGCCCGCCGACCTGGCGCTCCGGCCACCAAGCATCGATCCCGCTTCCCACCTCTGCCTCTCTCCTCCACCTCGTTCGCCACCTCCTGCTTCTCCTTCCTCTCCTCTTCTTAAAAGAACCCAAACCCTCTTCTCCGCCCAATGCCATCGCCCCCTTTAGGCAGTGGCGCGCCACCTGCCTTGGCCGCCTCCCCAGTCGCCACCACCCCCCTCACGCTCCTCTCTCCCCCTTCGTAAATCCGAAGCACCAATCCCCGAGTCACTCGAATCCACCGCTGTGGCGCTTCCTGTGCCGGAAGGGGATCCTCCTCCGAGCAACGAAGAGGAGTGGTGATGATGAACCGTGGAGAGTGAAGCTGAGTTCAGTTTTACAGCGACAAGATGAATATATAGTAAGTTCTTTATTTCACTTAGCTTAATTAAATTTGGTCCTTGCGAATATCCCTTGTCATAAGAAGAAAATATACGATTTTTAATGTATATATCGCTATAAAGGAGAGATCTTTTCTTCGTGAAAGTTATGGTTCTTACTTCATAAAAGATCAAGTTTTTAATTCATAAAAGATCTGATTTTTAGTTATGTAAAGAAGCGATTTTGATTGCATATATAAAAATATAATTTTTATAATATAGAAATGTTAAAAATATAATTTTTATACTATAGGAAGGTTAAAAGTATAATTTTTATATTATAGAAAGATTAAAAATATGATTTTTATATAGTAGAGATTATAAAAATATAATCTTTATAAGGTAGAGAATATAAAAATTCGATTTTTATATATTGAATAGCAAAGTAAAAATATGATTTTTATATATTGAATAGCAAAGTAAAAAATATGATTTTTATATATTGAATAGCAAAGTAAAAATTCGATTTTTATATATTGAATAGCAAAGTAAAAATATGATTTTTATATATTGAATAGCAAAGTAAAAATTCGATTTTTATATATTAAATAGCAAAGTAAAAATATGATTTTTATATATTAAATAGCGAAGTAAAAATTCGATTTTTATATATTGAATAGCGAAGTAAAAATTCGATTTTTATATATTAAATAGCGAAGTAAAAATTCGATTTTTATATATTGAATAGTGAAGTAAAAATTCGATTTTTATATTTTGAATAGCGAAGTAAAAATTTGATTTTTATATATGTAGTGAATACGGATGACGAAGGTGATGAAAGAAGAAACGATGAAGATTTCCTACATATGAAGAGTCGCGGCGTTGGATTTAGCTTTATGTGAGAACTCCTCACCTTTTATTTAATTTTCTAGTTGAAATATATACTAGGATGCGGACGGTGTTTAGTAGCACCCGACACCCGTCGTCCACAGACCATGGACGGCTTGTATGCTTATTTGTTGGATTTTGATGTGTAGTTGATTGTGTGATGTGATGTGAAATGAAATAAAATATTTATATAGTTGAAAATATTTTATAGTTAAAAATAGAATTTTTAACGTATATACGAAATGAATAAATTAATATAAACAAATCGAACGATTTGTTTATATACACACATTTGACTGATATTGATTGGGATGATAAATTTTACACATCGCCCAACTGCACAAGTAAAATATGTGTTTGATTGTTTAAAAACCCCACACGGGTATTGGGGTGATATATGACATACACTAATCCCAATAATTAGTCGTATGTCGATCGATTGATTGACAGACTGTTATGAGCGTTAAATATTTATATTTGATGTTTATACAGTGTAGAATGCACTTTGGATGATGGTTGATTATTCATCGTTGTTATTGTATACATGTGTTGTAGAAAATCCATATAATTAACATTATATGGTAATTGATTGGGCCTCATTCCAGTTTTACATAGAAATATTTAAAATCGAATATTTGAAATAGAAATATTTGAAATCGAATATTTGAAAATAGAAATATATGAAGCCGTGTTGATTAGATTTATGCAATTTTGACGTAAACGATATTTATATCGATTTTATTCATTTTATAATGAATATCGAAAGTGATTTCAAAATCTGATATTTTGAAATGAATTGAATTCGAATTAAAATTGAATAGGATTGAATTCAAATTGAAATTGAATAGAATTGAATTCGAATTGAAATTGAATATTAATGAATTCGAATTGAATAGAATTGAATTCGAATTGAAATTGAATAGAATTAAATTCGAATAGAAATGGAATAGAAATGAATTCGAATAGAAATTGAATAGGAATGAATTCGAATTGAAATTGACTTAATTTGAAATTCAAATTAAATTGAAAATGAACTGAAATTGAATTAAAAATCGATTTGAATTGACATCAATTTGAAATGAATTTAAAACGAATTTGTGAGGAAAAATTCAATTTTGATTTGAATTTGAAATAGAAGTTGAAATCGTTTTGAAAACGAATTTAAAACAATTTATAAAATACGTTTTAAAAGGAAATCAACGAAATATATATAATATATATATATTATTTATATAATGGCCTGAATAGAACGCGCCGCGCCGCGGCAGTTCGTGAATTTCGACCATTGACTTCGAATTGACGTTGCGGGAGATCCGACCGTCGGATTCTCCTAAAAGCAGAACCGTTGGGTTCGTATCGAAAAGAGCTTTCCAATGAATATTAGAAATTTGTAATCTAATGGTTGGATTTGTAATTATGTCCAAATCCAATTTGGAAAAGGTCGCCGTAAGTGCAGTTCGATGGCCGTTGATGGAAATTGACTGTACGGGCCTTGATAAAATTATTAAAAATAGTAATAATTTGTGTAAAATCATAAGAAGTGATTTGTGAAGAATTGGTATGAAAAACTCCATATTTGAAAAGATAAAAATAGATTTTTATCGAAATGAACTAGTTTTGAACTAGAATTATAATTCTATTTATTTCTAAAACGAATAAAGTGGATTTGAAATGGTTTTGAAAATAACCAGAATTTCCAATATATAAAGTGGGAATGGATTTGAATCGAAATTGTCTTTGGAATATTTCGATGTTGGATTTCGTGATGGTACAGATATTGTTTGGGAAATTTGAAAGATATATTAATATCGTTATTTCCAATACAATATTTGCTGGTCGTAGAATTTGATATTGAATATAAGCCGATATATTTTCTATTCACAGCCTTGTATTTAATATCAAATGTGATTTGGGTTTGTCGTGAATGGTGTCTTCATTAACACTGTTCTTAAGCCCAATTGAGAAAAAGATTAAATCTTTTTTTAGATTTAATGAAGTGTACCAATTAAATAATATTTAATTGAAATTGAACTGGTATTGATTTTTGGGTTTATCGTGAACAGTGTTTTAAATAACACTTGTTCTTTAACCCGATAATTAATGAATGTGATTTTGGGTTTATTGTGGGCCGTGTTTTAAATGACATTGGTTCTTTAACCCAGTTAAAGACCGGATATTGATTTCTGTGAAGATTAAAACTAAGTGGAGTTTTAATGAATCTTTAATTAGATTGAAATGATCGAGAATGGAGTATCACCAGTTTTACTCTAGGCGATAGTTAAATCTTTAATTAGATTTGAACGTGAAAAGGTAATTGAATTTACCGATAACACCGTGGTGTTAGATATGAAGTATTACTAGTTTTACTTCATGGGATGAATAGGTGGGGATTGGGAAATAAAATAAATGATTATTCCGGTGTGATTCGCTAATCCCGACTAGTTTGAATTGATATTCAAAGAAGATTAAAGAATAAATTTAAAGAATTTATCTTTGATAAAATTAATGGGAACCTTTCCCAAAGTAGAAGCATATTTGAATAAATGAATATTCTGAATTGGAATGAGGCGCAGGTCGTGTTTGTGTAACACTTGATGATTATATACGCGAGTTATTCAGAAAGACCGGGTTTATCCCATTCTAAATAACTGATACGACGATAAGTCGAAGATGAAGACGGTGGTCGAAGACCAGAGGTCTTCACGTTCTTTGGGTGATTACTGATGATCTTGATTGGGATGCACACCCAAGAAGATGGAAACAGTTAGTGATCATCCAGACGTACTTGGTGATCGATGGATATGCGAGGAAAGTGCCTTCAGTTTCGTTCAGACCCAGAACGAACTTGTAAATGGACTGTGTGTCTGACATTGGATTTTAGTCTGTATGGTTGATTTCTATTAAATATATATTTGTTTGGCGGCGGAGAATTTATTCTCTTGCTTAACGCCCTTCTCTGAGACGTACGAGCTCAGGGGTTATATATTGATGGATATCAAACGCATGGAGCTAATTGCCTGTGTGGCATGCCTAAGTGGCAATAGATCGAGGCTTCTGTTGAAAAGCAAAGTCTTGTGGTTGATGATCAAAGCACCGCCTGTGTGGCATAGCTTTGTGTAACGTAAATTTGCGAGCCTCACACCCCGGTTGTGAACCAGAAACGGGAGAGGACCTCAGGGAGGGCATGCGTTTCCTTCTAGCTAGAAGTGGCGTCAGTGGTTTTACACGCCCTGACGAGTTTGACTTACGTGGTTGTTGCTGTTGCGAGGCGCCTAGGTTTGATCGGACGATCCGGGTCCGATGGAGTCATTTGTTGGCTCATTTACGCCCCATAGGGCGGGGAGACATAGTGTTCAGGCATAATAATCCACATCGGTGGACCGGCCCTGACCATCCATGGGGCAGTTGCGGCTGTTCCTGAGACATGGGCTAGATTGTCTCGAATCGGTAGAGGACTATCTTTTGCCTCGGTTCACAGATGGAAATCCAACTTCCAAATACGTGACATTTGCGGTTTTAATTATAGAACTAGTATGGCGACATGATATGTGGTACCCTTGCCGTCTATGATTGATACTTATGATTTGAAGCTGTTTTATACACTATGCACTTATTATAGTATCAAACGATTTGTTTTAAACGTATTAAGCATTTTTGGCTATTATAAGAGAAAACCCTATCCCCCGGCTTGCGTTGCATTGTGTGATAGGACCTGGGTCTTATAATAGCTTCATTTTTCCAAAAAACATTGCGCTGTTTTGTTATATGCACTGGTATTCTTGGGAGGAAACCTGTTTCATGTTATACGGCGTGGTCCCTTGATATATCTGATTTAAAGTAAAGTTTTAAATAACTGTTTTAGTTCTCACACCAGTCCCATGACTGACCTAGAGTTTATCGTTTTAACCTAAACTCTGGGTGCCCTTATTTTGACACGGGCAGCTAGTAGTTTTGGTTATGCAGATTTATATTCACAGGATCCTGGTTTACAGCTGGAAGATGCTCGGAAAGCTCTGTATCCATGTATTATTTTCAGTTGTGTTTTATATTGTTTTTCCGCTGCAATGTAATTTTAAATATCTAATATTTCTGTGTAATATTGATTTATACTCTGTATATTCTTGTATTCTGATGGAATTGTTGTAATATACAATGAAATGTTCTCCCGTCTGCGTTCTTTTGTGGCTTGTTCTCGAACTATCCGCGCTTTCCTCTCCGGGGAAGTTACGGGTTTTCACAACCAATGCTAATTGCACCGCACCATTACTAGTCCCATAATGGAAGTTGATCCCTCTTACTAATCATAATTATAATAATAGTAGTTTCGTGTACTCCTAGCTACTATCGTAGGTGCCGCCTGCTCCTACCTCCACTAGTTGTATCCACTACCCTCCCCAGTCTAGTTACAACATTTATTCATAATATGGTAGTTTCTTGTACTTCTAGCTGCTGTCATAAGTGTCTCTTGTCCCTATCTCCGCTAGTCGTACCCACTACCTTCCCCATTCGATCGACTCCATAACTCATAGATACCCGTGTTGGTCCCACAGTGGGGTGTATCACTCCCCAAAGTGGCAACCGATACCACTAAAGAAGCACGGCTTATATCTACACAATGCAACAATGTCTTACCTACCAGCCTGGGGCCACGCATGTACATGACCCCGTTGGACTTGCGTTGCCACCGTTAACCAGTTTTGACCTCTTACGATCAAACCTAGTAAGCGTGTCCCGTCCTCGATCTAACTCGAGCTCACAAAGATACTTAATGGGTTACTGGTTTAAATGGGTCCCCCATGCTTGGCACAAGCTTTCCACCTATGCTTGGTCCCCACTCGAATTTTCCACTTAACCCCTTCTTATTCATGTCTTCTTTACATGTTTCAATTTGGTTAAATGTTTCTAATCGTATTTCACATGTCTCCCATGTCATCCACTTAACCCCCATGTCCCACCACATATTTATCTTGGTTAAGTGTTAATGATTATATCCCACATGTCACCCATGTTACCCACTTATGACATCAACATGTGTTATTGGTTAAACTTGTCTTAACCCTATCCACTTATCAGATCAATATATATATATATATATTTATTTATTTGGTCAAGCTGGTCTTAACCCTATCCACTTATATATTATTGGCTAAGTTGGTCTTAACTCCATCCACTTATCAGATCAGTATGTATTATTGGTTAAGTTTGCCTTAACCCTATTTCCGCTTATCAGATTAATATATATTATTGGTTAAGCTAGACTTAACCCTGCCCACTTATCAAATTAATATATATTATTGGTTAAGCTGGTCTTAACCCTACCTACTCATCAGATTATTGGTTAAGCTGGTCTTAACCTTATCCACTACTCAGATTATTGGTTAAGCTAGTCTTAACCCTATCCACTTATCATGTTATGTATCATATATATATATATATATATCATATAACATGTTTTACTTAATTTATGATTAAGTACCTCTTATTTCTTTTATACATTGGTTACGAGAATAACTCCCTAAGTATCAACCCCGAAGACCGAAATCAACATCAGATTGGTACTCAGAGAATTACTCCACTCAACCAAACTTCTGTTTGTCATTCATATTCGTCTTGGATCAGCATAAATTAATTATTAATGCACAGACCTCCCACATTAAGTCGATTGTTTGTGGCCGCTGGATATGCCGGGCGGTTCCGGGCAGACTTCCACCACAAGCCAGACTTAACGTCGTGTCTAAGCATCTTTTAATTATGCCTTTGACCTCTCACATTAGACTACCGTTTATGGTTGCTGGATGTGCCGAGCGGGTCCGGGCGGTCTTATACCATAAACGAGTCTAACCTCGTGTCTTAGGCGTTTATTACACATTTAATTTATGTCTTTGACCTCTCACATTGGGCTACCATTTGTGGTTGCTGGATTTGCCAGGCGGGTCCGGGCAGTCTTACACCACAAACGAGTCTAACGTCTTGTCTTAGGCATTTATTATTACATATTATTATTCGACCCCAATTTGAATTAATATCTCCATTTCAAATTGTCAATAACTTCTAAATTAATCTATGTCCATAATTGCCACCTAAATTACGTCCGTAATTTCTATGCATATAAATTAGGCCAATTAATGTCTCAAATTTATTATATGCCTTTAAAGCCATTTTATGCCAATTCACAATTTTGCAAAATTAATATTTTCCCATTGTCCCCATGTTATTCGTTCGTTTTAATACGATATATGTTAGACTCGAAAATAGTCTAACTTATAAAAAGAAAAGCAACATCACAACTTGCATAACACCTAAAATAGATCATAACATAAGTTTGCATAGCCAAGAACTTGCATAGGCAATGGATATATATATATAACATAAATTTGCATAAACTATCATGGATCTAAATATAGATCTAAACATGTAATTGTGAACTTGCATATATGGATATGGTTTTCCTATAGCTTGCACATGAATTTCTTACAAACTTACATTTAAACTAGCATACGATTCACATACAAAACTAGCATATGATTCACATGCAAAACTAGCATAGGCAATGGGCATATAGAACATAAATTTGCATAACTATGTACTGCTATGGAACTAAATATAGATCTAAACATAAAAATGTGAACTTGCATATGGATCTAAACATGTAAATTAATGTCACATGTTTTTCATATAAACTAGCATATGTATATACTTGATTCACATATGAATTTGTGTATAATCCACCTACCGACTTGCATAAGATTCATATATAATTTAACATCCCAAACTTACATAAGATTCGCATATGCTTTAACATCCTAAACTTGCATAAGATTCACATATGTTTTAACATCCCAAACTTGCATAAGATTCATAAACTAGCATATGATTTAACATCCCCAATCTTGCATAAGATTCATATACAACTAGCGTATGATTTAACATCCCAAAATTGCATAGGATTCATATACAAATTAGCATATGTAGAAACAAACTTGCATAAGATTTACGTATGTTTTAACATCTCAAACTTACATAAGATTCATGTATGATTTAGATCTACAAACATAAGTTAACAAAACAATCATATATTCACAAAAAAAATCAAGTAACGTCACATGATTCAATAGACATGTTCTCATAATCCAAGTCATGACCCATCATAATTAATTTATTAATTATTTTGTTAAAGAAATTATACTCACAAACAAAAGAACAGTCTTGTTTTTTGGGATCTGTATTCTGAAACTGAATTGCTTGCCTTTGATGTAGACTAATTATTATTCTAATTTAGATTTGATTTTTGATTCTGGCTTCTATCTTGTTTTCTAGTTGAAGGAGAATGGCGGCTACTCTAGGTTGACAGCATGACAGCTCTTGGTATGAATTTGTGTGGTTTAGGGCTTAGATTTAGGTTGCTTATATAGAAGTTTAGGATTATTTAGAGCCCTTAGATGAACTAGGAGTCCATCAGAACCACCCAGCTCAAACACACATCATCTGGCCACTCAGAAGAAGACACATCATCACAGAACACTCCAGAATTCTTTGCTGGATCAGTATGGGCAAACTTGGCAGGTGTGCCAGTGCATTTTTGTACTGGCGCACTTGTGAAGTGCGCCAGTGCATTCTGGTCAACTTCTGGTTTTTCTACCTAACTTCGTTCGTCCATATCTTCTTCATACGGCATCTGTTTTAGCAAACTTGGACTCTATCTCAAGCAGAATTACAAGACGAACGCAATGACGTAACCCGTTTCATCTAATTCTTCTTTTAAATAATTAACTATTCTTTAATTATCCCTTATGTTCCGTTATAAAATTACGGGGTGTTACAATATATATATGCAGAGATTATATATAGGAAATATTGCTGAAGACTGTACAGTTTTAAAGATGATAGAGATTCAAAGGTCATAGAATTCAAGACTCATGAGTTTTCAAGATTTCAAGAATTCAAGAGTTCAAGATTAATATAGTCATAGAGTCTAGATTATGTAAGACTCTAAATCGCACTCCAGGTTCAAATTCTAATTCTAATTTTCAAATTCTAATTTTCAAATTCTGATTTTCAATTCAATCCTCAATCCTCTATATTTTATTTTCTATCTTTTCTGTTTTTTCCTTTCTTATTCTTCTTTGTTTTTCAAACTTAAATTTTATATGTTTATATCCTTATACTTTATATTTATATAGTTTAAAACCTAATAATTTTATAAATACATTTATATAGTTTAATTTTATGTTTTCATATGATTTTCTACTTTATAATATTAATTTACAATATAATATTTTGATTCAAGAATTTATAGAATTATTTTTATGTCAAAACACTTGAAAAATGTTTTAAAGTTCAAAAATACACTAGGGTATGTCGACATACCAAAAACATCATGTCGACATATAACTGTCACTTTTCCAATTTTGAAAGGAAGTGTCTTTACACTATTCGAAATGCTTCAGAAACGTAACAACCTTTCATACACTATAAAAAGGGGTTAAAACCGAATTTTTAAACATATCTTCTTCTCCACTTTCATCCTCTTTCACTATATAATCATTCTTAATCATTTTTATGATTTCTACACTTATATTCTATCGAGTTCAATTCTATTTTGATCAAACTTCTTCTTACTATACCCTCTTCTCATCTCTCTCTGAATCAAGTGCTATTGAACAGTTATAGGGCTGTTTGTAAAAGTTTGGGTAGTGTAAAGGAATCAGTGGTATCACTTGTAGCCGTGAAATCAAGGAGGGTAATCGGTGGTATCCCTTGTAGCCGTTAAATCAAGGAGGTTGGAATCGGTTGTATCCCTTGTAGCCGTGAAATCAAGGAGGTTGGAATTTGTTGTATCCCTTGTAGCCGTGAAATCAAGGAGGTTGTAATCGGATTTTGATATAGTAATAAAACTCTACACAATCCAGCGTTGCGTGGGACTGGATGCAGGAGCAATCCGAACCAGCATAAAATCCGATGTGTTCTTTCCTTTTCTGCATTTTTGTTTTTTTTTAATTTTGCATTTGTGTTTGAATCTTTGTTTGTAATTGTGTTTGTGGTGTTTAATTCATCTCATAGTTCACATAAGTTTTAGATTTTGTTTAAATTCTCACAAACACTATTCACCCCCTCTTCTAGTGTTTGTTTTGCCTTAACGATCCATTCTGCATTCCCTAACAATTGGTACCAGAGCAAGGTCTTTCAAAAAGTTCATAATTTGATTTTTGAAAATATTGATAATGGAAGCCAACACTGGTTGCAATAATAGTTCTTTTATAGAGGGTCAATCCACTATTAGACCACCATTGTTTAATGGTAATAATTATTCCTATTGGGCATGTAGAATGAAAATTTATTTACAATCACTAGTTTTGGACACATGGAATAGTACACAAAATGAATATGTTGAACCAACAACTGCATTTGCACAATGGACAAATGAACAAAACGCTGCTGCACATAGAAATTCTAAAGCCATGAATATGTTATTTTGTTCATTAGATAGGAATGAGTTTAAAACTGCTTATGAAATCTGGAGAACTTTACAAGTTACTCATGGAGAAACTAGTAAAGTTAAACAGACTAAGATAGGCATGTTAGTTAATTAGTTTGAATTATTCAAAATGAACGAGAATGAGTCTATTTCAGATATGTATTGTAGATTTCAAGAGATAGTGCATTCGCTAATAGCACTAGGAAAAATTTATTCTGAAGCAGATCAAGTCCGAAAAATATTAAATTCATTAACTTCATAATGGGATCAGAAAACTTTGGCCATTGAAGCAACCAATAATGTCAATGAAATGATCATTGAAGAATTAATCGAAAATTTGATGTCTTATGAAGTCCAATTACAGAAAAGAAAAGAAAATAGATCAACCGAAAAGAAATCTATTGCACTGAAAGCAAAAATAAATGATTCAGACTCGAGTAGTGATGATGATGAAGAAAAAGCGCTTATGACAAATCATTTTTGAAGATTTCTAAAATATAGAAGGAAGAGTTATAATCAAGTAAATTCAAAAATGAATGATGGTCGATGTTTTAACTGCAACAAACCAGGCCATGTAAAGAAAATGTGCCCATATCCAGATATATCGATTGAACAAACGAACAACAGCAATTCGTCGAGGAAAAGAAAGAAAGTATATGCAGCAACATTAGATGATTCATATTCGTCATCAAGTGATGTAGAACCAGAAACCAGAAATATGGATATATGCTTTATGGCAATTCAGAGTTCAAAAAATCATAAAGAAAAGGATCAAAAAACCAGGGTACACATTAATTAAAATTTAATTTTATTTAATTGAATGGTTGCTTTGTTTGTATGTTTGTTTTGGTTTGAATTTAAAACTTTAAAAACAAAATTTTGAAATTCGAAATTTGAATTTTGAAATTCAAAATAATAATATAATATTAAATAACTTGTAAATCAATAAAATAAAATTGTTTGAGTTTTTATTAGGATTAGAATTATTTCAGGAAAACGTTAAACCTGAAATATAAATTGATAATTTAATTCAAAACTTGAAAACCCAATTTCCTTTTGAAATAAGCCTAGCATGTCAACATATAGAAAAATACATATCGACATATCCAACCAGTTTTGAAATTTAAATTTTGAATTTCAAAAGTTTAAACTTTCAAACTTCCCTCCAATCTTTTCACCAACTCGCAAGGTCTAAAAAGGTGTCCTTTCAATCTGAAAAGTTGTGCCTATTCAATTCGTATTCATTCAGTTCATATCTATTCAATTTCTATACATATATATCTATCCTTTCTACCATTCATTCATAACTCAAAAATATATTCTTCATATCTATTCTCTTCCAAAAATTATCAAATCAATGGCTTCCTCAAGTTCATCTCAAAAATTGAAGTTAACCAAAACCATCAAAGGCTTTCTTCATAATGATAAAGAGGCCATCAAAGCCTATGGTAACTATTTAGCAAATGCTGAAGTTAACATGGGTGCTTTCGTTATCTTTAGCAACTTTCCCTCTTATGATCTCATTTCTCTTTTCGAACACAATGCAGTGTTGAGTCTAATAGACTCTCGTGATAACGACGAAGTATGTTATCCCAAATTCGTGAAAATGTTCTATGCAAATCTCAATCATGGATTTTACGAAGGCAACGAAAACCAAATTTGGAGTAGTGTCAAAGGAACTCAAATTGTTCTCGATGCCGAACTCTTAGGCACTATTCAAAATTGTAGAAGTGTAGGCTCAGATTTTTCAACTTTTGCTATCGAAGAAACCGTTATGGAAACCTCTCACGATATTTTCGAAGATGGTGCTCCAATGGATTTCGAAAATCATTTATCATGTCCAAAAACAAGAATTGTCAACCTTCTCCTTCAACGTACCATCACTCCCCATTCCGGAAATTTCAACAATCCGACTCTGAATGTCCAAAAGGCCCTCTTTGCTGTTATCGGTGGATATATTATCAATTGGGCCAAAATGATCTTAAATGAAATAAAGCCCATAGATTTATCTACAAGAGAAAACACCCTCTATTATGGTATTTACCTCACTCGTATTTTCAAACACTTTAATGTTGATCTTCATGGAGAAGAATTTGTATCTAGAAAAGTATTTGATGCATCAAACATTCATCTTATGCAAATTCCTCTTACTTTTAAACCATATGAGACATTCGAGGCCAAACAAGCTCGAATGCAACAAGAACAAGAGCCAATGGACGTCGAAGCAGAAGAAGAGGCTTCTATGGAAATTATTGAGTGTCCAACTTCTAAATGTATTTACAAAGATACGACTGTTCAAAACCAAGTGAAAACATCAACAATTAAAAGAAGCTTAAAAAGAGACTTTCCAAAATATCCAAATTCATGGTCAAGATAGGAAGAAAGCTTGGAATTTCATCTTTCTCATCATCATCCAAAAACTAGGCCATCTAGTTTAATCTATCTTTATATATTTCCTTGTATTTGTTTTCGAATCTCATATTTAAAGTGTGTCTTTATAAGTTGGATGTATTTGCTTTCTATCAAGTAATGAATGGAGTTTTTATTTATGATATAATCATCTTTATGTTTCAAGAAAAACTATAAAAGTAATTATAATATAATAGAATTCACAAGAATTCAAATTTTCATATTTTTTAAATATAACACTATAGTAAGTTGACATGACAAAAAGGGTATGTCGACATATAACTGACATATTTTCAAAATGTATCAAATTTTAAAATTAAAATAACTACTCATGTCCATTCCAAATCCAACAAATTCCAAACCTTATTTAAGTCCATTTCTTCCAGAAAAATTGATTATTTCATTACTCCTTCTTCCTTAATCATTTCTCATTAAACCCATGGCAAATCGTATTCATAATATAAGTGAAAATCTTGATGATTCTTTGAATTCTTTCAAGAAAACTCCCCATAGTATTACGTAATCAGTTCAAACTAGAGTTAATTCAAAAGAAAATGGTAGAATATTAAGAAAAACATTTTGATGTGATTTGTTAGGATATCTCTTCTCATTTTAGAAATGAAAACAAACAAACATCACATAACATTGAAGAAGAGTGGAAGGACATCTAGAAGTACCCAATTACTGGACAAGATGAATGGGTTAAAGTTCCAAAAAGCATTTAGTTATTCGGTACGATTCGATTGATTTGTTTAAATATTCTAATACATATGGTGTGGTGTGATTTGATTTGGATTCTATTGTTTGAAACTTGTATATATTAAGACATATGATGTGATTTGATTTGGTTTGTATATATGTATCAAACAAACATATGTAATTATGATATTTGGATTGGTTTGTGTTTAAACATCATATTGCTAGATATTATTATAAGTTTGAATAGATTAAAGGGAGTATTCTATTAGAAATAGTTAATATATTAAGGGGGAGTATTTTTAGTTATATTCAGGAAGTTATACAATATAAGGGTAATACCTTTAAGATTTTTATTGATAATGCCAAAGGGGGAGAAATTATAAAATACAGGCATAGTTTATAGGATTCTTATAGATAGGGGAAGTATTAGAAGGATCGTTATCAACAGGTATATACACGTATAAAGGTATATATAGGTATGATATTTTATAAACTAAGGTTGTCATCATCAAAAAGGGGGGGATTGTTGGAGAATGGAGTTTTGTTGACAACAGCCTTATTTCAATTATCATTGATTATAAAATATATATACACTAACACTTTTTTGTATAGAATATATATATATATATATCCAGGAATTATATACAGAAAATATTACTGAAGATTGTACAATTTTAAAGATGATAGAGATTCAAAGAACAGAGAAATTTCAAGACTCATGAGTACTCAAGATTTAAAGAATTCAAAGTTCAAGATTAATATAATCATAGAGCCTAGATCATGTAAGACTCTAAATAGCACTCCACATTCAAATTCAAATTCTAAATTTCAAATTCTAATTTTCAATTCTATACTCAATCCTCTCTATTTTATTTTCTAACTTTTCAAATTTTCCTTTCTTATTCTTCTTTGTTATTCAAACTTAAATTTTATATGTTTATATTCTTATACTTTATATTGATATAGTTTAAAACCTAATAATTTTATAAATATATTAATATAGTTTAATTTTATGTTTTCATATGATTTTCTACTTTATAATATTAATTTACAATACTATATTTTGATTCAAGAATTTCCAGAATTATTTTTATATCAAAACACTTGAAAAATGTTTTAAAATTCAAAAATACACTAGGCTATGTCGACATACCAAAAACACCATGTCGACATATAACTGTCAAATTTTCAATTGTGAAAGGAAGTGTTTTTTTTCACTATTTGAAACTTTCAAAAACGTTACAACCTTTCATACACTATAAAAGGGGGTTGAAACCTAATTTTTAAACAAATATTCTTCTCCACTTTCATCCCCCTTTCATTATATAATCATTCTTAATCATTTTTATGATTTCTACACTTATACCCTACCAAATTCAATTCTGTTTTGATCAAACTTCTTCTCTCTACACTCTCTTCTCATCTCTCACCGAATCAAGTGCTATTAAAGAGTTATAGGGTTGTTTGTAAAAGTTTGGGTTGTGTTAAGGAATCAGTAGTATCCTTTGTAGCCGTGAAATCTAGGACGGGTAAAGTGGTATCCCTTATAGCCGTGAAAAAAGGGGGTTGGAATCAGTGGTATCCCTTGTAGCCGTGAAATCAAGGAGGTTGTAATTGGATTTTGATATAGTAATAAAACTCTACGCAATCCAGCGTTGCATGGGACTGGATGCAGGAGCAACCCGAAACAACATAAAATCCGATGTGTTCTTTTTGCCTTAATGATTAATTCCGCATTCCCTAACACCATCAACTCTCCTCAATCTATGAAACCTCCTCCACTGCCGCTTCCTCCACCTTCCCCTCCTGATCCATCCTCCTCTGACTTTCCTTCTCTACCCAATGTTACTGAGCAATCACATGGTCAATGGCGCTGGACATCTTAATTTCAGTATCTGCCTCGCAATGCAGGGAAGTACAACTGCGTTGACATGTAACCTTCCTTTTCTGATGGTGCTATGGAGCACACATTAGATATTATTGAAGCAGGAACCGAAGTTTGGAAAGATTCATTGGCGGGTTTCTTCCTGGATTCACCACTATCTTTTACTGCAGTACTCCAAAAGGTTAATTCTATTTGGAAATCAAAAGGTATCTTTAGGGTTAAATCAGACGGAGTATTATTCTTATTCCAATTTTCTTGTGAAGGTGATCAAATGAAAATATTGATGGGCGATCCCATCATAATGGGGAACAAATTATTTATTATAAAACCATATGATCCTCAAGTTAGCAATGCTTGTGGATTAGTTAAGGTAGTTCCAATCTGGGTACAATTTTCCAACATTCCCTTATTTGCATGGTCATGTGTTGGTATTAATTGGCTTACTTGTAGAATGGGAAAGATGATATGTTTGGATGAAATGACCGAGAAAATTGAGAGAATTGAATATGCTAAATGCCTTATTGAAATAAAACCGGATAAAGAATTAGTGGTTGATTTCTTAGTTAAGACCCCTGACGGTGGTAGATAAAAAAATTAGAGTCAAATACAGTTGGAAACCACTAGTTTGCACTATTTATAAGGTATTTGGACATAGCAATGAAAAGTGTGAAGAATGCATAGTTGAAGAGAAGAACACAGAGGGAAGCAAGAACAAGAAAGATAGTAGCACTGCAATGAATATCAAGAGAAATCAGAAGAAAACAAATGAATACAGTACCAAGTTAGTTCCACCCAATAACTCAGTGAAGGAAGTTGAGAACAATTATGGTAGAAAGCCAATATCTCATAAAATCCAAACTTGGCAAAAAGTTGCTAGATACAAGAAATATGATGTAAATAATATACTAAGGGGCAAGAATACTTTTGTTTATTTTGTCCTATCAGTGGCATAACTACGATTCCTATCTCTGGTGAAACTTCTATTGTTTAGTTGGATAATATATTAGAAGTAAGTGAAATTGCTAATGATAAAGTTAGTAGAAAGGTAGCTAAAGTTGATCAAACAATACACATTGCGAAAGACGACAATCTCAGTTGTAATACCACTCTCACAACCAGTAATTGCTATGTTGTATTGCAAAATGAAGTGGAAGAGCTTAGTAACAAAATTAAGACTACTCATGCTAACCAGCAGAAGGCAGATAATGTAATCATGGAAGAAAATCAAGGGAAGGAGAATCAGTTCAAGAGAATGAAGAAAAATTCTCTGAATACTGTTGCTAGGGTGGAGATGAAAGAAACTAGGATAGAATATGAACTCAGACTTGGCTAGTGATTCTTGTGACTTTGACAAATTACAAAGAAGACATGAAAGTGTAGTTGAAAACTCTGAAGAAAACATCATTGTCACTAATGAAAGTGGCTTTGAGCCTGCTCTTGTTAATGCCCTTCGTGCAATGTGTTTAACTCATACTATTGAACATAGAGATAATGGCAATGATGAAATCAATGATCAAATAAACCAGCTATATATCTACTCAAATACAAATGAAATCTCTTTCTGGTAAGGGCAATGCAATCAGTAAAGCTTCTAAAGTTGGAAATAAAAGCCATACCATGGAAAGTAATAAGCATCCATATAATGACATCACTCTACCACCTGGTTTCAAAGCTGCTGATTCTCACCTATTTGTAGCTGATAAGGCAAGCAACGAGCAGCATAGTTCCAAAACAAACAAGGCAATAGCAACAGATTCAAACCGGATCCAAATTAGATATAAGGAAAATGTCCTTAACAAACAGAATGAGTTAACCAATGTTAAAAAAAATCTATGTTTTGAACATTATGGATGCTCACTTAGATATTAAGCTTGACCAGTGCAAGTTCTTGCTAAGAAAATACAACTTGTTTTGGAAACTAAATTGAATGATAAATTGACTCATCATGTTGCTAGGTACGTCAATCGAAACTGGTTACTTTTTCACAACTTAAATGATTCTAGTTATGGTATAATTATGGTTATATATGATCCTTTTGTACTCAAATTCACAACAATCACATCATCAAGTCAACACATTCATTGTCACAAGTTTATGTTCCTACTTTGTGGTTATATTACTTCAGTTTTATCTATGCATCTAATTCATTTAATGCTCGAAATACACTACTACAACAACTACCTGCTTTTAGATAACACATACATCCTTAGATTGTATGTAATGATTTCAATTCACCTTTAAAACTCACTGACAGAGTAAGAGGAACCTCTATTTCGCTCACTGAAATCAGATCAAGAAATATTGCCATTAATAACTTTGACCTCTTAGAAATTAACTCCTTTGGGCTTGCACACTTGTGGAACAAATGTAAAAGAGAAGGCCCACATACATTTTCTAGAATTGACCATGCTTTCTGTAATGTTGTTGCTCTCAATATTTGGCCCAATTAACTTCCCATTCCTTTACTTTTTGATCACTCTCCTCAAGTTCTTGGATTTGGTGAGAATGAAACTCGAAGATTCCCTAGTTCTAAAAAAAATTAATGCACGGATTTATGACCCATAACTTTTAGATATTGTAAAACAGCAATGGATCTCCCCACCTTTGGTAATCCAATGTTTATTCTTTATAAAAAGATGAAGTCTCTTAAGTATGCATTGAAATCTTGGTCTAGCACTAAATTTGGTAGTGGTAATTCTCAATCTAAATACTAGGGTCAACAAATGGAAATTGTTCAAACACAAATGTTTAATGACCCCACCAACCTTGACCTTGCTTTGCTAATAGGGGTGTAAATCGGTCGGACCGGACCGGATGGAGGTGTGTTCAGTTTCTATCCTATAAAATTAGCCCGAACACGGACCGGACCAAAAAAATTCTTGGACAATTTTTTTGTCCTAATTCGTGTCCTAAATAAAATCGACCGGTCACAGACACATTGTTTTAGGATACGTACATGATCGGACTCGGTCGGACATGGATATTTATATCACCATTTGTACATTTTACTATATTTTCTTTCAACTATATGCCGAGTTACAAGGAATTCGCACGAGCCTGGACCGGACGTGATTTTTTTCTCATAAAAATTTTGTTGTCCTAACTCGTATCCTAAATGAAACTCGGACATACTCAAATAGACATATTTTGGTCGACACGAACGAATGTCGAACATTTGTACAAAATCTACAGCCCTACTTGCTAATGTAGATAATTTATATTCTAATAACTACAAAAATGCTCTACAATATGAATCATTAACGAGTAAGCAGAAATCAAGAATAAGATGGGTTGAAGATGGTGATAGGAATACAGCTTACTTTCATGCAGTTTTAAAAGCTAAACTTCAACAGAGACTATCCAAACTGTCACCGACATGAATGTGGAGGTACACTCCTCACTTCTTGCAGTTAAATCTACTTTCGTACATTATTTCTCAGATCTTTTTGGCGACATTGCTAATTTTGAAACCAATTTAGATGACATCAACCCAATGATACTACCAGTTCTTAACTCTATGCAGTATAATTCTTTAAGTGCACCTATAACCGATGATGAAATTAAAACTGTTATGCTTTCTCTTAATAAGAAATCTTGTGGTAGTCCAGGTGGATTTAATGCCCTATTTTCTAAGCATTGTTCAAATGTGGTGCAAAATGATGTGTTCAAAGCTGTACATAAGTTTTTTAAACGAGGAATACTTATAATAATACTGCAATTTCTTTGATTCCTAAAATTAAGAATGCTTGTACTATTAATGCATTTAGACCTATATCATGTTGCAACTCTATATATAAATACATATCCAAAATTATAGCAACCATACTTAAATTAGTTCTCCATGAAATAATGTCCTTGAACAAATCTGCTTTCCTTCCCAAAAGAAGCATACTTGATAATGTCTTGTTAGCACATGAGCTACTTAAAAGCTACAAATCCAAGCATAGTACTCCTCGAGTTATGCTTAGACTTGATATCTAGAAAGCATTTGATACAATCCAGTGGACTACTATAACTAGACTAATGAGCTACACGAATTTTTTTTTATGCTTTGTTGTTTGGATATACTCTTACATTAGCTCTACTCATTTTCCTGTTAACGTCAAAGGTACCCTGTTGGTTTCTTTGAAAGTAAGAAAGGGATAAGACAAGGGGACCCAATTTCTGCATATATTTTTATCATTGTTATGGAGCTACTTACAAAAATGCTTAATGATCTAGTTGAAAAAAATCAGTTTAAACTTAACCCTAAACGCAGAAATACACGTATCACTTCTCTCATGTTTGTTGATGACCATATAATTTTATGTAAATGTAAGATAGAAACTCTGATAAACATCTTGAATATTCTTGAGGAATTTTTGCATCATCACTGGCCTAAAAATAAACACTGAAAAGTTTGAATTTATGGCCTCTAGCATATCAATTCAACAAATAAACCAAATTCAGGCTATGATTGGTCTTAGATGCAATGGTGAAGCAATTTCTTATTTTGGATTGCCTTTAGTAACTTCCAGGATAACCACCCATTAATGTTTACCTTTGTATGATAAGTTTACTGCCGGACTTGACTGTTTGTCAAGATGCTTGGTCAACCTGGTAGATTGACTTTGGTTAAGGCTGTTGTGACATCAATGCAAGCGTACTGGGCTAGAACATTTATCCTTCTATAATAACCCATTCATATGATAAGAACTGCATTCATTAGGTTTCCGTGGAAGGGGAATACTCACATGAAATATTTGACTCCCATTTCTTTCTCTGTGCTTGAAAAACCTACTAGTAAAGGTGGTTTGGGGATTGTCAACATATGCAAGTGGAATATGACTGCTTTTGGTAAGCACACAATTGATATACTTTGTATGAAAACTAGTCTTTGGGTGCTATGATTTTATAGTCATATGCTTAAAGACAACAGCTTGTGGTCATTGAACGAAAATAAAAATAATAGTTGGGCTTGGAAAAGTATGATCAAACTCAAAACACACATTCTGCCATACTTCAAATATGGGCCTAATGCATTTGATAGAATTAGTTTTTAGCATGACCCATGGCTGGAATATGGCTATATCATTGGGAAAAATTTAACTTTTCTAGAAATGTTGCAATTTGGAATTATGCGAGCTAGCTGTGTTTCCAGTGTAATCACCGGTAATCAGTCCGTTTTACCCACTACCTTGAATCGGAACATTTTGTCTATGTGGAACAAAATTTAATCTAGTACTCCAAATTTTAGCATTGACAAACATAACTTGTGGAAGTTACAAGGTGAGCAATTCTCAATTAAGAACATGTACTTTGAATTACATGGTTTTTCAACTATGTTAACTTGTTGATGGCACAAGATCATATGGAGGAAAGATAACATTGCCAAAGAGAATCTCATCTCTTGGAAAGTTTTTCATCAAGCAGTCATGACAAAGGACAAATTTATAATGTGTGGAAAGCATATTTAGAAAAGATGTACCTTTTGCAATGTTTTACCGGGAACTGCTAGCCACATCTTCTTTCAGTGCAATGCCATACAGCCGATTCTGAATGAGACCATCACCAAAGCTAGTTACAACTTGCATGGCAGTCCTTTTGGCTGGGATGAATTGAGGAACAAGTGTAAAGGAAGGAGTTAAAAAGCAAGGTTTTGTCGCTTTGTATTGAAGAGGTATGTTCACAATGTTTGGCAAAAGAGGAATACTCAAGTCTTTAAGACAGTTAAAGCTAAAAACTTAGCTCAGCTCAAGCTACTACTATGGAAAGATATTCGTGAAAGGATTAAATACATGAAGTTTACTTTTGACCCTGGATTATGATATTCTGATTAATCTCTTTCCAGTTTTTATTTAAGCATTTTGTTTTATTTCCTTATAGATATTGATATACCATGTTATGTCCATTATCTCTTTTGTTTTTTGTCTTCCATATTTCTATGTATTCGTCTTCAACATATCAATAAAGTGGTAGGGGACCACTCAACCCTGTCAGCTTTTCCATAAAACTAATGAATTCAATTTGTGTATATAATTTATTTGAACAAGAAATTCAATATAGTTCCAAGCTAGATGTTTTGAACATGGACATATGATCTTTAAGGATTCACGTTGACATACAAAAATTAATAGCTTGGATCATTGTAAACTTTTATTCTAAAATCACTAACTCAAATGAGTATGGAAGTCTATAATATATGCGAAATACATGGACGAACATATATACATGTATATGTAGTTGTTTAACCAATAACCTGAAGATCGTATGACTAAGAAAATAATGGATCATCTTATGGATAATGCATATATATCACTCAGCAATTTAAATTCAATAAAAACAAAAGTTGTATGAACTTATGTCATGTATAATACGCACGCGCACACACACAAATATATAAATATATATATACATATATTCAAATGATCTATGTAACAATAAATTCCTTTAAGTGGGAACATCAATGAAAGAGAACAAACAATATTACAGGAGTGCACCTAATCAACTAATAATAATATCATCCCTCCTACAATTGATATATATTATATGTTTTTTAGTAGCAATGCGATAATGGATCAAAATGAGGATAAAAAAGTATTATTTAGTATGGAAGGGTAATCAGCATTGAGGGGGATGATTAAAGGAGGCCAGTTCATTTTTATTATCAAGATTAAATGTTTGTTAACATATATTAACTCAAAATATTAAGAAAATTGAATGAACTGTTGATAATATCCCTAGTAAACTTGCTCCAACATATATTTAAATCCTTTAAGGTTCAAAAGGTATAAACAACTTATGAAGTATGGTAGAAAAGTCAATTCTGAATGTTTTTTGAATAATAAATAAGAATTCCAAATAAAATAAGTGAATGTTCTTAAAGAAACACTTAACGATGCTTTGGGAAAGATCGGTGACATAATTTTCATATAACCCTAAAAGTGGTTGTGATAGCTGAAGGATTTGAACTTATGACCACTTAGAAAGTGTAACAACCCGTGTTTTTATAACGTGTAATAACTATAAATCAAGGCAGAACTAATTTTTAAAATAAGAATCAAGGGAAACGGGTTGGGCCATTGCGTTCATCTCGAAATTCTACTTGGAAACGAGTCCGAGTTTTCGAAAATCGTAGTCCGTATGACCAAGTTATGACCGTACGAAGTTTTCAAAAGTTTTCAAGTTCAAAACAGCTCAATTCGAATTCCAAATTCGAAATTCAAACCTCAGAATGGACTAGGCGGGAAATTTCCCGCCCAGGACCAGGTCGACCTGGGGGTCGACTATGTAGTCGACCTGCCCAGGACCAGGTCGACCATAGTATCGACCTGGGGGTCGACCTGGTGCCCGAGCCCACTTTTGAAGCTTGATTCACTTTGATGTTCCTGGCCTCGTTTCTGTCCACATTCGTTGACCAGACCCTATAAATACAGCCCCTAACACCAGTCTCTCTACACAAAATTCTTTCTAACCTTATGCTGCTCTAATTCTGGTTGAAAAGTTTGAGAAAGGGATTGCTTCTTCTACGTTGAGACTGCATTAAGAGAATTGCTGATTTGGGGATTTCTATTAGGACTTGACTAAGCATATAAAGATTCAACATCAACTCTCTTTTTCTAATTCTCGAACCACGATCTGTAAGCCCCAGTTATTTTTAGATTTAAACTGTAAATGTATTATGAATATGATGTAAATTGAAATTAGACCTATGTATGATGACTGTTTTATATCCATTCTTGTTCATCTTGGATCTTGACTTTTGGATATATTATGACATTGATTTGGGGCCTATTCATGTTGTAAATCAAAAAGAAAACCCCTCATATTATCATGTTGAATCTACTATTAGACACAAGTTTATGACTATCACCTTATGTCAATCGTTACCATGATTATGCTATCACCTTATGTCAATCGTTACCATGACCATACTATCACCTTATGACAATTGTTATCTTGACTAGTACCTTATTATGTTAGATTTGAAATCTTTATGTTTGAGGCCAATATTCCATATGCCGGTAATGTCATAATCTTTTATCATGTCATACCATGCTATGCTAGTAATCACTTTTGCCACCTTATACACATCCCTTTTTATGTTATTCCCTAATTAGATTTATTTGTATCGATTCGAGCTTATGTACGATGGGAATACGATTTGGGTAGACTAGGTAAAACATGAATTGACTTTGAACTTTAAACATGAACGTTATTATAACTTGAACCTGGATATGGACTTGAACTTGATATGATTTGACATGAAACATGACATGAAAACTCGACATGAATTTTGACATGAAAACTTGAATGCGGGCATGACAATTAGATAAACTTGAAAATGGCCAACTCGAGGTTGGGTTGAGTTTGCAGTGTAAATCTTCCCGGAACCACCCGGCAAATCCAGTGGCTGCAAACAATAGGATCCAATGTGGGTAGTTGGTCATATCGCACGTAAAACCTGAGGTTAGACTATGTTGTGGTGTAAATCTGCCCGGAACCGCCCGGCAAATCCAGTAACCACAAAAATTAGTCTAATGTGAGAGGTTAGGTGCATTAATGAATTAATGCCACATGATAGGGTTAAGTCATGAACCACTTGAATATACTTAACCAACTTGACACGATGATTTGATAGGGTTAAGTCATGAACCGCTTGAACACACTTAACCAACCTGATAAATGATTTGGATAGGGTTAAGTCACGAATTTGAATGACAACACTTAACCCATTAGAAACCCTAGTTACGCGGTCCTTTTCAACACTAACCGACTTAGATGTATCACGATACCCTGGGACTAAGCAGGGTGGGGCACGATTACTGGGCTGATTGTAAGCGACCAGAACGACGGCTGAGTAGGTGCGCCATTGTAGGTTCAGGCGGACTATGGTCGTGCACGTAGTCCGGAGTTGAAAAAGCAGGCATTGGGCACCCGTAGATTTACAATGTGCGTGCTTGATTCGTGTCGGTGGTTGGCACCATAGGACTTGATACACCCTATGGTGGACCTAGCACAGGTAACTACATTTCAGGATAGGATCGTATGACACAGACACACGACGAGCTAGGACTTGTAGGGAGCCGATTGATTAGTAGATCGTACCGTAGAACCCCGTAATGGGTCACTTCATGATACTGGGCCAAGGGATCATTTCATGATTAATACTTGACATGGGTTAGAATACCAGTGCAGTTGGTGCAGCGAACCTTGAATATGCGATGCTAGACTTGACTTACCTTGTTATCTTAATTATCCTACCAGTTCTGTTATCATCCGTATGTTTAATTCCAGTTTTCACATATCATGTTACCTTTACTAGTTTTCATACTGAAAGTCACTAGGGCTTACCAGTCTTTACGACTGACCCTTTTTCTTTTGCCTCTTTTTCTTTCGTTTTCCCCCTCAGGTTCTCAAGGAGGAAACACTAGCTCTTTGCTTGGACTTAGCTTGCTTTCTGACAGCTCATGTACGGTTTGGTCTTGAGCTATGCTATGGCTGCTTCTGCTATTTATGGGGAATAATTTACTCTTGTTATCTTAAGTTTATGCTTCTTTATTTGGAACACTATGTAATGGAATAATTTGTATCTTGGATATATGAGGTTTTGACTCTTTTCTTGAAAAAATAAAAAGTTGGTTTTTAATTTCTACTGCTGCTTTATTTATGTTCTGCCTTGTGATATCTCTGTGCATGTTTACCTAGATAATACTCCACCAAAACTAGTGCATTCCCTTTGTGTGTGACCCTAGCGGAGGTGGGGTGTTACATTTGGTATCAGAGCAGAAGGTTACCAGGATGGGCAAAAAGTAAAAAAAAAAACCTTCTGAAACTATTTTCTAAACCATTTATAAAGAAGCATTTTTCAAGAAAAGTTTTATGTTTAAAGAGGCTATTCCCCAAGAAGCCATTAGCATTTCCCCTTGTTTCCTCATTTAAATCTTTTTCTTTTCGTTTTTCAGCATGGCCGATCTTAACCTGCCTGAGGGAATACCCGTGCCTGGATGGTTCCGAAGGTACTCAGAAGCCAGGGCCAATGATGCGGGCACGACATACATCCCTCCTCCTCCTCCCCCAGTGGCCGCGGTTCCTCCTCCTCCTGGTACCGCCTTTGGCAAAATATGCAAAGACTTTAAAGCAATGGGCGGCAAGAACTTTGTTGGAACTGAAACCTTTGTTGAGGCACGAAACTGGCTAAAGGAGACGGAAGACTTGTTCATTATCTTTGATATGGAGGACCATAGGAAAGTTCAGCTGGCAGCATGGTTGTTGAAAGAGGAAGCTGCATTTTGGTGGGAAGTCACCAACGCTACCAGGCCAGTTGAGACTTGGGCAGACTTTAAAGAGGGGTTTGGGCTTAAATTCTTATCGTCAGCAGAAGAGAACCTTCAGATGGAATGGTTCTTAGCACTCAAGCAAGGGGACATGTCTGTTAGAGAGTACGTGAATAAGTTTAATCAGCTTGCTCGGTTCGGTTTGGATTTGGTCAACACAGCCCAGAAGAAAGCTGTACGCTTTGCTCGAGGATTGAACGATCCACTACACAGCTTGGCCCTAACTCATATACCCATGGGGGCGACCTTTGAAAGCTTGGTGGATATGGCTCTACTTCATGAGGAAGACAAGAATAGCAAGAAGGAGGTTAAGCCTAATGAGACTCAGAATAAGAAAGATGACTTCAAGAAGGGGGGCAACAAGATTAACAAGAATCACAAGAGCAACAACAAACCACGTGAGACGAGGAAGTGCAAATTCTGTGGTATTACTGGACATCTAGCTAAAGACTGTAGAAAGAAGAAGAGGAAGTTGGGTGAATGCTTCCATTGTGGAGATACTGGACACATCAGCAAGGACTGCCCTAAGAAGCAAGGGCAGGGGCAAGGGCAGACCCAGCGAGCAGGACCTTTTGGAGGGCAGCTGCATGCTCTCAATACCACTCCAGCTCTTGACCGAGGTAGTAAGTTTTCCGTAGAAAGCCTTGTTTACATTTCTGACTTTCCTGTTCGAACCTTATTTGACTCTGGCACATCGCATTCTTTTATTTCTTCTGATATTGTTGAAAATATGCACCTAAGTACTAGTCTGGTTGAGGATCCCGTTATAGTTTCAAATCCAATTGGGGGCTCCGCCCATTTATCTATGATGTGTGTGGATTTGAAGATCTCTATCTTAAGCGTAGAATTCACGTGTAATGCTTATGTTCTCGGATTCATGGGATACGGTTTGATCCTAGTTATGGATTGGCTTTCCAATTATGGAGCCATTCTTGATTGTGAACGAAGGGTAGTGAGGCTCATGACTCGCCTTGGTAATACCCTTGAAATTTCTTGTAACCCTAAGGGTCCGATCATGTTGTGTTATCTTGAATCCCTTGACTCGTCCGACGATAATTTGCAATCTGTAAGACTGTCCGAGAATATCCAGTTGTCTTTGATGAAGTGAGGGGTTACCTCCTAAACGCGAGATAGACTTTCGAATTTATCTTGTTGATAATGCCAATCCAGTTTCATTTCCCGTTAGGCACATGGCCCCGCGAGAAAGAAGAGAGCTCAGCAAACAAGTTAATGAGTTGCTTGAGAAAAATTTCATAAGGCGAAGCATTTCTGAATGGGGTGCCCGGTGGTATTCGCTACTAAGGCGGATGGATCGCTTCGTCTATGCATAGATTATCGTGAGTTAAACAAGCTGACAAAGAAGAATAGGCACCCACTACCAAGAATCGATGATTTGTTTGACCAGCTTGTGGGAGCATCTGTTTTCTCTTAACTCGATCTAGCCACAGGATTCCATCAGCTTAGGGTGGCTGAGGATAACATTGACAAAACTGCGTTTAAGACTCCAGATGGGTTCTTTGAATGGCTCGTCATGCTGTTTGGATCGACAAATGAACCCGCATACTTTGTGGATTTGATGAGTAGGGTGTTTCGTGAGTTCCTTAACAAGTTTGTGGTAGTTTTCGTGGATGATATTTTAATCTTCTCAAAAGATGAAGAAGAGCATGCTAGACATCTCAAAGAAGTCATGGAAACACTTAGAGCACACCAGTTAAATGCTAAGTTCTCCAAATGCCATTTTTGGAGGAAGGAAGTCCGGTTCCTTGGACACGTAGTTTCTAAGCAAGGCATAGCTGTGGACCCCGCAAAGGTAGTTGCGGTATAAGACTGGAAAATTCCTAAGAATGCAACGGAGGTTAGGAGCTTTCTCGGTTTGGCGGGTGTAACACCCCGCCTCCGCTAGGGTCACTCGCAAAGGAATGCACTAGCTTTAGAGGGGCATTATTGGTAAACATGCACAGAAATATCACAAGACAGAACATATAAAATAGCGGAAGTAAAATCAAACTTTCATAACATGAATAAATAAGGTCTAAAGCCTTTTACATCAGAGTACATCAAAACCTGTCTTGCAATAGTAAAGAAGCATAAAGACATTTTCATAAATTATTCCCCAAGTAAAAACAGTAAAGTAGCCATTAGCCAAGAAAAGTCCAAGCCATCCATGATGACCTTCCAGCAGAAGAAGTCCGAACTAAACAACAGTATTTCCTCCCTGTAACCTGGGGGGGAAACGGAAGAAAAGAGGCGAAACAAAACGGGTCAGTCAAAAAGACTGAGTAAGCCCTATCTACTATTAGCATAAAAACTAGTAAAGTTAACTGACATGAGAAACTGAGATGAACATAAGCATGATGACAAGATAGATAAGCTAAATCAAAATAACAGGATGAACTACTGAACTCAGATAAACTAAGGTGTCATGATAAATTACGATGTCAAGATAAAACAAGGTATCACATCGTCAGGTTTCTATCAAGTATAATATCCCCAAGATATCTATCACGTATAACGTCCCATGATATCTATCCTGCATTTTAGCTCTGCACCTACCGTACTAGTATCCCCACCGTGTCATGTGTTAACCAAGAATGACCCTCACTCAAAAGTCGTGTAATGGTCCATGTCAACCTAATATATCGCATATATAGGTTACTCAACTTGTATGTTTTATTCCATGTAAATGTTCAGTCCCTTGCCGTAGACCATACGGGCTTTCCCATGAGATTCTATATTACTTTAACATAGTTCCATGATCCTTAAGATCGGTTTGGACTGTTACCCTAAACCAAGCTAGGGTCTTCCAACATGAATTATTGTTTGTACAACTAGGACTTATGCTACCTAGGGCTGCTAGGGATTATGCTTACCTATTGCACGTTTTCGTATCTCGGTTTGGGTTCAACCACCTAGGGCCACTAGGGATTACGCTAACCGCCAACCGCGCCCTTTTTCCCACGCATTCATCATGAATCGCTTTTCCATGACTGTATGCACATGTATCACATCGTGCCATCCGAGTCCTGTCACAGGGCAAATCAAGAAATACAGGACTCGGTCGGGAGCTTTCGATTTATCTGCCGATGCAGATGCTAAGGTCAGTTTTTCTTATACGTGGCTATGGTCCCACGAGACCACTCCCTCAACTAGTGAAAGACAAGACAGGATAAATCCTGTATGAGAACACAACACTGGCCAACCCACATCCAAGCCTTACCGCAATCATATTTAGATAGCAATTATGGTCTTTTGGGTGTTCTCTGCCTTTCCGTACGTACACGCTTGACCAAAGATGGTAGGTAGCCTGACGAAATGCTATCTAGGGTACGACCGTGTATCGTCGACTATCCCCTATCCATCCCCGTCTTTAGGTCGCTCGTATAGCAACCAAGGCATACTCTTGGTTCTTCTAACGCAGACCTTAACCTCTCATGAGCCTAGTATAATCACCTGGCAGCTCATAGAGGGATACCAAGAATATCCTCACGTTCCCCGAAGCCGCTGCTTCGTTACCCAGTTCGCTGGAGCCTTTATCTAAATCAGACACTTGCTCCTACTCGTATACTTAAACGATGACCTACCGTATCAGGTTACTCATCTATCTATGAACTGGTCTAAATTTCCTTGACTAAGAATCATTACTTAGTTATTCTTCAACTAAGGTTTACCACTTAGCATTGTTCCCGTTATCCTTGTTAACTACGGTTATCCACCTAATCCTTAGAACTAGGGTTTACATAATGGATTAAGTGTCACTTAAGTTCATGACTTAACCCGTCTACAAATCCTGTCAAAATTGGCTAAGTATCCATGTTTAAGGCTTAACCCTACAAACCATGCTCAAGTTGGTTAAGTATATTAAGCAATTCACGACTTAACCTCGTCCAATTATCATTCTAGATTGGTTAAGTATATATTAACTTGACCCTATCAATTTACTTAGTCAAATCGGTCAAGTGTATTCAAGCGATTCGTGACTTAGCCTTATCATGTTTTCACGTTATATTGGTTAAGTATTGGTTAACTTAATCACAATAAATTAACGAGTTAGATTGGATAAGTATAGGTCACTTAACCACATCAATTCATCATGTTTAGATTAATTAAGTGTTTAACTTAACCCCATTAAACTACCAAGTGGGATTAATTAAGTCTAGGCTAACTAAACCCCATCCGATTTCCATGTTTAGACTAGTTGAGTCTAATCTTAACCCCATTCGTTAACCGTATTTTTCGGTTAAGCGTCATTAAGAAAACTTACTTAACCTTACCAAGTTATCGCGTTGGATTGATTAAGTGTTGGTTAACTTAACCCCATCCACTAGTCATATAAAAATGGTTAAGTGTCATTAGGCAAATCAAGTTACTTAACCTACCCAACCTTGTCATGTTTTGTTAAGTATCATTAGCCTAATCAAATTACTTAACCCATTTGTCCATGTCATATTTGGTTAAGAGTCATTAATCAAATTAACTTAACCCTATCATGTGGCATTAATTACTTAATGCACCTTCACCTCTCACATTAAACTTTGTTGTGGTTAATAGTTAAGCCGGTCGGATCCGGGTAGCTTTACACCACAACTTGGTCTAACCTCTGGTTCAAGCACAACATGACCAACATCTCACATTGGGTCCTATTGTTTGCAACTACTAGTTAGGCCGGTCGGTTCTGGGTAGTTTTACGTTGCAAACTCAACCCAACCTCGAGTTGGCCACACTTATATTATCTAAGTGTCATGTCCATCATGTTTCCCAAAACATGTTACAAGTTTTCAAGCATTTGGGTAGACCTAACTTAATAGGTAAATTCCCAAAGGGTAGACCTAAGTTAATAGGTAAATTCCCAAGCTTATGTTTTTATGCATACTTACATGTCAACTTCCATGTTATATTTCATGTCATGTTTTCAAGTTGTATTTTCATGTCATTAGAAATTACCCATAACATAACCCAACGCTTTTAAACTCGCATATACGTTCGCGACAACGTAATGGATTAAAAGAAGAGACTTGGCAAAGGCATGACAAAAATGGATATTAAGCCACAAGTTAATCATGGTGGCAAATGAGGCACAAATGTGTTCATTAACTTGCATGTTACATTCTTAAGCCTCAAAACATGCATAAACCCAAACTTGGCACATAAGCGAATCATGGTGACAAAAGATATGGAATGATGACTAGTAACTCGCATATATCATCATATAAGGGTTATGACTTCATATGCAAGTTGACATAAAGGTTATGATGGTTCTCATGTTGCCTAATGCCACATTTCAACATAAAGGTTGTAGCTTTTAGCTCACAAGATCAAGATAATGACTTCATAAACTTGCATGACATGATAGCATGTATCATACTCAATGATCAAACCCAAACTTGCAACATGAACATTTAACTTCATAGTTAATATCTAAGAGTAGGGAAAGGGCTTACATTGCTATGAAGGCACAAAAGATACGACAAAGCCCTTATGCAATCAAATAGACCCAAAATGCAAGCTCTAACATAAAAACCCTTGAGCCAAAATGATCAAAACCCTTGCTTTATGATGCAAAGATAGAAACTTGACTTGAATGCAAGCTAATGACACTCATACAAGCTTGAAAACACTTGTATGCATGGAAAATCTCTCATAGAAACCATTTAGAAATTTTATGAAGAGAGTGGAGGCCATGAGAGGTAAAATTTTGCCATAGTTTTGTTGCATGAATGAATAATGAGGATGTAGGATAGGTTAGGGTCTTATTTATAGATTAGGCAAGTGTTTTAGGCCATAGGATTAAACCTAGATTCAATCCAAGCCATCAAAGCATGTCTTGGGGAAGAAGTCAAGTGTAGGAACCATCTAGGGCCTTTAGATTAAAGATGAACCATGAGAACCATCCAAATGCAAAATCTGCATTTGAGCGAATCGGCCCACGGGTTGACCGCCAAACACCCTGGATTAACCCCTAGTCGACCCAGCGAGCTCGGGTCGACCTCAAAAATCGGCCGGTTCGGTTATTCCCCTCTCCCAATTCGCTGTTTTGAACATTTTTGCATATTTATTTATTTAATTTTCAATTATATATATATATATATTTCTCTGCGCAACCCATTTCACTTAATTAAGTATACTTTAATTTGGGAATTTTTCGTGAAACTTCGCGAGGCCATATCTTGGTCATACGGACTCCGATTCTCGAAAAGTCAGACTCTATTTCGCGTATTTTTCCGAGACGAACGCAATGGCATAGCCCGTTTTACTTGATTCAGATTTTACAGTTTAATTCTGCCTCCATTTATGTTATAACAGGTTATTGAAAATACGGGTTGTTACATTCTCCCCACCTTTTAGGATTTCGTCCCCGAAATCTCCAAGTTAGGAAGAACATATCCTACCATCCATCATCCCTCTACTCACAACATAATCCACAAGCAACCATTGTCCTTAGATGATTTCTAATGCTGTATGAATATATGCAAAACGTGTGTGTACATGTTCCTTAGCTAATGCTAATGATCAGGCCTGAATAATCTTTCTAATGCAAAATATGTATAGTGCCATGAATCCAACATGTATGCAAATAGTCCTAGTCATATAGATACTATATGCGTGCACAATCATTCATTCATATGCAACAACCGCATGATAATACATTCGATTTCATCCATAAACAAGTATAAATACTCGTGCATATGCAATATGAAATGTGACCGAGTCAAGCTAGTATCTAATGTGTATTCGCGCATCCACGAGCAACCACTTGCAACCATTTGCAACCATATCAATCATAACATGTTTCAAATACATGTTTACATCCATAGAGTTCTATCTAAGGTTCCCAAGATAAGATCGAGGAGATAAACAAGACAAACTTCTTACGGGGTTTGTAACAGGAATAGGACCGAGAGGATATCCACCAAGCGATAACATGCAAGTAAGCTCTACAGGTGAACCAAGGATCAAAGATATACTCCCAAAAAGAGATATCATGCGCGTATCTAGTCTTTGACCATCAAAGTCGTCTTTTAACTTCGCGATTTTGTAGCTTCTTATTCCTGTTTCCATAACATGAGCTGGAACTCATTTCTTCGTCGCCTCTCGTTCCACTTGCACTTATCCTTTTCCTAGAATACTTGACGCAAACATGACTGCGTACTCATGATCTCATGCAAGCTTTCCAAAATTCACTAGTGAATCTTGGATCTCGTTTATATACTATAAGGCATTCCATGTAGAAGAACTTTCTCTTGAAAGTAAACAGATGTCAATCAGGTTATCATGCGCACTTACTAGGGTGATCTCTATAACCCATGCATAAATGAAGTAAACCATCCGTCTTATTGGCGAACACCACTCGATCGGGCTTCAAATTTCCAATAAAGGCATCAAGGGATTCTAAGTAACTAGTCATGACAGAACCTCTAAAAGGTTACCCGATACTTCGAGGGCATTACCAAGGCTAGTCAAAAGGTCTAACTACCCTCCTATCAAAACCGAGAGTGGCACCCCCTACTGGATAACCACTTCATCCCTAGAATCCATCCATAGCTTATAAACATAAGCATTATTTCCAAACTCAACACTTGGCATAGACATTCCCAAATCCAAACAAGTCATGTATAAATGGACTGATTCTCCAATAGGACTTTGAGACAAAAATAGGATTCTCTATTACGCTAGTACTTAAGGTGCAGAGACTCAACTATCGAAGCAGACTTAAATGATACGAACAACGAAGTCATAACGGGATGATAGAGAAGAAAAGCTAAACCTTTAACAAGATCGTTACCCTCCTTCCGAGGTACTCTAGAAATGAGAGCATACTACTGCCCTCCCGATGATCTTGTCCTTGTCCCATAATACTTAACTATCTGCCCCGTTTTACCATGCCAAAGGTACTCTCTCGTCATGGGTTTCATTGTTCATCTTTCTCCCTCCTTTGAGGACTAAGCCATACCAACAAGTTGCTCATCCTTAAGCTCGTATCCTTTATCCTTCTTTCTCACGATCCTTTCTTATAACGCGGCCACTGGTCTCTCGAGAACCACCTCCATCGTATGGAAAACACTTTCGTAGGTAGAAAAGACTAGTCGCAGTTAAAACTACTGTGACTACAGATGGAGGAAAGAAAGGAAAAGAGACTCAATTAAGGAAACAAGGATAGTGCTAATGGCCTTTGGGGAATAGCCTTTTTCTTTTAAAAGAAAATTTTCTTGAAAAGTGCTTCTTTGTAAACGGTTTTTATTTCCAAATAGTTTTCAGAAGGTCTTTAAAAACTTTTGCCCAGTCTGGTAACCTTCTGCTCCGATACCACGTGTAACACCCCGCCTCCGCTAGGGTCACCCGCAAAGGAATGCACTAGCTTTAGAGGGGCATTATTGGTAAACATGCACAGAAATATCACAAGACAGAACATATAAAATAGCGGAAGTAAAATCAAACTTTCATAACATGAATAAATAAGGTCTAAAGCCTTTTACATCAGAGTACATCAAAACCTGTCTTGCAATAGTAAAGAAGCATAAAGACATTTTCATAAATTATTCCCCAAGTAAAAACAGTAAAGTAGCCATTAGCCAAGAAAAGTCCAAGCCATCCATGATGACCTTCAAGCAGCAGAAGTCCGAACTAAACAACAGTATTTCCTCCCTGTAACCTGGGGGGGAAACGGAAGAAAAGAGGCGAAACAAAACGGGTCAGTCAAAAAGACTGAGTAAGCCCTATCTACTATTAGCATAAAAACTAATAAAGTTAACTGACATGAGAAACTGAGATGAACATAAGCATGATGACAAGATAGATAAGCTAAATCAAAATAACTGGATGAACTACTGAACTCAGATAAACTAAGGTGTCATGATAAATTACGATGTCAAGATAAAACAAGGTATCACATCGTCAGGTTTCTATCAAGTATAATATCCCCAAGATATCTATCACGCATAACGTCCCATGATATCTATCCTGCATTTTAGCTCTGCACCTACCGTACTAGTATCCCCACCGTGTCATGTGTTAACCAAGAATGACCCTCACTCAAAAGTCGTGTAATGGTCCATGTCAACCTAATATATCGCATATATAGGTTACTCAACTTGTATGTTTTATTCCATGTAAATGTTCAGTCCCTTGCCGTAGACCATACGGGCTTTCCCATGAGATTCTATATTACTTTAACATAGTTCCATGATCCTTAAGATCGGTTTGGACTGTTACCCTAAACCTAGCTAGGGTCTTCCAACATGAATTATTGTTTGTACAACTAGGACTTATGCTACCTAGGGCTGCTAGGGATTATGCTTACCTATTGCACGTTTTCGTATCTCGGTTTGGGTTCAACCACCTAGGGCCACTAGGGATTACGCTAACCGCCAACCGCGCCCTTTTTCCCACGCATTCATCGTGAATCGCTTTTCCATGACTGTATGCTCATGTATCACATCGTGCCATCCGAGTCCTGTCACAGGGCAAATCAAGAAATACAGGACTCGGTCGGGAGCTTTCGATTTATCTGCCGATGCAGATGCTAAGGTCTGTTTTTCTTATACGTGGCTATGGTCCCACGAGACCACTCCCTCAACTAGTGAAAGACAAGACAGGATAAATCCTGTATGAGAACACAACACTGGCCAACCCACATCCAAGCCTTACCGCAACCATAATTAGATAGCAATTATGGTCTTTTGGGTGTTCTCTGCCTTTCCGTACGTACATGCTTGACCAAAGATGGTAGGTAGCCTGACGAAATGCTATCTAGGGTACGACCGTGTATCGTCGACTATCCCCTATCCATCCCCGTCTTTAGGTCGCTCGTATAGCAACCAAGGCATATTCTTGGTTCTTCTAACGCAGACCTTAACCTCTCATGAGCCTAGTATAATCACCTGGCAGCTCATAGAGGGATACCAAGAATATCCTCACGTTCCCCGAAGCCGCTGCTTCGTTACCCAGTTCGCTGGAGCCTTTATCTAAATCAGATACTTGCTCCTACTCGTATACTTAAACGATGACCTACCGTATCAGGTTACTCATCTATCTATGAACTGGTCTAAATTTCCTTGACTAAGAATCATTACTTAGTTATTCTTCAACTAAGGTTTACCACTTAGCATTGTTCCCGTTATCCTTGTTAACTACGGTTATCCACCTAATCCTCAGAACTAGGGTTTACATAATGGATTAAGTGTCACTTAAGTTCATGACTTAACCCGTCTACAAATCCTGTCAAAATTGGCTAAGTATCCAAGTTCAAGGCTTAACCCTACAAACCATGCTCAAGTTGGTTAAGTATATTAAGCAATTCACGACTTAACCTCGTCCAATTATCATTCTAGATTGGTTAAGTATATATTAACTTGACCCTATCAATTTACTTAGTCAAATCGGTCAAGTGTATTCAAGCGATTCGTGACTTAGCCTTATCATGTTTTCACGTTATATTGGTTAAGTATTGGTTAACTTAACCACAATAAATTAACGAGTTAGATTGGATAAGTATAGGTCACTTAACCACATCAATTCATCATGTTTAGATTAGTTAAGTGTTTAACTTAACCCCATCAAACTACCAAGTGGGATTAATTAAGTCTAGGCTAACTTAACCCCATCCGATTTCCATGTTTAGACTAGTTGAGTCTAATCTTAACCCCATTCGTTAACCGTATTTTTCGGTTAAGCGTCATTAAGAAAACTTACTTAACCTTACCAAGTTATCGCGTTGGATTGATTAAGTGTTGGTTAACTTAACCCCATCCACTAGTCATATAAAAATGGTTAAGTGTCATTAGGCAAATCAAGTTACTTAACCTACCCAACCTTGTCATGTTTTGTTAAGTATCATTAGCCTAATCAAATTACTTAACCCATTTGTCCATGTCATATTTGGTTAAGAGTCATTAATCAAATTAACTTAACCCTATCATGTGGCATTAATTACTTAATGCACCTTCACCTCTCACATTAGACTTTGTTGTGGTTACTAGTTAAGCCGGTCGGTTCCGGGTAGCTTTACACCACAACTTGGTCTAACCTCGGGTTCAAGCACAACATGACCAACTTCTCACATTGGGTCCTATTGTTTGCAACTACTAGTTAGGCCGGTCGGTTCCGGGTAGTTTTACGTTGCAAACTCAACCCAACCTCGAGTTGGCCACACTTATATTATCTAAGTGTCATGTCCATCATGTTTCCCAAAACATGTTACAAGTTTTCAAGCATTTGGGTAGACCTAACTTAATAGGTAAATTCCCAAAGGGTAGACCTAACTTAATAGGTAAATTCCCAAGCTTATGTTTTTATGCATACTTACATGTCAACTTCCATGTTATATTTCAAGTCATGTTTTCAAGTTGTATTTTCATGTCATTAGAAATTACCCATAACATAACCCAACGCTTTTAAACTCGCATATACGTTCGCGACAACGTAATGGATTAAAAGAAGAGACTTGGCAAAGGCATGACAAAAATGGATATTAAGCCACAAGTTAATCATGGTGGCAAATGAGGCACAAATGTGTTCATTAACTTGCATGTTACATTCTTAAGCCTCAAAACATGCATAAACCCAAACTTGGCACATAAGCGAATCATGGTGACAAAAGATATGGAATGATGACTAGTAACTCGCATATATCATCATATAAGGGTTATGACTTCATATGCAAGTTGACATAAAGGTTATGAGGGTTCTCATGTTGCCTAATGCAACATTTCAACATAAAGGTTGTAGCTTTTAGCTCACAAGATCAAGATAATGACTTCATAAACTTGCATGACATGATAACATGTATCATACTCAATGATCAAACCCAAACTTGCAACATGAACATTTAACTTCATAGTTAATATCTAAGAGTAGGGAAAGGGCTTACATTGCTATGAAGGCACAAAAGATACGACAAAGCCCTTATGCAATCAAATAGACCCAAAATGCAAGCTCTAACATAAAAACCCTTAAGCCAAAATGATCAAAACCCTTGCTTTATGATGCAAAGATAGAAACTTGACTTGAATGCAAGCTAATGACACTCATACAAGCTTGAAAACACTTGTATGCATGGAAAATCTCTCATAGAAACCATTTAGAAATTTTATGAAGAGAGTGGAGGCCATGAGAGGTAAAATTTTGCCATAGTTTTGTTGCATGAATGAATAATGAGGATGTAGGATAGGTTAGGGTCTTATTTATAGATTAGGCAAGTGTTTTAGGCCATAGGATTAAACCTAGATTCAATCCAAGCCATCAAAGCATGTCTTGGGGAAGAAGTCAAGTGTAGGAACCATTTAGGGCCTTTAGATTAAAGATGAACCATGAGAACCATCCAAATGCAAAATCTGCATTTGAGCGAATCGGCCCACGGGTTGACCGCCAAACACCCTGGATTAACCCCTAGTCGACCCAGCGAGCTCGGGTCGACCTCAAAAATCGGCCGGTTCGGTTATTCCCCTCTCCCAATTCGCTGTTTTGAACATTTTTGCATATTTATTTATTTAATTTTCAATTGTATATATATATATATATATATCAATATATATATATATATTTCTCTGCGCAACACATTTCACTTAATTAAGTATACTTTAATTTGGGAATTTTTCGTGAAACTTCGCGAGGCCATATCTTGGTCATACGGACTCCGATTCTCGAAAACTCAGACTCTATTTAGCGTATTTTTCCGAGACGAACGCAATGGCATAGCCCGTTTTACTTGATTCAGATTTTACAGTTTAATTCTGCCTCCATTTATGTTATAACAGGTTATTGAAAATACGGGTTGTTACAGCGGGAAACTACAGGAAATTCATTAAGGACTTCGCTAAGATTTCAGCCCCTCTTACTAAGTTAACAAAGAAAACCTAGCTTTTACATGGGACATAGAATGTGACGCTGCTTTTCAGAGACTTAACAGAGCCCTCACCACAGCTCCAGTTTTGGCATTACCCGATGGAGGTAAGATGTTTACCGTGTACACAGATGCGTGCGACATGGGATTAGGCGCTGTCCTAATGAAAGAAGGAAGAGTAATATGCTATGGGGGAAGACAACTTAAAGTTCATGAGAAAAACTATCCCACACATGACTTGGAGTTGGCCGCGATTGTTTTTGCACTTAAAGCTTGGCGCCATTATCTTCTTGGGGAGAGGTTCGAGCTGTATACCGACCACAAATCACTTAAGTACCTCTTCTCACAGAAAGATTTGAATCTGAGACAACAGCGGTGGATGGAGTTCTTGACATCATATGACTTCAATATAGCCTTTACCGCTGGCAAGGGTAATGTGGTGGCGGACGCGCTAAGTAGAAAAAGGTCGGCTTTGAGCCCCTTGTTTGTTGAAAGGAAAAGCCTTGAGTTTATTGCAACCTTTGATTTTACACCTTCTGTTGAGTCATTGACTGCTACGTTTGCATCTCTTGAGTTAAGACCTACACTTCTAGATCAAGTAGGGACTTCACAGAAGGAAGACCCACAGATAGTCGAAATCATGGACAAGCTGATTAGGGGTGAGACGTCGAGTCACCTCAGTAGGTATGCCATAGATGACAATGGATGGCTAAGGCGCGATGGAAGGCTATGTGTCCCACAAGTGGGAGACTTAGTAAGGAAAGTTCTCGAAGAGGCGCATCACTCGAAGATGACTATACATCCCGGAGGGGATAAGATGTACAGGGATATGAAACGCATTTTCTTTTGGGCTGGAATGAAAAAGGATGTGGCAGAGTTCATTTCGAAGTGCATGGTGTGCCAACAAGTAAAGGCCGAGTCGAAGAAGCCTGGTGGGCTATTACGTCCTTTGGAGGTTCTGCAATGGAAATGGGAGAGTATCTCGATGGATTTCATGGATGGACTGCCTAGGTCAAGGAAGGGAAATACTAGCATATGGGTCATAGTTGATAGACTCACGAAAAGTGCTCACTTCATTCCGGTGAAAAGCAAGAGAACCGCATCAGGGCTAGCGTCTATTTACCTACTATAGTTAGTGATCGTGACCCGATTTTCACTAGCCAGTTTTGGAATAGTCTGCAAGAAGCAATGGGAACACGACTGAACTTGAGCACGGCCTATCACCCACAGACGGATAGACAAACCGAAAGGGTAAATAGGGTACTAGAAGATCTCCTGAGGCTATGCATTCTTGACTTTGGTGGCACTTGGGAAGACCATCTTCCTCTCGTGGAGTTTGCATATAACAATAGTTACCAAGCTAGCATCGGAATGGCACCGTTCAAATCCCTGTATGGAAGACCGTGCAAATCGCCATCTTGTTGGTGGGAGACGACAAACAGACTTATACTTGGGCCCGACATGATAAGGGAAACTTCTGAGAAGATTGAGTTGATACGAAGACGGATGAAAACGGCCCAAGATAGACAGAAATCTTATGCGGACTAGAGAAGGACAGACCTAGAGTTCAAAGTTGGAGATATGGTCTTTGTAAAAGTTTCTCCGTTACGCAATGTAGTTCGTTTTGGAGCAGCTGGAAAGCAAGCACCAAGGTTCGTAGAACCATTCCCCATCACTGAGAGGATCGGACGGATGGCCTATAAGTAGTCTTACCCGAGAAGCTGGCTGGGGTGCACATTGTCTTTTCACGTCTCGCATATCCGGAAGTGCTTGCATAAGTCAGCCGAAGTGGTTGAGCTAAGCATCCTTGAAGACGTAGAAGTGGAAAAGAAGCAACATTGAGGCGAGTTCCGATTCGTATCTTAGGAACGGAGATTAAGAAGTTAAGGAATCGAGAAGTAAAGCTAGTTAAATTGCAGTGGAGTGAAGCCCAAGAAGACGCAACTTGGGAAACCGAAGAGAAGATACGCATGCTTTACCCATTTCTTTTTGAGGGTACATTCTCGATCTCTTTTTCCTATAAACTTGAAAACCTTTTCGTATCATGCTTCTACTATCTGCGTTTGTCTTGTTATCTTCTCGATCTTGTCTTGAGAACCTTAGGTAGAACTATATGGATGTAAACATGTGATTGAAACATGTTATGGTTGATGTTTGCAAATGGTTGCAAGTGGTTGCTAGTGGATGCATGACACACATTAGGCACTAGATCGGCTCAGTCACATTTTCATGTTGCATATGCATGAGTGCTTATACTTGTACATGGATGGAACTTGTTATGCTATCACTTGGATGTTGCATATGGATGAATGTTTGTGCACTCATGTAGAGATTATAAACTATGTTAGGAATTTGCATACATGTTGGATTCATTACACTAATATATTTTGCATTTAAGGAGGTTTACTGAATCAGTAACTGCCTGATCTTTTGCATTAGATAAGTGCATATACACACACTTTCTGCATATGTTCATACAGCACTAGAAATCTTTTAAGGACAATGGTTGCCTGTGGATGATTCTTTGAGTAGATGGATGATGGATGGTAGGACACATCCTCCCTAACATAAAGATTTCGGGGACGAAATCCTTTAAGGGGGGAGAATGTAACAACCCATGTTTTTATAACGTGTAATAACTATAAATCAAGGCAGAATTATATTTTAAAATAAGATTCAAGGGTAACGGGTTACGCCATTGCGTTCGTCTCGAAATTCTGCTTGGAAACGAGTCCGAGTTTTCGAAAATTGGAGTACGTATGACCAAGTTATGACCTTTCGAAGTTTTCAAGTTCAAAACAGCTCAATTCGAATTCAAATTCGAAATTCAAACCTCAGAATGGACTGGACGGGAAATTTCCCGCCCAGGACTAGGTCGACTATGTAGTCGAGCTGCCCAGGACCAGGTCGACCATAGTATCGACCTGGGGGTCGACCTGAGTATCGACCTGGGGGTCGACCTGGTGCCCGAGCCCACTTTTGAAGCTTGATTCACTTTGATGTTCCTGGCCTCGTTTCTGTCCACATTCGTTGACCTGACACTATAAATACAGCCCCTAACACCAGTCTCTCTACACAAAATTCTTTCTGACCTTATGCTGCTCTAATTCTAGTTGAAAAGTTTGAGAAAGGGACTGCTTCTTCTACGTTGAGACTGCGTTAAGAGAATTGCTGATTTGGGGATTTCTATTAGGACTTGGCTAAGCATATAAAGATTCAACATCGACTCTCTTTTTCTAATTCTCGAACCATGATATGTAAGCCCCAGTTATTTTTAGATTTAAACTGTAAATGTAATATGAATATGATGTAAATTGAAATTGGACCTATGTATGATGACTGTTTTACATCAATTCTTGTTCAGCTTGGATCTTGACTTTTGGATATATTATGACATTGATTTGGGGCCTATTCATGTTGTAAATCAAAAAGAAAACCCCTCATATTATCATGTTGAATCTGCTATTAGTCACAAGTTTATGACTAACAGCTTATGTCAATCGTTACCATGATTCTGCTATCACCTTATTTCAACCGTTACCATGACCATACTATCACCTTATGACAATTGTTTTCTTGACTAGTACCTTATTTTGTTAGATTTGAAATCTTTATGTTTGAGGCTAATATTCCATATGCCAGTAATGTTATAATCTCTTATCAAGTCATACCATGTTATGCTAGTAATCACTTTGGCCACCTTATACCCATCCCTTTTTATGTTATTCCCTAATTAGATTTATTTGTATCGATTCAAGCTTATGTACGATGGGAATACGATTTGGGCAGACTAGGTAAAATGAATTGACTTTGAACTTTAAACATGAACGTTATTATAACTTGAACCTGGATATGGACTTGAACTTGACATGATTTGACATGAAACATGACATGAAAACTCGACATGAATTTTGACATGAAAACTTGAATGTGGGCATGACAATTAGATAAACTTGAAAATGGCCAACTCGAGGTTGGGTTGAGTTTGCAGTGTAAATCTGCCCGGAACCGCCCGACAAATCCAATGGCTGCAAACAATAGGATCCAATGTGGGTAGTTGGTCATATCGCACGTAAAACCCGAGGTTAGACTATGTTGTGGTGTAAATCTGCCCGGAACCGCCCGGCAAATCCAGTAACCACAATAGTTAGTCTAATGTGAGAGGTTGAGGTGCATTAATGAATTAATGCCACATGATAGGGTTAAGGCATGAACCACTTGAATATACTTAACCAACTTGACATGATGATTTGATAGGGTTAAGTCATGAACCGTGAACACACTTAACCAACTTGATACATGATTTGGATAGGGTTAAATCACGAATTTGAATGACAACACTTAACCCATTAGAAACCCTTGTTATGCAGTCCTTTTCAGTAGTAACCCACTTAGATGTATCACGATACCCTGGGACTAGGCAGGGTGGGGCACGATTACTGGGCTGATTGTAAGCGACCAGAACGATGGCTGAGTAGGTGCGCCATTGTAGGTTCAGGCGGACTATGGTCGTGCACGTAGTCCGGAGTTGAAAAAGCAGGCACTGGGCACCCGTAGATTTACATTGTGCGTGCTTGATTCGTGTCGGTGGTTGGCACCATAGGACTTGATACACCCTATAGTGGACCTAGCACAGGCAACTACATTTCAGGATAGGGTCGTATGACACAGACACACGACGAGTTGGGACTTGTAGGGAGCCAATCAATTAGTAGATCGTACCGTAGGACCCCGTAATGGGTCACTTCACGATACTGGGCCAAGGGATCATTTCATGAATAATACTTGACATGGGTTAGAATACTAGTACAGTTGGTGCAGCGAACCTTGAATATGCGATGCTAGACTTGACTTATCTTGTTATCTTAATTATCCTACCAGTTCTGTTATCATCCTTATGTTTAATTCCAGTTTTCACATATCATGTTACCTTAACTAGTTTTCATACTGAAAGTCACTAGGGCTTACCAGTCTTTACGACTGACCCTTTTTTTTGGCCTCTTTTTCTTTCATCCCCCCCCCCCCCCCCCAGGTTCTCAGGGAGGAAACACTAGCTCTTAGCTTGGACTTAATTAGCTTGCTTTCTGACAGCTCATGTACGGTTTGGTCTTGAGCTATGCTATGGCTGCTTCTGCTATTTATGGGGAATAATTTACTCTTGTTATCTTAAGTTTATGCTTCTTTATTTGGAACCTGATGTAATGGAATAATTTGTATCTTGGATATATGAGGTTTTGACTCTTTTCTTGAAAGAAATAAAAAGTTGGTTTTTAATTTCTACCGCTGCTTTATTTATGTTCTGCCTTGTGATATCTCTGTGCATGTTTACCTAGATAATACTCCACCAAAACTAGTGCATTCCCTTTGTGAGTGACCCTAGCGGAGGTGGGGTGTTACAGAAAGCAACATCACGCACTAGCCACTGTTCTAAAAATTATTTATGTTAACTTTTCGAAATAGGTGTTACATAGTACCTGTCTTAAAGTGTCAAACATCCTCTTTGGATTATATCACTCACCTTAAAAGCATCGCGCATGTGACCACATTAGTGCTACACTGAGTGACATTCGCAACATTACACACAAAATTCTGGTTGGGTATAGGCTTAGGCACCAAAAGTGACAACCGTGGGATTCAAATCCCTGACCTCTCAGAAAGCAACATCATGGACTAACCACTTTGCTAAAAGAACTTCGTGTTAGATTTTCGAAACCAGTTTTATATCAATTTATGGACCTCAAGTATAACAAATAAAGAGATCTAAATAAATTTTTATAAAACTGACATGAATAAACATCAATGATAAATTTGTAAATAATTGTAATGACCTGGATTTTATTCATTAAGTTTAAACAGTAAAATTGGTTTTAAACATTGATTTGGGAATTTAAAACACCTGAATTATACAATTTTAAGTATTAATTCAATTTGAATAATAAAATAATAAATTTAATTATGAAATAGTCAAAATAAGTTGGATTTGCAATATGGTATGAATTGGACAATATAAAAGGATTTAATTAAGTTCAGTTTTGAATTATAACAAGGAATTTATTAATAAAATGACGTTTGAATACATAAATTTAATTAATTAAAAAAGAGCTTGCAGCATCGCGGTAGTTTATAGCTTTTTGTTTTGAACTTCAAATGCATGTACATGATCTAATATAAGTTGGAATTCTTTGATACAAGAATCGTTCGGATATATTGGATTATAATTTTAATCAAGATTTCACCTTGTAGATTTTGAGTTATGTCCAAATCAAATTTCCAAAAAGTCCCTATAGAATCGTTTATAAACCATAACAATTTATTAAATTAAACAAAATGATTTTTAATAAACTGAATATCATTTTATGTTGAAATAAAAGATGATTAGTTTATTCTAAAGCTATATAAGATTCAGTTTGAATATAAATATACATATGATAATAATAATTTATTATCAATTAATTGTTATGAAATCAATGTAAATTTCATCGATTCAATATAGATCTTAACAATAGCCGAATTTCAAATGACCTCAGATTTCAATGAAACTAATTTTATAAGATCTATAATGGTTAATTATTGTAAAATTTCCAGCTTTAAGTCAATTGGATTTGTATTGTGATCATGTGCAATATAAACGTGTATCGATTCACGTTATGAAATAAAAAGGAAGTTTGACAAACGATCTCGGAATTTGATGAAACCAGTTCCACTGTATCCAGAATATTAAGTTATTGTAGGATTACAATTTTCATCGCGATTGGAGCTTGTATGTGGTCATTTAAACATGAAACTTCAAACGTACATTTCATATGAATATTTTAATAATAAAACCTACGAATAAATATACCTTAAAAGCCTAAACTAAGTGATCAAACATCTTATGGCCAACCAAAATCATCGCCACCTTCATTCTTCATCATTTCAAACATTTAATTAAGTCTCAAAATTAGTTTCAAATTGGAAGAAACTTCCAACACTAAAGTTGGAGAGGGTGTCAAAGGCTTACGAATGGTGGTGATGGCGAGATGTGACGACCCAAACTTCCATATAACGAAAGTAAGGATAATTATAGGAGTATAACATAATTAAAACAATAACAGATCACAGTTACATAGAAGAATATATAAATCATTGCAGCAGAAAGGAATGCCATCACAAACATCATCACAGAACATCAGAGTACGCTGTACAGGATACACTTAGCAAAATAAATGTCTAAAAACAGGGAAATAAATAAAGTCTCAATCTCCCAAAATACATCAATATCCAATACCGTCTCAATATCCCAAGAAGAAAATAAAAGATAAAAGAAATGATCTTCCAACATCTTCATCAGCAAGCTCTAGTCCAGAAAACATCCCTACCTGAAACCTATCAATTGGAGCCTGTGTGGAAAGAGGGCACCTGAGTTTGCAAAGTGAAACAAACTACGAGTCAATCATGGGACTGGTATGAGAAATCTTACTAAACTAATAATATGGCTAATCACTGGACCACGCCGCTAACGCGGAACAGGTTTAATTCCAATGGATTGCCAGTGCATAAGTTTTATAAATTTTTAAGTAAAAAACAACGCAATGCTTTTTAGAAAATGAAATCATTATAAGACTCAAGTCCCATCACACAATGCAACGCAAACGGAGGATAGAGTTTTACCTTATAATAATCAAAAATGCTTGATACGTAGAAAATAGTATTTTTAATATTATTATTAGTGTATAATATGTTTCAAAAATACTTCAAAGTAAATGTATCAATCCTAGATGGCATAGCTACCATATACTATGTCGCCATATATAGGTTTACAATCAAGACCGTAATGTCGTATTGGAGGTTGGTTTCCATCATGAGTCAAGGCTAGGGACGATCTCCTAACCGATTTGAGACACTCTAGCAATGTCTCAGGATTCTCTGCAGTGAACCCTTGGATCTTGCAGGGCCGGTCCACAAATAACACTAGTGGATTAGTTATGCCAGAACACATGTTTCCCGATCCTATTGGACCTATAAATTGGCCAATTGCGACCAATAAAAATATCCGAGGCGCCTCATTCCATCCACCATATAAGTAAAAGTGTCAGCCTTGTAAAAACCCAAACACCACTTCTAGCTAGAAAGAAACGTGTGCACTCTCTGCGTTCCCTTGTCCCATTTTTGACTCTACCGGGGTATGAGGCTCGTAAGGTAACGAAATACACAAAGCTAAGCCTAAATAGGCTATGCTTTGATCATCATCCACAAGGCTCTTCTTTTCAACAAAAGCCTCGATCAATTACATCTTGGCATGTCACATTGACAGTCCATACCATGCGATCGACTCGAGCTCGTACGTCTCAAAGAAGGGTGTTTAGCAAGAGGATAAATCCTCCGCCACCTCAGGAATATATTAATAGATATCAATTAAATTACATGGCATGAAATTCAATGTTGGACATACATCCATTTAAAAGTCCATTGTGGGTCTGAACGAAACCAGAGTCACCTAGGTGCTCGCATATCCGGACGATCAACAAGTGCGTCTGGACAACTACCACTTTAACCCTTTATTGCTAGATAGTCAATGCTAGGCATCAGTAGTTATCCTTTCGACGTAAAGATCGTCGGTCTTCAATCGCCGTCTTCGATATCTTCGATTTAAAATCGCCGGAAAATTATTTGAAATGAGTTGAACTCGGTCTTTTCAAACAATTTTTCGAATTATTATTATTTAAACCATTCAATATCGTTAATATTAATTTATAATGATTTATCGCTATTTTGACTTTTAAAAATAGCTCAATATAATTAAACGACGCTTAGGGTCCAAGGACGGCCCTAGCGCTGACCAAAATTTGATTTACACATATCTTAAAATCGATCCGTTGGATTTTGATAAAGTTTATATCATCAAAAAGATCTTCCTAAAACGGCCCTAACGATTCCATTTTTGGGGAAATCCGACGGTTGGATCCTATGGCATAATCGTTTAAAGTTACGATTGCCGAAACGCGAACTATCGTGCGCAATTCGTTTAAATTTTAATTTATAAATATAAATATAAATCATTTAGCGATTTCAACTATTTCAAAAGTCACAAACAAACCAAGTACAATCCATATTCATGTTAGAGATTTTATATATACGATTTTCATAATTCTTCTAACATGATAAAAATGACGATTTGAAATAAATGATATTTTTAATAACTAATTATTTCCAATGGAAAAGAAATTATATAGAAAATATATTTTCTTAATGTTCACACCTTTTGTTGAAACCAAATGACAAATAAGACATGATTTTAGTTCTACTATTTATATTGTATCTACAGTAACAATGAACATCTTAACATTTAAATCTATTCTTTTATTTCATATGAAATGTCAATAGAAATGTGACTTTTTAAATCTATTCTTTTTATTTACATCTAAAATGTAAATAAAAATATGACTTTTTATTCTATGTTTTCATTTATATCAAAATTGCAAATAAAATTGTAACCTTTTAATTTATGTTCTTATTTACATCTAAAATGTAAACAAAATTTAACTTTTATTATAATGTTTTTATTTGCATCTAAAACTGCAAACAAAAATGCAATCATTATTAAATGGTTTGTTTGCAACTAAATTTGCAAACAAAAATGCAACTTTTTTCCTATGGTGTTTATACGCATCTAAATATGCAAATAAAAATTTAATCTTTTTCTACGATGTTTATTTGCATCTAAATAAGCAAATAAAAATGTAATCTTTATTAAATGTTTGTTTGCAACCAAGTTTGCAGACAAAAATGCAACTTTTATTTTAATGGTTTGTTTGCATCAAAATTTTGCAAACAAAATGCAATTTTAATTTTGATGTTTTGTTTGCATCTAAAACTGCAAACAAAAAAATGTAACTTTAATTAAATTGTTTGTTTACATCTAAAATTGCAAACAAAAATGTAACATTAATTTTAATGTTTTGTTTGCATCTAAAATTACAAACAAAAATGTAACTTTAATTATAATGTTTTGTTGGCATCTAAAATTGCAAACAAAAATGTAACTTTAATTCTAATGTTTTGTTTGCATCTAAAATTGGAAACAAAAATGTAACTCTAATTCTAATGTTTGTTTGCATCTAAAATTGCAAAAAAAATGTAACTTTAATTCTAATGTTTTGTTTGCATCTAAAATTGCAAACAAAAATATAACTCTAATTCTAATGTTTTGTTTGCATCTAAAATTGTAAACAAAAATGTAACTTTACAAATCATGTTTTTAATTTGTATCTAAGTTACAAATAAAATATAACCTTTTTAAAACTTTGTTTTATTTGCATCAAGAAATGCAAATAAAAAATTTAACTTCCAATTTCAACATTTTATCTGTATCAAAGAATACAAATAAAAGTATAACTTTTTATTTCAACGTATATTTGCATCAAAGAATGCAAATAAAGAACAACTTTTTAATTCAATGTATATTTGCATCAAAGAATGCAAATAAGAGAATAACTTTTTAATTCAATTTTTATTTGCATCAAAGAATGCAAATAAAAGAATAATTTTTTAATTCAATGTTTATTTGCATCAAAGAATGAAAATAAAAGAATAACTTTTTAATTCAATGTTTATTGACAACTCATTCAATGACATAGACAAAAATGATATATTTTCAATTGTATTGACAATTCTATTTCAATACAATAATGTAGACAAAAATGATATATTTTCAATTGTATTGACAATTCTATTAAATCCCATAAAATGACAAAATAATATTTTATATTGAATTTACAATTCTATTTCGATTCAATAAAAATGATAAAATAATGTTTTATATTGAATTGACAATTCTATTTCAATTTAACAGAAATAATCCAAATAATGTTTTTATATTGAATTGACAATCTAATTCAATTCAACAAAAATGATCAAAATAATGTTTTTATGTTGAATTGAAAATCTAATGTAAATCAACAAAAATGATCAAAATAATGTTTTTATGTTGAATTGACAATCTAATGTAATTCAACAATATAAAAAATGATTTATTTTATTTAACCCATACAGACCTATGTTTATACATCACCAACAAACAGATAAATCGTCCACAATCTCATCACATAGCAGATCTAAGTCATATACATACAATCCATACATTGCAAATAGATTAAATTAATTAATTAATTATATATAAAAAAGAAATCTCATAGTCATGATGCAAATTAGTCCAAAATTCAAACAGCTCGGAATTGTCCCTTTTCAGTCTAGAGCTGTAGACCTCGTCTCTATGATTGCAGCGCTTCAGAAATTGTGTTATTCTGAGTCAGTATGATCGAGTTATGATTTATTTAAGTTGATAACATTTAAATATAATAAATTAATTAATTTACTTAAGGATTTATACCTTCTTCCTCAACCCAGTAATCGGCCGTTAGTAAACCCAACTACATCGATCTTAGGGTTGTTTTTTCGGAACACCTCAAGCAGTCGGACAACGATTAGGAGATGGCATCTCGACAGGCTAGGGGAGGCGCACGTTCATTGGCGAAGGGGGCCCACTGGGTAGTGGCACTGGACCACGACGGTGGTGCAAACGCTGGGTGTTTGGGGTGCTGAAACTCGTTGAAAACTTGACGGTTTTATGATCCAACCTCACATAATCAAAGAGGAGGAAAATTTCTTCGAAAGCTTGAACTGGAGTGAGGAGTTTTATTGAGAGGAACAGTGGATTTTAATGGTTGAAGTTAGGAGGTTTTCGGCCATGAATACAGTAGATAGCAGCAGCTATTAGTATAAGATTAAGGTTTGAAAATGATTTTCCACTTTATTTATAATATTTAAATGTAATTTTTACAAATAAATCCAAAAGTTCTAAACAACTCCGAGTTCAGTCCAACCAGGGTTGGCCCACCCAATAGCCCCTGTTCCGGATCCAATGTGCTAGGTCTCGTCAGCCCAAACGACTGTCTATAGCCTGAAATCTTTAATTTAATATTTAAATTATTTAATAAATTAATTTGATTGTTATTTAAATTTGTCGGGGCCACATACGGACTCAGAAAAATGCAGAAAAATTATTTCTAGCTTTGTTTTGATGATATGGTCCTAACAAAATTAATTTCGTCAAATTCTGAGACTGTTCGAAAAATGGCTATTTTCAGGTCGATCAGATTTGGCTAAAATTGACAAAACACATTTTCGTTTTCCATGCTCACATATTAATTCCAAAAATCCCGAAAAATTTAACTTAGCAATAATTTGACGTTATGGATCCAAAAAAAGTGGTTTCATCGAAAATGGAGGTAGTTTGAAAAATGGCCTTTAATATGGGCTATAAATTATACTAAAGCGACAATTTTGAATATTCAACTGACCATATCTTTTGATTCCCGCTATGAAATTTCAATTTTTCGGATCCGTTGAAAAGATATTTTTAGACAGATTCAGATATTTTTGATTTCACTAAAATCCGTTAAATTTTGAATCCGGTACACTCGGTCAAAGTACAGGTTTGACTTTTCAAAATACCGTACTATTTCTAATTCCTTTAGAAATCAAAATGAATATATTTGCTCTAACCTCGATTGAAATAATTTTTTAATCAGTATTATTTAAAGTAAATTATTTTAACTATTCAAAATTCACTGAAATAGCCAAAATAAAATTTTTGAATTGGTTCGGATTTTCCGGGTTGTTACAATCTCCCCCACTTAAAAGTTTTTTGTCCTCCAAAAGGAAATAATAGTAAAGTAAGAAACAAAACAGAAAATGCAAGATATTATAAATGTACCTCAACACAAGAGTCACTCGGAGATATCCACTTTGCACTTGGGGTAGGCATGTTTGATGCTATCCTCAGTCTTCCATCAGGGAAAGAGTCAGACTAAGAGAAATGATAATTTTAAAGGAAAAGTTAAAAGTAGAGACATATAATATTATGATAATGATGTGATGACTGATTTATATGTGCTATTCTGCAGTGCTCATTCTAGGACATTGCAAATCCTTTCTCTAATGAGCTACTCATCTTAGAATACTACTGATTCTATCTAGACGAATTGTTCTAAAAATGTTATACTCTATAGCTAAGGTTAACCTTTAGCTCTGATACCAAATGTAACGACTCGTAGGAAGTGGGTTAACCTCCCACCGTGACATACAGATGATCCCCCAAACACCTTGTTTTACGGCCACCCTCTCGACTGCAATAACCAAACCTAATAAATAAGGGACATGTAGGGGTAAGAGCCCACTGTTCGCCACCAAACAACATGACAAGAACCCCCTATCATGCATAACCAACACCATAGCCAGCAACAAGGACTGGTATGAGAAATCTTACTAAACTAATAATATGGCTAAACATTGGACCACGCCGCTAACGCGGAACGGGTTTAATTCCATTGGATTGCCAGTGCATAAATTTTATAAATTTTTAAGTAAAAAACAATGCAATGCTTTTTAGAAAATGAAATCATTATAAGACTCAAGTCCCATCACACAATGCAACGGAAACGGAGGATAGAGTTTTACCTTATAATGATAAAAAATGCTTGATATGTAGAAAATAATATTTTTAATATTATTATTAGTGTATAATATGTTTCAAAAATACTTCAAAGTAAATGTATCAATCCTAGACGGCATAGCTCCCATATACTATGTCACCATATATAGGTTTACAATCAAGACCATAATGTCATATTTGGAGGTTGGTTCCCATCATGAGTCAAGGCTAGGGACGATCTCTTAACCGATTCGAGACACTCTAGCAATGTCTCAGGATTCCCCGCAGCGAACCATTGGATCCTGCAGGGTCGGTCCACAAATAACGCTAGGAGATTAGTTATGCCTGACACACGTTCCCCGATTCTATTGGACCTATAAATTGGCCATTGGCGACCAATAAAAATATCCAAGGTGCCTCATTCCATCCACCACATAAGTAAAAGTACCGGGCCTTGTAAAAACCCAAACACCACTTCTAGCTAGAAAGAAACGTGTGCAGTCCCTGCGTTCCCTTGTCCCGTTTTTGACTCTACCGGGGTGTGAGGCTCGTGAGGTAACGAAATACACAAAGCTATGCCTAGATAGGCTATGCTTTGATCATCATCCACAAGGCTCTTCTTTTCAACAAAAGCCTCGATCAATTGCATCTTGGCATGTCACATTGACATTCCATACCATGCGATCGATAACTACCAATATATAACCTTCGAGCTCATGCGTCTCAAAGAAGGGTGTTTAACAAGAGGATAAATCCTCTGCCATCTCAGGAATATATTAATAGATATCAATTAAATTACATGGCATGAAATTCAGTGTCGGACACACATCCATTTACAAATCCGTTCTGGGTCTGAACGAAACCGGACTTACCTAGGTGCTCGCGTCAACAAGTGCGTCCGGACAACTACTACTTTAACCCTTTATTGGTAGCTAGTCAATGCCAGGCATCAGTAGTTATCCTTTCGACGTGAAGATCACTGGTCTTCAATCGTCGTCTTCGATATCTTCGATTTAAAATCACCGTAAAATTATTTGAAATGAGTTGAACTTGGTCTTCTCAAATAATTTTTTGAATTATTATTATTTAAACCATTCAATATCGTTTATATTAATTTATAACGATTTATCACTATTTTTACTTATTTAAAAATAGCTCAATATAATTAAACAACGCTTCGGGTCAAAGGACGACCCTGGCAATATTTTTACCAAAATTTGATTTACACATATCTCAAAATATAACAGTTGGATTTTTATAAAGTTTATATCTTCAGAAAGATCTTTCCAAAACGGTCCTAACGGTTCCAGTTTTGGGTAAATCCGACGGTTGGATCCTACGGTATAATCGTTTAAAGTTATGATTGCCGAAACGCGCACTACCACGCGCGATTCGTTTAAATTTTAATTTATATTTATATATAAATATAAATATAAATCATTTGGTGATTTCAACTATTTCAACAGTCATAAACAAACCAACTGCAATCCATATTCATGTTAGAGGTTTTATATATATGATTTTCATAATTCTTCTAACATGATAAAAATGATGATTTGAAATAAATCATATTTTTAACAACTAATTATTTCCAATGGTAAACAAATTATATAGAAAATATATTTTCTTAGTGTTCACACCTTTTGTTGAAACCAAATGACAAATAAAACACGATTTTAGTTCTACTATTTTTATTGTATCAACAGTAACAATGAACATCTTAACATTTAAATATATTCTTTTATTTCATATGAAATGTCAATAAAAATGTGACTTTTGAAATCTATTCTCTTTATTTACATCTAAAATATAAATAAAAATAAGACTTTTTATTCTATATTTTCATTTATATCAAAATTGCAAATAAAAATGTAACCTTTCAATTCATGTCCTTATTTACATCTAAATTGTAAACAAAATGTAACTTTTATTATAATGTTTTATTTGCATCTAAAACTGCAAACAAAAATGCAATCTTTATTAAATGGTTTGTTTGCAACTAAATTTGCAAACAATAATGCAATTTTTTTCCTATGGTGTTTATTCGCATCTAAATATGCAAATAAAAATGTAATCTTTTTCTACGATGTTTATTTGCATCTAAATATGCAAATAAAAATGTAATCTTTACTAAATGTTTATTTGAAACCAAATTTGCAAACAAAAATGCAACTTTTATTTTAATGGTTTGTTTGCATCAAAATTTTGCAAACAAAATGCAATTTTAATTTTGATGTTTTGTTTACATCTAAAACTGCAAACAAAAAAAATGTAACTTTAATTCCAATGTTTGTTTGCATCTAAAATTGAAAACAAAAATGTAACTTTAATTCAAATGTTTTGTTTGCATCTAAAATTGCAAGCAAAAATGTAACTTTAATTCTAATGTTTTGTTTGCATCTAAAATTGCAAACAAAAATGTAACTTTAATTATAATGTTTTGTTTGCATCTAAAATTGCAAACAAAAATGTAACTTTAATTCTAATGTTTGTTTGCATCTAAAATTGCAAACAAAAATGTAACTTTAGTTCTAATGTTCTGTTTGCATCTAAAATTGCAAACAAAAATGTAACTTTAATTCTAATGTTTTGTTTACATATAAAATTGCAAATAAAAACGTAACTTTACAAATTATGTTTTTTAATTTATATCTAAATTATAAATAAAATATAACCTTTTTAAAACTATGTTTTATTTGCATCGAGAAATGCAAATAAAAACTTAACTTCCAATTTCAACATTTTATCTGTGTTAAAGAATACAAATAAAAGTATAACTTTTTATTTCAATGTATATTAGCACCAAAGAATCCAAATAAAGAACAACTTTTTAATTCAATGTATATTTGCATCAGAGAATGCAAATAAAAGATTAACTTTTTAATTCAATGTTTATTTGCATCAAAGAATGCAAATAAAAGAGTAACTTTTTAATTCAATGTTTATTTGCATCAAAGAATGCAAATAAAAGAATAACTTTTTAATTCAATGTTTATGTGCATCAAAGAATGCAAATAAAAGAATAACTTTTTAATTCAATATGTATCTGCATCAAAGAATGCAAATAAAAGACTAACTTTTTAGTTCAATGTTTATCTGCATCAAAGAATGCAAATAAAAGAATAACTTTTTAATTTAATGTTTATTGACAACTCTATCTCAATTCAATGATATAGACAAAAATGATATATTTTCAATTGTATTGGCAATTCTATTTCAATACAATAATATAGACAAAAATGATATATTTTCAATTGTATTGACAATTCTATTATATCCCATAAAATGAAAAAATAATATTTTATATTGAATTTACAATTCTATTTCAATACAATAAAAATGATGAAATAATATTTTATATTGAATTGACAATTCTATTTCAATTCAACAAAAATAATCCAAATAATGTTTTTATATTGAATTGACAATCTAATTCAATTCAACAAAAATGATCAAAATGATGTTTTTATGTTGAATTGACAATCTAATGTAATTCAACAAAAATGATCAAAATAATGTTTTTATGTTGAATTGACTATCTAATACAATTCAACAATATAACAAAATGATTTATTTTATTTAACACATACAGATCTATGTTTATACATCACCAACAAACAGATAAATCATCCACAATCTCATCACATAGCAGATCTGTAACAATCGGAAAAGCGAGCCAATTTAAAAAATTTATTTTGGCAAATTTAGTGAATTTTGAATATTTAAAATGAATTAATTTAAATAATAACAATGAGAAATTTATTTTGAATAGAAATCGAAAGTATAGATTAATATAGATTGTCGTTAGAATATAAATATTTTATTTTAATTATATAACGAGCCTGAAATGGCACGGTAGTTCGATAATTCGATTTCAAATTTCAATTGAATATACCGGGTGCAAAATAAACCGGATTTTAGCGAAACCAAAAAATATTTGAATCTAATTGAGAATATCTTTCCAACGAATCCGAAAAATTGAAATTTCATAGCGGGAATCAAAAGTTATGACCAGTTGAAAATTCAGAAAAGTCGCTATGGAATTCTAGCCCTTAAAAATAGAAATTTTGCAAACGACCTCGGTTTTTGACGAAACCACTTTTGTTGGATCCGGGATGTCAAATTATTGCTAGATTCCAAAATTCATAATTTTTCGAGTTCATATGTGAGCGTGGCAAAGGAAAACGCGTTTGGCCAGTTTCAGTTGATTTTAATCGACTGGAAAATGGTCAATTTTCAAACAGACTCGGAATTTGACGAAACTAGTTTAGTTAGGACCGTATCGTCAATACGAAGTTAGAAAATATTTTTTCGAAATTTTTCTAGTTAATATGTGGCCTCGGTATATTGAAGTGCGCGTTCAAATTCAATATATAGAGATATATGTTGATTTTGATGAAAACTGATCGAAACGATCGAATTAGCTTACGATACATATCCCATTGTGTTCGGAATAGGGGTAATACGCTAGGGACGACAGTCGTTGGGTTCGAATCGGGGTTCAGATTAAAAGTCAACTCTAAAGGAGAAATAAATTAAAATAAATAATTAAATTATATATTAACACACTCACCTTTCTCTCCCTCATAACCACCGTTCAAAATTAAAAAAAACCCCACTGAAAAGGGGGAAACCCTTGTTGCGCCACCGCCTAGTCCACACCGTCGACCGCCAGGACCTTTCCCCCCTCTACCGCCATGTCAGCGACACCTAGGAGGCCCCTTTCTCAATAAAAACGCGATGAACAGTGAGTTTTCAAATTTTGTTTATATAAATTTCTGATTTTTGTTTATATAGCGACGCCTGGGAGGCCCCCTTCTCAATAAAAACGCGATGAACAGTGAGTTTTCAAATTTTGTTTATATAAATTTCTGATTTTTGTTTATACAGAATTCTGGATTTTAATTTATATAAGGGTAGGATTAGTAAAACGATAAAGTTTAGACTTTGTTATACGATAAAATTTATATTTTTGTATATAAAGTTTATATTTTTATAATAGAAAAGGTTAGATCTTTAATTATAAAAAGACCGGATTTTTATCATGAAGAACGCGGTATAAAAATATAATTTTTATATCATGGAAAGGATAAAAATATAATTTTTATATCATAGAAAGGTTAAAAATATAATTTTTATATGTGTAGTAAATTAAAAATTCGATTTATATATATATGAAGTGAAGATAAAAATTCGATTTTTATGTACGTGTAGTGATAGTAAAAATTTGATTTTTATTCGTATGAAAACCATAGCAAAATGTAATTTGTATATATATAGAACATTGATGAAGATATGATCTTTATTTTGAAGTTAGATTAAAAATATAATTTTTATACTAGTGGCATATTAAAAATATGATTTTTATTTATATAGTAAGGTAAAAATATAATTTTTATAAGATTGAGGATATGAAAATACAATTTTTATAATAGAAAAGATGGAATTTTTGTTATAGAAAAGATCATATTTTTGAAGTAGAAAAGATTATATTTTTAAACAAGAAAAGATTAGATTTTTATTTATGTAAAGGTCTGATTTTTATTTATACCATAGCATATAAAAATGGGATTTTTATATATGTAGCGAATACGGGCGAAATCCCTGTCGTTACAAGATCTAAGTCATATACATACAATCGTTACATAGCAAATAGATTAAATCAATTAATTAATTATATAAAAAAAAGAAATCTCACAGTCGTGATGCAAATTAGTCCAAAATTCAAACAGCTCGGAATTGTCACTTTTCAGTCTAGAGTTGTAGATCTCGTCTCTACGATTGCAACGCTTTAGAAATCACGTTATTCTGAGTCAGTATGATTGAGTTATGATTTATTTAAGTTGATAACATTTAAATATAATAAATTAATTAATTTACTTAAGGACTTATACCTTCTTCTTTAACCTAGTAATCGGCCATTAGTAAACCCAACTACTTCGATCTTAGGTTTGATTTTTCCGAACACCTCAAGCAGTCGGACAACGATCAGGAGATGGCACCTCGACAATCTAGGGGAGGCGCACGTTCGCCGACGAAGGGGGCCAACTCGATGGTGGCACTGGACCACGACGGCGGCGCAAATGCTGGGCATTTGGGGTGCTGAAACACCTTACAAACTTGACGGTTTTATGATCCAATCGTACAAAATCAAAGAGGATGAAAATCTCTTCGAAAGCTTAAATTGGAGTGAGGAGTTTTATTGAGAGGATCAGTGGATTTTAATGGTTGAACTTAGGAGCTTTTTGGCCATGAATACAATAGATGGCGACGGCTGTTAGTATAAGATTAGGGTTTGAAAATGATTTTCCACTTTATTAATAATATTTAAATGTAATTTTTACAAATAAATCCAAAAGTTCTAAACAACTCCGAATTCAGTCCAATCAGAGTTGATCCTACCCAATAGCCCCTGTTCCGGATCCAATGGGCTAGGTCTCATCAGCCCAAACGACTGTCTATGGCTTGAAATCTTTAATTTAATATTTAAATTATTTAATAAATTAATTTGATTGTATATCTAAATTTACTGGGCCTACATACAGACTCAGAAAAATCTAGAAAAAATATTTCAGGCTTTGTTTTGATGATATGGTCCTGACAAATTTAAATTCGTCGAATTCTGAGACTGTTCGAAAAATGCCTATTTTCAAGTCGATCAGATTTGACTAAAATTGACAAAACACATTTTCGTTTGCCACGCTCACATATTAAATCCAAAAATTCCATAAAATTAAACTTAGCAATAATTTGACGTTCCAGATCCAACAAAAGTGGTTTCATTGAAAACGGAGGTCATTTGAAAAATGGCCTTTTATACGGGCTATAAATTATACTATAGCAACCATTCTGAATATTCAACTGACCATATCTTTTGATTCCCGTTATGAAATTTCGATTTTTTGGATTCGTTGAAAATATATTTTTAGACAGATTTAGATATTTTTGGTTTCACTAAAATCCGTTAAATTTTGAATCCGGTACATACGGTCGAAGTACAGGTTTGACTTTTCAAAATACCGTACTATTTCTAATTCCTTTAGAAATCAAAATGAATATAGTTTCTCTAACCTCAATTAAAATAAATTTTTAATCACTATTATTTAAAGTAAATTATTTTAACTATTCAGAATTCACTGAAATAGCCAAAATAAAAATTTTAAACTGGTTCGGATTTTCCGGGTTGTTACACGAGGGGTGCAATCGCCTCAGGAAATCGGAATCTGGCTCGAAAGGGGTTTGCATCAGTTTAGGGTTTTCCTATTTTCTGGCGAACGTGGTTGATTTTAGGCGTAGGTCTCTAAAGAAGGAAGGTGTGACTATGAGGATAAGAACGGAATTGGTTCTAAGCTAAAATATAGAGGGAGGGTTCAACGTTGGGCGTTTGTTCGAAGGGCGAAGGGGCGGCTCGGGGAGTGCTTCATAGCGGCGGGTCGGGGTCGGCAACTCCCTGGGGGCACTGATGGTCAGTGAAAGGGGTTGAAGTTTTTATCGGAGCCTAGAAATCGAGGTCGGGTTTTTATTTAGAAGGAACGTTGATTAGGGTGGCTAATGACATAACTATGATGTTAAGCATGGTAATTAAAGAATAATTAAGTAATTAAAGGATTTATATTTAATTTAAGATAAAAGTGTAATAAGCACAACAGTTTCATACGTGTACAGAATTGCGCGAAACAAGAAGCATTGAATTCGAATATACGAGTAATATGCATTCAAGTTTGTTTGGAAGGATTCAAAGCTAATTGGAATTTTATATATTTTCAAACGCTTGTTTAAAACTATATAAATCGACTAGAATCATCGATCGAAAATAAAAGTGAGTTAACTCTTATGCCTTATGCAATCTTATAATGTGATTAAATTCATATTACCATAATTTATTGTTGATAGTATAAATTGATTGTTGGATGCTATAAATAATTATTATTTGTTTATTCTGTTGACAGATGTTATTTATATTTACGTCATTTAGATGAATTAAATCAAAGTCTATTTCATTTGGATTATTTAGATATTATTAAGAGTTGTGATGCAGCGAAAAACAGGTTGAAGGGATCCAACTAGATTCCTCAAATATTTTGTTGGTATTTGATTTCATCTTATTCATATATGAACGGTTTGACCCCGGTAACGTTAAAACCTGTTTGGATGTTGATTGTTGAATTGAAATCCAATGTTGTTGTGATTTTAATCAATAAGCATTATTGATTAAGTGATTAGCAACAAATGGTCTAAAAACCATATTTTGGGACGCTGATTCGCCATCTGGCAAATCGACGTATTTAAAGTTATAAATTTTATTTTTATAACTGAAACAAAGTTTTAAGTTATATTTTTAAATAAATAGAAGTTTATAAATAAATCGATATTTATAAATAAGTTTTTGTAAAGGGATTTTAAATAGATTTATTTAGCAAATTCTTATGTTTTAAAAGGTTTTATAAGCAAATAAGTCAAGATTTGACCTAAGGGTTAATATTTTGGAATAATTATTTTTAAGAAAACTATTGAGTGAGATTATGTTAAATTAATTATATTATTAATTAATTTAAGAGAAAGGATTTGTGAAAATAAGTTAATAAGTTAACTAATGTTCTCAAGTTGACTAAGTCAGCTATTTAAAGCTGAAATAAGTCAATTAATCTAAAAATAATAGTTTTGACAAATAGTTGTCTAAACTTAACAAATGATTACGAAAATTAATTAATTTTTCCAATTACGGTATTTAAGGTAATTACAGAATTTTATTATTAAATAAAGTTGAGTTTTGTTTTAATTGCATTTATAAGAGATTAACTATTTTATTTTCGATTAATAAAGAAGTAAATTGCTTTTACTTCAGTTATTGATGAAGTTGATTAATATTTTAATTAGTAATAATTCAATGATTACCTTTTTAAATGAAATTCATTTAAGAAAGAAAAGATGGTATTATTTTGTGGTGGGAAAGATGATAGAAATAATTTATTATTTCCATAAAAGAAATAATATTTCAACTTTATGTACAAGTGTTAAGAAATATAAAAAAGGAGATTTTGAGAATATACCTATTATAAAGAAATAAGTATTGGTCACTGTTTTCAAAATAAAGAAAACTAGATAGATTTGAGATAAGTATATAAAATCAATTTTTAAGAATCGATAAATAGTTTTAATGAATGGTTTTTACATAAAAAGGGCCTGAGATGCTGATATACTTATATGTACTATTTGATTTTATAGTTAAAGAACCGATTATCAAATAAATATCCCTTTTCACTTTTGACGAGTTTGTTCGAAAAGACTGGGAAGGGAACTGGACCGAAAACCACTTCGAACCAACTTTACATTCGAAACTAACTTGCAAATATGGTTATGCAATTTAAATATTTGAAGGTCGTGGATTGTCAAATGCTGAAGAACTACTAGTTAAATTTCTCTAGCTAACTACTAGAGATATTTCGATGGTGATTCTGTCGTGAATGAAATCTTTGGATTGCAAGGACTACTCACTACCGAGTCTTAGGGTGATTCCTATACAGGATGCGGTAGGTGAATGCCATCAGTTCATCCTGTTCCTGGATGACTTGTATGGACGAATGTCTGACAGAGTATTTCCCGAAAATCACGTAAGTTGATTTTATGAAAATACTAAGTTTGGTGGTGAAAAGGGAAACTTCTTTTAGATTAACACCAAAAGTATTTATGTAGATGTCAATTAGTGGTTTGATGGATTTGACAATAGGGTATTCAAAGTTGGATGTGATGTTCTGAAAAGGTAATCATAACGTCAAGCCTCATCAACTGGGAAGTGACAAAAATCAGATAGGAAGCATGGCTTATTGTCACCAACTAGAGAAAATTCATTTGTTTCTTCTATCTCTTTTGTATCTTATGGGAAATGGTGGTTGGCCAACTGTAACACCCTGAATTTTCGATGACTATTATAAGAACGAATTTAAGAATACTTAATTATTAAAGTGAGAATTAAGGGTAACGTGTTACGCCATTGCATTTGTCTCGAAATTCTGCTTGGAATAGAGTCCAAGTTTTCATAAATCGGACTTCGTATGAGGAAGTTATGGCCCTCAAAAGTTTCAGTAATTTAAATAAATTAATAAGTTCAGATTAAAATTCAAAATTCAAAATTCAAACGAGGAAGCGGGCTGGGAGGAATTTCTCCCGCTTCAGGCCAGGTCGACCAAGGGGTCGACCACCCCTATACAGGTCGATCTGGGGGTCGACCTACCCTCCGGGGTAGATCTGGACTATGACGATTCTGACTTGTTGCCGAGTCTTTGCTGACCTGTTGCTGAGTCATTAGGGCATAGGTGGTAATTCTGGGTAACTCTATCTAGTCTGGACGGTTGTGATTGCTCCTATGATAATCTAACGGCTTATGTTGATTTAAACTTCTATATAAGCACGCATAGACTCAAGCCCTAAATCTAAACTAAATTAGTCTCTTGGCCTCCATGTTGCTGCTAGAATTGTTCTTCTTCTTAAAGCATACAAATTGCAAGTCAGAATTCTAATACAAACGACGAACAAATTATTCTCTTCTCTAATCCGTCTTTGTGAGTACAATTTCTTTCACAAAACAATTAATAAATTAATTATGATGAGTTATAATTTGGTTTATGAGAACATGTCTGTTGAATCATGTAATGTTACTTAACTTTGTTATTGTCTGTTGGTGAACATATGACAGTTTTGTTAACTTATGATGGTAGATCTATTTCATATGTCCAATCACATATGTTTAACTTGATTCATTTTATGACATCAGTTTATATGCAAGTTTGGGATGTAAATCATATGCTAGTTTGTATGTGAATCTTATGCAAGTCTGTATGCGAATTATACGCAAGTTTTTATGTGAATCAAGTATATACATATGCCAGTTTATATGCAAAACATGTGATATTAGTTTATATGTTTAAATTCATATGCAAGTTTGTAGGAAACCATATGTAAGTTTGGGTGAAAACTATATCCACATATGCAAGTTTAGGTGAAAATCCATATATGCAAGTTTAGGTGAAACCCATAATCATATATGCAAGTTCACAATTTCATGTTAAGATCTATATTTAGATCCATTGTAGTTTATGCAAATTTATGTTCTATATGTCTGTTGTCTATGCAAGTTATTGGCTATGCAAACTTATGAGTTAGATCTATTTTATGTGTTATGCAAGTTGCGATGTTTCTTTTCTTTTTATGAGTTAGACTATTTGCGAGTCTAACATATTTCATATTAAAACATACGAATAGCGTAGGGACATTGGGAAAATATTAATTATGCAAATTGTGAATTGGCATAAAATGGCTTTAAAGGCATATAATTAATTTGAGACACTAATTGGTATAATTTATATACCTGAAAAGTATGGACATAATTTAGCTGAAATTATGGACATAGATTAATTTGGAAATTATTGACAATTTGAATAGGGAAAATTAATTAATATTGGGGTGAAATAATTATGTGTAATAATAAACACCTATGACACGAGGATAGACTTGTTTGTGGTATAAGACTACCCGGACCCGCCCGGCAAATCCAGCAACCACAAACAGTAGTCTAATGTGGAAGGTCGAAGGCATAAATTAAATGCGTAACAGTTGTAAAGACACAAGGTTAGACTCGTTTGCGGTATAAGACTGCCCGGACTCGCCCGGCAAATCCAGCAACCGCAAACGGTAGTCTAATGTGGGAGGTCTTACAAGGTAATGGTTATAATGAATTAAGTATCACTTAACAAAGATAAACATGTGGTAGGACATGGGGGTTAATTGGGTGACATGTGAAATAAATTAGAAACACTTAACCGAATTTAAACATGTAAGGAGACATGAATAAGAAGGGGTTAAGTGGGAAATCTTAGTGGGGACCAAGCATAGGTGGAAAGCTTGTGTCAAGCATGAGGGACCCTTTTCAAACCAGTAACCCATTAAGTATCTTTGTGAGCTCGAGTTAGACCGAGGATGAGACACTCTTACTGGGTTTGATTGTAAGAGATCAAAACGGGTTAACGGTGGCAACGCAAGTCCAACGGGGTCATGTGCGTGCGTGGGCCCGGGATGGTAGGTAAGACGTTGTTGCATCGTGTAGGTATAAGTCGTGCATCTTTAGTGGTATCGGGTTGCCACTTTGGGAAGTGTTACACCTCACTATGGGACCAGCACGGGTATCTACGAGTTAGGGAGTCGATCGAATGGGGAAGGTAGTGGGTAAGAATAGCGGAGATAGAAGCAGGCGGCACCTATGAAGACAGCTAGGAGTCAAACTACCATATTATGAATAAATGTGGTAATTAGAATGGGAGGGTAGTGGGTACAACCAGTGGAGATAGGAGCAGGCGGCACCTGTGAAGATAGCTAGGGGTACACGAAACAACCATTATTATAATTTTGTTCAGTAGGCGGGATCAACGTTATCTTATTCCTCTTGTTTACTTTGTCATGCCCATTTGTTTCACAGTCATTTACCAGTTTATGCCTTATCCTAATTATTTTAATAACTATATTTTAGAAGTTATTGGACTCTCCAGATTTTATGTCTGAACCCCTTTGTTTTTGCCTCTTTTCTCCCTTCCCCCCCCTCCAGGTTCTCAAGGTGGGACTACTGCTAGTGGAGCTTGATTTAAATCTCCTTCCCTCACTTTTGAAGTGCTTGGATTGCTGAAAGTAAATTCAGCTTATCTCTTTTATGGCTACTTATGTTGGGGTTATGCTTTTTTACTTTATGTACTCATAAAACAATTTGTCAAGATGGATATTAAGTGTACCTAGTTTTATTGTTGGTTTTTGATGCTGTAGTAACCAAACTATTTATTTGCTGCAATAAAAGTTGTTTTAAAATTTTCAAGTACCAAAATATGCATCTGTCTTGTTATATTCTGTTCTATACACCAATAATACTCCATGAAATTTAATGCATTCCCTTTGAGAGTAACATTAATGGACGTGGGGTGTTACACGTGGTATCAGAGCTGAAGGTTAACAGAACAGATAAGAGATTTTGAAAAACTGTTTTTTTTCAAAAGCATTTTATAAAGAAATACTTTCAAAAATAGGTTTTAAGGAGAGTGTTTTTAAGAGAAAAGTTTATTTTGAAAAACATAAACCCCAAGGGCCATATATCTTTCCTTCGATTCTCCGTTTTGAATCTCTTCCTCTTTCCTTTTTGAATTTCTTGCTCCACGTATAGACGGTTTTTCTAAGATATGTAAGAACTTCCGTATGATGGACGGAAAACCGCTTCATGGGACTGGGACGTTTGTCAAAGCTAGAAGGAAGTGGAGGATTTGTTGGTACCTTTAAGATAGACGATGGGAGGAAGGTTCAATTAGCTGCTTGGTTAATAAAGGACAAAGCCTCGTTTTGGTGGGAGGTCACGAATGGAGAGCGTCCAGTGGAGACTTGGATGGATTTCAGGCATAGGTTCAAGATGAAATTTCTCTCACGGCCAGAAGAGAATTTATACATGGAGAGGTTCTTGGCGTTGAAGCAGGGGAATTTATCAGTAAAGGAGTACGTCAACAAGTTCAATCAGTTGGCGAGATTTGGCTTAGACTTGGTGAACACACTGAAAAGAAGGCCCTGAGATTCATTAAAGGTTTGAATGAGCCGCTACATGGGTTGGCTATGACCCACATTCCTATGGGGGCTACCTTTGAGAAACTGGTTGACATGGCGCTTATGCATGAAGAGGAGAAAGGCGCTAATGTTAATAAGGCACCGGAAAAGAAAGGGGATCAAAAGAAGTCACAGCAGCAACCTATGAAAGGTGGTAAGGATAACAATAGCAAAGGAAATAAAAGTTGCTATAATTGTGGAACACCAGGCCATCTGAGCAAGGACTGTAGGAAGAAGAACAAGAAGAAGACTGGCTGTTTCAACTGTGGTAAGGCAGGACATCTGATTAAAGACTGCCCAAGAAGACAAGGGCAAGGGAAGAGGACAGGGTCTACTTCTGGAGGGCAGGTTCAGGCTCTCGTGGCACTAGGGCAGGCAAGAGGGCAGGTTCATGCTCTCATGGCTCCAGGACAGGAGAGAGGTAGAAACATTTCTATTGAAAGTTTGGTTTTTCTGTTTGATCGTCCTGTTCGTACTTTGTTTGATTCTGGCACTTTACACTCGTTTGTATCTGCTTCGTTAGTTGAAACACTGCACCTAAATACTAGTCTAGTTACGGATCCCATAGTAGTCTCAAATCCTATTAGTGGTTCGGCTCATCTTTCGATGATCTATCGGGATTTGAGAGTGTCTATCTTGGGCGTTGGGTATGAATGCAATGCCTTCGTTCTTGGCTTCATGGGCTACGGCTTGATTCTAGGCATGGATTGGCTAGCCAGATACGGTGCCAACCTAGACTGTGAAAGAAGGGTAGTTAAATTTTTGACTCGTTGTGGAAAGACCCTTGATATTTCTTGTGACCCTAGAGGTTCGGTGATGCTTAGCTACCTAGAATCTATTGACGCGTCCAACGATGATTTGGAATCTGTTCTTGTGGTCCGTGAATATGGTAACGTCTTCGATGAAGTTCGGGGTTTACCCCCGAGGCGCGAGATAGACTTTCGTATATACCTAGTCGATAATGCAAAGCCAGTTGCATTACCAGTGCGCCACATGGCTCCGAGGGAGAGAAGAGAACTCATTAAGCAAGTGAAAGAGTTGCTGGAGAAAGGGATCATAAGAAGAAGCATTTCAGAATGGGGTGCTCCAGTTGCTTTTGCTACAAAGGCTGATAGTTCACTTGGATTGTGCGTGGACTATAGAGAGCTGAATAAGCTCACGAAGAAGAACAGACACCCATTGCCGAGGATAGACGATTTGTTCGATCAGTTGGTTGTTGCTTCGGCTTTCTCGTAGTTGGATTTGGCTACAGGATTTCATCAGTTAAGAGTGGCTGAAGACAGCATAGATAAGACTGCATTTAGAACACCGGACGGTTTCTACGAGTGGCTCGTCATACCTTTCGGTTTGATGAATACACCTGCATATTTCGTTGACTTATTGAGTAAGGTGTACAGGGAGTTTCTAAACAAGTTCAAGGTAGTCTTTGAGGATGATATCTCGATTTTCTCTAGAAGCAAGGAAGCATATGCCCTACTTCTTAGGGAAGTCTTAGAAACCCTTCGAGCACAAAAACTCGAAGCTAAGTTCTCCAAATGTCATTTTTGGAACAAGGAGGTAAGGTTCTTAGGACACATGGTCTCTAAGGAAGGAATAGCAGTGGATCCTGCAAAGGTGGTGGCAATCCAAGATTGGAAGGTTCCTAGAAAAGCAACGGAAGTAAGAAGTTTTCTGGGGTAGACGGGCTACTATAAGAAGTTCATTAAGGACTTTGCGAAGATATCAGCCCCAGTTTTGACTTTGCTAGATGGGAGTAAACCATTCACAATACATATATCGGTGCTTGCGAAACAGGGCTTGGAGCAGTTTTCGATTCAAGAGGAAAAGGTGATATGAAAAAGGCGGTAAGTACCAACATTGCTTATCGTCCACAGACGGAGGGACGGACAGGAAGGGGTGAATAGAATCCTTGAAGATCTTTTGAGGTTATGTATCCTAGATTTTGGAGGGACATGAGAGGAGGCAACTAGCTTAGTGATGTTCATTACATGTTTCACGTATCGCATTTGCGGAAGTGTTACAAGATACCACGGAAGTAGTGGAGCTGAGCATGCTTAGGGAAGTGGAAGTAGAGTGAGATGCCACGATCTCTTACATGCATCCTTGGGTCGGAGGCATAAAAGCTATGCAACAGAGAGGTCAAGTTGGTCAGAGTGCAATGGGGAGATGATCAAGGAGTGACGCTGAGGAAGACACGACTTGGGAAACTGAGAGGAAAATACACGCAACCTACCCTTTTCTTTTTTAGGGTACCTCCTTGATCTCTTTTTCCATAAGTTTATTCATGCTTATATCTATCTTTTAGATATATCTCCTCGGTCCTACTCTTTATCCTTAGGTAGAAACCAATGGATGTAAACATGTATTTGAAACATTTTACGATTGATGGTTGCGAATGGTTGCAAGTGGTTGCTAGTGGTTACTCGTGGATGCATGTACACGCACATTAGGCACTAAATCGGCTCAATCACTTTCATATTGCATATAAATGTGTGTGCATATTTAAATTAATGGATGTGTAAAGGTTGTGTTATCATATGGATGCTGCATTTTGATGAATGATTTTATACACATGTAGAAGTAATATATATCGTTAGGACTCTTTTGCATGCATAATGGACGCATGGCACTATCATGATTTGCATTAAGGAGGTCAACTGAATCAGTGGACCGCCTGATTTTGCATTGGATAAGGATCATATACACTCACTTTTTGCATATATTCATACGGCATTATAAATCTTGTAAGGACAATGGATGCCTGTGTCTGATGGTAGAGTAGATGGATGTTTGGATGTTAGGATATACATTCTCCTTAACTTGGAGATTTCGGGGGCGAAATCCTTTAAGAAGGGGAGAATGTAACACCCTGAATTTTCTATGACTATTATTAGAATGAATTTAAGGATACTTAATTGTTACAATGAGAATTAAGGGAAACGGGTTACGCCATTGCGTTCGTCTCGAAATTCTGCTTGGAATAGAGTCCAAGTTTTTGTAAATTGGACTTCGTATGAGAAAGTTATGGCCCTCAGAAGTTTCAGTAATTTAAATAAATTAAAAGCAGTTCGGATTAAAATTCAAAATTCAAACGAGGAAGCATGCTGGGCGGGATTTCTCCCGCCCCAGGCCAGGTCAACCAGGGGATCGACCAGGGGGTCGACCTCCCCTATACAGGTCGACCTGGGGGTCGACCTACCCACCGGGGTAGATCTGGTGTGACGATTCTAACTTGTTGCTGAGTCTTTCCTGACCTGTTGCTGAGTCACTAGGGCATAGGTGGCAATTCTGGATAACTCTATCTAGTCTGGACGGTTTTGATTGCTCTTATGATAACACTTATGTTGATTTAAACTTCTATATAAGCACGCATAGACTCAAGCCCTAAACCTAAACTAAATTAGTCTCTTGGCCTCCATGCTACTGCTAGAATAGTTCTTCTTCTTAAAGCATAGGAATTGCAAGTCAAAATTCTAATACAAATGACGAACGAATTATTCTCTTCTCTAATCCGTCTTTGTGAGTACAATTTCTTTCACAAAATAGTTAATAAACTAATTATGATGTGTTATAATTTGGTTTATGAGAACATGTCTATTGAATCATGTGATGTTACTTAACTTTGTTACCGTCTGTTGGTGAACATATGACAGTTTTGTTAACTTATGTTGGTAGATCTATTTCTTATGTCCAAGCACATATGTTTAACTTGATTCATTTTATGACAACAGTTTATATGCAAGTTTGGGATGTAAATCATATTCTAGTTTGTATGTGAATCTTATGCAAGTCTGTTTTTACATATGCTAGTTGTATGTGAATCTTATGCAAGTCTATATGCGAATTATACACAAGTTTTTATGTGAATCAAGTATATACATATGCTAGTTTATATGCAAAACATGTGATATTAGTTTAAATGTTTAAATTCATATGCAAGTTTGTAGGAATCCAAATGCATGTTTGGGTGAAAACTATATCCACATATGCAAGTTTAGGTGAAAACCATATTCCATATATGCAGGTTTAGGTGAAACCCATATTCATATATGCAAGTTCACAATTTCATGTTTAGATCTATATTTAGATCCATGGTAGTTTATGCAAATGTATGTTCTATATGTTCGTTGCCTATGCAATTTATATGCTATGCAAACTTATGTTATAATTCTTATTCGCAAGTTAGATCTATTTTATGTGTTATGCAAGTTGTTACGTTTCTTTTCTTTTTATGAGTTAGACTATTTGCGAGTCTAACATATTTCATATTAAAATGTACGAATAGCGTGGGGACACTGGAAAAATATTAATTATGCAAATTGTGAATTGGCATAAAATGGCTTTAAAGGCATATAATTAATTTGAGACACTAATTGGTATAATTTATATACCTGAAAAGTATGGACATAATTTATGTGACAATTATGGACATAGATTAATTTGGAAATTATTGACAATTTGAATAGGGATAATTATATCATATTCGGGTGAAATAATTATGTGTAATAATAAATGCCTAAGACACGAGGTTAGACTCGTTTGCGGTATAAGACTGCCCGGACCCACCCGGCAAATCCAGCAACCACAAACGATAGTCTAATGTGGGAGGTCAAAGGCATAATTAAATGCGTAACAATTGTAAAGACATGAGGTTAGACTCGTTTGCGGTATACGACTTCCTGGACCCGCCCGACTAATCCAGCAACCGCAAACGGTAGCCTAACGTGGGAGGTCTTACAAGGTTACGGTTATAATGAATTAAGTAACACTTAACAAAGATAAACATGTGGTAGGACATGGGGGTTAAGTGGGTGACATGTGAAATACGATTGGAAACACTTAACCAAATTTAAACATTTAAGGAGACATGAGTAAGAAGGGGTTAAGTGGGAAATCTTAGTGGGGACCAAGCATAGGTGGAAAGCTTGTGTCAAGCATGGGGGACCCTTTTCAAACCAGTAACCCCATTAAGTATCTTTCTGAGCTCGAGTTAGATCGATGACGGGACACGCTTACTGGGTTTGATTGTAAGAGGTCAAAACGGGTTAACGGTGGCAACGCAAGTCCAACGGGGTCATGTGCATGCGTGGGCCCGGGCTGGTAGGTAAGACGTTGTTGCATCGTGTAGGTATAAGCCATGCATCTTTAGTGGTATCGGGTTGCCACTTTGGGGAGTGATACACCTCACAGTGGGACCAGCACGGGTATCTATGTGTTAGGGAGCCGATCGAATGGGGAAGGTAGTGGGTACGACTAGTGGAGATAGGAGCAGGCGGCACCTATGAAGACAGCTAGGAGTCCAACTACCATATTATGAATAAATGTTGTAATTAGATTGGGAGGGTAGTGGGTACAACTAGTGGAGATAGGATCTGGCGGCACCTATAAAGACAGCTAGGGGCACACGAAACTACCATTATTATTATTTTGTTCAGTAGGCGGGATCAACTTTTAGGGTGACTAGTATTGGTGCAGTATAGTAATTATCCTATAGTGTTAGAGGCACAAATTAACGTTATCTTATTCCTCTTGTTTGCTTTGTCATACCCATTTGTTTCATAGTCATTCCTTATTTTATCAGTTTATGCCTTATCCTAATTACTTTAATAATTATAATGTTAAAGTTATTGGACTCGCCAGACTTTATGTCTGACCCCCTTTGTTTTCGACTCTTTTCTTCCATTCGCCCCCCCCCCCCCCCAGTTTCTCGGGGTGGGACTAATGCTAGTGTAGCTTGATTTGGATATCCTTCTCTCTATTTTTGAAGTGCTTGGATTGCTGAAAGTAAAGTTCAGCTTATCTCTTTTACGGCTACTTATGTTAGGTTTATGCTTTTTACTTTATGTACTCAGAAAACAATTTGTCAAGATGGATATTAAGTGTACTTGGTTTTATTGTTGGTTTTGATGCTATTGTAACCAAACTATTTCTCCACTGCAATAAAAGTTGTTTTAAAATTTTCAAGTACCATTATATGTATCTGTCTTGTTATATTCTGTTCTATACACCAATAATACTCCATGAAAGTTAATGCATTCCCTTTGAGAGTGACATTAATGGACGTGGGGTGTTACACCAACAGTGGGTGACAATATATTCGGCACACTCAAGTTGAATGAGTGGTCGGTAATGTGTAGCCGGGTTGCAAGATGTTCTTGTTGAACCCCAGTGTTTCCTCTCTAGAGAACACTGATTGGGAGGTGGTCCCATACCTTATCATGTTGGAAATGCAAACTCCAATACGAGCTGTATGTTTTTAGTTGTAAACCAACTATGTTAGAAAGTGAGATGCAAGCTTTCCAGCTATATTCCTATTTATTTGTGGCTTGATAGACTCTATTATAATATCGTTGGATTTTGATATAAAAAGTGATTTTGGTTATCGTAACATAAAAACATGTGTCATGTTTATGTGTGATTGTGTCTTACGAGAGTTCCATTCTTTTAAAGGATTTTATAAAGTTAAGTAAGTTGTTTGCAGTATGAATTTATCACTGAAAGTATTCTAGACTGATCCGGGTTGATCTTGCTTTACTTCAAAATGTGCTCGGCTCAAACTGAGCATATTTCCAGGTTAGGTTACTTAGAGCTTCAGAGGAGAAGACGGATTCGAGACGTATTCTCATTTCTTCGGGTATAAATTTACTTCTATTATGTGTGTTGTATTGACCTGATGTGTACTCTAATATTGTAATCATATATATATTTTATAGTTTTCTTTTAAGCAAAGAGTTTTTGGTATATTATAATTTTTTCGTTCCACTGTGAGATTTTGTTCTACTTTGATTCTGTAAATGTTGATATTACTATTATTCTTCTTCAATTATAACCCTTCTTTCTTTCTACTTCTCACACTCTAATTTCTTTCCATTAACAATCTAGGTTTACGATAATTGAGTTTTGGAAAATGAATACATGAAAATGTATTATTGTTGTAATTCGAGCCTCGAATTTCTTACCGGGTCGTTACAGTGGTATCAGAGCATAAGGTTTAGTAATGACCTTGACTCTGTGGCATAACTCAATAGATATGGTGTTAGTAATTATTTTTATATTATTTTTAATTGAATAAATATAAGGTATCAGAGCGCGCATTTCTAATTGAATATAAAATTATTTTTATATTATTTTTGCCCAGTATATTTTGTAAAGAAGGGGAAAGAAATATTTTTCCAAAATTATTATAATATTTGTAATTTACCAAATACACCAATGTTGATTAGAATGGAATTTAACTTGGATTACGAAGTGGAGTAGTTTAGCCAAAAGGAGATTTAAAATTTGAAATGTGTAAATGAGAATTTTAAATATTTAAATTAACTTACGTCGTCAAATGGGTTGCATGAGTATAGATTTAAAGGTGAATAAACTTGATTAAGAACCAATCTAGAATGAATGACTTCAAGTTATTGAATCTGAATGGAATATAAAAGAATAGATTTATATATCCAAAATGGATTACTATGAAATTGGATATAAATAAATTTTATAATAAACTGAACAGTATATAAAATAGATTGAAGTGAATAATCTGAATGTTTGAACCTACATTGCATAATTTTGGAACTAATGAGTTTCATCTGAGTTAAAACAGATGTAGGGGCTGACTCATCTTTGAACGAATTCAATCGAGTTCTGGAGTTAAATGTATCAAGTTTGGCTATAGCTGCATACTAATTGACCGAGCTCGCATACAGCTTATCACTTAATAACGCTCGTATAAGGTACACCTACGCAAAGTACAAAATTGATATATGAATTGAGTTTTTCTGATAGTGCGGGTCGATGTATATGTTTTTATCTCTCTTGTTATATTGCGAAAGTCCCTCCGTACAGAAGAGACTGCTGAAATTTTCCAAAAAATTAAAGTGTTTGAAATTTTTTGTTAATAGAAAAGAAATAGTTTTTCAATTAAAACTAATTAGATAAAATTGGAACTAAAAGTTTAGAAAGTAGAATGGAAGATTTTAACTAAATGGATTTGTTAAAGTTAATGGGGTTAGCATTTTTTCCACCTTAGTAATTTCGCGGATGAAATTCCTTTAACATGGGGGGAATATAATGCCCTCGATTTTTACCATTAAGATTAAACATTAAAATTTGTTTTAAATGTTGATTTGGGAATTTAAAACAATCGAATTATACATTTTTAAGTATTAATCCAATTTCAATAAAAAATAATAATTTCGAAACAGTCGAAATAAATTGGATTTTTATTAGAGTATGAATTGGACAATATAAAAGGATTTAATTAAGTTCAGTTTTGAATTGTAATAAGGAATTTATTAATAAAACGATGTTTGAAGGTGTAAATTTAATTTAATTAAAAACGAGCTTGCAACGTCGCAGTAGTTCGTAATTTTACGTTTTTAACTTCAAATGAATGTATAAGATCCAAAATAAGTCGGAATTATTTGAAACAAGAATCGTCCGGATCAATTGGATTATAATTTTCTAATGAAAGAGAAAAATCAAGATTTCACCTTGCAGATTTTGAGTTGTATCCAATTCAAATTTTCCGAAAGTCGTTATAGAATCATTTATAAACCATAACGATTTATGAAATAAAATAAAGGGATTTCTAGAAGATTGAATACCGTTTGAACTTGGAATTTAAGGTGATTAGTTTATTCTAAAGCTATATAATATTATTTTTTTATGAAAATTGGTACGCTTATTAACTTATAAGAAAAGTACTTAGCTAGGTTAGTACTCTAAAAAGGTTTAAAAATAAACAGAAAGAAAAACTAAATATGACATGTAACAACCCGCTATTTTTAACGATTAAAATTCCGATTTAAATCGTATTTTTATTTAAAAAAAATTCAATAGTTTTTCATAATGGAAATTTGAAATTTAAAATACGTATAGTGAAACCTAGCAGCTGTGAAAATTTCGTCGAAAAATTTGAATGTTGTCGGTCGCGCAAATTTTTCAGTGCAAAGCTGCGCATAACAGTTCAAATTTTAGTGATTTTGAAATCTCTCCAAAACCAGTTCGGACAAACACGAAAAATATTCTATTCATTGTCAGTAATCCAACGGCGAAATTCGTTTTGCGAAAATCGGACGTTTTGACCTTCGTTTCTCATTTGCATTTCTACGTTAAAGGGGTCCGTAACGAATTTTTGAACGGAGCATGCAAACACTGTAAATTATATACCGTTGTGTCCATCTCGTCGTGCTGATTACCGAAATATATTCATTTGTCAGTTTCGGTGCTCGGTTTACGCTGAAATTGTGAAAAAGCTGGCACAATTCATTTTTAAAACAAAGTCATTTGAGTTCGATGTGTCCCTTTTATGATCTTACTTATTTTTCTAGTCATTTTTGGATCTGCAAACCTAGCTCGAAAGGGTGCTAATGCCAATAGACAATTTTTTTCTCAAAACCATGCATGTCATCATGTCATGAATAAAGGACACAAAATGCATGTTATTGTTTTCTTTTTTCCATTTCTAAAGCATACATGACATGCTCCTTACTTTCTATGCATGCACGTTACTTTTCATGTCTGTAGCAATTGTCTTCTCTTCCCTCATATTCTTTCACTTCATCATTTAATGCATGTACAAATTTTCTCCGCCACCCACGTGTTCTCTGCAAACCCACGTCTTCAATGAATGTTGCATGTCCCTTTTTTTGTGTGCTAAGTATTAGCCTCCTGCATTTATATCTCGCATGGTTTCAAGAGGGAGCATTCATTATCCCCTTCTCGTGTTTTTAACATAGCAAGCTCCAACAAATGGAAATCCAACCTTCTCTTCCACTCTCCTTTTCTTTCTTTCCCCTGTTTCTTTTCCTCTACTCATTTACTCCATGTAACCATTTCCAACACATCCTTTTCTCTCCCTCCTTTTCTCTCCTCCCTACTGCAAATAAGAAGACACAACTTCTCTTATATACTTCAAATTCTCCACCCGACAGCCTTCATCCGCGCCTACCCCAAGCCCAGCTCCATCGACACCGAAGCCCATGCCTTGGTTGCCCCCTCCTCGCCTCACTTACAGCTCATCCGACCGAGTGCTCCCACCTTTCCCACGTCCATCTTTGCCAGCCTACTGGTGTGCGCCAACCGCTCCGAGCTCCACCATCTCGATAGCTCCCCGTCAGCTCGCGTGCCATTACCCTCGCCGAGCTTTCAACCACGCCAAAACCTGTCTGCTCATCCTTTCATCTCCGACTGCTTTCACCAGATCCGCCCGAACCCGCGTTGCCTTGTTTTCTCAGTCCAAGATACATGCAAATTTGCATGAGTATTTACTAGGTAGTGTTTTTATTTTATTTTGGGTGTGTGTATTTTATTTATTTATTTATGTTTTGTTTCTTGCTGGCGTCGTGAGTGTGTATGTGTGCGGGTGAGTAACGTGTTTTGTACAAATGTGTGTATGTAAACCGTTTTAATGCCTTGTGTCTATCTTGTGGTGTGAGTGATGATAATTTTGTGTGCTTTTGTTCTATTTTCGGTTATTGTTTATATATATGGGTTGGAAAATATTTCTTGTGTGTACTTTGTTATTGAGTGGGTTCTTATTTTTCTATGTTCTGTGCGAGCGAGTTTGAAAAGAATATATGATTTGTATATATGTTAATATGTGGATGGGTTTTGAAATTTTCTTGTTTTGAATATATATATATATATAATTTTGAAGTATTTTGTGTGTATGTGTTTTAAATATAAATTATATATATATATAAATATGGTTCATGTGTGTGTTTGCGTTGTATATATATGTACAATTTATATTTTACAGTTTTAGTGTGTGGGTGATTTTGAAATGTATACATATTATAAATTTATTGTGTGTTCACCTATATAGAAATGTTTATAAAATAAATTTTGAGTTTTTTTTTGTTGTTGAAGTGAATTTGGTGTTGAGTTCAAAATCCATTCCCAAAACCCAATAGCCATACCGATCCACTGAAAATTCCATTACCGCCTCATACAAAATAATATATATATATTGAGTGGTAGCTGTAATCGAATCCATTTTGAGTCGTGACTAAAAGTCGTCGTCTCATTCAACATCCATTCGTCTGTCGTCTACATTTCTATGCCACGAAAGGTGAGTTTTCTCACACTGCAAAAAATATTCACATTTTTGTGAAATTAAATTTTGTGATTGATTTGATTATTCGGTTGTTGGTTATTTTTTTAAATGGACATCTAAATTTAAATTGTTAGAAATTTAATTGACAGTTAGTTTATTTTTGAATTAAATTGCTAGTTAAACCCCGACATATATAATCAGTTACTATTGCAAATTGAACTGTTTTGGATGATGGTTTTGATGAGTGTTTATTTATGGATATATTGAACTATATTGATGTTGTTTATATTTTTATATCAATGTCATCACCTTAGATGTTATGGGCATCATCATAAACTGTCATTTCGAGTAAATTAAGAAATAGGTTGAAATGATATATACTTATGACATCTGACCTTTGGATTGAAATGATATATATCCATTCCCTGAAATTAAAAGTTAAAAAAAATTGAAATAACTGATCACTTGGCCATAGGATAGGGAATTATCATACGGACACCGGATTGGTTAAATCTATAAATTTTAGAATTTTTGAAACCGATTTAAATAAGTGATTATGTGTAAATAAAATAAATTGAAATTATATAAATTGAACTATACGTTCTAATTTAAATTTGAATTTGAAATGTTGAAATTGAATTATTTCAAAGGTTTAAATCTTTATTTAAACTTTGAAATTTAATTCAAATTAAAATGGTCTAAATTTGTTGTTTTGAAATTTGAACTAGAATTGAAATGGTCTAAATTTGTTGTTTTGAAATTTGAACTAGAATTGAAATGTTCTAAATTTTTTGTTTTGAAATTTGAACTAAAATTGAAATGATCTAAATTTGTTATTTTGAAATTTGAACTAAAATTGATTATAATTTGAAATTGAAGTATTTCAAAGGTTTAAATCCTTATTTAAACTTTGACACTAAATTCGAATTAAATGGCCTAAGTAAACATTATGAACTTGAACTTGAACTCGTATTTGATTTGAATCGAATAGGTTCAAATAATATTTTGAAATTGGAAGTTATCCTTTAAAATGGATTGTTCTCAAATAAATTTGATTTTGGGAATCGATTTGGACTGGATATTGGAAATCAATTTGGTTAGTTTTGAGTTTTGAACTTAGGTTCAGATTTACTGAAAATAGAAAGAAACAGTTGATTTGAAATTATTTCTATATAAACAAATTTATATATAAACTATTTTATGAAATTTATTCCTTTGATATATGGAGTGCTTTATATAAATTGTTTTTCAAAAACCTATTCTTTCTATATATAAGTAGTTTATGTTATAAAATATTTTAATATACATAAAACCATTTCCAACACTCAAACTGTTTTGATTCCAAGCTATTCCAAATCTCCCAAAATTATTTACAACTAATCAAAGTATATTTAAACCCCAAAACTATTTCAAACTTACAAACTGTTTTAGAAGTGAAAAGTGTTTACATTTAAATTTGTGATTTAAAAGTAAATATGATCATTTTGATGTTAAAATCAGAAATGAATTCAAAACTATTTTTGAAGTAAATCGAATAATTCGAATGAAATGCGGTTAATTGAAGTTATAACCAATTATTGAAACTGAAATTTATCTCAAAGTAAATATGAATTTTGAAAGTAAATATTGTTGTGATTAAAATAATATGATATTTTAAAGTGAAATTGATTTAGTTTAATATGATATTTTGATATCATAACGATTCACTTTTGTAATATAAAAGTACCAATCGGTGTGTAACATGATGTTTTAGTGTTAAAGAGACCGGGGGCTCTTATTGACATACTCTCTGTCAATGTTGGAACCACTTTAACAACTTTGTATGTGGTGGAGTTCTAGAAATGAAGTAGGATGAATTTGGAGGCGATTACTGGATTTAAAGAAAGTGAACGATAATGGTTGACCCCGACACTTGTGTCGATTTGAAATGAATAAAATAGAAGTCGTGCCAGACCAAATGAGGCTTGACTACCTCTTAGTGGACATCTGCTCTTCAATTTTTCCTGGGCCTCGGGTTCATACTATTTCTATTCAGTTATTGTTGTTTTGTTGGTGCGCACCCTCGATGGGAGGTATTTCCCTTTGATTCGATATGGCGCGGATGTCTACGGTGGGCCGTTAGGGGTAACCACCAGTCTGGATCAGGCAAACTGGTAGCGTACTACCTTGGGTATTGCCTCATGTGCCTTGTCATACGTTTATCCTTATGCGAGACAACTACGATTTTAATTTTGGCATAGGTCTATAGGGGACTCACTGGCTACCGACGTTTTACTGGTTGTGTTACAAGACCTGCATAGACCATGTGCTTATAAACTGTGTAAGGGTAATCAATGTAACCCCGCTTACGCTATTTTTCTGACAAGTATTTGTGAATAGACACTATTATAATAGCGAAATTATATTATATAGTATCTAGTTTAACGGATACTTAGGAGATGGAATTTCCCGTAAAATCTCTTGAGTTATGTGTGTGCATGTTCATATGATGTCAATTTGACGTAGATGAGAATATTTTTGCCTGATCCGAGCTTGTTTTATTTTCACGCTATTACGCTCGGGTCATACTTGAGTATTCCAGTTTCAAAGGTTATCTTCTGAAGGATGAAGACACAGGCGGTATACTATTATTACTGTCGTATTCCACTACTATTCTTTTGCATTACTCTGTATTATCAGTTATGTATATAAATGTATAACTCTGATAAATGTTGTAAAATGATCAAATGTTTATTTTAAACAGCTTCATGAACTGTTATTTGATTATTATATTTTGTTCATTCTGTTGCGAGATTCCGTGCTTGTTTTCTTCTTTCTTTCTAATTCTAAATTAATCCCCTTGATTATCTATATTTTTTACTATAATGGTTAAAGATGTAGATCGTCATTTAACAATCTGTAAATACGTACAGTTTTGAGTTAGACATGTGTGGATTATTGTCGATTCAAAAGGTGCGGGTTTCCGGGTCGTTACAGTTGGTATCAGAGCTTATGGTTTAGCAGTAAACCTTGGCTCTATTGGGATTTACTCATTAGAGATAGGGTTAGTAACACCCTAGAATGAGTTCTGAGTGTGTGTGTGTATATATATATATATATACGAGAGAGTGTACTTGTACTTCTGATATAAAAAATGGTTCTATATTGTGTTGTTTGGCTTATTGAGTTGAGTTCGGAGTTCTAGTCGATGCGTGTTGCTAGCGTTACCGAATGGGATTTCAAAACACTTGAATAAGGCATTCTAACACAATATTGTTTTCATATATATTTTATATATGTAAGATAAATAATTTTGAAATTTGATGGCAAATTAATACTTTTGACCTATTGACTATAAAAATAAATCGATCTTTTATTTATGATTTATAATTAACTGTAAACCAAATAAATTTAAATGGAGAATTTGAGATATTTAAATCCAATTGGTTTTAAATGATTTTCGAGACTTTAAAAAAAAATATATAGTGGTAGTATTTAGAAGTATTTTCCATAGATTTCATTTTAAAAGTAATTTTAAAGTGAAATTGGTTCAGTACTCCACTTCGGTCGATGGAAGATAAATTTCGATGAGTGTGGCCACATCACCGACTTTCATTTTCGAGTTCCTAAGTAGGGGAGAACCTTTTGTAGCTTTGCTACATATTTTCTTGAAAATAGTTCTAAACTAAAATTTAAGTACGTTTTGTTATACAAAATATATATTGTATATAGCATTTCAAATGATTTGAAAGAAACTAGGTATTCAAAATTCTGAAGTCTTTGTATAAACTTGGATATTTTAACTTTTAAATATATGGAATGAGAAAGCAAAACTAATGTTTAAAAGAAACATGAATCCAAATCGTAACTCTCGGAAAAAAGAAGAAGATAATATGAATTAAAACCAAATTGAAATTGTTAAATGTTCTTATTTGATAAAATTGAATCGGATTAAAGTGTAAAATACTTAATGGCATCCGATAACTTACCTAAAAATAAATAAATAAATTTTTAAAAAGTTAATTGTACATGAATATGCCATGAAAATACTAATGTAACTTAAGTAATGAAAACACTTCAAAGTGAAATTTGAATCATGGAAATGTTATAAATAGGAGTCAAATTGTTATAATATGATACAAATTTGTTAATATTTTAAAAGCGATTAATAAAATAAAAAGGAATATTAATAATGGACAATAGTATTTAAGCATATGCAATAACAACTTACGAGAAAGAATTTTTTTTCTTCGAACCATATTTTTGTATATTATTGTAAAATATAACGAAAATTGCAAAGGATTGGTAATAACTAAAATTGTAACCTTCTGAGATAATTGTAAACTTGAATAGAATTGTATCAAAAAGGAAACGAGTCTTAAGTAATGTATAAACTTAAGAAATTATGTAACAAGGCATTTCATAGTAATAAATTTATAAAGTAACATAAATAACAGAGGAACTAAAGTCTATAAGTTGTGAAATAATGTGAATTAACAATAAATTACAAATTTGGTTGGTAATGGATAAAGGAAAATGAATTCAAGCAATGAATTATGAGATGGTTATAAAAGATATTTGCATATATAGGTAAAAATAAAACATAACCAAAAGAAAAAAAAAGATAAATGAGTTAACTAAACCATGTAAGCAAATTGGACGAGAAACAATTTAATGCGAATACATTAAACATAAAAATATATGTGAACCAATCAAACGAAAATTTTATGGGTATGAATAAACTATATAAATTTGATTGATGTATGTTATTATGTTGCATTTGCTATGTTCATGTGTGTTGTTGTTGCATTTTGATGTATGCATGGATGTTGTCTCAAGCACGTGATTCACATATCATTGTTATTGAGTAATTGGTAGGTACAGAATGTGCTTGATTTAATTTGGAAGCTTGCGCACGTTTATCGTTTTGCTTTCGTATATAAGCGAACTCACTTATATACAAATAAAATAAAAGGTACCCTTACACAAAGGTATAAATAGGATGCGTATATTGATATCTATTGGGTTGTCCGGCCATGAGAGCCGATGTATAAATTTTATCTTTACTGGCGTATTACCAAAGTCCCTCCGTACAAAGGAGGTGCTGCCGAATTTTTTTTTTGTGATTTCGGGCGTTAGTAATTTTTTGGAGACTTTAAAATTCAAAACTTACAAATTTTGTTTTTTTTTTGTTTGTTTTTTTGTAAATTACTTTGGGGTAAGTATATATATGTGCTTACTACCATGCTTCGTTCCTTTTCGGGGACGAAAAGTTTTAAGTGTGGGAGATTGTAACAACCCGCTATTTTTAATGATTAAAATTCCGATTTAAATCGTATTTTTATTTAAAAAAAATTCAGTAGTTTTTCATAATGGAAATTTGAAATTTGAAATACGTATAGTGAAATCTAGCAGCTGTGAAAATTTCGTCGGAAAATTTGAATGTTGTCGGTCGTGCAAATTTTTCAGTGCAAAGCTGCGCATAACAGTTCAAATTTTAGTGATTTTAAAATCTCTCCAAAACCAGTTCGGACAAACACGAAAAATATTCTATTCGTTGTCAGTAATCCAACGGCGAAATTCATTTTGCGAAAACCGGACGTTTTGACCTTCATTTCTCATCCGCATTTCTACGTTAAAGGGGTCCGTAACGAATTTTTGAACGGAGCATGCAGACACTGCAAATTATATACCGTTGTGTCCATCTCGTCGCGCTGATTATCGAAATATATTCATTTGTCAGTTTTGGTGCTCGGTTTGCGCTGAAATTGTGAAAAAGCTTGCACAGTTCATTTTTAAAACAAAGTCATTTGAGTTCGATGTGTCCCTTTTATGATCTTACTTATTTTTCTAGTCATTTTTAGATCTACAAACCTAGCTCGAAAGGGTGCTAATGCCAATAGACAATTTTTTTCTCAAAACCATGCATGTCATCATGTCATGAATAAAGGACACAAAATGCATGTTATTGTTTTCTTTTTTCCATTTCTAAAGCATACATGACATGCTGCTTACTTTCTATGCATGCACGTTACTTTTCATGTCTTTAGCAATTGCCTTCTCTTCCCTCATACTCTTTCACTTCATCATTTAATGCATGTACAAATTTTCTCCGCCACCCACGTGTTCTCTGCAAACCCACGTCTTCAATGAATGCTGCATGTCCCTTTTTTTGTGTGCTAAGTATTAGCCTCCTGCATTTATATCTCGCATGGTTTCAAGAGGGAGCATTCATTATTCCCTTCTCATGTTTTTAACATAGCAAGCTCCAACAAATGGAAATCCAACCTTCTCTTCCACTCTCCTTTTCTTTCTTTCCCCTGTTTCTTTTCCTCTACTCATTTACTCCCTGTAACCATTTCCAACACGTCCTTTTCTCTCCCTCCTTTTCTCTCCTCCCTACTGCAAATAAGAAGACACAACTTCTCTTATATACTTCAAATTCTCCACCCGACAGCCTTCACCCGTGCCTACCCCAAGCCCAGCTCCATCGACACCGAAGCCCATGCCTTGGTTGCCCCCTCCTCGCCTCACTTACAGCTCATCCGACCGAGTGCTCCCACCTTTCCCACGTCCATCTTTGCCAGCCTACTGGTGTGCGCCAACCGCTCCGAGCTCCACCACCTCGATAGCTCCCCGTCAGCTCGTGTGCCATTACCCTCGCCGAGCCTTGAACCATGCCAAAACTTGTCTGCTCATCCTTTCATCTCTGATTGCTTTCACCGGATCCGCCCGAACCCGCGTTGCCTTGTTTTCTCAGTCCAGGATACATGCAAATTTGCATGAGTATTTACTAGGTAGTGTTTTTATTTTATTTTGGGTGTGTGTATTTTATTTATTTATTTATGTTTTGTTTCTTGCTGGCGTCGTGAGTGTGTATGTGTGCGGGTGAGTAATGTGTTTTGTACAAATGTGTGTATGTAAACCGTTTTAATGCCTTGTCTGTATTTTGTGGTGTGAGTGATGATAATTTTGTGTGCTTTTGTTCTATTTTCGGTTACTGTTTATATATATGGGTAGGAAAATATTTATTGTGTGTACTTTGTTATTGAGTGGGTTCTTATTTTTCTATGTTGTGTGCGAGCGAGTTTGAAAAGAATATATGATTTGTATATATGTTAATATGTGGATGGGTTTTGAAATTTTCTTGTTTTGAATATATATATATATAATTTTGAAGTATTTTGTGTGTATGTGTTTTAAATATAAATTATATATATATATATAAATATGGTTCATGTGTGTGTTTGCGTTGTATAGATATATACAATTTATATTTTATAGTTTTAGTGTGTGGGTGATTTTGAAATGTATACATATTATAAATTTATTGTGTGTTCACCTATATAGAAACGTTTATAAAATAAATTTTGAGTTTTTTTTGTTGTTCAACTGAATTTGGTGTTGAGTTCAAAATCCATTCCCAAAACTGTAACACCCCGCCTCCGCTAGGGTCACTTGCAAAGGAATGCACTAGCTTTAGAGGGGCATTATTGGTAAACATGCACAGAAATATCACAAGACAGAACATATAAAATAGCGGAAGTAAAATCGAACTTTCATAAACATCAATAATTAAGGTCTAAAGCCTTTTACATCAGAGTACATCAAAACCTGTCTTGCAATAGTAAAGAAGCATAAAGACTTTTTCATAAATTATTCCCTAAGTAAAAACAGTAAAGTAGCCATAGCCAAGAAAAGTCCAAGCAATCCATGATGACCTTCAAGCAGAAGAAGTTCGAACTAAACAACAATATTTCCTCCCTGTAACCTGGGGGGGAACGGAAGAAAAGAGGCGAAACAAAACGGGTCAGTCAAAAAGACTGAGTAAGCCCTATCTACTATCAGCATAAAAACTAGTAAAGTTAACTGACATGAGAAACTGAGATGAACATAAGCATGATGACAAGATAGATAAGCTAAATCAAAATAACAGGATGAACTACTGAACTCAGATAAACTAAGGTGTCATGATAAATTACGGTGTCAAGATAAAACAAGGTATCCCATCGTCAAGTTCCTGTCAAGTATAATATCCCCAAGATATCTATCACGTATAACGTCCCATGGTATCTATCCTGTATTTTAGCTCTGCACCTACCATACTAGTATCCCCACCGTATCATGTGTTAACCATGAATGACCCTTACTCAAAAGTCGTGTAATGGTCCATGTCAACCTAATATATAGCATATATAGGTTACTCAACTCGTATGTTTTATTCCATGTAAATATTCAGTCCCTTGCCGTAGACCATACGGGCTTTCCCATGAGATTCTATACTACTTTAACATAGTTCCATGATCCTTAAGATCGTTTTGGATTGTCACCCTATATCTAACTAGGGTCTTTCAACATGAATCATCGTTTGTACAACTAGGACTTATGCTACCTAGGACTACTAGGGATTATGCTTACCGATTGCACGTTTCCGTATCTCGGTTTTGGTTCAACCACCCAGGGCCACTAGGATTTACGCTAACCGTCAACCGCGCCCTTTTTCCCACGCATTCATCGTGAATCGTTTTTCCATGACTGTATGCACATGTATCACATCGTGCCATCTGAGTCCTGTCACAGGGCAGGTCAGGAAATACAGGACTCGGTCGGGAGCTTTCGATTTATCCGTCGATGCAGATGCTAAGGTCTGTTTTTCTATACGTGGCTATGGTCCCACGAGACCACTCCCTCAACTAGCGAAAGACAAGACAGGATAAATCCTGTATGAGAACACACTACTGGCCAACCCACAATCTAGCCTTACCGCAACGATAATTAGATAGCAATTATGGTCTTTTGGGTGTTCTCTGCCTTTCCGTACGTACACGCTTGACCAAAGATGGTAGGTAGCCTGACGAAATGCTATCTAGGGCACGACCGTGTATCGTCGACTATCCCCTATCCATCCCCGTCTTTAGGTCGCTCGCATAGCAACCAAGGCATACTCTTGGTTCTTCTAACGCAGACCTTAACCTCTCATGAGCCTAGTATGATCACCTGGCATCTCATAGAGGGATACCAAGAATATCCTCACGTTCCCTGAAGCCGCTGCTTCGTTACCCAGTTCGCTGGAGCTTTTATCTAAATCAGATAACTTGCTCCTACTCGTGTGCTTAAACGATGACCTACCGTATCAGGTTACTCATTTATCTATGAATTGGTCTAAATTTTCTTGACTAAGAATTATTACTTAGTTATTCTTCAACTAAGGTTTACCACTTAGTGTAACACCCCACCTCCACTAGGGTCACTCTTTTGGGGGCACTAGCTTCTGGGGGGCGTTAGAACTGGGTAAGCATGCATAATGATATATCAAGGCAGAACAAGAACATAAATATATATGTAAAACAGAGTAAGTGAGAATAAAACAGCGGAATATCTCAAACCATCTCAAAACAAGTCTAGTACATCATAAAGTCAACTGCCAAAATAAACATGTCTAGTACATCATAAACAGAAATACTGAAATACATAGTGCTATCCCCAAAATAAAGATGATAAACCATAGCGAGCTCAATGTCCAGTCATACATGAGCTATCCAGCAAACAAGCAAGCGATCCAAGCTAAGCACCACTGTTCCCTCCCTGAGAACCTGGGGGGGGGGGGAAACGGAAGAAAAGAAGCGAAAGAAAACAGGTCAGTCAAAAAGACTGGTAAGCCCTACTACGATCAGTCTATAAACTAATAAAGTTAACATCATGATGGAAACTGAGGTGAACATACTGGCAATAGATAAAAGTGTCATCTCATAGAGAAGATTAAGCTTTGCACCACAGTGTACTAGCGAACTAACATAACAGGTATTGATCCCTCAGCCCAAACTTTGGCCCAATAGCATGAGGTGACCTTAATACAAGGTCCAGCCCAACGGTCTAGTCGATCGGCTCCCTATAAACCTAACACGTCAAGTGTTGGTGTCCATACGGCCCACATATGGTTGTAGTCAGACTGTGCTGGGTCCACCTTCGGGTGTATCAAGCCCTCGGGTGTCAACCCCAGACACCTAAGCAATAATGCACAGTCTAAACCTACTGGTACCCGTGCCTCGAGTTTGTCTAACACCGGACTACGTGCACGTCCGTAGCCCGCCTGGACCCACACCGCTGTACCACTCAGCCGTCGCTTTGGTCGCTTACATCAGTCCAGTAATCGTGCCCCGCCCTAGCCTAGCCTCTAGGGTTGTGAATGATACCAAACTGGGATTACTGCTGGAACAGACCACGTTGTTAGGGTTTTCTAAGAGGGTTAAGTGTGGTTTAACCCCTCACTAATCATGGATTAAATTAGTTAAGTGTAACCGACAGTTCACCACTTAACCCCATTTAATCCCTCGCATCCCCAAAATTGGTTAAGTATTAGTGGGCCATGACTTAACCCTAATCATGAGGCATTAATTTAATTGTACCTTAACCTCTCACATTAGACTTTGTTGCGGTTACTAGTTAAGCCGGGCGGGTCCGGGTAGCTTTACACCACAACTTGGTCTAACCTCGGGTCCCAGGTACACATGACCAACTTCTCACATTGGGTCCTATTGTTTGTAGCAACTAGTTAAGCCGGTCGGTTCCGGGTAGGTTTACGCTACAAACTCAACCCAACCTCGAGTTGGCCACACTTATGTTTTCTAAGTGTCATGTCCACTTTATTTCAAAACATAATTACAAGTTTAACAGATACTTGGGTAGACCTAACTTAATAGGTAAATTCCCAAGGGGTAGACCTAACTTAATAGGTAAATTCCCAATCTTCTATTTTCATGTATTTTAAGTTTTACCCAAAACCCCCCAACGTCATTCTATCGCTTACATATTCGTCATAGCGCATAAAGGATAGAAAGAGGGAACTTGGCACAACATACATGATGAATCTTACATAAAACATGCATAACATGTTGGACTTGCATAACTTAGCATAGTGAACTTGCATAAACATGCATAACTTGTTAAACTTGCAAATCATGGCATAGTGGGCTTGCATAAACATGCATAACTTGTTAAACTTGCAAATCATGACTTAGTGAACTTGCATAAACATGCATAACTTGTTAAACTTGCAAATCATGACTTGGTGAACTTGCATAAACATGCATAACTTGTTAAACTTGCAAATCATAGCATAGTGAACTTGCATAAACATGCATAACTTATCAAACATGTGTAACATAGCATAGTGAACTCACATAAGCATGCATAACTCATTAAACATGCATAACATAGCATAGTGAATTCGCATAAGCATGCATAACTTATTAAACATGCATAAATCCCAACTTTCATCACATATTGACTTTAGAGTTTCTAAAATGAAGGTAAGAGGGCTTACAACTATTTTGAAGACACAAATCTACTAATAAAGATTGAGAAGCCCTTTATGCAAGCATATAAAAACCCAAAACAAAGCTCCGATTAACAAAAATCCCAAAAACTCAAATAAAGCTTGCAACTTGATGATGTATGCAAGCTAATGATCATTCATACAACTTAGAAATGCTTGTATGAACATCAAAACCTTCATAGAAATGATTTTAGAAGAGGGTGGAGGCTAGGTTTTTAGGTGGAGGCCATTTGAGAAATCAATTTGACATAGTTTGGTTGCTAGAATGAATAATGAGGTTTTAGGGTAGGATTAGGGGCTTATTTATAGAAGATTAGAGTGTTTTTAGCCCTAGGATTAACCCTAGGTTAGTTTAGGTCCGTCAGATTTCGGAATTCTCTAGAACCAAGCCACAAGACCAAGCCCAAATCAAAATGGTGCGCCAGGCAAAACTGCCTGGCCACCCCGTATCGACAGGGCTGTCGACAGGGCAGTCGACACCCTAAGACCCCTGTCGACATGCCTGTCGACATGTGGGTCTTGGCGGGAGTTTTCCCGCCTGACGCCAGTTAGCCCTAATCCCTGTTTTTAATTTAAAATTTAAATCTGTTTTTAACATGGAAATTTCTGAAAACTTCAATGGGCCTTAACTGGGTCATACGGACTCCGATTTTTGAAAACTCGGACTCTATTTCGCGTATTTTTCCGAGACGAACGTAATGGCATAGCCCGTTTCCCTTGATTCAGATTTTAGAATTAATTTCTGCCTCGATTTACGTTATAACAGGTTATTGAAAATACGGGTTGTTACATTCTCCCCTCCTTAAAGGATTTCGTCCTCGAAATCTTCAAGTTAGGAAGAACGTATCCTACCATCCAATCATCCATCTACTCAAAGCATCATCCACGAGCAATCATTGTCCTTAAAAGATTCTAAATGCTGTATGAACATATGCAAAAGTGTGTGTATATGTACTTATCTTTTCGAAGATCAATGCAAGATATGTTAGTGAAATGTATCCATATGAATGCAAATCCCTAACATAATGTATAATATCTACATGCGTGCTCAATCATACATCCATATGCAACGTCCATGTGATTGCATACAAATTTCATCCAAGAATAAGCATAAACACTCATGCACATGCAATATGAGGAGTGTGTGAGCCGATCTAGTGCCTAATGTGTATCATGCATCCACGAGTAACCACTTGCAAACACTTGCAACCACTTGCAGCCATCAAACATAACATGTCTCAAACACATGTTTCATCCAAAGGGTTTCTTCCTAAGGTTCTCATGACAAGATTAGCACGATAACTAAATAAACCTGGGTAGCAAAGAGAAAGATATGCTAACAAAGGAAAGAGATTGAGAGTGTACCCTCAAAAAGGAATGGATAAAGCCCACGCATCTTCTCCTCGGTTTCCCAAGTTGCGTCTTCTTCGGCTTCACCCCATTGAACCTTCACCAGCTTGACCTCTCGATTCCTTAGCTTCTTGGTCTCTGTCCCCAAGATATGAATCGGAGCTCTCCTCAAAGTTGCCTCTTTCTCTACTTCCACGTCTTCAAGAATGCTAGGTTTAACCACCTCAGCGGACTCATGTAGGCAATTTCGGAGATGCGAGACATGAAAGACATTATGCACTCCGGACAGCTTCTCGGGCAATTGCACTTTATAAGCCATCTTCCCAATTCTCTCTATGATAGGGAAGGGTCCAACAAATCTCGGTGCTAACTTCCCAACAGCTCCAAATCAGACCACATTCCGCAAAGGAGAAACCTTTATGAAAACCATGTCCCCAACATCAAACTCCAAATCGGATCTTCGCTTATCAGCATAGGATTTCTGCCGGTCTTGGGCCGCTTTCATTCGCCTCCGAATCAACTCGATCTTCTCGGACGTATCTCTGATCATGTCAGGCCCAAGTATAAGCTTATCTGTAGTCTCCCACCAACATGTAGGTGACTTGCACGGCCTCCCGTATAAAGCTTCAAATGGTGCCATCCCTATGCTTGCTTGATAACTGTTATTATATGCAAACTCAACAAGAGGAAGATGGTCTTCCCAAGCACCACCAAAATCCAGAATGCAAAGCCTCAACAAGTCCTCAAGTACCCTATTCACCCTTTCTGTCTAACCGTCTGTTTGTGGGTGATAAGCCGTACTCAAGTTCAGCCTCGTGCCCATAGCTTCCTGCAAACTGTTCCAGAACTGACTAGTAAAGATGGGGTCTCGGTCACTGACTATGCTGGAAGGGACTCCATGTAGTCGTACTATCTCACGAAGATATACTGATGCTAGTCCAGATGCGGTCCTTTTGCTCTTCACTGGAATGAAATGAGCACTCTTCGTAAGTCTATCTACAATAACCCAAATGCTCGTATTCCCTTTCCTTGACCTCGGAAGCCCATCAATAAAGTCCATAGAAATACTCTCCCACTTCCATAGCGGGACCTCTAGAGGATGCAATAGCCCACCGGGCTTCTTTGACTCGGCCTTAACTTGCTGGCAAATGATACATCTAGAGACAAACTCTGCCACATCCTTCTTCATCCCAGGCCAAAAGAAAATACGCTTCATATCTTTATACATCTTATCACCGCCTGGATGTATAGTCAACTTGGAACGATGTGCTTCCTCAAGAACTTTCCTCACCAAGTCTTCTACCATCGGAACACAAAGCCTTCCGTCTCTCCTCAGCCAACCCTTATCATCTATAGAATATCGAGCAAGGTGACTAGATGTCTCCCCTCGAATCAGCTTATCCATAATCTCAATTATCTGAGGGTCTTCCTTCTGCGAAACCCCAACTTGATCTAGAAGGGTAGGCCTGAGCTCAAGAGATGCTAAAGAACCGGTCATCGACTCCATCGCCAAAGAGAAATCAAAGGTTGCCAAGAACTCTAAATTCTTCATCTCAACAAATAGAGGACTCAGTGTCAACCTTTTTCTACTCAACGCATGCGCTACAACATTCCCCTTGCCAGGGGTATAGGCTATATCAAAATTATAGGATGCCAAGAATTCCATCCACCTTTGCTGCCTCAAGTTCAGATCCTTCTGCGAAAAGAGATACTTCAAAGACTTATGATCAGTATACAGCTCAAACCTCTCTCCCAGAAGATAATGACGCCAAGCCTTGAGTGCATATACAATCGCTGCCAGCTCTAGATCATGAGTGGGATAATTCTTCTCATGCACCTTAAGTTGCCTCCCACCAAAACATATAGCTCTGCCCTCTTGCATCAGAACGGCGCCTAATCCCGTGCCACAAGCATCAGTGTACACGGTAAACATCTTACCACCATCGGGTAGAGCTAGAACTGGTGCTGAGGTAAGGGCTCTCTTGAGTCTTTGAAAAGCAAGCTCACAGTCCATATCCCAAGCAAAAACTAAGTTCTTTTTCGTCAACTTAGTAAGAGGAGCGGATATCTTCGCGAAGTCCTTGATGAACTTCCGGTAAAAACCCGCAAGACCTAGAAAACTTCTCACCTCGGTTGCATTCCTTGGAGTCTTCCAATCCTGAACTGCAACCACCTTAGCGGGATCCACCGCTACGCCTTGCTTGGATACGATATGCCCAAGGAATCTAACTTCCCTTCTCCAAAAGTGACACTTGGAGAACTTGGCCTTTAACTGATGCGCTCTAAGCGTATCCATCACCTCTACAAGATGCCTCGCGTGCTCTTCTTCATCCTTGGAGAAGACCAGAATATCATCCACAAAGACCACGACAAACTTATTCAAGAACTCTCGAAACACCCTACTCATCAAGTCCACGAAATACGCGGGTGCATTCGTCAAGCCGAACGGCATAACAAGCCATTCAAAGAATCCATCTGGAGTTCTGAATGCAGCCTTGTCTATACTATCTTCAGCCACTCTGAGATGATGAAATCCAGTAGCAAGATCAAGCTGAGAGAAAACAGAAGCACCAACAAGCTGGTCAAAGAGATCATCGATCCTCGGTAATGGGTGTCTGTTCTTCTTAGTCAGCTTATTCAATTCCCTATAGTCCACACAGAGTCGAAGAGAACCATTTGCCTTAGTAGCAAACACCACAGGCGCTCCCCATTCGGATATACTTCGTCTGATGAAGTTCTTCTCAAGTAACTCCTTTACTTGCTTGCTGAGCTCCCGTCTCTCACGCGGAGCCATGTGCCGAACGGGCAAAGAAACAGGCTTAGCATTATCCACCAGATAAATGCGAAAGTCAATCTCTCGTTTAGGGGGCACCCCTTAACTTCTTCAAAAACATCTGGATAATCTCGGACCACCCTTACAGACTGAAGGGCTTCCTCTGACGAGTCGAGAGATTCAAGATAGCACAACATGACGGGATTCTTCGGATTGCATGAAATCTCTAAGGTGTTGCCAAGGCGAGTCACCAGCCTCACAACCCTATGCTCACAATCCAGAATGGCTCCATATCTGGACAGCCAATCCATGCCCAATATCAATCCGTATCCCCTGAAACCAAGAACATATGCACTACACAAGAACTCTACACTGAGTATAGAGATCCTCAGATCCTCACATATCATAGACAGATGAGCAGAACCCCCAATGGGATTCGAAACACAAACGGGATCATCCACTAAGCTAGTACTAAGGTGCAAGCTATCAACAAGATCAGATGAAATAAAGCTATGTGATGCACCAGAATCAAACAAGGTACGAACTGGAAGATCAGAAACATAAACAAGGTTCTCAACAGAAATACTACCTCGATCGGGAACTGGAGCGGTATTGAGAGCATGAACTTGCCCTCCTGAAGGTCCAGCCTGTCCTTTCTTCTTCAGGCATTCCTTGCTGAAGTGTCCAGTCTCACCACAGGAAAAACATCCACCACTAAGCTTCCTTTTCTTCTTCCTACAATCCTTAGCAAAGTGTCCAGGCGCACCACAGTAATTGCACTTTCCCTTGCCTTTGTTGTTGTTCCCCTTCTTGTTCTTGCTCTGGTTCCCCTGACTGCTTTGACCACCTTGATTGCCTTTACCTTGAGAATCAGTCTTCTTTGCTTGAGTATCACTCGTCTTGACCTCTTTCTTTCCATCCCCCTGAAGTAGGGCTATATTGACCAAACTCTCAAAAGTAGCCCCATGCGGAATATGTGACATCGCCAAACCCTGCAGCGGCTCATTCAATCCTCTAGCAAATCGAAGAGCCTCCTTCTCAGGAGTGTTTACCATATCCAAACCAAAACGGGCCAGCTGATTAAACTTGTTCACATACTCCTTGACAGACATATCACCTTGCTTTAATGCAACGAACTTCTCCATTTGTAAATTTTCCTCAGCAGAAGATAGAAACTTGGCCACAAATCTAGCCCTCAAATCGGCCCAAGTCTCGACGGGCCTCGTCCCATTGGTGACCTCCCACCAATAGGCCGCTTCATCCTTCAAAAGCCACACTGTCAATAAGATCTTTCTCTCGTCATCAATCCCAAAGATAGCAAACAAGTCCTCAGTGTCTTTCAGCCAATTCCTAGCTTCAACAAAAGATTCCGTGCCTAGGAAATTCTTGCCTCCCATCGCCTTGAAGTCTTTACAAACCTTCGTGAACTCAACCTGAGGATGCTGAGGGGGAGGAGGAGGAAGAGGAGCCTCAGCAACAGGAGGAGGAGGAACATTAGCCACGGGAGGAGGAATATTAACTGCTGGAGGAGGGGGAACAGGAATCACCGGAGGAGGGACATTAGGGGTAGGATTCTCAACTACAGGAGGAGGAGTGGGAGTAGGGTTTGCGGGGCCGGCTGCCGCACTAGCTTCTAGAAGTCTCCTATACCAGAGTGGTACATTTACTCCATCCGGGATGGCAAGATTCTCAGCCATACTGAAACGAAAGATAAGATAAGATTAGGTCAAAGGAACGAAGGATAACGCTAATGGCTTTTTGGGGACTAGCCTTTTTAAAATACTAGACTTTTCTTTGGAAAATACTTTATACTTGTTTTGAAAATAGTTTTTCAAAAAGTCTCTTAAAAACTTTTTGTTCTTTCTTGTAAACCATATGCTCTGATACCAAATTTGTAACACCCCACCTCCACTAGGGTCACTCTTTTGGGGGCACTAGCTTCTGGGGGGCGTTAGAACTGGGTAAGCATGCATAATGATATATCAAGGCAGAACAAGAACATAAATATATATGTAAAACAGAGTAAGTGAGAATAAAACAGCGGAATATCTCAAACCATCTCAAAACAAGTCTAGTACATCATAAAGTCAACTGCCAAAATAAACATGTCTAGTACATCATAAACAGAAATACTGAAATACATAGTGCTATCCCCAAAATAAAGATGATAAACCATAGAGAGCTCAATGTCCAGTCATACATGAGCTATCCAGCAAACAAGCAAGCGATCCAAGCTAAGCATCACTGTTCCCTCCCTGAGAACCTGGGGGGGGGAACGGAAGAAAAGAAGCGAAAGAAAACAGGTCAGTCAAAAAGACTGGTAAGCCCTACTACGATCAGTCTATAAACTAATGAAGTTAACATCATGATGGAAATTGAGGTGAACATACTGGCAATAGATAAAGGTGTCATCTCATAGAGAAGATTAAGCTTTGCACCACAGTGTACTAGCGAACTAACATAACAGGTATTGATCCCTCAGCCCAAACTTTGGCCCAATAGCATGAGGTGACCTTAATACAAGGTCCAGCCCAACGGTCTAGTCGATCGGCTCCCTATAAACCTAACACGTCAAGTGTTGGTGTCCATACGGCCCACATATGGTTGTAGTCAGACTGTGCTGGGTCCACCTTCGGGTGTATCAAGCCCTCGGGTGTCAACCCCAGACACCTAAGAAATAATGCACAGTCTAAACCTACTGGTACCCGTGCCTCGAGTTTGTCCAACACCGGACTACGTGCACGTCCGTAGCCCGCCTGGACCCACACCGCTGTACCACTCAGCCGTCGCTTTGGTCGCTTACATCAGTCCAGTAATCGTGCCCCGCCCTAGCCTAGCCTCTAGGGTTGTGAATGATACCAAACTGGGATTACTGCTGGAACAGACCACGTTGCTAGGGTTTTCTAAGAGGGTTAAGTGTGGTTTAACCCCTCACTAATCATGGATTAAATTAGTTAAGTGTAACCGACAGTTCACCACTTAACCCCATTTAATCCCTCGCATCCCCAAAATTGGTTAAGTATTAGTGGGCCACGACTTAACCCTAATCATGAGGCATTAATTTAATTGTACCTTAACCTCTCACATTAGACTTTGTTGCGGTTACTAGTTAAGCCGGGCGGGTCCGGGTAGCTTTACACCACAACTTGGTCTAACCTCGGGTCCCAGGTACACATGACCAACTTCTCACATTGGGTCCTATTGTTTGTAGCAACTAGTTGAGCCGGTCGGTTCCGGGTAGGTTTACGCTACAAACTCAACCCAACCTCGAGTTGGCCACACTTATGTTTTCTAAGTGTCATGTCCACTTTATTTCAAAACATAATTACAAGTTTAACAAATACTTGGGTAGACCTAACTTAATAGGTAAATTCCCAAGGGGTAGACCTAACTTAATAGGTAAATTCCCAATCTTGTATTTTCATGTATTTTAAGTTTTACCCAAAACCCCCCAACGTCATTCTATCGCTTACATATTCGTCATAGCGCATAAAGGATAGAAAGAGGGAACTTGGCACAACATACATGATGAATCTTACATAAAACATGCATAACATGTTGGACTTGCATAACTTAGCATAGTGAACTTGCATAAACATGCATAACTTGTTAAACTTGCAAATCATGGCATAGTGGGCTTGCATAAACATGCATAACTTGTTAAACTTGCAAATCATGACTTAGTGAACTTGCATAAACATGCATAACTTGTTAAACTTGCAAATCATGACTTGGTGAACTTGCATAAACATGCATAACTTGTTAAACTTGCAAATCATAGCATAGTGAACTTCCATAAACATGCATAACTTATCAAACATGTGTAACATAGCATAGTGAACTCACATAAGCATGCATAACTCATTAAACATGCATAACATAGCATAGTGAATTCGCATAAGCATGCATAACTTATTAAACATGCATAAATCCCAACTTTCATCACATATTGACTTTAGAGTTTCTAAAATGAAGGTAAGAGGGCTTACAACTATTTTGAAGACACAAATCTACTAATAAAGATTGAGAAGCCCTTTATGCAAGCATATAAAAACCCAAAACAAAGCTCCGATTAACAAAAATCCCAAAAACTCAAATAAAGCTTGCAACTTGATGATGTATGCAAGCTAATGATCATTCATACAACTTAGAAATGCTTGTATGAACATCAAAACCTTCATAGAAATGATTTTAGAAGAGGGTGGAGGCTAGGTTTTTAGGTGGAGGCCATTTGAGAAATCAATTTGACATAGTTTGGTTGCTAGAATGAATAATGAGGTTTTAGGGTAGGATTAGGGGCTTATTTATAGAAGATTAGAGTGTTTTTAGCCCTAGGATTAACCCTAGGTTAGTTTAGGTCCGTCAGATTTCGGAATTCTCTAGAACCAAGCCACAAGACCAAGCCCAAATCAAAATGGTGCGCCAGGCAAAACTGCCTGGCCACCCCGTGTCGACAGGGCTGTCGACAGGGCAGTCGACACCCTAAGACCCCTGTCGACATGCCTGTCGACATGTGGGTCTTGGCGGGAGTTTTCCCGCCTGACGCCAGTTAGCCCTAATCCCTGTTTTTAATTTAAAATTTAAATCTGTTTTCAACATGGAAATTTCTGAAAACTTCAATGGGCCTTAACTGGGTCATACGGACTCCGATTTTCGAAAACTCGGACTCTATTTCGCGTATTTTTCCGAGACGAACGTAATGGCATAGCCCGTTTCCCTTGATTCAGATTTTAGAATTAATTTCTGCCTCGATTTACGTTATAACAGGTTATTGAAAATACGGGTTGTTACACTTAGCCTCATTCCCGTTATCCCTGTTAATTACGGTTTATCCACCTAATTCTCCGAACTAGGGTTTTTATATAATGGATTAAGTGTCACTTAAGTTCATGACTTAACCCGTCTACAAACCATGTCAAGATTGGCTAAGTATCCAAGTCTAAGACTTAACCCTACAAACCATGCTCAAGTTGGTTAAGTATGTATTAACTTGACCCTATCAAATTACTGAGTCAAATTGGTCAAGTATATTCAAACGCTTCGTGACTTAGCCTTATCATGTTATCACGTTAGATTGGTTAAGTATTGGTTAACTTAACCTTATCAAATAACCGAGTTGGAGTGTTTAAGTATAGGTTACTTAATCACTTCAAAATTACTGAGTTAGATTGGTTAAGTGTTGGTTAACTTAACCACTTCAAAATCACCGAATTGGATGGGTTAAGTCTAGGTTAACTTAACCACATCCCCTAACTGTATTATACGGTTAAGTGTAATTAGGAAAGCTTAATTAACCGTATCAAATTCACGTGTTGGTTTGGTTAAGAGTTGGTTAACTTAACCCCGTCCACTAGTCGTATAAAAATGGTTAAGTGTCATTAGGCAAATCAAGTTACTTAACCTACCCAACCTTGTCATGTTTTGTTAAGTATCATTAGCCTAATCAAATAACTTAACCCATTTGTCCATGTCATATTTGGTTAAGAGTCATTAATCAAATTAACTTAACCACATCAAATTAACGAGTTAGATTGGTTAAGTATAGGTCACTTAACCACATCAAATCATCGTGTTAGATTAGTTAAGTGTTTAACTTAGCCCCCTTAAATTACCAAGTTGGATTAATTAAGTCTAGGCTAACTTAACCCCATCCGATTTCCATGTTTAGATTAGTCAAGTCTAAGTTAACTTAACCCCACCCATTAACTGTATTATACGGTTAAGTGTCATTAAGGAAACTTACTTAACCTTATCATGTGGCATTAATTACTTAATGCACCTCAACCTCTCACATTAGACTTTGTTGTGGTTACTAGTTAAGCCGGTCGGTTCCGGGTAGCTTTACACCACAACTTGGTCTAACCTCGGGTTCAAGCACAACATGGCCAACTTCTCACATTGGGTCCTATTGTTTGTAGCAACTAGTTAAGCCGGTCGGTTCCGGGTAGGTTTACGCTACAAACTCAACCCAACCTCGAGTTGGTCACACTTATCTTTTCTAAGTGACATGTCCATCATGTTTCCAAAACATGTTACAAGTTTTTCAAGCATTTGGGTAGACCTAACTTAATAGGTAAATTCCCAAAGGGTAGACCTAACTTAATAGGTAAATTCCCAAGCTTATGTTTTTATGTCTTTTAAGTTATGTTTTCATGTCATTAGAAATTACCCATAACATAACCCAACGCTTCTAAACTCGCATATACGTTCGCAACAACGTAATGGATTAAAAGAAGAGACTTGGCAAAGGTATGACAAAAATGGATATTAAGCCACAAGTTAATCATGGTGGCAAATGAGGCACAAATGTGTTCATTAACTTGCATGTTACATTCTTAAGCCTCAAAAACATGCATAAACCCAAACTTGGCACATAAGCGAATCATGGTGACAAAAGACATGGAATGATGACTAGTAACTCGCATATATCATCATATAAGGGTTATGACTTCATATGCAAGTTGACATAAAGGTTATGAGGGTTCTCATGTTGCATAATGCAACATTTCAACATAAAGGTTGTGGCTTTTAGCCCACAAGATCAAGATAATGACTTCATAAACTTGCATGACATGATAGCATGTATCATACTCAATGATCAAACCCAAACTTGCAACATGAACATTTAACTTCATAGTTAATATCTAAGAGTAGGGAAAGGGCTTACATTGCTATGAAGGCACAAAAGATATGACAAAGCCCTTATGCAATCAAATAGACCCAAAATGCAAGCTCTAACATAAAAACCCTTGAGCCAAAATGATCAAAACCCTTGCTTTATGATGCAAATATAGAAACTTGACTTGAATGCAAGCTAATGACATTCATACAAGCTTGAAAACACTTGTATGCATGGAAAATCTCTCATAGAAACAATTTAGAAATTTTATGAAGAGAGTGGAGGCCATGAGAGGTAAAATTTTGCCATAGTTTAGTTGTATGAATGAATAATGATGATTTAGGGTTAGGTTAGGGTCTTATTTATAGATTAGGCAAGTGTTTTAGGCCATAGGATTAAACCCTAGTTGCAATCTTAGCCCTTAAAACCGAATCTGGCCCCCAAACTCAACACAAACCCAAAATGGTGCACCAGGCAGAACTGCCCGGCTGGACCAAGTCGACAGCCAAGTCGACAGGGCTGTCGACTTGGGTCCAACCAAGTCGACTCCCAAGTCGACAGGGCTGTCGACTTGGGTGCTCTGGCGGGAATTTTCCCGCCTGGCCCAGACTGGCCCAAATCTCCAAATTCAAACTTGAATTTGAAATCTGTTTTTACTTTGAAATTTTCTGAAAACTTCGTTGGGCCTTAATCGGGTCATACGGACTCCGATTCTCGAAAACTCAGACTCTATTTCGCGTATTTTTCCGAGACGAACGCAATGTCATAGCCCGTTTTACTTGATTCAGAATTTAAAATTAAATTCTGCCTTGATTCTCGTTTTAACATGTTATCGAAATACGGGTTGTTACATTCTCCCCACCTTTTAGGATTTCGTCCCCGAAATCTCTAAGTTAGGAAGAACATATCCTACCATCCATCATTCATCTACTCAAAACATCATCCACAAGCAACCATTGTCCTTAGATGACTTCTAATGTTGTATGCATATATGCAAAACGTGTGTGTACATGTTCCTTAGCTAATGCTAATGATCAGGCCTGAATAATCTTTCTAATGCAAAATATGTATAGTGCCATGAATCCAACATGTATGCAAATAATCCTAGTCATATAGATACTATATGCGTGCACAATCATTCATTCATATGCAACAAAGGCATGATAATACATTCGATTTCATCCATAAACAAGTATAAATACTCGTGCATATGCAATATGAAATGTGACCGAGTCGAGCTAGTATCTAATGTGTATTCGCGCATCCACGAGCAACCACTTGCAACCACTTGCAACCATATCAATCATAACATGTTTCAAATACATGTTTACATCCATAGGGTTCTACCTAGGATTCCCTGGAACAGGGTCGAGGAGATAAACAAGACAAACTCCTTACGGGGTTTGTAACAGAAAATAGGACCGAGAGGATGTCCACAAAAGATAGCCTACAAGTAAGCTCTACAGAAAACAGGGATCAAGGATACACTCCCAAAAAGAGATATCATGCGCGTATCTAGTCTTTGACCATCAAAGTCGTATTTCCTTGAGCTTAATTCTATTGTGCCTTGACCTTCTTTTAACTTCGCGATTTCGTAGCTTCTTATTTCCTGTTTCCATAACATGAGCTGGAACTCATTTCTTCGTCGCCTCTCGTTTCACTTGCACTTATCTTTTTTTTCCAGAATACTTGGCGCAAACATGACTGCGTACTCATGATCTCATGCAAGCTTTCCAAAATTCACTAGTGAATCTTTGGATCTCGTTTATATACTATAAGGTATTCCATGTAGAAGAACTTTCTCTTGAAAGTAAACAGATGTCAACCAGGTTATCAAGCGCACTTACTAGGGTGATCTCTATGACCCATGCATAAATGAAGTAAACCATCCGTCTTATCGGCGAACACCACTCGATCGGGCTTCAAATTTCCAATAAAGGCATCAAGGGATTCTAAGTAACTAGTCATAACAGAACCTCAAAAAGGTTACACGATATGCGAGGGTATTACCAAGGCTAGTCAAAAGGTCTAACTACCCTCCTATCAAAACCGAGAGTGGCACCCCCTACTGGATAACCACTTCATCCCTAGAATCCATCCATAGCTTATAAACATAAGCATTATTTCCAAACTCAACACTTGGCATAGACATTCTCAAATCCAAACAGGTCATGTATAAATGGACTGATTCTCCAATAGGACTTTGAGACAAAAATGGGATTCTCTATTACGCTAGTACTTAAGGTGCAGAGACTCAACTATCAAAGCAGACTTAAATGATGCGAAAAACGAAGTCCTAACGGGATGATAGAGAAGAAAAGCTAAACCTTTAACAAGATCGTTACCCTCCTTCCGAGGTACCCTAGAAATGAGAGCATACTATTGGCCTCCCGATGATCTTGTCCTTGTCCCATAATACTTAACTATCCGCCCCGTTTTACCAAGTCAAAGGTACTCTCTCGTCATGGGTTTCATTGTTCATCTTTCTCCCTCCTTTGAGGACTAAGCCATACCAACAAGTTGCTCATCCTTAAGCTCGTATCCTTTATCCTCTTTCTCACTATCCTTTCTTATAATGCGGCCACTGGTCTCTCGAAAACCACCTCCATCGTATGGAAAGCACTTTCGTAGATAGAAAAGACTAGTCGCAGTTAAAACCACTGTGACTACAGATGGAGGAAAGAAAAGGAAAAGAGATTCAATTAAGGAAACAAGGATAGTGCAAATGGCCTTTGGGGAATAGCCTTTTTCTTTTAAAAGAAAATTTTCTTGAAAAATGCTTCTTTGTAAACGATTTTCAAATAGTTTTCAGAAGGTCTTTAAAAACTTTTGCCCAGTCTGGTAACCTTCTGCTCTGATACCACGTATAACACCCCGCCTCAGCTAGGGTCACTTGCAAAGGAATGCACTAGCTTTAGAGGGGCATTATTGGTAAACATGCACAGAAATATCACAAGACAGAACATATAAAATAGCGGAAGTAAAATCGAACTTTCATAAACATCAATAATTAAGGTCTAAAGCATTTTACATCAGAGTACATCAAAACCTGTCTTGCAATAGTAAAGAAGCATAAAGACTTTTTCATAAATTATTCCCCAAGTAAAAACAGTAAAGTAGCCATAGCCAAGAAAAGTCCAAGCCATCCATGATGACCTTCAAGCAGAAGAAGTCTGAACTAAACAACAGTATTTCCTCCCTGTAACCTGGTGGGGGGGAAACGGAAGAAAAGAGGCGAAACAAAACGGGTCAGTCAAAAAGACTGAGTAAGCCCTATCTACTATCAGCATAAAAACTAGTAAAGTTAACTGACATGAGAAACTGAGATGAACATAAGCATGATGACAAGATAGATAAGCTAAATCAAAATAATAGGATGAACTACTGAACTCAGATAAACTAAGGTGTCATGATAAATTACGGTGTCAAGATAAAACAAGGTATCCCATCGTCAAGTTCCTGTCAAGTATAATATCCCCAAGATATCTATCACGTATAACGTCCCATGGTATCTATCCTGTATTTTAGCTCTGCACCTACCATACTAGTATCCCCACCGTATCATGTGTTAACCATGAATGACCCTTACTCAAAAGTCGTGTAATGGTCCATGTCAACCTAATATATCGCATATATAGGTTACTCAACTCGTATGTTTTATTCCATGTAAATATTCAGTCCCTTGCTGTAGACCATACGGGCTTTCCCATGAGATTCTATACTACTTTAACATAGTTCCATGATCCTTAAGATCGTTTTGGATTGTCACCCTATATCTAACTAGGGTCTTTCAACATGAATCATCGTTGGTACAACTAGGACTTATGCTACCTAGGACTACTAGGGATTATGCTTACCTATTGCACGTTTCCGTATCTCGGTTTTGGTTCAATCACCCAGGGCCACTAGGATTTACGCTAACCGTCAACCGCGCCCTTTTTCCCACGCATTCATCGTGAATCGTTTTTCCATGACTGTATGCACATGTATCACATCGTGCCATCCGAGTCCTGTCACAGGGCAGGCCAGGAAATACAGGACTCGGTCGGGAGCTTTCGATTTATCCGCCGATGCAGATGCTAAGGTCTGTTTTTCTATACGTGGCTATGGTCCCACGAGACCACTCCCTCAACTAGCGAAAGACAAGACAGGATAAATCCTGTATGAGAACACACTACTGGCCAACCCACAATCTAGCCTTACCGCAACCATAATTAGATAGCAATTATGGTCTTTTGGGTGTTCTCTGCCTTTCCGTACGTACACGCTTGACCAAAGATGGTAGGTAGCCTGACGAAATGCTATCTAGGGCACGACCGTGTATCGTCGACTATCCCCTATCCATCCCCGTCTTTAGGTCGCTCGCATAGCAACCAAGGCATACTCTTGGTTCTTCTAACGCAGACCTTAACCTCTCATGAGCCTAGTTTGATCACATGGCAGCTCATAGAGGGATACCAAGAATATCCTCACGTTCCCCGAAGCCGCTGCTTCGTTACCCAGTTCGCTGGAGCTTTTATCTAAATCAGATAACTTGCTCCTACTCGTGTGCTTAAACGATGACCTACCGTATCAGGTTACTCATCTATCTATGAACTGGTCTAAATTTTCTTGACTAAGAATTATTACTTAGTTATTCTTCAACTAAGGTTTACCACTTAGCCTCATTCCCGTTATCCCTGTTAATTACGGTTTATCCACCTAATTCTCCGAACTAGGGTTTTTATATAATGGATTAAGTGTCACTTAAGTTCATGACTTAACCCGTCTACAAACCATGTCAAGATTGGCTAGGTATCCAAGTCTAAGACTTAACCCTACAAACCATGCTCAAGTTGGTTAAGTATGTATTAACTTGACCCTATCAAATTACTGAGTCAAATTGGTCAAGTATATTCAAACGCTTCGTGACTTAGCCTTATCATGTTATCACGTTAGATTGGTTAAGTATTGGTTAACTTAACCTTATCAAATAACCGAGTTGGAGTGTTTAAGTATAGGTTACTTAATCACTTCAAAATTACTGAGTTAGATTGGTTAAGTGTTGGTTAACTTAACCACTTCAAAATCACCGAATTGGATGGGTTAAGTCTAGGTTAACTTAACCACATCCCCTAACTGTATTATACGGTTAAGTGTAATTAGGAAAGCTTAATTAACCATATCAAATTCACGTGTTGGTTTGGTTAAGTGTTGGTTAACTTAACCCCGTCCACTAGTCGTATAAAAATGGTTAAGTGTCATTAGGCAAATCAAGTTACTTAACCTACCCAACCTTGTCATGTTTTGTTAAGTATCATTAGCCTAATCAAATTACTTAACCCATTTGTCCATGTCATATTTGGTTAAGAGTCATTAATCAAATTAACTTAACCACATCAAATTAACGAGTTAGATTGGTTAAGTATAGGTCACTTAACCACATCAAATCATCGTGTTAGATTAGTTAAGTGTTTAACTTAACCCCCTTAAATTACCAAGTTGGATTAATTAAGTCTAGGCTAACTTAACCCCATCCGATTTCCATGTTTAGATTAGTCAAGTCTAAGTTAACTTAACCCCACCCATTAACTGTATTATACGGTTAAGTGTCATTAAGGAAACTTACTTAACCTTATCATGTGGCATTAATTACTTAATGCACCTCAACCTCTCACATTAGACTTTGTTGTGGTTACTAGTTAAGCCGGTCGGTTCCGGGTAGCTTTACACCACAACTTGGTCTAACCTCGGGTTCAAGCACAACATGGCCAACTTCTCACATTGGGTCCTATTGTTTGTAGCAACTAGTTAAGCCGGTCGGTTCCGGGTAGGTTTACGCTACAAACTCAACCCAACCTCAAGTTGGTCACACTTATCTTTTCTAAGTGTCATGTCCATCATGTTTCCAAAACATGTTACAAGTTTTTCAAGCATTTGGGTAGACCTAACTTAATAGGTAAATTCCCAAAGGGTAGACCTAACTTAATAGGTAAATTCCCAAGCTTATGTTTTTATGTCTTTTAAGTTATGTTTTCATGTCATTAGAAATTACCCATAACATAACCCAACGCTTCTAAACTCGCATATACGTTCGCAACAACGTAATGGATTAAAAGAAGAGACTTGGCAAAGGTATGACAAAAATGGATATTAAGACACAAGTTAATCATGGTGGCAAATGAGGCATAAATGTGTTCATTTACTTGCATGTTACATTCTTAAGCCTCAAAAACATGCATAAACCCAAACTTGGCACATAAGCGAATCATGGTGACAAAAGACATGGAATGATGACTAGTAACTCGCATATATCATCATATAAGGGTTATGACTTCATATGCAAGTTGACATAAAGGTTATGAGGGTTCTCATGTTGCATAATGCAACATTTCAACATAAAGGTTGTGGCTTTTAGCCCACAAGATCAAGATAATGACTTCATAAACTTGCATGACATGATAGCATGTATCATACTCAATGATCAAACCCAAACTTGCAACATGAACATTTAACTTCATAGTTAATATCTAAGAGTAGGGAAAGGGCTTACATTGCTATGAAGGCACAAAAGATATGACAAAGCCCTTATGCAATCAAATAGACCCAAAATGCAAGCTCTAACATAAAAACCCTTGAGCCAAAATGATCAAAACCCTTGCTTTATGATGCAAATATAGAAACTTGACTTGAATGCAAGCTAATGACACTCATACAAGCTTGAAAACACTTGTATGCATGGAAAATCTCTCACAGAAACAATTTAGAAATTTTATGAAGAGAGTGGAGGCCATGAGAGGTAAAATTTTGCCATAGTTTAGTTGTATGAATGAATAATGATGATTTAGGGTTAGGTTAGGGTCTTATTTATAGATTAGGCAAGTGTTTTAGGCCATAGGATTAAACCCTAGTTGCAATCTTAGCCCTTAAAACCGAATCTGGCCCCCAAACTCAACACAAACCCAAAATGGTGCACCAGGCAGAACTGCCCGGCTGGACCAAGTCGACAGCCAAGTCGACAGGGCTGTCGACTTGGGTCCAACCAAGTCGACTCCCAAGTCGACAGGGCTGTCGACTTGGGTGCTCTGGCGGGAATTTTCCCGCCTGGCCCAGACTGGCCCAAATCTCCAAATTCAAACTTGAATTTGAAATCTGTTTTTACTTTGAAATTTTTTGAAAACTTCGTTGGGCCTTAATCGGGTCATACGGACTCCGATTCTCGAAAACTCAGACTCTGTTTCGTGTATTTTTCCGAGACGAACGCAATGGCATAGCCCGTTTTACTTGACTCAGAATTTAAAATTAAATTCTGCCTTGATTCTCGTTTTAACATGTTATCGAAATACGGGTTGTTACAAAAACCCAATAGCCATACCGATCCACTGAAAATTCCATTACCGCCTCATACAAAATAAAATATATATATTGAGTGGTTGCTGTAATCGAATCCATTTTAAGTCATGCCTAAAAGTCGTCGTCTCATTCAACATCCATTCATCTGTCGTCTACATTTCTATGCCACGAAAAGTGAGTTTTCTCACACTGCAAAAAATATTCACATTTTTGTGAAATTAAATTTTGTGATTGATTTGATTATTCGGCTGTTGGTTATTTTTTTAAATGGACATCTAAATTTAAATTGTTAGAAATTTAATTGACAGTTAGTTTATTTTTGAATTAAATTGCTAGTTAAACCCCGACATATATAATCAGTTACTATTGCAAATTGAACTGTTTTGGATGATGGTTTTGATGAGTGTTTATTTATGGATATATTGAACTATACTGATGTTGTTTATATTTTTATATCAATGTTATCACCTTAGATGTTATGGGCATCATCATAAACTGTCATTTCGAGTAAATTAAGAAATAGGTTGAAATGATATATACTTATGACATCTGACCTTTGGATTGAAATGACATATATCCATTCCCTGAAATTAAAAGTAAAAAAAAAAATTGAAATAACTGATCACTTGGCCATAGGATAGGGAATTATCATACGGACACCGGATTGGTTAAATCTATAAATTTTAGAATTTGTGAAACCGATTTAAATAAGTGATTATGTGTAAATAAAATAAATTGAAATTATATAAATTGAATTATACGTTGTAATTTAAATTTGAATTTGAAATGTTGAAATTGAATTATTTCAAAGGTTTAAATCTTTATTTAAACTTTGAATTTAATTCGAATTGAAATGGTCTAAATTTGTTGTTTTGAAATTTGAACTAGAATTGAAATGGTCTAAATTTGTTGTTTTGAAATTTGAACTAGAATTGAAATGTTCTAAATTTGTTGTTTTGAAATTTGAACTAAAATTGAAATGATCTAAATTTGTTATTTTGAAATTTGAACTAAAATTGATTATAATTTGAAATTGAAGTATTTCAAAGGTTTAAATCCTTATTTAAACTTTGAAACTAAATTCGAATTAAATGGCTTAAGTAAACATTATGAACTTTAACTTGAACTCGGATTTGATTTGAATCGAATAGATTCAAATAATATCTTGAAATTGGAAGTTATCCTTTAAAATGGATTGTTCTCAAATAAATTTGATTTTGGGAATCGATTTGGACTGGATATTGGAAATCAATTTGGTTAGTTTTGAGTTTTGAAATTAGGTTCAGATTTATTGAAAATAGAAAGAAACAGTTGATTTGAAATTATTTCTATATAAACAAATTTATATGTAAACTATTTTATGAAATTTATTCCTTTGATATACGGAGTGCTTTATATAAATTGTTTTTCAAAAACCTATTCTTTCTATATATATATATATAAGTAGTTTATTTTATAAAATATTTTAATATACATAAAACCATTTCCAACACTCAAACCGTTTTGATTTCCAAGCTATTCCGAATCTCCCAAAATTATTTACAACTAATCAAAGTTTATTTAAACCCCAAAACTATTTCGAACTTACAAACTGTTTTAGAAGTGAAAAGTGTTTACATTTAAATTTGTGATTTAAAAGTAAATATAATAATTTTGATGTTAAAATCAGAAATGAATTCAAAACTATTTTTGAAGTAAATTGAATAATTCGAATGAAATGCGGTTAATTGAAGTTATAACCAATTATTGAAACTGAAATTTATCTCAAAGTAAATATGAATTTTGAAAGTAAATATTGTTGTGATTAAAATAATATGATATTTTAAAGTGAAATTGATTTAGTTGAATATGATATTTTGATATCATAACGATTCACTTTTGAAATATAAAAGTACCAATCGGTGTGTAACATGACGTTTTGTTGTTAAAGAGTCCTGGGCCTCTTATTGACATACTCTCTGTCAATGTTGGAACCACTTTAACAACTTTGTACGTGGTGGAGTTCTAGAAATGAAGTAGGATGAATTTGGAGGCGATTACTGGATTTGAAGAAAGTGAACGATAATGGTTGACCCCGACACTTGTGTCGATTTGAAATGACTAAAACAGGAACCGTGCCAGACCAAATGAGGCTTGACTACCTCTTAGTGGACATCTGCTCTTCGATTTTTCCTGGGCCTCGGGTCCATACTATTTCTATTCAGTTATTGTTGTTTTGTTGGTGCGCACCCTCGATGGGAGGTATTTCCCTTTGATTCGATATGGCGCAGATGTCTACGGTGGGCCGTTAGGGGTAACCACCAGTCTGGATCAGGCAAACTGGTAGCGTACTACCTTGGGTATTGCCTCATGTGCCTTGTCATACGTTTATCCTTATGCGAGACAACTACGATTTTAATTTTGGCATAGGTCTATAGGGGACTCACTGGCTACCGACGTTTTACTGGTTGTGTTACAGGACCTGCATAGACCATGTGCTTATAAACTGTGTAAGGGTAATCAATGTAACCCCGCTTACGCTATTTTTCTGACAAGTATTTGTGAATAGACACTATTATAATAGCGAAATTATATTATATAGTATCTAGTTTAACGGATCCTTAAGAGATGGAATTTCCCGTAAAATCTCTTGAGTTATGTGTGTGCATGTTCATATGATGTCAATTTGACGTAGATGAGAATATTTTTGCCTGATCCGAGCTTGTTTTATTTTCACGCTATTACGCTCGGGTCAGACTTGAGCATTCCAGTTTCAAAGGTTATCTTCTGAAGGATGAAGACGAAGGCGGTATATTATTATTACTATCGTATTCCACTACTATTCTTTTGCATTACTCTGTATTATCAGTTATGTATATAAATGTATAACTCTGATAAATGTTGTAAAATGATTAAATGTTTATTTTAAACAGCTTCATGAACTGTTATTTGATTATTATATTTTGTTCATTCCATTGCGAGATTCCGTGCTTGTTTTCTTCTTTCTTTCTAATTCTAAATTAATCCCCTTGATTATCTATATTTTTGACTATAATGGTTAAAGATGTGGATCGTCATTTAACAATCTGTAAATACGTACAGTTTTGAGTTAGACATGTGTGGATTATTGTCGATTCAAAAGGTGCGGGTTTCCGGGTCGTTACATGACACATAAAGCTGTTAAAAGAAAAATGAAAATAAGACCTATGATGAGGTCAGAAAATCCCACTTCAACAAGTTTTCGACCTGCACTTCTCCACATGATTCTTGTTCATCACACAGTTACGAACAATTAGGCCATAACTAGCCAAAAAAATCAATCCTCAAATAGGTGGTAGTTTAGAGGACGTTAATATGCTTGTGAAACTGGTTAAAAACAGCACTAAAATCCCCTTGATTTGCATCTACTCCATGTTATTGCATAGCATCAGGTGCTCCAAGAAAACATTAGCAGATTTCTCCTAACTTTTGCACATTATTACACTGTTTTGTGCTGATATATTTTGTGTAATGCAACATGATACTTGACAAAGAACCTAAAAGCACTTCAGATATTTGTTCATGCAATTGACAATGTAACATCTAACAATTCTCGGAATTTCCAAATCAAAACAACACCTATGCAAACTGTTTCAACTATAGTAACACCCCGTAAAACTCATAAGTATTAATAAATAAATAAATAAAAGCAATTAAATGGCTGGAAAATGATATTTTGCAGCTTTAAGAATTTGGCTATGAAACTCTTTTTTTTGGATTCGTGGTGAAATTCTGAATCGTTTTCATATATAATATGCTGAAAACGGTCAATGTAGAAAGAAGTTATGAACAAATGAATTTGCACAGTGTACGTAGAAAAAAATATATAATTATGTGAATATTATATATGTTGTCCAAACTATAAATCAAAATAAAATTGGGAAATTCAAAATATGAATTTTGAGATAAGATCTAGCGGACAGCGTATATTGGATATATGGAAAAGATTGAAGCAAATTAAGAACGTAATTAATAAAATAAATAGCTCAGCAACGCAGCGAAATTGGGCGTTCCAGCCCCGAAGGGGTCGACCGCTCCCCCTTAATGGGTGTCGACCGCCAGTCGATCGCTAGGCGGCTGGAAGGCCCAATCAACCTACGTAGATGAGGGATTTCTAAGTGGTTATATTTCTATGCAAGGCTTGGATAAATTCTTATTGATCCAACGGCTCATGCTCACACAAACAAGTATAAATAACCCATAATACCACATACTAGAAACCCTGATTATTCTACATCTCTGCCTCCATGCAACTAAATTCCATAGAAAAACAAGGAGAATAGGGTGAAGGTTTCTTCTACTTCTCTAACTCTATTCTAAATCTCTCTATTTCAATTTATATAAGTTTGGGATTTTGGAATTTAGCATAAACATATATGAATAAGACTCTAATTTATGTTTCTTATATGTATACTGTTAGGAGGATAATCAGAGCTCGCTTGAACGATAAGAAGCATTGTAGATCTTGCAGTTTTACCACATCTCCGCCTAATTTGTGAGTGAAATCTAGTTTTGCTTAAAGGCATATTCATGTATTTAATAGTTGTCATATGAATTGATATGCATAGGAAGATTTGGATATTCAATATTATGAACATGAAAACCCCCAAAAATCTTCTATCTTGTAATTATTTATGAAATTGTCATGATAAAATGGGTTTGTGGAATTGTGGATTTTGTATTGTATTAAACGTAAATGTGAGTATTGTGCGATTATTCATGTTTTATGTGGTAATCCTATTTCATTAGATTGTGTCCTAAAAAGGTTTGGATTTGAATATTTCATGGTTTGAATTGAATATGGATCCAATGTTGGATCTAAACGCATTCACAATTGAAATAGGTCAATGGTAAACATTTTTAGGTGCATAAGACCATGCATGGTGAATTAAGTGAAATATAAATTATAACATACATATGTAGGTGTATGTAACGCTCTATTTTTAATTCAATATTGAAATCATTTCTACATGCCTAGGATACAAGTTGTAATTATTGTGTATATATTTTCCATTCACTACTATTCGTTATGTGTTCACTATGCCATCATGCTTTTGTTGTAGTGTTAAAATATGGAAAATCTAACCTGTATTCCTTAAATTGGAAAAACTAACAATTCGCCATCTCGTTAGAACGTTTCCCCATTTATACGAATGATAACGTTAGTTAGGCGCTATTATTATTTTACTTGTGTAAACGTAATTAACGTTGTATCAATGTTATAAATGCGATTAAGTTAGAATTCGAATTTGAAATGTCCCCTTAACAAATATACATATATATTTGTTTGCTTGTGTGTGTACATATAGAATGGCTTAAATATATATATATAAATAAGTAACACATAGACACGAGGTTAGTTGCCATTTGTGGTAGAAGCATGCCTGGAACTGACCAGCAAATCCATCAACCACAAGTAGGCCCAACTAATGTGAGATGTCTAGGTGCCATGGGTCATTCATAAACTTAGTACACTAGACACGAGGTTAATCCGACTTGTAGTAGAAACCTTCCTGGAACCGACCGGCATATCCAACATCTAAAGGTATACGGCCTAGTGTGAGGGGTCAAGTGTGTGTATATATATAAGTCTGATGTGGGAAAGCATATAGGTTTACTATGCCTTGAGAAGGTCTTAAGAGACTAACTCGCTTTTTTATCTAGTTTGGGTCTTAAGTGGTTAGGACTGGGATCCCTCCGAAGGTTTGCCCTTGGAGAGGAACCAAAGTCAAGGGAACCACCCTTATTAGAATTAAGGTAGATCTTCGGGTCATCCTTCTTTAAAAGTGGATATGCATAAAACAGTAATAGAGTAGGGTAGTTCACCGAGATGTCCGCTTCCTCTAGAAGCTTGTAAGGGCTTAGCTAGGGACAGATTGGTAATAGGAAGAATATGTGGACATTGCATGCTCACAACTGTCTAAGGGAAGTCTTAAGTGACATAGGTGTCCTACCGGGTAATATTAGTTAAGTAGTAACGTTCGCGATACTGCTTCTCATATTACAAATGAGAGAATAGACTTAAGAATGTTGACGTACTAGGACGGGGTCTGAAAGGGCTAAGGGTCTGCCTCAAGGCTATAAGAGATCGTAAGAATCCACCCTTAATAGGGCATAAGTGACCGTGAATGCCACCTCGTTGGGTCTTTACCCTAAAAACACTAATGGGCGATTGACTTGGATATCCACCCCATTGGTTCGAAACATAGTGTTTGTTGTGTGTTGTATAGACATACCTTGATATATGGAACCTGCTAAAAATATAGGGTATGGACATTATTTAACACTATATTTGAGTCACACAGAACTTTATGTCTGACCCCCTCTCCTGAACATCCAAGAGGCCAGTAGATGGGGTAAAGCCATAAATGAAGCCGATGAAGAAGACAAAGTCATTATTATATTATTAGCATTTATTGCTTTACTTCTTTTGGAATCTTATGAGAATGAACTATTTGATGTACCTATTGAACCAATGTTACTGCGACTGTGTATTTCTGTGGTTTTGAAATAAATGGTACATCTTATTTTTGGTATTATATTTTCTCTTTCTGTTGTGTGAAATTTCCATTCGAAGTATATGTTTTTATTATCTATGCAAATGTAATCCTTACATGAACCAATGACCCATTTACGATAGCTCTAAGTTTCGATGAGCCTTTTCTGTGTCGAAACTTAGGCCCATTCTCGGTAGGTTGTTACATCTGGTATCAGAGCATAAGTTACCTGATTTTAAGGGAAATATACATATGAGAGGCGTATTTGTGATTTGAAAAAGATTTTCAAACTATATATAGTATATATTTACCCCAATAAGCGTACGCATATATACTAGTCATCTTTATCATTTTTAGCGTTACATATATCTCAGGGGTATCCACTAAGGGAATTTTCCTTTTCCTTTCAGATAGTAAAATGACTGAAAATCAGAATGAGCATGGTAACCAGGCAAGGCCCAGATACTTGCCCGAATGGTTCCAACCGTACCTCCGTACTGTGGAACATATCCTTGTCGCAAATCCAGCCATAACGGCCCCTGTAGCTCCTGTCGTTGAAGCAACCTTCGACTTCTCCCTCTTTTGTAAGACCTTTACGAATCTTGGAGATAAATCATTTCGGGAAAGGAAGACTTTTCTAGTGCCCAATCTTAGGTTATGGATTGTTAAAGAATCTTTGAGGCTACAGCCTGGCACGATGAAGTAAAATGAAGGATAACGACCTGACATTTAAAGAATGAAGCCCTAGAGTGGTGGAACTTAATATCAATGAAAAACGGAGGCCAAATCTTTACGTAGGTCGAGTTCAAGACGCGGATTGAAGCGAAGTTTTTACCCTAGGTAGAAATGACTATTCAGCTTGAGAAATTCATACACCTCAAGCAAGGAAGCTTGAGTCTGCAAGAATACATATCCAAATTCATTGAGTTATGTAAGTTTGGGAGAGGGTTGGTAGACACTCCCATGAACAAACCCCTTAGGTTTGTTAAAGGACTGAACTCCCCATTGAAGGAGACCTTGTTTGCCCAAGTAACATTTGGGGCAACTTTTGAGACTCTAGTTGAGACATCTACCCTCTGTGCGGCCTAAAGCTCCAAGGAGAATAAAGAGGGAGAGAAAGGAGAAGGTTCCAGTAAAAATAAGAAGAAGGAGTGGTGGAAGAACATGAAAAAAGAACCAATTCAAAAAGGATGCAAAGAGTTGTGTGAGGTGAGACCGTAAGGGCCATGAGGCTAAGGATTGTAGGACCTCGTTGGAAAAAAATAAGTTCAAGGGAAAATGTGACAACTGCCATGAAGAATGACACATGTCCAAAGACCGTCCAAAGCCCAATGTTGCCAAGAGTGGCCAGAACTATGCAATTGAAGCAACCCCAGTTCAAAGCCTATCCCAAGAGACCAAGGACTGCCCGCACTTGAAGGCATAATCTCTATTTTAGGAAATTCAGCATACACCTTGTTTGATTCTGGGGCAAACCATTGTTTTATCTCCAAGCGATTAGTAAATATGTTGAACCTTTCCTTATCTATGTCGGATAGTCCGATAGAGGTGGCCAACCCTATTGGATGATCAAAGTATGTTGAGTGGTTATGTAAAGACCTAGTATTAGAGGTTGACAATGTCGAGATCCATTGCTAGGCATATGCGTTGAGTTTTATGGGGCATGACTTTATCTTAGGTATGTACTAGCTATCATTTTATGGGGTTGTCCTGCATTGTGAAAAGAGACTCGTTCGTCTTAGGAGCCAAGGAGGACGCAGCCTAAATATTTCTTGTAATGTTAGAAACAAGGACAAAGCCTTAGTATATTCCTTGTCTCTAAGTTTTGAAGGACCATCTTCATTCCCTATATTCTGTGAATTCTTGGATGTCTTCGAAGAAGTCATGGGACTTCAGCCCCATAGAGAAATCTCCTTTTGTATTGACCTAGAGAACGATGCTAGACCTGTACCACTGCCCTTGAGTCATATGGCTTCCAAGGAAAGAAGTGAGTTAGATAAACATATTTCAAAGTCATTACAAAAAAGTTTTATTTGTCAAAGCACCTATGAATGGGGTGCACCTATTGTATTTGGCACCAAAGCAGATGGATCTTTGAGACTTTGTGAGGACTATAGGGAACTTAATAAATTGACCAAAAAGAACAGGTACCGTTTACCAAGAATCGATGAACTTTTTGACAACTTGGGAGGAGCCCGAGTATTTTCCTAACTAGACCTTGCTATTGGATTTCTGCAGTTAAGAATTGCGGTGGACAACAAAGACAAAACTGCGTTTAGGACGCTAGGCGAATTGTTCCAATGGGAAGTTATACCCTTCGGACAAACGAATGCACCCGCTTTCTTTGTTGACCTCATGAGTTGAGTGTTCAGGGGCATTCTAAATAAAATTCTGGTAGTCTTCATCGATGATATCCTTATATTTTCAAAAGATCATGAAGAGCATGAAAAACACTTGGGATAAATGTTAGGGATATTAAGAAAGAACCAACTAAAAGCAAAATTCTCGAAGTGTCATTTCTGGAGGGAAGAAGTAAGATTTTTAGGACACATTGTGTCGAGTAAAAGCTTGGCCATTGACCCAGCGAAGATCGAGGCAATCAAGGAATGGAGTATACCACGTAATGCTATAGTGGTAAGAAATTTCCTTGGATTGGTCGGGTATTATAGGAAATTTATTAAAGATTTCGCAAAGATTGCTACTCCATTGACCCAATTGACAAAGAAGAATTTGGTGTTCACTCGGAATAATAAAAGTGATATAGCCTTTAGGAAATTAAAGGAAGCATTAACTAGCGCACTAGTCCTAATTATACCTGACGGTTCAAAATCATTTACCATTTGCATTGATGCATGTGGGGTAGGTTTAGGAGAAGTCCTTATGCAAGAAGGAAGAGTAGTGGCCTGTGCTAGTAGACAAATCAAAGATCTAGAGAAAAGATATCCAATATATGACTATGAGTTAGCCGCAATAGTGTTCGGCCTTAAGATGTGGAGGCATCATCTCTTAGGGGAGAAGTTTGAATTGTTTACCGACCATAAATCCCTTAAGTATTTGTTTTCTCAACGTGACTTAAACTTGAGACAAGAACGATGGATGGAATATATTGCCTCATTTTACTTTATGATTCATTATACCCAAGGCAAAGGGAATATTGTGGTGGATGCTTTAAGTAGGAAACATGCAACTTTGAATGCGATAGAAGGATGGGAACAATTAGAGTTCCTCGCTAATTTTAATTTGTAACCCTCACCAACCACTTCTAATGGTTTTCTTGGGGCTATGGTAATTAGACCTACCCTAAGAGAAAGAATCCAAAGTTCACAAGACCTTGACGAAGAATTAAGATGCATAAAGGAGAAAATGGGAAAGAAAGAGACCTTTCCCCATTCAGATAGGTATTCAATCCATGATGATGGGAGTTTACTTTGGGATGAACGACTTTACGTCCCTAAGGATAAAGGGTTGAGGAAATAAATTCCAGAGGAACGCCATAGGTCGAGACTGACCATAAAACCTTGTGGTGATAAGATGTACAAGGATATGAAAAGGAATCTCCATTGGGAAGGAATGAAGAAAGACATAGCGGAGTTCTTTGGTCAAATGCTTAACGTGCCAAAACGTCAAATCAGAGCAAGGGAAGTCCAAAGGACTGTTACTAACTTTAGAAATCCCCACGTGGAAATGGGAACATATTTCCATGGACATTATAGATGGACTTCTTAGAAGCCAAAAGAGGAATAAGGCCATTTGGGTTGTAGTAGGCCATTTAACCAAAAGTGCCCATTTTATACAAGTCAAGAAGACAAGGACTGCATCCTCGTTTGCCCAACAGTATATCAAAGAGATATTCAGACTTCATGGTATCCCATTAAATATCGTAAATGATAGGGACTCCCTTGTCTACAAGAGAATTTTGGAGAAGCCTACAAGCAACTTTGGGGACGACCCTTAACTTAAGCACAACTTATCATCCGAAGACCAACGGACAGACAGAGAGAGTAAACAGAATCTTAGGAGACTTTTTCAGAGCTTTTATCATCGACTTTGCAGGAGTTTGGAAGTAGCACCTACCGCTTGTGGAGTTCACGTATAATAATAGTTTTCAAGCAATGATAGGTATGACCCCTTTTGAAACGCTTTACGGGAGGTCATGCAAATCGCCAACTTGTTTGTGGGAAACTGCCGACAAGGTTATACTCGAACCGGACTTTGTTTGTGAATCCATAGAGAAGATATCTTTGATTAGGCATAGAATGAAGGGAACCCAAGTCCATCAGAAATCATATGCCAATAAGCGAAGGAGGGAACTTGAGTTCAATGTTGGAGATTTAGTGTTCGTGAAAGTATCCCTTCTTAAGAAAACTATTCAGTTTGGAAAGACTGGGAAGTTGACTCCCAGGTTTATTAGGCCTTTTAGTATCATCGAGACGATAAGATCTTTGGCCTATCGAGTGGATCTCCCAGTGTGTCTATCCGGAATCCATATTGTTTTTCATGTATCTTATCAAAGGAAATGCCTTCATGATTCTGCTATCAGACTCGAGCTTGGTGAAACTGGGGACATAAAGAAACTCGAGTTGGAGTCCAGGGTGCCCCGTGCCACTGCAAGGATTATAGAGTACGGAATCAAGAGACTCCGGAAAAAAACCAATCGCCTGTTCCGAATACAATAGGAAATGACCTTGCAAAAAGCAATTGCGAGACTGAGGATAAGATGAGAAAGACTCACCCAGAGCTTTTCACAGGTAAAATTTTCCTCAAAATATCATTTATGGATGCATTGTGATTGCTAGATTGGATGTTAGGAAATGGATGCAACGCCATTGCACTGAGCACTCATGTAGAAATATATGCATATTTAGGTTGGTTGCATACATATTGCATCCCTTATTACACTCACATGCTAGGGTAGAGCTCACTTTAGTGAGTCTGCAATTCATAATCACTGTGAGTCATGCATGCTTATGGATGAACTATAAATAACATGGGTGTACAACATGGATATTTCGAATGAGTTGTATATTTCACCCGTTAAACAAATTTCAGGACGAAATCCATTTTAAGAGGGAAGAATGTAACACCCCATAAAATTCATAAGTAGTAATAAATGAATAAATAATAAAAAAAAAGCAATTATATGATATAGCTAGAAAAAGAGATTTTTCAGCTTTAGGGATTTGGATAAGAAACTCTTTTATTTGGATTCGGGGCGAAATTCTGAATCATCTTCATATATAATACGCTGAAAATAGTTAATGTATGAAGAAGTTATAAACAAATGAATTTGGACAGTGTATGTAGAAAAAATATATATAATTATGTGATTATAATATATATTGTCCAAATTACAAATTAAAATAAAAGAGGGAATTCAAAAATCGAATTTTGAGATAAGATCTAGGGGGCAACGTATATTGGATATATGGAAAAGAATGAAGCAAATTAAGAACGTAATTAATAAAATAAACAGCTCAACAATGCAGCAAAATTGTGTGTTCCAGCTTCGAAGGGGTCAACCGCTCCCCCTTAAGGGGCGTCGACCGTCGGTCGACCGCTAGCGGGCTAGAAGGCCCAATCAGCCTACATGGATGAGGGATTTCTAAGAGGTTATATTTATATGTAAGGCTTGGATTAATTCTTATTGATCCATTGGCTCATGCTTGCTGTGACGGCCCGCCCCACACCAGCCGACATTTCCAATGAAAGTGCGTTGTGCCAATGCCCGACTAGTACGGGGCGTCGCCAAAGAAAAGAAAAGAAAGGAATTTGAACTAACAAGGAACCTGTAGAATGTCTCACATCGCATAGGATAAAATATAATAATAACATAACTTTGACATAGAATAGGCGAGACAGTGCATAAGCTGAAAACTAAACCATCATAGCAGCGGAAATCCAAAATACAGCTTATCATCCAAACCAACATTATTACAACTTTGAAATACTGTCTCTAAAGAAAAAGAAAGAGGTACACTACTAATGCCCAGAGTAGTGACAAGCAGCAACACCGGGAGATTATACATATATATATATATATATATATATATATAAGATATATGTATATATCATACGTGGAAGCCTCCTGCTCGTCTCCGGTACAGCTGCATAATCACCTGACCTGTCTCTAGTCTGCCTGTTTAAGAGCACCCAGAGTAATAAGAAGAGACATAAAACTCTGGGTCAAACAAAATTCTGGTATGAGCGATAAGCAGCAAAACAGAACAATAACAGTTATACATAACCATGCCTGAACCTGGACCTGCAACCAAAAAGTTAGCACAACAGGATGTACAATACCCTAAGGTGACAATAACACATGGTGTGTAAATAATGGGGAGGGGGTGTGCATGTCATAGTGATGGAAAAAAAATCAAGCATAGCAACCATCCTCGCATCTCTTAGTCAATGCGTAAAGCATACATCCACCGCTTTGACCACCCACATCCCTTGCTATGATCACTCTGTCCCATGGGGTCATGACGACTCCATTGCACTGATCTATAGCCATTAGTCCTTTGTTATGTCCACTCTGCCCCATGAAGTCATGAAAACTCCACCGCACTGGCTCATAGCCATGCTACGATGACTCTGCCCCATGGAGTAATGACTACCCCACTACACTGATCTGTAGCCTAACATTTGCCTCGGTTGTGGATCAAAGTTATGAACGTTGACAACTCCTTAGCACACGTCTCGCAGCAAAGCCCAACTCATGAAGTTAACTCGTTGGTTCCTAACTGGATCCTGAGTGCAAACTTCCCATTTGGACTATCTTTGCATCTCGGGTTTTGTTCTCCCTCGGATAGGTTCGACCCTTCACTTTACTTAACCTCGGTTCGGTAACCATCTTGAAGCAGCTCGGTTCGGCTATGCAACATTCAAATCTCCAGTTCGGTTTGAGTGACGCGATTCGGTTCGGGTATGTATGGGTGACGATGCTCCGGTTCGTGATCTCCCTTGGCCATCGGCTCGTGAGCTTCTGAAGCGGTTCAGGTCGTGAGCTCGGGTCGGTTCGGAGCTCCTGGTTCTTGGTGCACGACTCGTGGGAGGTCATCCGGTTCGGTTTGTGAGCCTCCATCCTAGACGAATCATGGTACATGGTTCAGGTGCTTCTCCAGAGCGTCGGCTCGTGTGCTTCGGGTCGGTTCATGAAGGGTGCTACGAACGGGATAAGGCGATCCGATCCGATCCGGTGTATTTCCTGCACTTCATTCCAACAAGCTATTTACACCATACGACGACGTTTTCGACCATTCTAACTTTGCTAAACAATCAAAAAGCAACCCAAACAGTGATAACAACATTATAATCGACCATAAACACAAAAACAACAAATTAACATGATAATATGGATCAAACATACCCAAAAACCCATGGTTTTTCCCTTAATCATGCTTAACTATAACTAATGATAGGACTAGCAAAACATATCTTTAAATTAACCTAAATTTTTATTAGATCCCTAACATAATATTTTAGAATTTTACAAATTTTTCCAGATTTTTCTGAGCCTAATTGCCACTAATTACCCCTAATTAGCCGTAATTAGTGAAAAACAATGCAAATCACTCACCTTAGCCACAAATTAATCTTAGATCTGAAAATATCTCTGACTTAGGTCGAATCTCTATGCAACACAACAACTCCAACTCTGTTTTGATGCTATTTTAACTTGATTTGACGTTGATTAGCTTAATCCTTGATTAAAAAGTGAATAGAGGTGTCTTTAGGAGGTAGAAGCCATCATTAGGGTTAAAGGAATGAAAGTGGCGGCTGCAAAATTGACAAAGAAAGGTTTCTCGAGTCCCTTCAGTCCTTAAATACCCCAAATCCTGAAATCCCCTAATCGTCCTAGCTGCTAATCAACCGACTAAGCCCAATTAAACTGTTTTTCACCTTCTAAACCTTAATTCAGCAATTTCTCCCAAACAGTAAGTATGTTTGATTAATGTGACCACTCTACAAAAAGGTAAACCATCATCTGGATCTAATGGAAGTGGTTTCAGGTCAAAACTCCTTACCAATCAAAAAATATGGGCAAAACAAGATTCCCTAGGGGCAAAACACTCATTTAAAAATGGGCAAAAATCGTGACATGGGAAATACCCCAATAGTCGTTCCTTAAAGTTATACGACCATACGATTTCGTATGTAAATGAAATAAATATTCTACGAACCTCCGATATGTAGAATATGGGTCGTTACACTCTCCCCCCTTAAGAAATTTCGCCCTCAAAATTCCTTAACCAAAACATACAATGGGTCCCGCATGCCTATCAGCTATTTACAAACAATCAAACACACATAATAACACAACAATTCTATCCTAGCATGCAGAATAACTAAATCGCAACTTAAAATCTTACCAGGCAAAGAGTTCTGGATATGACTCCCTTATGCTCTCATCTGTTTCCCAAGTACAGTCATTCTCATTCTCGCCCCCACTGAACCTTGACCAATTTCACCGTCTTCCTTCGAAGTTGCTTCATATCGTACTCGACAATACGGATCGGCTTGCGGTTCCCAATCGTCTCAGGTTCTACTTCGATGTTGTCCAACTGATCCGGTGAAATAGTCATATCGGGGTCGTCCACAAACTTTCTTAACTGGGAAACATGAAATACGTTGTGAACTCCTACCATCTTGTCAGGTAATCCAACCTTAGATGCTAAATTCCTAAGTTGTTCGAGAACTAGGAATGGACCAACAAATCTTGGTGTTAACTTGCCTCTCCTACCAAATCGAATCACACTCTTTAATGGAGAAATCCTGACAAACACCAAGTCGCAATGGAGAATTTTAGATCTCTTCTCCTCTTATCAGCATAACTCTTCTGCCTATCTTGGGTAGCATTCTTTCACTGTTGGATAACCTTGATATTTTCTGAGTTTCTCTTATCACATCTAGCCCAAGCACAAATTTCTCACCAGTTTCTAACCAACATGATGGTGAGTTGGATGGTCTTCCGTACAAAGCTTCAAATGGAGTCATACCAATATTGGATTGATAACTATTATTATATGCGAACTCCACTAGATGCAAATGGTCATCCCATGACCCTCCAAAATCCATTATACAAGCTCTCAAGAGTTCTTCTAATACTCGATTCACCATCTCGGTTTGACCGTCGGTTTGAGGATGGTATGCGGTACTGAGATGTAATTATGATCCTAAATCCTCTTGTAAGCTCTTCCAAAATCCACTAGTAAACAACAGATCTCGGTCACTCACAATGCCTTTGGGTACTCCATGAAATCTCACTACCCAATTCATATACAGTTCTGCTAACTTAGCTGCTGTTCTATTCGACTTGACAGGTATAAGCCTTGCACTCTTAGTCAGTCAGTCCACAATCACCCAAATGCTATCATGGCCCGATCTAGTCCATGGTAACCCATCAATGAAATCCATTGAGACTTGTTCCCATTTTCATTTTGGAATTTCTAATGGTAGCAACAAACCACTAGGTTTCTTTTGCTCAGCTTTAAGTAGTTGGCAGTTCATGCATTTGGGTAAAAACTTCCTAACGTCTCTTTTCATCCCTTCCCAGTAGTAGGTCTACTTCATGTCTTGATACATTTTGTTACCTCCGGGATGTATAGTCAGTTTTGAGTGATGACATTCCCTAAGCACTTCATCTCTTAATCCATTAACATAGGGTACAACTAGTCTCTCGTTCTTTCTAAGCCATCCATCTCAATTAAGCTCATACTTGTTCATCTCCTCGTTGATACCCATCTCTAACTTGGAGATGATTTCCAATAAGTTAGGATCATCCTTCTGACCGGAACCAATCTTCTCAATCAAAGTAGGCCTGATCTTCAAACTTGCCAACATTACTGGATCCAATTCGCACTTTGGTCTGAAATCATACCCAACAATTTACTCCAGTTGCTTCCATTCCAGAAACATAGCCCCTTAACTGGCATGTCTCCTACTCAATGCATCGGCTATCGCATTGCCGTTTCCTGGTGTATATGCGATATCGAAATCATAGGAAGCCAAGAATTCTAACCATCTCTGCTGACGGAGATTTAAATCCTTCTAAGAGAATAGATACTTTAATGATTTATGATTAGTAAACAACTCAAATCTTTCTCCTAAGAGATAATGTCTCCACATCTTCAACACGAACACGATTGCTGTCAATTCCAAATCATGGGTAGGATATCTTTTCTCATGCGGTTTCAGTTGTCGACTAGCGTAAGCTACTACCCTATCTCCTTGCATCAACACGACACCTAGTCTGGTACCACATACATCCGTGTACACTGTCATCTCTTCATTCCCTTTAGGAATGACTAACATTGGTGCACACGTCAACTTTTCCTTTAGGCTCTTGAATGCATTTTCACACCTTTCATACCAAACGGAAGCTTGATTCTTCTTGGTCAACTGAGTTAACAGTGCCGCTATCTTAGAGAATTCTTGGATAAGCTTATGATAATATCCAGCTAATCCCAAGAAACTTCTTACGTCTGTTGCATTCTAGGGCGTAGACCAATCGTATACCGTAGCCACCTTCAGAGGATCCACGACAATACCATTATCTGAAACAACATGGCCCAAGAATCTCACTTCCCTCCTCCAGAAGTGACACTTAGAAAACTTCGCTTTCAATTGGTGTTTCCTCAACACCTCCATCACTATCCTCAAATGTTCCTTGTGTTCTTCCTCTGTCCTCGAGTAAACCAAGATATCGTCTACATACACAAGAACAAACTTATTCAATTGATCCTTGAATACCCTATTCATAAGATCCACAAAATTTGTTGGTGCATTGGTCAACCCAAATGGAATGACCAACCACTCATAGAATCCAGATGGCGTCCAAAATGCCGTTTTAGGAATACTCTTAGCTGCTACTCAGAGCTGATGAAATTCTGTCGTGAGGTCCAATTGGGAGAACACCCTTGCTCCCTCCAGTTGATCAAACAAATCATCTATCTGCGGAAGAGGATACTTATTCTTCCTAGTCACTTTATTCAACTCGCGATAGTCCATACATAAACAAAGGGAACCATCGGCCTTGGTAGTAAATACAACTGGTGCTCCCCACTCGGAGACACTCCTTCGGATAAATCCCTTCTTCAAAAGATCGCTTACTTACACCCCGAGCTCTCTCTGCTCCCTTGGTGCCATACGACAAAGTGGCATCACTATAGGTCTGGCATCATTCGCTAAATCAATACGAAACTCAATCTATCGATTTTATGGAAGTCCGGTCACTTCCTCGAAGATATCCGGATACTGGCTAGAATTGGGAACCCCTGATAACTCATCATGTGGGATGTCGAGGGAATTTAGAAAACTAGCCATCACCTCATAACTAGATTGGCCGCTAAACACTACCCTCCGCCTATCATTCGCCCTAATAGTCACCGAAAATCCCTCATAGTCTACCACCACACCATATCTTTGGAGCCAATCGACTCCCAAAATAATGCCAAACCCAGTAAATCCCAAAACAAAGCAATCATAAGCAAACATACATCCATGACTCGATAAGACCACATTACAACAAATCATACTAAGGCTAGTCGAACCATCAGTCGGGTTCATCACCACTAAAGGTCTATCGACTATCTCAGGTTCCAGTCCCAACTTATCTACCAGGTCTCTAGATATGAAGGAACGGGAAGCCCCAGCATCAAACAGTACTCGAACAGGAACATCATAAATAGAAAGCATACCTTGAATGACAACATTCTTCCCTTTCTCCGTCGCAGTTGGGGCATTCGATGGAGAAGGAACAACATTAATAACATATGCTTTCACAATCTGCTTCTCTTTGGGGGGTTACAGACATTTATCCTTGTGATGTCCCACATGGCCGCAGTTGAAGCACTTCATGCCCGCTGGCTTTGCTCGACATTCTTTAGCATAATGGCCCTTCTTTCCACGACTAAAGCACTCTACATCTTTCCTATCCTTCTTTTTCTGACCATCCTTGGTCTAACTCTGCTTCCATTTATTCTGAGAATTATTCTTGTCTCCACCGCTTGCCTGCGGCTTTGGCCGCTCTGCAGATGCAACAACGACTTTAGTCTTGGGCTTAGGATAAAGGTTCTATGACCTCAATGCTTTCCCAACAATCAATTCAAAAGCCTCATCAACATGGTTTGTAAGCCTTTCCCCTAAGTACTGATCTAACCATGTTATGAACTTCTCATTCTTCTTCTTGGGGGTGTCAATAAGGGATAGTCCATACTTCGATAAACTATCGAACTTAGCAATATATTCCAAGACTGCCCTATCATTCTGTTTAAGTTCCAAGAACTTCCTAAACAACTCTAACTTCTGGGTAGCTGGGATAAACATGTCACTGAAGCGGCCTTCAAATTGATTCCATGTAACTTGATCCTCGGGGTTAGCTGTCTTAGTAGCATTTCACCAATTCATAGCCCGTCCTTGCAGCTGACGGGATGCTAGCTTCCTCTTCACCGCGTCTTGGATTCCCAGATCCTCGAAGATACGCTCACAACTATCAAGCCAATCCTGAACTTCTATAGCCGATTCCGTTCCATGGAACGGTTTCCCACCAAGACTAGTGTAGTCCATACAGAGCTCGGCGAAATCGACCCTAGGTGCCTGCACCGTTGCACCACCACCATCTGCAGCATTAGGAGTTGCCCTCTGAACATCCCTAAGCATCTCTCTCATGAAATCAGTGAGCATCGTCCTCATATCAGGAGCATTCCTATTATTGTCTCCTGAACCAGTATTCCTCGTATATCGTCTCATCATTCAATCTGTAGGGAGAAAACGATTAACCATCCCTTCAGTGGTGCCAATGCAGTGCGACTTCATCCCTAGATATACTAATAGTATATATATAGCTTTTGGAAACCAAAATATGACAAATACTCGCTCTCATATACGTACTATCACTCCTTGGTGTCTTTCCCTAGGTTAACTATGCAGCCTAGAGCTCTGATACCAAGTGTGACGTCCTACCCGCACCAGCCGACATTTCCAATGAAAGTGTGTTGTGCCAATGCCTTACTAGTACGGGACAGTCGCCAAAGAAAGGAATTTGAACTAACAAGGAACCTATAGAATGTCTTATAGCGCAAGGGATAAAATATAATAATAACATAACTTTGACATAAAACAGGCAAGACAATGCATAAGCTGAAAACTAAACCATCATAGCAGCGGAAATCTTAAATACAGCTTATCATCCAAACCAACATTATTACAACTTTGAAATACTGTCTCTAAAGCAAAAGAACGAGGTACACTACTAATGCCCAAAGTAGTGACCAACAACAACACAGGAATATTATATATATATATATCATATGTGAAAGCCTCCTGCTCGTCTCCGGTACAGCTACTCGTGCATAATCACCTGACCTGTCTCTAGTCTTCCCTTTAAGAGCACCCAGAGTGATAAGAAGAGACATAAAACTCTAGGTCAGACAAAACTCTGGTATGAGCGATAAGCAGCAAAACTGAACAATAACAGGTATACATAACCATACCTGAACCTGGGCCTGCAACTAAAGAGTTAGCACAACAGGATGTACAATACTCTAAGGTGACAATAAAATATGGTGTGAAAATAATGGGGAGGGGGTGTGCATGTCATAGTGATGGCAAACAATCAAGCATAGCAACCATCATCACATCTCTCACTCAGTGCGTAAATCATATGATATCCACCGCTTTGACCACCCACATCCTTTGCTATGATCTCTCTGCCTCATGGGATCATGATGACTCCACTGCACTAATCCATAGCCACTAGTCCCTTTCTATGTACACTCTGCCCCATGAAGTCATGACAACTCCATTGCACTGGCTCATAGCCACGCTACGATCACTCTGCCCCATGGGGTGATGACAACCCCACTGCACTGATCCGTAGCCTAACATCTGTCTCGGTGGTGGATCAAAGTTATGGACGACGATAACTCTTTAGCACACGTCCTACAGCAAAGCCCAACTCATGAAGTTAACTCAATGGTTCCCAACTGGATCCTGAGTGCAAACTTTCATTAGGACTTCCTTTGCATCTCGGGTTTTGGTCTCCCTCGGATCGGTTCGGCCCTTCACTTTACTTAACATCGGTTCGGTAACCATCTTAAAGCAGCTCGGTTCGGCTATGCAACATTCAAATAATCCAGTTCGGTTCAAGTGATGTGGTTCAGTTTGGGTATGTATGGGTGACGGTGCTCCGGTTCATGATCTCCCTTGGCCATCAGCTCGTGAGCTTCTAAAGCGGTTCGGGTTGTGAGCTCGGGTCGGTTCGGAGCTCCTGGTTCTTGGTGCATGGCTCGTGGGAGGTCATCCGGTTCGGTTTGTGAACCTCCATTCTAGATGGATCATGGTGCATGGTTCGAGTGCTTCTCCTGAGCATCGGCTCATGTGCTTCGGGTCGGTTCGTGAGGGGTGTCATGAACGGGATAAGGCGATCCAATCCGATCCAGTTTATTTCCTACGCTTCATTCCAACAAGCTATTTACGCTATACGTCGGCGTTTTCGACCATTCCAACTTTGTTAAACAATCACAAAGCATTCCAAACAGTGGTAGCAACATGTATAGTCGACCATAAACACCAAAACAACAACCTAAAATGATAATATGGATCAAACATACTCAAAAACCCATGGTTTTCCCCTAAATCATGTTTAACTATAACTAATGATAGGATTAGCAAAACATATCCAAATTAACCCAAATTTTTATCAGAGCCCTAAAATAAAATTTTAGAAATTTACAAATTTTTCCAGATTTTTATGAGCCATAATTTCGCTAATTATCACTAATCACCCATAATTAGCCGTAATTAGTGAAAAACAATGCAAATCACTCATCTTAGCAACAAATTAATCTCAGATCTAAAAATATCTCTGGTTTGGGCTGAATCTCTATGCGACACAGCAGCTCCAACTCTGATTTGATGCTATTTTAACTTGATTTGATGTTGATTAGCTTAATCCTTGATTAGAAAGTGATTAGAGGTGTCTTTAGGATGTAGAAGCCATTACTAGGGTTGAAGGAATGAAAGTGACGGCTGTAAAAATGACAAATAAGGGTTTCTCTAGTCCCTTTCAGTCCTTAAATCCCCCTAATCCCGAAATCCCCCAATGGGCCTAGCTGTTAATCAACCGGTTAAGCCCGATTAAGTTGTTTTTCACCTTCTAAACCTTAATTCTGCCATATCTCCCAAACAGAGAGTTCGTTTGATTAGTGTGACCACTCTACGGAAAGGTAAACCATCATCCGGATCTAATGGAAGTGGTTCTAGGTCAAAACTCCTTACCAATCAAAAGTTATGGGAAAAACAAGATTCGCTAGGGGCAAAACGGTCATTTAAAAATCGAAAAAAATCGTGAGCATGAGAAATGATCACAATAGTCGTTCTCGAAAGTTATACGACTATATGACTTCGTATGTAAATGAAATAAATATTCTACGACCCTCCGATACGTAGAATATGGGTCGTTACAATTGCATTGTAACAGCCCGCATTTTACGTACCAGTGGATCGTAAAATATTTTTATTTTATTCCCTGAGGGTTGGATCATTCTCATATTTTAATACGTTGCTTATGGGAATGTGGGACATGTCCATAATTTTTACCAATTTTGTTTGTGACCATTTTTCCCCTATCAGTCTTGTACCGGGCATAACTTTAGACTCAAGTCAAATCAGGTGGTGATGTCTGTGCCATTGGAAAGGAAATGACGATTGCCTTTCTGTACAGTAGTTACATTAAAGATTTGGCTCAGCGGTTTGGGGGGAATCGTTGTTTTAAGGTTTAACATTTGGTTGTTCAGGTTTGTGAAACCTTAATGGGCTGATTTGTGGAGGCCCATTAGTGGGCTGGTGGAAAGCTATAGATAGGGGGTGGAAGGTATGGGAAATAGTTTACTTCCCCCATTTTCTCATTTTGAAGAGCCAAAGGATCCTCCATTTCTCCATCTTTCCACCATTAAAGATTAAGAAATCGAAGATCTATGGCATTTGAGGCTAGATCTACATCGTTGCAAGGGAGAGTTCATCGAATCAAGAAGTTTGGATTCAATTCCTTGCTTTCTGGAATCTTAATTCATTGTTTTTGCTTGGATTTGGAGATGATATGCGTCTCTCACATGTATTCAATAAAGTATATGAATGTTGACCATGTTTTTCATCAAATTCAAGCTATAGATTTACGCCTTGTAATTCCATTTTCATATGAATCACTGTAGGATCTGATTTAGCAAGTTTTAAACCCGTAATTCTTATGCTATTTCATATGTTTATGCAAGTTAGATCCATAATTTACTTCAAATGTTCATTTATCATGATTTTGGGTGAGTTAGCATAATTATTGATGAAATCGTCATATTCATGGTGTGAACGATTTCAAAACATGTTTATGGTAATAATTGATGAATTGGATGAATACATTTCGTCGAGATAGTTGATTGGCAAAGTTTTGGTCAAAAGTGAGGCTTGAATTGGGGCTGTACAGGCCACAGATCGTCATGCGTGCGAGTGGGTGGTCGTGCGTTCGAGTGGGGTGGTCGAGCGGATAGTAGAATGTGCAGTACAACGTAGGGTCGGTCGCACGTTGATGGTCGGGTCAAGCATGGACTCGAGCATGGTCATGGAAGAAGGTATTCCAGGTTGAGCAGTGTTGGTTCGAGCATGGTCGGGTCGGGCATGGCTTGGGGTCGGTCGATCATGTCCGCGTCGAGCATGGTTGAGTGGAACAGGGTGGTCGGTCATGTTTTGAAACAAGTGACCGGGTCGGTCAACTATGGACTCGAGCAGACTTGGGTCGAGCGCAGAGTTCAGGCCGAGCATGAAGGGTTGTGCAAGGAGGGTCTGTTGCACCAGGTGTCGGTCGCACAGGGTCAATTATGAAATTTTTTATTTCTCGGGTATGACTCAGATTTTAATAAAAGGTCGCGATAAAAACTTTTTCGGGGGCAACCCCACAAACCCTAGCCGCAACGTAGTTATGTAATTTCGCTCAGTGATGTTGTGACTTTGAGGAGAATTTAATTAGGAGGATTCAAAGTGTTGAAATGTGTTCGTTTATTGGTGTAGAATAGCCAATGAGGTGATAACTCAAAGGTTATGAGTTGGTGAATAATGGTTGCTTGAGAAGGTTGCTTGTGCTATGAAAAGTCGTCGGGTTGGATGACTAGAGACGTAAAGGCCGTGAGGTTATCGTTGTCATAAGATCTAGTACACTCAAAGCAGGGATACAATAGGGGCACCTAAAAGACCGGTTGTAGGTCAAGTACCTTCGGGTATCGTTGAAAGGCTTAATTGTCAAGGTCGGGCAAACATCCGTATCGTTGAAAGGCGTATGGAGTTTATGCTAGAACTGGGGTTACCATTAGCCCTCAACATATGGCAAGGTTGGTTGTCATACGATTAACAATGGTTTCGAAGCAGGATTGGCGGTGATAGCCAGAGTCTATCATGCATGCTGGATGTTCTGTTTGTACCGTCTCACGTAGATTATTCAACGTCGAAGGAGATGTTCCTTGGGTGATTGTCTGATTGGTTTAGGCCTTTGGGGCTTGTGCTTAAGGGATGTTGAATTCGATTAGGATGGTTTACGTGAGATCTATAATCTGGATGCTATGAGTGTTATTGATGATTGATTTCTAATTTCCATGAATGAATGGTTTTTCTAATTATCATGGATGAATGGTTGAGATGGTTGATGTAAATGTTACCACTGTCCGATGTGGGGAAGATACAGTTGAGTTCTTCTCTGGTGTTGTGGGTAGGTTTGTATGTTTATCTATCCATTCTCATATACTTTATTATTGATGTTTGTTAGCAGTTTTATCGCTCAATAAGATTGTTGTCTGACTCAAGGTTTTATGTTTTCCTCTTATTACCTTGGATTGTTCATCCGATTGTAGATGGGCAGACTAGGTGGCAGGTGACAGGCGATTAGTGAGGACGATGTTGCAGTTCAGAGGCGAGGTGGAGGCTTACGTACCAATTTTATTACTATCTATTATTTTTGTTTTCCGCTGTTTGAGTTGCTCTATGAGTGTTGTAGAGAGGCTTTATGTATGGACTTTGATATTTCTTATGATGTTCGGATAATCTTTCAGGATGTTGTGAAAGTTTCAAAAGTTTGTTATATGATGCTCCACTATTATTACTTGTTGTATATTTTCTACTATATTTTATCCTTGCACTGTGAGTACTATGACAGGTACCGATTGTATTTACCTACCTATGACAATCGTCAACAGCTCCCTGGCACACCTATCAACGCATTATTCCTCTTGTTTAGTGCAAGGGTTGTGGGCGGTCGTCACATACATGAGTAAGTATAAATAACCCCTAATACCACACACTAGAAATCCTAATTATTCTACATCGCTGCCTCCATGCTGCTAAATTCCATAGAAAAGAAAAAGAGAATAAGATGAAGTTTTCTTCTACTTCTCTAACTCTATTCTAAATATCTTTATTTCAATTTATATAAGTTTAGGATTTCGGAATTTAGCATAAACATATATGTATAAGACACTAATTATATGTTTCTTATATGTATATTATTAGGAGGATAATCAGAGCTCGCTTGAACGTTAAGAATCATTGATGATCTTGCAATTCTACCACATCTCCACCTAATTTGTTAGTGGAATCTCGTTTTGCTTAAAGGAATATTCATGTTTTAATAGTTGTCATATGAATTGATATGCCTAGGAAGATTTTGTTATTTGATAATATGAACATGAAAGCCCCCAAAAATCTTCTATCTTGTAATTATGTATGAAATTGTCATGATAAACTGGGTTTGTGGAATTGTGGATTTTGTATTGGATTAAACGTAAATATGAGTGTTGTGCTATTATTTATCTTTTATGTGATTCATTTTCTTCATTAGATAGTATTCTAAAAAGGTTTGGGTTTGAATGTTTCATGGTTTGAATTGGGTATGGATCCTATGTTGGATCTAAACGTATTCACAATTGAAATAGATCAAAGGTAAACAATTTCAGGTGCATAAGACCAAACATGGTGAATTGTGTGAAATATGAATTATAAACATACATATGTAGGTGCATGTAATGCTCTATTTTTAATTCAATATTGAAATCATTTCTACATGCCTAGGATACAAGTTGTAATTGATGTTAATATTTTCCATTTACTGCTATATGTTATACGTTCATTATGCCATCATGTTTATGTTGTAGTGGTAAAATATGGAAAATCTAACTTGTATGCCTTAAATTGGATAAATTGACAATTTTCCACCTCGTTAGAGCGTTTCCCCATTTATACGAATGTTAATGTTAATTAGGCGCTATTATTATTTCACTTATATAAATGTAATTAACGTTGTATTAACGTAATAAATGCAATTAAGTTCGAATTTGAATTTGAAATGTCCCCTTAAAAAATATAAATATATATATTTGTTTTCTTGTGTGTGTATATATATAGAATGGCTTAAATATATATAAATAAGTGACACATAGACATGAGGTTAGTTGCCATTTATGGTAGAAGCCTGCCCGTTACCGACCGGCAAATCCAGCAACCACAAGTAAGCCCAACTAATGTGAGATGTCTAGGTCCCATGGGCCATTCGTAAACTTAGTACACTAGACACAAGGTTAAATCGACTTGTAGTAGAAGCCTGCCCAGAACCTACCGACATATCCAGCATCTGTAGGTATACGGTTTAATGTGAGAGGTCTAGTGTGTGTGTGTATATATATATAACTATATACATAAGTCTGATGTGTGAAAACAGATGGGTTTACTATGCCTTGAGAAGGTCTTAAGTGACTGACTCACCTTTTTATCTAGTTTGGGTCGTAAGTGGTTAGGACTAGGACCCCTCTGAAGGTTCATTCCATGGAGAGGAACCCAAGTCATGGGACCCACCCATATTAGAATTAAGGTAGGTCTTTGGGTCCTCCTTCTTTAAAAGTGGTTAGGAATAAAACGGTAACGGAGTAGGGTAGTTCAAGGGATGTCCACTTCCTCTAGAAGCTTGCAAGGGCTTAACTAGGGACAGATTGATAATTGAAATAATAAGTGGCCATTTCATGCTCACCAACTGTCTAGGGAAGTCTTAAGAGACATAGGTGTTCTATAGGGTAATATCAGTTAAGTAGTAACATTCGCAATACTACTTTTCATATTAAAAATGAGAGAATAGACTTAAGAATGTTGACGTACTAGGACGGGTTCTGAAAGTGCTAAGGGTCCGCCTCAGGGAAATAAGAGATCGTAAGAATCCACCCTAAATAGGGCCATAAGTGACCGAGAATGCCAGCTCGTTGGGACATTACCCTAAAAACATTAATGGGAGATTAATATGGATATCCACCCCATTGGTTAGAAACTTGATGTTTGTTTTGTGCTGCGTAGACATACCTTGACATATATAACCTGCTAGAAATATAGGGTATGGACATTAAGTAACACAATATTTCAGTCACACGGAACTTTATGTTTTGACCCCCTCTCCTTAACATCCAACAGGTCAATAGATGGGGTAAAGTCATGGATGAAGTTGTGATTGAAGCCGATGAAGAAGACGAAGTTATTATGATATTATTAGCAGTTATTGCTTTACTTCTTTTGGAATCTTATGAGAATGAACTATTTGATGTACCTATTGAACCAATGTAACGACGACTATTCTGTGGTTTTGAAATAAATGGTACATCTTATTTTTGGTATTATATTTTTTCTTTCCATTGTGTGAGATTTCCACTCGAAGTATATGTTATTATTATCTGTGCAAATGTAATCCTTATAGGAACCAACGATCCGTTTAGGATCGCTCTAAGTTTCGATGGGCCTTTTCTAGGTCGAAACTTAGGCCCATTCTGGGCGGGTTGTTAAAACTACATAATCCTATTTCTAACTCCCGATTTCTAGATTCACATATTAGCATGTTGAATCTGAAAAGCAGCAGTTAAGAAAAAAGGCTAGACAGCAAATTTGAAACAAGAATGCAAAACTTGTCTATGAAAACAAAGAAATCCATAATTTGCTACTATGATTCTCATCAAAATACCCCAATAGTCAATTCAATTATCTAATAACTTCATTTTCCAATAAGGAAACTTAGTTGCAACAACTTTTAACCTCTTTAAGCCCTGAATATGCATGGAGGAGATCAGCATCTGTTATACCACTATCGCAATTGACCAAGGATTTGCATATGTATCTTATACCAAATCTGTAGTAGAAATGTTAAAAGTCGATGTTGTTAACGCAAAACAGGGAGGATCGGTTGAGGGAAATTGGAACTGAAAATCATTTCAGTTACATGGGCAATGCCGAAACCCGAGATCTAGATAGCTTGATCTTCGATAGTCAAGCATATTCGATTATTCCACAAACGAGATTAAAATTTGAGACCATCATCACGAAGCCAGATCTAGCGATGCATTGGAAAAATTGTTGTAGATTATAGATATAAGGTTTAACGATATTTATAAAATCGTTGGATCTGTTCGATCTACGGAAAAAAATCATAAATCGAAAACAAGGTCAGTTTTGATTGAGGAAGTGCAACACCCCGTAATTTACACAACACCAGTAGAGGATAAATTAAATAATAATTAATTTAATATTCAGAATTAAGGGAAACGGACCGAGCCATTGTATTCATCTTGAAATTCCGGTCAAGATAGACATTTGGTTTGCATAAAACAGACACCGTATGAGAAAGTTATGAAGGTTTGAAGTTTGTATATGCACAAGATAATTATGTATATATATATATATATATATATGTATATAGGGTCAAGGAATTCAAAATTTCAGTTCAAAATTCAAAAATCCTATAGGCGGTTAGATTCCTGCCCCAGGCGTGTTGACCCCATAATGGGGGTTGACCTCAGGGTCTGAGAAGGGGGCACGCTTACTGAACTGATTATAAGAGATCCAAACATGGAGGATAGTGTGGGCAGCGCAAACCGACCGAGTCAAGGGGGATAAGATGACCGTGACACCTATAGATATGGGGCTATGCATATCAGCAAAGGTTTGCCACTTTAGGACGTGATAAGATGACCGTGGCACAAAGTATCTACGCGGGTTAGGGAGCTGGTCGATTAGGGTAGGAGTTAGGATACATTTGGACGTATGCCTAAGTCTACCACCTTGTAGTGGAAGGGATCATCTCATTCTGGTTATACTAGTAATAGTGCAGAGTAATCATTAGAGAAGCGTGTACATTCTATCCTGCTTACCTTGTCATGCTTACCTTTTATGTAGTTACCTCTCATTTATCCAATTTATATGCCTGTCATGCTACTTTTGTTTATTTACTTGCTAAAAGTAACTGGACTCGCCAGACTATGTTTGACCCTTTTTGTTTCCTCTTCTTTCTTCCATTTCCTCCCCTAGTTCTCAGGGCGGGAACACTCAAGCTTGACCGTGATTCTGCTAACATTTTGTAGAGCTGCCAGATGTATGGCTCAAGCTCCTATCCTGGTTGCTATGACCATATTTTATTTGGGGAATTTTGCTTCTTTCATGTACTCTGATGTTTTAAAGTACAAGACAGTAGTTTTTATGTTGTAATGGTTTTTGTGTATTTCAGACGTGTGAAGTTTTTGAACCACGATGCTTTGTTATAAATAAAGTTTTAATTTCGCTATCATTTTATATTTGTCTTGTAATATTTCTATTTCTATTTACCTTTAACGCTTCACAAAACTTAATGCATTCCCTTTGTGAGTGACATTAACGGACGTGGGGTGTCACACTTGGTATCAGAGCTGAAGGTTACCAGATTAGATAAAAGTTTTTGAAAATTATTTTTCAAATTGGTTTAAAAGAAAGCATTTTCAAAAAGAAAAGTCCATTTTGAAAAACAATCACCAAAAATCCATTAGTAATATCTTTCGATCCCTTGCTTGAATCTCTTTCATTTTCTTTTTCAGCATGTCTATGGAAACCAATATTTTGGAGGGCGTTTTGATACCAGGCTGGTTCCGTAGGTATCTAGAGGCCACAGTGCCTGCCGAAGGCCAAGGAGACTTTCCTCCCCCAACTGAACCCGTTGTTTCTCCTCCTCCTCCACTTGTAGGCAACTTTTCCAAGATTTGTAAAGATTTCCGTGCTATGGGAGGAAAGCCATTCCATGGAACCGAGACATTCGTAGAGGCAAGTAATTGGCTCAAGGAGACCAAGGACTTGTTTGTAATCTTTGAAGTAGAAGATTGAAGGAAGATTCAGTTAGCCGCCTGGCTACTGAAAGATGAAGCTTCTTTTTGGTGGGAAGTTACCCAAGTTGCACGACCGGTAGAGATATAGGATGATTTTAGGCAAAGATTTGAAATGAAATATCTGTCCCAAGCTGAGGAAAGCTTGCAAATGGAGTGGTTCTTAGCACTCAGACAAGGAAACTTGACGGTTAAAGAGTATGTGAACAAATTCAAAAAACTGGCAAGGTTTGGATTAGAATTGGTGGACATTCCGCATAAGAAGGCTTTACGGTTTGTCAAAGGACTTAATGATCCCATTCATGGGTTTATTATGTCCCACATTCCAATGGGAGCTACTTTTGAAAGGCTTGTTGATATGGCCTTGATGTATGAGGAAGAGAAAGGAGAAAAGAAGGAAGTAAAGGATGAGGAAACAACACAAAACAAGAAGATTTGGCCCAAGAATGGACAACAACAGCAACAAAAACAAAAGAAAGGCGGAAAGAATGACAAGGCTAAGGATAAGAGGAAGTGTCACAATTGTGGGCGAGAAGGTCATTTGGTGAAGGACTGTAAAAGGAGGAAGAATTCTTGCTTCAATTGTGGAGAGGTCAGACACTTTGCTAGGGAGTGCCCGAAGAAATAGGGACAAGGTCAAAGGGCAGGTGCATGCTCTCGCGATTAGTGCTCCTGATAGAGGTAGAAATTTTTTTGTGGACGGTTTAATTTCTCTTTTAAATCATCCTGTTAGAACACTTTATATTCTGGTGCTTCACATTCATGTATATCTAGTTCTGTGGCTGAATCTCTGCACTTAATTACTAGGATGGTAGTAGATCCCGTAGTTGTCTCAAACCCCATTGGTGGTTCGGCTTATTTATCTATAATCTGCTAGGGTTTGAGAATATCTGGGTTAGGCATCGAGTTTGAATGCGACGCGTATGTGCTCGGTTTTATGGGATATGGCTTGATTCTAGGAATGGATTGGTTAACCACATATGGTGTCATTCTAGATTGTGAGAGGAGGGTCGTTAAACTTTTGACTTGACATGGGAGGACCCTCGAGATTTCTTATGACCCGCAAGGGTCGGTTATGCTTAGCTTCCTAGAGTCTCTTGATGCATCTATAGATGATCTGCAATCTGTTCCAGTAGTCCGAGAATACTCTGATGTTTTTGATGAGGTACGGGGTTTACCGCCGAGGCGCGAGATCGATTTCCTTATATATCTGGTGGAAAATGCATAGCCAGTTGCATTACCAATGCGCCATATGGCTCCAAGGGAAAGGAGGGAGCTGAGTAAACAAGTAGGAGAGCTACTTGAAAAAGGGTTTATCAAGTGGAGCATATCTGAATGGGGTGCTCCAGTAGTATTCGCGACTAAGGAGGATGGTTGACTTCGTTTGCGTGTGGACTATAGAGAATTGAATAAACTCGCTAAGTAGAACAGGCACCCACTTCCGAGGATAGATGACTTGTTTGACCAGCTTGTTGGTGCCTCGGTATTCTCTCAGTTAGACTTGGCCATGGGGTTTCATCAGTTGATGGTGGCTGAGGATAGTATAGACAAGACGACTTCTAGAATTGGATTGTCTCCTTGAATTGCTAGTTATGCCTTTTGGGTTGACGAATGCACCCGCCTATTTTGTTGATCTAATGATTAGGGTGTTTCGGGGGTTTCTAAATAAATTTGTCGTAGTCTTTGTTGATGATATCTTGATCTCCTCCAAAAGCGAAGAGGAGCATGCCCAACATTTGAGAGAAGTTTTGAAAACTCTCCGTGAGCACCAGCTTAAGGCAAAGTTCTCCAAATGCCATTTTTGGTGAAAAGAGGTGAGATTATTAGGGCATGTGGTCTCAAAAGAAGGGATACTTGTAGATCCCGCAATGGTGGTTGCAGTGCAAGATTGGCAGATTCCGAAAAATGCAACCGAGGTGAGAAGCTTTCTTGGATTTGTAGGTTATTATAGGAAGTTCATTAAGGACTTCGCAAAAATATCAGCCCCACTCACCAGGCTGACAAAGAAGAACTTGGCATTTTCATGGGATATATATTGTGATGTGGCTTTCTAACGACTGAAGTGGGCTATAACAACAACCCCAGTCTTTACCTTGCATAATGGGAATAAAGTGTTTATAATCTATACTGGTGCATGTGGTACTGGGCTTGGTGTGGTTCTGATGCAAGAAGGAGAGGTAGTGTGTTATGGGGGTAGACAATTGAGAGTTCATCAGAAGAACTACCGCACCCATGATTTAGAGCTACCTGCCATAGTATTTGCGATCAAGATTGGGCATCATTATTTACTTGGAGAGAAGTTTGAGTTATACACCGATCATAAATCCCTCAAGTATTTGTTCTCGCAGAAGGACCTTAATTTAAGGCAACAAAGGTGGATGGTGTTCCTAGTTTCTTATGATTTTTAAATTGCTTATACCCCATGGCAAGGGTAATGTGGTGGTCGATGAACTGAGTAGGTAGAAGATGGACATAAGTCCTCTGTTTGTGGAAAGGAAGAGCTTGGAGTTCATACCAACATTCGACTTTAAACCCTCCATTGAGATTTTTGCTGATTTATTTGCATTGCTAGAAATACGACCAACTCTTATGGATCAGATAGGAGCTTCCGAGCGAGATGATCCACAGATTTTAAACATCATGGATAAGCTCAGAAAAGGGGAGACTTCTAGTCACCTCAGTAGATATTCCATAGATGAAAAAGGGTGGTTGCGACGAGATGGAAGGCTTTGTGCTCCTCAAACGGGAAGCTTGATAAAGGCAGACCTAGAAGAAGCCCACCATTCTAAGATGACTATTCACCCAGGCGGTGATAAGATGTACAGAGATGTGGCAGAGTTTGTTTGGGCTAGGATGAAGAAAGATGTGGCAGAGTTTGTTTCTCAATGTTTAGTTTGTCAGCAAGTTAAAGATGAGCAAAAGAAGCCCGGTGGTCTACTTCATCCTTTGGAGGTTGCTCAGTGGAAATGGAAGAGCGTCTCTGTGAATTTCATAGACGGTTTTCCTAGATCGAAGAAAGGCAACACCATTATCTGGGTTGTAGTGTATAGACTCACTAAGAGCTCTCATTTCATTCCAGTCAGGAGTAAGAGGACAGCATCATAGTTGGCAGCAATTTACGCTCGTGAGATAGTCCATCTTCATAGAGTACCTTCCAGCATCATAAGCAATCGTGACCCCATCTTTACCAGTGAATTTTGGAGGAGCTTGCAAGAAGCAACAAGTACACAGTTGTGTTTGAGCACCGCTTATCATCCTCAGACCGATGGACAAACGGAGAGGGTGAACAGAGTTCTTAAAGATCTTATAAGGCTGTGGATCCTAGACTTTGGAGGGACTTGGGAAGAGCATCTTCCTTTAGTAGAGTTTGCCTAAAATAACGGTTATCAGGCTAGCATCGGCATGGCACCCCTTAAAGCATTGTACGGACGACCCGGTAGGTCACCGACTTGGTAGTGGGAATCTACAAAGGATTATTACTTGGACCAGATATGGTTAGAGAAACATCCGATAAGATTGACCTTATTCGACGACGAACGAAGGCAGCTCAAGATAGGTAGAAGTCTTACACATAAAAGAGAAGGACTAACATCAAATTTGAAGTGGGGTACTTAGTTTTTATTAAAGTATCACCTTTGAGGAATGTGGTTCGCTTCGGGTTTGTAGGTAAGTTGGCACCTAGATTTGTGGGACCATTTCCCATAACTGAAAGGATCATCCAAATGGCCTATAAAGTAAAGCTATCAGAAAATCTACCTGATGTTCATGATGTTTTCCATGTTTCTCTTCTGCGGAAGTGCTAGCATGATACCGCGGATGTTGTTGAGCCAAGTATATTGGAGGAGGTAGAAGTGGAGCAGGAGGCGACGGTCAGACGAGTCCCTACCCGTATTCTTGGATCATAAGTTAAGAAGCTACGCAATAAAGAAATCAAGCTGATAAAGGTTCAATGGGGAGGTAACCCAGAGGATGCGACTTAGGAGACCGAAGACAAAATTCGTGCTTCGTACCCATTTTTTTTTGAGGGTATGTCCTTAACTCCTTTTCCAAAGTTTTATCTATGCTTGTTTCTATCATTTGAGTATGTCTTATCAATAGTATTTTTGACTTTTAGATAGGAATCCTATGGATGTAAACATGTGTTTGAGACATTTTATGTTTGATGGATGCAAGTGGATGCAAGTGGTTGCATGTGGATACATACAAGCACACATAGGCACTAGATCCTCTCAATCACTCTCATACTGCATATGGACGTGTGTGCATTTTTTTTCTTTTAGTGGGTGAAAATGGATGTATTAGCATATAGATGTTGCATTTGGACAAATGAGTGTGCACACATATTGAACATACATTTTATAATAGGATTATTTGCATACATATTGGATTTATGACAATAAAATACATTACAATGAGGAGGTCGACTGAATCAGCAGACCGCCTAATCTTTGCATTAGTATTGGGACATATACACACACCTTTGCATATGTTTATATAGGCATTAGAAAGGACAATGGATGTCTGTGATTGTTAGATGAGTAGATGGGTGATGGATGGTAGGATATACATTCTTCTCAACTTAGAGATTTCGCGGACGAAATACTTTGAGTAGGGGAGAATGTAACACCCCATAATTTTAACAACACCAAAAGAGGATAAATTAAATAATAATTAATTTAATATTCAAAATTAAGGGAAACGGACTGCGCAATTGCATTTGACTCGAAATTCTGGTCAAGATAGACATTTGGGTTGTGTAAAATGGACATCGTATGAGGAAGTTATGAAGGTTTGAAGTTTGTATACGCGCAAGATAATTATATATATATAAGGTCCAGGAATTCAAAATTTTAGTTCAAAATTCGAAAATCCTGTAAGCGGTAAGATTCCCGCCCTAGGGGTGTCAACCCAAGAATAGGGATGTCGACCCCATAACGGGGGAGGGGGGGTCGACCCCATAAAGGAGGGGACCTCCCTAGGGCTGAGGTGGCAGTCGGTTTCCGAGGGGCTGACAGCTATAAATAAAGGTCCATTTCTCTTATTTTCTTCACTTGAAATCAATGGAAGCCAAATACTGCCGGTGCTTGAACTGAAACGAATCCTTTTCTTCAACAACCATCAACTAGAGCTAATCGGTTAGAGATTCAAGTTTAGATCTGAGATTCAACACCAACATTTTCTCTTCTATCTTCTAAAATCCAAACACTGTGAGTTAGTTACTTTTAGATTTAAATAATTAAAAGTAAACGTGATATGACTGTGATTTGGATCTATTATAAATTGCGAATCTATGAAATTCTTAGATCTTAAAATTTATTATGCTAGATCTTCCTTTATAGATCTAATTCACTTGTGGTTCATTTATCATGTCACCTTTGTCGATCTTAACCTTTATCTATGTTTATGGTTAATATGGATCTATCATTATTAAACAGTTAAAATCTTGTTTAGATCTAATTCTCCCTCTAGATCATCTTGTACCTATCATGTGGTGGTTAATTTAGATCTATCATCAATTGGCCATATGAATCCTTATTTAGATCTATTCATGCCTGTTAGGACATCCTTATTATGTTAGATCTAGTTTTATCATCACCTGTTCACTAGATCTGCTTTTATGTCCACCTTATTATTATGCCAATTACGTGTCTATGCCAGTATATATATATATATATATATATATATATATATATATATATATATATGCTAGTTATGTTAGAATAATCACTATTGTCATCTTCCCATCACCTTTCCCTTTTTATTGTTTATGGCCAGGCTACTCTCTAGCCAAAGCATGCTGCCAAATATATGCGAATGCGTTAGTTAGGGAATGAGGGAAAAATATTAGAATTGGCATAATTTGTATAATGAATATGAATTTGGACATATAATTCACTATGAATATAATTGGGTCAATGAGCATGAACACCTACAAGACATAGGTAATTAATTAGTTAAAATGCTTAGGATTACAGTAATTAGAAACTATAACTGCACTTATGACACGAGGTTAGATTGCATTTGTGGTGGAAGTCTGCCCAAATGTTAAATCTAATGTGAGGCGTCTAAGTGCACAAATACGAGATGGGCTAAGACACGAGGTTAGGCCCAACTTGTGGAAGAAGTCTGCCCGGGCCCGACCGACATATCTAGAATCCACAAGTTGTAGGCCTAATGTGGGAGATCTAGCCCATTATAACCATAAATGGACATGGTAACAAATTGGAATACTTAACCTAGTTGAATCCATAAGGATTGTGTGTACATGAATATAAATAGGGGTTAAGTAAACTTGGTTGAACAATGGGAGGGTTAAGTTAAGTATATCTGGCTTGGGTGGGTAATATTTAAATATAGGCCCACAAAACTTAACCAATTAGGGGTTATGTATTAAAGACACCTATGGGTAAGCATAATCGGTAGAAAGATTGGGGGTTATGTGTTAAAGACACCTATGGGTAAGCATAACCGATAGAAAGATTGGAGTTATATAATTAAAGACACCTTTAGGGTAAATATAACCCGTGGAAAACCTAGTGGGGGATACAAGACAAAGGGAAGAGCTTGTACCATATTGTGTGGGACCCGTGTCAGTCAGTAACCCAGAGTAAGTATCAAACAAAGTACTCCAAACTAGGTCGGAGAAGGGGCACACTTACTGAACTAATTGTAAGAGATTCAAACAAGGGGGACGGTTTGGGCAGCGCAAACCGACCGGGTCAAGGGGGATAAGATGAACGTGACACCTATAGGTATGGGGTTGTGCATATCAGCGATGGGTTGCCACTTTAGGACCTGATACATCCTAGATGGGGCCAGCACAGAGTAACTATGCAGTTTAGGGAGCAGATCGATTAGGGTAGGAGTTAGGATACATTCGGACGTATGCCTAAGTCTACCATCTTGTAGTGGAAGGGATCATCTCATTCTGGTTATACTAGTAATAGTGCACAGTAATCATTAGAGAAGCGTGTACACTCTATCCTGCTTACCTTGTCATGCTTACCTTTTATGTGGTTACTACTCTCTTATCCACTTTATATGTCTGTCATGCTACTTCTATTTATTTACTTGCTAAAGTAACTGGACTCGCTAGACTTTATGTCTGACCCTTTTTGTTTCCTCTTCTTTCTTTCGTTTTTCCCCAAGGTTCTCAGGGCGGGAACACTCCGGCTTGACCATGATTCTGCTTACATTTTGTTGGAGCTGCTAGATATATGGCTCAAGCTCCTATCTTGGTTGCTATAGCTATATTTTATTTGGGGAATTTTGCTTTTTTCATGTACTCTGATGATTTAAAGTACAAGACAGTAGTTTTATGTTGTAATGATTTTTGTGCATTTCAGACATGTGAAGTTTTTGAACCACGATGCTTTATTATAAATAAAGTTTTAATTTCGTTGTCATTTTATACTTGTCTTGTAATATTTCTGTTTCTATTTACCTTTAATGCTTCATGAAACCTAATGCATTCCCTTTTTGAGTGACATTAACGAATTTGGGGTGTCACACTTGGTATCATAGCTAAAGGTTACCAGATTAGATAAAAAAAATTGAAAACTATTTTCAAAATGGGTTTAAAAGATAGCATTTTCAAAAAGAAAAGACTGTTTTGAAAAACAATCCCCAAAAATCCATAAGTAATATCTTTCGATCCCTTGTCAGAATCTCTATCCTTTTCTTTTTCAGCATGTTTAGGGAACCCAATATTCCAGAGAGCGTTACGATACCTGGCTGGTTCCGTAGGTATCTGGAGGCCACGGCGCCTTCCTAGGGCTAAGGAAACGTTCCTCCCCCAGCTGCACCTATTGTTCCTCCTCCTCCACGTGCAGACAACTTTTCCAAGATCTGCAAAGATTTCTGTGCTATGGGAGGAAATCCTTTCCATGGAACCGAGACATTCATAGAGTCAAGGAATTGGCTCAAGTAGACTGGGGAATTATTTGTAATCTTTGAAGTAGAAGATCAAAGGAAGATTCAGTTAGCCGCCTGGCGACTGAAGGATGAAGCTTCTTTTTAGTGGGAAGTTACCCAGGCTGCACGACCGGTAGAGATATAGGATGATTTGAGGCAAAGATTTGAAATGAAATTTCTGTCCCAAGCTTAGAAAAGCATGCAAATGGAGAAGTTCTTAGCACTCAAACAAGGAAACTAGACGGTTAAAGAGTATGTGAACAAATTCGACCAACTGGCTAGGTTTGGATTAGAATTGGTGGATATTCCGCATAAGAAGGCTTTGCGGTTTGTCAAAGGACTTAATGAGCCCCTTCATGGCTTGGCTATGTCCCGCATTCCAATGGGAGCTACTTTTGAAAGGCTTATTGATGTGACCTTGATGTATGAGGAAGAGAAAGGAGAAAAGAAAGAAGTAAAGGCTGGGGAAACAACGCAAAACAAGAAGATTTGGCCCAAGAAGGGACAACAATAGCAGCAGCAACAAAAGAAAGGCAGAAAGAATGACAAGGCTATAGATAAGAGGAGGTGTCACAATTATGGGCGAGAAGATCACTTGGTGAAGGACTATAAAAGGAGGAAGAATTCTTGCTTTAATTGTGGAGAGGTCGGACACTTTGCTAGGGAGTGCCCGAAGAAATAGGGACAAGGTCAAAGGGCAGAAACTTCTGGAGGCCAGGTGCATGCTCTCGCGATCAGTGCTCCTGGTAGAGGTAAAAAAAATTGTGGAAGGTTTAGTTTCTCTTTCAAATCATCCTATTAGAACACTTTTTGATTTTGTCGCTTCACATTCATTTATATCTAGTTCTGTGGTTGAATCTCTGCACTTAATTTCTAGTATGGAAGTGGATCCTGTAGTTGCCTCAAACCCCATTGGTTGTTCGGCTCATTTATTTATGATTTGATAGGGTTTGAGAATATCTATGTTAGGTGTCAAGTTTGAATGCGATGCGTATGTTCCCGGATTCATGGGCTATGGTTGATTCTAGGAATGGATTGGTTAACCACGTATGGTGCCATTATATATTATTAGAGGAGGGTCGTTAGACTTTTGACTAGCCATGGGAGGACCCTCGAGATTTCTTGTGACCCGCAAGGGTTGGTTATGCTTGGCTTCCTAGAGTCTCTTGATGCATCTATAGATGATCTGCAATCTGTTCCAGTAGTCCAAGAATATTCTGATGTTTTTGATGAGGTAAGGGGTTTACCTCCGAGGCTTGAGATTGATTTTCGTATATATCTGGTGGACAATGCAAAGCCATTTGCATTACCAGTGTGCCATATGGCTCCAAGGGAAAGGAGGGAGATGAGTAAACAAGTAGGGGATCTACTTGAAAAAGGGTTTATCAAGCAGAGCATATCTGAACGGGGTGCTCCAGTAGTATTCACGACTAAGGCGGATGGTTCGCTTCGTTTGTGTGTGGACTATAGAGAATTGAATAAACTCACTAAGAAGAACAGGCACCCACTTCCGAGGATAGATGACTTATTTGACCAGCTTATTGGTGCCTCGATTTTCTCTTAGTTAGACTTGGCCATGGGGTTATATCAGTTGAGGGTGGCTGAAGACAATATAGACAAGACGACTTCTAGAACTGGATAGTCTCTTTGAATGGCTAGTTATGCATTCTGGGTTGACGAATGCACCCGCCTATTTTGTTGATCTAATGAGTAGGGTGTTTCGGGAGTTTATAAATAAATTTTTCATAGTCTTTGTTGAAGATATCTTGATCTTCTCCAAAAGCGAAGAAGAGCATGCCCAAGATTTGAGAGAAGTTTTGAAAACTCTCTGTGAGCACTAGATTAAGCCATAGTTCTCCGAATGCCATTTTTGGAGAAAAGAGGTGAGATTCTTAGGTCATGTGGTCTCCAAAGAAAGGATAGTTGTAGATACCGCAAAGATGGTTGCAGTGCAAGATTGGAAAATTCTGAAAAATGCAACAGAGGTGAGGAGCTTTCTTGGATTGGCAGGCTATTATAGGAAGTTCATTAAGGACTTCGCAAAAATATCAGCCCCGCTCACTAGGCTTACGAAGAAGAACTTGGCATTTTCATGGGATATAGATTGTGACGTGGCTTTCCAAGGCTGAAGAGGGCTCTAACAACAGCCCCAGTCTTGACCTTGCTTGATGGAAATAAAGTGTTTACAATTTATACTGATGCGTGTGGTACTGGGATTGGTGCGGTTCTGATGCAAAAAGCAAAAGTAGTGTGTTATGGGGGTAGATAGTTAAGAGTTCATGAGAAGAACTATCCCACCCATGGTTTGGAGCTATCTGCTATAGTATTCACGCTCAAGACGTGGCGTCATTATTTACTTGGAGAGAAGTTCGAGTTATATATCGATCATCAATCTCTTAAGTAAATGTTCTTACAGAAGGACCTTAATTTAAGGCAACAATGGTGGATGGAGTTCCTAGCTTCTTATGATTTTGAAATTGCTTATACCCTTGGCAAGGGTAATGTGGTGGTCGACGCACTAAGTAGTCATAGGATGGCTATAAGTCCTCTGTTTGTGGAAAGGAAGAGCTTGGAGTTCATATCAACTTTCAACTTTAGACCCCCTATCGAGATTTTGCCTGATTTATTTGCATCACTAGAAATACGACCAACTCTTACGGATTAGATAGGAGCTTCGCAGCAAGATGATCCACAGAAGTTAGAGATCATGGATAAGCTCGGAAAAGGGAAGACTTTTAGTCACCTCAGTAGGTATTCCATAGATGAAAATACGTGGTTGCGACGAGATGGAAGACTTTGTGTTCCTCAAACGGGAAGCTTGATAATGGCAGTCCTAGAAGAAGACCACCATTCTAAGATGGGTATTCTTCCAGGCAGTGATAAGATGTAGAAAGACATGAAGAAGGTTTTTGTTTGGGCTGGGATAAAGAAAGATGTGGCAAAGTTTGCTTCTCAATGTTTAATTTGCCAGCATGTTAAAGCTGAGCAAAAGAAGCCTGGTGGTCTACTTCATCCTTTGGAGTTCCTCTAGAAATGGGAGAGCGTCTCTATGGATTTCATAGATGGTTTGCCTAGATCAAAGAAAGGCCACACTAGTATCTGGGTTGTAGTGGATAGACTCACTAAGATCGCTCATTTCATTCCAGTCAGGAGTAAGAAGACAACATCATGGTTGGCAGCAATTTATGTTCGTGAGATAGTCTGTCTTCATGGAGTACCTTCCAGCATCATAAGAGATCGTGACCCCAACTTTACCAGTGAATTTTGGAGTAGCTTGCAAGAAGCATTGTGTACACAGTTGTGTTTGAGCACCGCTTATCATCCTCAGAACAATGGACAGACGGAGAGGGTGAACAAAGTTCTTGAGGATCTTTTAAGGCTATATATCCTAGACTTCGGAGGGACTTGGGAAGAGCATATTCCTTTAGTAGATTTTCCTACAATAATAGTTATCAGGCTAGCATCGGCATGGTACCCTTCGAAGCATTGTACGGACGACCCTGTAGGTCACTAACTTGTTAGTGGGAATCTACAGAACGATTATCACTTGGACCGGATATGGTGAGAGAAACATCCGAGAAGATTGACCTTATTCGACGATGAATGAAGACAACTCAAGATAGGAAGAAATCTTACACAGGCAAGGGAAGGACTGACATCGAATTTGAAGTAGGAGACTTAGTTTTTATCAAAGTATCACCCTTTAGGAATGTGGTTCGCTTTGGGTCTATAGGGAAGTTGGCACACAAATTTGTGGGACCATTTCCCATAACCGAAAGGATCGGCCAAATGGGCTATAGAGTAAATCTACCAGAAAATATATTCAGCGTCCACGATGTTTTCCACTTTTCTCATTTGCGGAATGCTTGCATGATACCGCGGAAGTTGTTGAGCCAAGTATATTGGAGGAAGTATTAGTGGAGCGGGAGGCGACGGTCAGACGAGTCCCTACCCGTATTCTTGGATCAGAAGTTAAGAAGCTACACAATAAAGAAATCAAGCTGATAAAGGTTCAATGGGGAGACAACCCAGAGGATGCGACTTGGGAGACCGAAGACAAGATTCGTGCTTCGTACCCTTTCTTTTTCGAGGGTATGTTCTTAACCCCTTTTCCAAAGTTTTATCGATGATTGTTTCTATCATTTGAGTATGTCCTATCAATAGTATTTTTGACCTTTAGATAGGAATCCTATGGATGTAAACATGTGTTTGAGACATGTTATGTTTGATGGATGCAAGTGGTTGCCTGTGGATGCATATGCACACACATAAGCACTAGATCGGCTCAATCACTCTCATACTGCATATGGATGTGTGTGCATTTTTCTTTTTTTAGTGGGTGAAAATGGATGTATTAGCACATGGATGTTGCATTTGGACAAATGAGTGTGCACACATATGGAACTTACATGTTATAATAGGATTATTTGCGTACATATTGGATTCATGGCACCAACATACATTGCATTGAGGAGGTCGACTGAATCAGTAGACCACCTAATCATCGCATTAGTATTGGTACATATACACATACCTTTGCATATGTTCATATAAGCATTAGAAAGGACAATGAAAGCCTGTCATTATTGGATGAGTAGATGGGTGACGGATGGTAGGATATACATTCTTCTCAACTTAGAGATTTCGGGGACGAAATCCTTTGAGTAGGGGAGAATGTTACACCCCGTAATTTTAACAACACCGAAAGAGTATAAATTAAATAATAATTAATTTTATTTTCACAAATAAGGGAAACAGACTGTGCCATTGCGTTTGTCTCGAAATTATGGCCAAGATAGGCATTTGGTTTGCGTAAAAAGGACACAGTATGAGGAGGTTATGAAGGTTTGAAGTTTGTATACGCGCAAGATAATTATATATATAGGGTCCAGGAATTCAAAATTCAAAAATACTATAGGCGGTAAAATTCCTTCCCCAGGGGTGTCGACCCCATAGTAGGGGTGTCGACCCCGGGGTCGACCCGATAAAGGGGGGGTCGACCCACTAGGGCTGAGGTGGAAGTCGGTTTCTAGGGGGCTGGCAGCTATAAATAAAGTTCCAATTCTCTTGTTTTCTGCACTGTAAATCAATGGAAGCCAAATGCTACTGGTGTCTGAACTGGAACGAATCCTTTTCTTCAACAACCATCAACTAGAGCTAATCAGTTAGAGATTCGAGTTTAGATCCGAGATTCAACACCAACAATTTCTCTTCTATCTTCTAAAATTCAAAAACTATGAGTTAGTTACTTTTAGATTTAAATAACTAAAAGTAAACGTGATATGACTGTGATTTGGATCTATTATAAAGTGTGAATCTATGAAATTCTTAGATCTTAAACTTTATTACGCTAGATCTACCTTTATAGATCTAATTCACTTGTGGTTCATTTATCATGTCACCTTTGTGGATCTTAACCTTTATCTATGTTTATGGTTAATATGGATCTGTCATTATTAAACAGTTAAAATCTTGTTTAGATCTAATTCTCCCTCTAGATCATCTTGTACCTATCATGAGGTAGTTAATTTAGATATGTCATCAATTGGACATATGAATCCTTATTTAGATCTATTCATGCATATTAGGACATCTTTATTATGTTAGATCTTGTTTTATCATTACCTGTTCACTAGATCTGCTTTTATGTCCATCTTATTATTATCCCCATTACGTGTCTATGCCTGCATATATATATATATATATATATATATATATATATATATATATATATATATATGTATGTATGTATGTATGTATGCCAGTCATGTTAGAATAATCACTACTGTCGTCTTCTCATCACCTTTCCTTTTCTATTGTTTATAGCCAGGCTACTCTCTAGCCTAAGCATGCCGCCAAATATATGAAAATGCGTTAGTTAGGGAACAAGGGAAAATATTAGAGTTGACATAATTTGTATAATGAATATGAATTTGGACATATAGTTCACTATGAATATAATTGGGTAAATGGGCATGAACACCTATAAGACATAGGCAATTAATTGGTTAAAATGCTTAGGATTACAGTAATTAGAAACTGTAACTGCACTTATGACACAAGGTTAGATTGCATTTGTGGTGGAAGTCTGCCCAGACCCGACCAGCATATCCAGCAACCACAAATGTTGAATCTAATGTGAGGGGTCTAAGTGCACAAGTACGAGATGGGCAAAGACACGAGGTTAGGCCCAACTTGTGGAAGAAATCTGCCCGGACCCGACTGGCATATCCAACAACCACAAGCTATAAGCCTAATGTGGGAGGTCTAGCCCATTATAACCATAAATGGACATGGTAATGAATTGGAATACTTAACCTAGTTGAATCCATAGGGATTGTGTGTACATGAATATGAATAGGGGTTAAGTAAACTTGGTTGAACAATGGAAGGGTTAAGTTAAGTATATCTGGGTTGGGTGGGTAATATTTAAATATAGGCCCACAAAACTTAACCAATTGGGGGTTACGTACTAAAGACACCTATCGGTAAGCATAACCGGTAGAAAGATTGGGGGTTATGTATTAAAGACACCTATGGGTAAGCATAACCAGTAGAAAGATTGGAGTTATATAATTAAAGACACCTTCAGGGTAAATATATCTAGTGGAAAACCTAGTGGGGGATATAAGACAAAGGGGGAAGCTTGTATCATATTGTGTGGGACCCATTTCAGTCAATAACACGAAGTAAGTATCAAACAAAGTACTTCGAACTAGGTTGGAGAAGGGGCACGCTTACAGAACTGATTGTAAGAGATCCAAATGTGGAGGACGGTGTGGGAAGCGCAAACCGACCGGGTCATCTGTGTGTATGGGTTGGGCCAAGCGGGATAAGATGACCGTGACACCTGTAGATATGGGGTTGTGCATATCAGCGAAGGGTTGCCACTTTAGGATGTGATACATCCTACGGTGGGGATGGCACAGAGTATCTACGAGGATTAGGAAGCAGATCGATTATGGTAGGAGTTAGGATACATTTGGATGTACTCCTAAGTCAACCACCTTGTAGTGAAAGGGATCATCTCATTCTGGTTATACTAGTAATAGTGGAGAGTAATCTCCAAAGAAGCATGTACACTCTATCCTGCTTACCTTGTCATGCTTTCCTTTTATGTAGTTACCTCTCTCTTATCCACTTTATATGCCTATCATGCTACTTTTATTTATTTACTTGCTAAAAGTAACTGGACTCGCCAGACTTTATGTCTGACCCTTTTTGTTTCCTCTTCTTTCTTCCGTTCCCCCTCCCCCCGGGTTCTCAAGGCGGGAACAGTCAGGCTTGATTATGATTCTGCTTACATTTTGCTGGAGCTGCTAGATGTATGGCTCAAGCTCCTATCCTGGTTGCTATGGCTATATTTTGTTTGGGGAATTTTGCTTCTTTCATGTACTCTGATGTTTTAAAGCACAAGACAATAGTTTTTATGTTGTAATGGTTTTTGTGTATTTCAGACATGTGTTGTTTTAGAACCACGATGCTTTATTATAAATAAAATTTTAATTCCGCTGTCATTTTATATCTATCTTGTAATATTTTTGTTTCTGTTTATCTTTAACGCTTCACGAAACTTAATGCATTCCCTCTGCGAGTGACATTAACGGACGGGGGGTGTCACAGGAAGTATAAGTAGTGACTTGAGGGAGGAACTTCCTGTGCTTGCTGGGTTTTGGAAATGTCTTGAAACTGCATCAGTGGCTTCAGTTTTGTAGAGATAATAATAATATGTAATCAATGGATTATTGTGAACTCGGTGTATATTTCATCGATTCAATGTGGAACTATAGAATAGCTGAATTCCAAATGACCTCGGATTTCAATTAAACTAATTTTATAAAATCCGCAATGGTTAATTATTGTAAGATTTCCAGTTTCAAGTCAATTTGATTTATTTAGTGATCGTGCGCGATATAGACGCATATCGATTCATGTTGTGAAATAAAAAGGAAGTTTTACAAATGATATCAGAATCCGACGAAACCAATTACATCGTGCCCAGAACATTAAGTATTGTAGGATTACAATTTTCATCACGATTGGAGCTCATATGAGGTCATTTAAATATGAAACGTCGGACATATGTTTCATATTAATATTTTAATAATAAAACTTAGCTACAAATATACTTTTAAACAAACTAAACCTAAGTCAATTAACATCTCGTGGTCTACCAAAATCGTCGCCACCTTCATTTTACATCATTTTGAACATTTAATTAAATCTCAAAATCAGTTGTGAATTGGAAGAAACTTCCAACATGAAAATTTGAGAGGGGATCGTGGGCTTTTGATTGGCGGTGATGGCAAGGTGTGCGATCGCCTTACGCGGGCAAAATCTGGCTCTAAAGGAGGCTGCGTCAGTTTTGGGTTTTCCCATTTTCCAGCGAACGTGGTTGATTTCAGGAGAGGTCTCTAAAGATGGAAGGTGCTTTGAAGGGAGGCCATTCGATTAGCACAGGTGCAACGACCTATAGTGGTTAGAGGCGGTCACTACAGCGATAAAAACGAAATCGGTTCAAAGCTAAAATCTGGAGCAAGGGTTCACCGTTGGTGGGTCTAGGCGGAGGGCAGAAAGGTGCCTCGAGGAGCGCTTCACAGCGGCGGGCCGGGGTCGGCTTCGACAACTCCCTAGCTGCGATGACGATTATGGAAAGAGGTCAAAGTTTTTATCGAATCCTAGAAATCGAGGTATGATTTTTATTTAAAAGGTGTTGTATATAATAGTGTTGTATACACAATTATATGATTTTTGTTTGATGATAACAACCAAATATATTTATTATTTAATATGTTTATAACTGTATTGATATACCACACAATAGACAGGAATATAATATTTCTATTTAAATAAAATACAACTGCACAGAAATTTAAAAAAAAACACACAGTATTTTATTTAAATAAAAATATTTTATTTCAATATCAAAAAGTACATCTTTTATAACTCCACTATTTGACATACTACATTTCATTCATACAACTCTGTCACTCACTCTATACAACTATATTTACAAACACTGTCATACATTGACACTGTTATTTTTCACTGTCTTCTGTCTTCCATCTTCTGTCTTCACAGCCTTCAGTCAAGTTCTATCATCATACCTGTTACAAGAAACACACACACAGTAGACTGCAACAAAAATAAATTTAAATATAAGCAAATAAAAAAATATTTTTAAATTTTATTTGCCTCAGAATTTTGGTGTGTTTCTCATCATTTTTCCAGACTTGGACCGATATGCAGGGATAGAAAAAATCGTCTGGATGGCTGCATGTACACACGTGTACAAATATACATGTGTGCACTGCCTCGTCGATCAGTGTACAACTAAGAAGTAGCCACATGGACCGTCTCAACCTAGTGTACAATCAACAATGGGACAATCAAATTCAAGTTCAAGAAAAAAGTCAACACAGCAAACATGGCAAAGTGCAAATTCAAGTGACACGGCTTTATCATAAAGCATGAAACATGAATGCTAAAGTGCAAATACAAAAGGCAGGTGCATCATTGGGATACTTGGTGGTTTCAACAACACATGAAAGTAGCATATACATGAATGTAAACAAGACTGAGTGCAGCCAACACACACGTTTCAGCAAGTTCAAAGCTCGGGTATGGCACTACAAAGCACAAGCAAGAAATGCTTTTCAGTTTTAGGTTCAGGTTCAACATCTCACCAGAACAAGAAATGTTCAAGTGCAAGTAAGAATGGGGTAAAGCATATTCCAATCAGTTCCAAGTATACATAAAAACATATAGTGTGAAGTAAGCACAAGAGCTACAACATGGTTTATGGTCATATATTAATGATTTGGCCAGTACAAAGCTCAATACAAATACACATGAGTCAAACAAAATTCAACATGAATGGTGGATTATAACTCAAGTGGTACAAGTTAACCCAACGGTTTTTCACAAGATCATAGCATGGTGCATCATAGCAAATTTATTTAGGTGGTAAAATAACATAAAATTGGTCAAGCTTGTACGCCAATATGAATACAAGCCAAGGCACAATGCAGAAATAATACAGTGCATTCGGCATTTTGTTCAATCAAGCAATAGTGTGCAAGTGTAGTAGCATAGGTAAAGCATGAGATCAACACAGCAATTAAAATGAGCAGCAAACAATAAACACAAACCAGTGTTGCCAAGGATTGGAGATGCAGTTCAATGGTGTTTCAAGTACATGTAAACAATGGTAAAGCTAGCACCAAGTTCACACAAAAATTTCAAGTGACAAAACCAAACACTTTTGTCAAGCTAATGTGATTCAAGATAATCTAGTACAAGTTCTATGGTGAAGCAGGTCAAGCAAACTATTCAAAGTGCAAAACATTTTTTGGAAAGACATAGCACCAATTCAAGTGTTCGGAAAATCAAAGTATAATAACTGTTTAAAGCAATATCAAGTTACCAAAAATGATCAAGGGTAATATCTATTATTACCAAGTTAAATCTGAATAACAATTCACAATGAAATTGAGGAAGCATTTGTTCGAATCGGTTTTTTTCCTATGAAGAGTTAAAATACAATTATGGGACAATTTTTCCAGAAGAAAGCATTTTTGGTAATGTTGAAAGTATCCACAAAAAAGTTCTAGTATTTCTCATGCAAGTTTTAAAAAAAATTTTAATTCTTCAAACTCAATTTAAAGTCCACAATATCCGATCATATAACGCAAGTTTTTTAAAAAAATTCAAGACAGATTCTAAGTTCCAAAAGCCAATAAAAATCGATACTTATCTCAGAACATATGAACAAGTCCAACAAATAAAATTAGGAATAAAAATTGCAAGTGCAATCCAAGGAGGAACGAAGCATCTAGAATCAGAGTTTTAAGGGTTTAAAAACCCTATAAATTTACACCCATAACATCATCGGCATCATAGAGATGAAAATCGAAATCAACCAACGATAATTCAGAAAAACCATTTTAATTCAGAGTACTCACAGAGGATTTCATTCGCAATCTCAAGGGGAAGTTGATCAAAGACGAGGTGCATCAAAGGATTCAAATCTATAAAGGAATACCAGAGCCAAATCGATCATCACGAATTGATTTGGAGGATAACAGAAACCCTAGCGCCGCCATTTTCAATTCTCAGAAGAAAAGTGAACTGGTCAAACCTAATTGAAAAGAGGCCGGCTATTATTTTAAAAAAGGGGATGACCCTTAACTCTATCTCCTAGGGTTTTTATTTCTTTATGTTTTACTTGTTTTAAAATTCAAGTTTTATCTTTTAGATTCGATAACTACTAGTGTCTGTAGTTAGAAAAATCACAACTTAACAGATCGAGTTGTGTCAAGGTCTTGAGCGTAGGGTTTAAATAGTCGGGAGCGAAGGTCGCGAGTTTACAAGAGTCTGTAAGCGAAGAGATTGTTTATAATTCCTAGTAGAAACGTTGAGTGCAGCAGTAGGAACGGTTTTGCCGAAGCTGGGTATCTTCTGTGTGTGATATTCTTTCTGCAATTTTTCTCTATGATATTTTATTTTATTTTAAATTCATTTAATTTGCAATAAACCCTATTCACCCCCCCCCCCCCTAAGGTTAAGTTAGATCCTACAAGTGGTATCAGAGTAGGTATTTTTAACTCTAGAGTCATGAATCTATCTAATAACGATTTTTCTGAGGGTCAGTCCATAGCTAGGCCACCAATGTTTAATGGATCCGATTATGCTTATTGGAAAGCTAGGATGAAAATTTACTTAAGTTCAGTTGATTATGATGTATGGGATATTGTTGAAATTGGCGACAAACCTCCCATTACGATTATTAATGATATTGAAATTCCTAAGCCAAAAGATAAGTGGAATGCTAATGATAAAAAATTATTCTCAACTGATGCCAAAGCAATGAACGCTTTAATTTGTGCTCTTGATAAAACTGAGTTTAACCGTATGTCTCACTGTCTAACTGCTAAGGAAATTTGGAATACTTTGGAAGTTACACATGAAGGAACATCTCAAGTCAAGGAATCCCGTCTCGCACTACTCTGCAACGAATATGAAAATTTCACGATGCGTAAAGACGAAGATATAAAAGAGATATATGGTCGATTCTCAACACTGAATTATAATGCAAGGGCTCTTTGGTAAAGTCTACACTGAAGTGGAATTAATACGCAAAATACTGAGAGTACTACCAATGAACTTTAAAGCCAAAGTAACGGCCATTCAAGAATCAAAAGATTTAAGTAGGTTGAGAATAGAAGAGTTGATTGGAAACTTGATCGCTTATGAAATGGAGTTAAAAGCCGAAGAAGGACACGATGATTCAGAATCAAAGAAAAAGATAATTGCTCTAAACATCACTGTTGAAAGTAATGATGAAGCCGAGAATCCCATTGAAGAATTGGCTACGGTTCTTAAAAAGTGGTCTAACAAAAAATTCAAGTCACGAAAGAAGAATTCAAAATCCAACAAATCCAAGAATTCAGACAACTCAGACGATGAAGTCATATGCTACAACTGCAATAAACCAGGCCATATCAAACCAAATTGTCCACTACTTCAGAAAGATAGAAAGAAGAAGAAGAAAAAGAAAGCTTTTGGAGCTACATGGGACGATGAAGAATGAGAGGAAGAAGATTCTGCCAGTGATAAGGAGGAAACCAATTTATGTCTTATGGCACAGTCAGACTCGGAAAGTAGCGAAGAAGATTCCACTGAGGTACCAAACTACTCTTAGAAAGATTTAATTTTTAATGTGTCATGATCTTACCAAATTGTTGATTCTCTTGAACTAAAAGTCAAGAAATTAAAATCTGATAGGTTAAAACTGGTTCACGAAAACTATAGGTTAGAAACTGAGCTTGAAAAAGTGACAAATCTTGATTGTGAAAATTGTACGTTCTTAAAACAAGAGAGAATAGAATTAAAAGCAAATTTTGAAAAATTAAAACAAGAACAGTTGGCTTTAAAAGAAAGCGATGACACAAAATGAAAGAATTTCATCAACAGATGCACCTCTCTTGTAAATGAAAATGCAGCACTTAAAAGCAAAGTAAAAAATCCTGAAATAACATTGAGCAAGTTTTCAAAAGGAGAAAAGTCGTTTAGAATGCTTCTTGGAAATCAATTATATACTAACAACAGAAAAGGATTAGGATTCGGGAAAACACACATTAATATGAATGATAATGCGAAGGGTGGAAGTGTTTTTCCTAAATGTATAAAATGTGGAAAAATTGGACATGGATATGAAAAATGTGAAAGTAGGAACAATAATAAAAAAATTCATACAAATATGGGTTCCAAAAGGGTCGACAAGCAATTGTTATAGATTTGGACTTGGCAAGAATAAAAAAATTTGGATTCCAAAAGGATCTGTTGTTCAAAATCAAAAAATTTCAGTTACTAATTTTGTTAGACCTATGAGTTTCTCTAGGTCAATCTCTTTTTCATGTGTGTAGGTATGTTTGTTGGGCTAAGGAGCAACAAGAATGGTACTTGGATTCAGGTTTTTCCAAACATATGACAGGAGATAAATCAAAGTTCCTTAGCCTTGAAAAACATAAAGGTGGAAGTGTGATAATGGGCGATAACAGAAAATGTAAAATTATCGGTAAAGGTAAAGTAGGTAATAGTACTTTCTCCTTAACTGATGTTTTATATGTTGAAAACTTGCATCATAATCTTATTTCCATAAGCCAAACTATGTGACAAAGGAATGAGTGCGATATTTGATAGTGAATCCTGCAAAATTATTGAAAAATCCAATAACAGTATTGTGTTCACGGGAAAAAGAAAATGAAACGTTTATACGCTTTCATTTGATGATTTGACTCTCTCATGATGTTTAGTAGCTACGGATTAAGAAGTTTTCTTATGGCATAGGAGATTGGGTCATGCTAGTATGAGTCTCTTAGAAAAACTTGAATCAAAAGAATTGGTAAGGGGATTACCACATCAGAAATATAAAAGTAACAAAGTATGCAAATCTTGTACTATGGGAAAATTCAGTTGATCATCATTTCTCCCCAAAAATGTTGTTAGTACTAATAGGGTACTTGAATTGATTCACATGGATTTATTTGGACCAAATGAAATTGCTAGCTTGAATGGAAAACGTTATTGTTATGTGTTGGTTGATGATTATTCTAGATTTACATGGGTTTATTTTCTAGCCAAAAAATCCAAAACTTTTGATTACTTTTCAAAGTTTGCAAAACTCATTCAAAATGAAAAAGGTGTTTCAATAAAAACTTTAAGAAGTGATCACGGTGGTGAATTTGAAAATTTGGATTTTGAAATTTTTTGTGAAAAAAATGGTTTTAAACACGAATTTTCTGCCCCTCGAACACCCCAACAAAATGGGGTAGTCGAATGGAAAAATCGTACATTACAGGATATGGCTAGATCTATGTTAAGTGAATATAATTTTCCTTTGAATTTTTGGGCAGAGGTAGTTAATACATCCTGCCATGTAATGAACAGAGTAATGATTAGAACAATACTTAACAAAACATCCTATGAATTGTGGTTTGACAGAAAGCCTAACATTTCATACTTTAGAGTTTTTGGATGCCCTTGTTATCTTCTTAATACAGGTGATCATCTTGGTAAGTTTGAATTAAAAGCCGATGAGGGAATTTTCATGGGTTACTCTTCAAGAAGCAAGGCTTATCGAATCTTCAACAATCGATCAAGAACTATTGTTGAAACCATAAACGTGAAATTTGATGAATCAGATCTGGATACGGTGGACAAAGAGAAAAACTATGAGGTAATTGCACATGAGGGTTTAAAAGAAAATAACAAAGAGAAGACTGGCGGTGATGATCCAACAAAACAAACATTTAAAGTTGAGAAGTTGAAATTCAAAGCCAACCATCCTCCAGAAATGGTAATAGGAAATCCAACGGCAGGTATACAAACTCGTTCATCATTTAATAAAGATATCTATGCCTTTGGTATTCACTGCTGTTTTATCTCTGAAACGAAACCTAAAAATGTTGAAATTGCACTTAGTGATGAAAGTTGGATTTTAGCAATGCAAGAAGAACTTAATCAATTTGAATGGAATAAAGTTTGGAAATTAGTTCCTAAACCAAATGACTATCCAGTAGTAGGAACTAAATGGGTGTTTAAAAATAAGCTTGATGAATCCGGAAATGTAATTAGAAACAAAGCTAGGTTGGTTGCAAAAGGATATAATAAAATCGAAGGCATTTATTTTAATGAGACATTCACACCAGTAGCTAGGATAGAAGCCATTAGAATTTTGCTCGGTTTTGCATGTTATAAAGGTTTCAAACTTAAACAAATGGACATAAAAAGTGCGTTTTTAAATGGAGAATTAAAAGAAGAAGTTTTTATAGAACAACCCCCTGGTTTTGAAAATCATGAATTTCCAAATCATGTATTTAAACTTGAAAAAACATTATATGGTCTTAAACAAGCACCTAGAGCATGGTATGCTTGTTTAAGTGCATATCTTTTGGAAAACAGTTTTAAAAAGGGTAGTGCTGACACGACATTGTTTCTATTACATGAAGGTGAAGATTTTTTAATAGTTCAAATTTATGTTGATGATATTATATATGGTGCTACTAATGATCGTCTGTGTGAGAAATTTGAAAAAGTCATGTAGGATAAATTCGAAATGAGCTTAGCAGGTGAATTGAAATGCTTCCTTGGATTTCAAATCAAATAAAGCACCAAGGGAATTTTCATATCACAAACAAAATACATCATTGAATTGCTGAAAAGATTTGGACTAGAAAACGCAAAACCACTCAGAACACCGATGAGTCCTTCAACCAAGCTTGACAAAGACGAGAAAGGAGTTGCAGTTGATCAGAAAAAATATCATGAAATAATTGGTTCACATCTTTATCTAACCGCATCCAGGCCTGATATTATGTTTGATGTTTGTTTATGTGCACGCTTTCAGTCTAATCCAAAAGAATCTCACTTAAGAGCCACAAAAAGAATATTGAGATATCTTTTGCACACAGACAAATTTGGATTATGGTACCCCGCATGCAATAATTTTAAATTGACTAGATATTATGATGCCGATTATGCTGGATCCCTTGTGGATAGAAAAAGCACTAGTGGATCTTGTTTTATGCTAGGGCATTCATTAGTTTCATGGTCAAGTCGAAAACAAAATTGTGTTGCTCTATCCACAACTAAGGCCAAATACATTGCTTTAGGAAGTTGTTGTGCACAAATATTATGGATGATGCAAACTCTTTCGGATTTTGGTCTAATTTATAAAAAAAGTACCACTAAAATGTGACAGTAAAAGTGCTACAGATTTGTCTAATAATCATGTTCACCATTCACGCACTAAACATATAGATGTGAGACACCATTTTATTAGAGATCACATTTCACGAGAAGATATTTGTATTAAGTTTATTTCAACTGATTGTCAACTTGCTGATATTTTAACAAAACCTCTTCCCGAAGATAGATTTTCACGATTACACTTAGATTTGGGAATTATAGATATTGATTAATCATTATCCATTTATGAGAAATTCTTAAATGGTTATTCAAAAGTTAAATGATTGATCATTTGAACTATTTTGGAACTCGTTGAAATTATGTCAGATCTTGAAATTGTGATGATTATTGACTTTAATATTTTTTTTATATCATGAGAAAATATTTTAAATTCATGATGATTGGACAAATTTTATAATATTTGTGAATTAGTGCTTATTTCACGACTATCTTCTATATCTACCATACTTCTGTCATTCATCTTGGTTTTATTTAATTTGGGGAGTTCTAATTATTCTTGGAATTAAAAAAATAATAATACATATAAAAAAATATCCTTGGTATTCACTACCATTTAAAAGTCCTCGCGGTTATGCGTGGGTGAATTACCTTAATCTCTATGTGCTTCCATTCTCACTTAAAAGACCTTTGGGCTGTGCATGGATGTAACTCATTAGAGAGGATAAAGTTAAGTTACTACTAACCCCACTTAAAAGACCTTTGGGCTATGCGTGGTTAGGAAGTGCTTAACACATTTTTGGGAATATTTAAAATCTTTAAAATTCATATTCAAATATTCAATTTTGATTGAACTCTCCTCATTCTATAAAATCCAACGTAAATCCATTCATTCTGAAAGTGAAATTTGCTTCTGATTCGAAGAATATTATGATTTTTGTTTGATTAAATGAGATTTACGATATATTTTCCTCTTGATTTGAATTTATATTTCTAGTTTATATTCATCTCTGTTTTAATTTCTGTTATTCTTTTGATGATAACTATAACAACCCGGAAAATCCGAGCCAATTTATAATTTATAATTTGGCTATTTTAGTGAATTTTAGATATTTAAAATAAATTATTTTAAATAATAATGACAAAAAGTATGTTTGAATCAATTTTTGAAAAGAAATATAATTATTTTTAATTATAAACAAGGCCTGAAATGGCGCGGCAGTTTCAAAATTCGAATTCAAACTTTGATTGACTGTACCGGGTGCAAAAAAACAGATTTTAGTGAAACCAAAAATATTTAAATCTGTTAGTGAATATCTTTCTAACGAATCTGAAAAATCAAAGTTTCATAGTGGGAATCAAAAGTTATAGCCAAATGAATTTTCAGAAAGGTCGCTATATAATTTATATAGCCTGTGAAAATAGACATTTTGCGAACGACCTCGGAATTCGACGAAACCACTTTTGTTGGATCTGGGATGTCAAATTATTGCTAGGTTTCAAATTTCATAATTTTCGAAGTTAGTATGTGAGCGCGGCAAAGGAAAATGTGTTTGTTCGATTTCTGTTAAATCGGATCGACCAGAAAAGGGCCATTTTTCAAACGGTCTCAGAATTCGACGATACTAGTTTTGTTGGGACTGTATCGTCAAAAAATAGCTAGATTTATTTTTTTGAAATTTTTAGAATCGGTACGTGGCCCCGGCAAATTGAAATGTACGTTCAAATCCAATATTGAATGTTTTATATTTTAATTTTAATAAAAAACTGACTGAAACAGTCGAATGGGCTTACGAAGCATATCCCATTCTGTTCGGAATGGGGGTATTTAGCTAGGGGCGACAGTCATTGGGTTCGGATTGGAGATAGTATGTGAAGAGGGGTATTGTTGAAATTTTAAAAATATATAAATAAAATAAAAAAAATCTCATTGGCCCTCACTTTTCTCTCACCCCGATTTCTCTCTCCCCGTAACAGCCGCCGACGGCAATAAAAGCTCAAACCTTCTCCCTTCGATTTCTCCTTCCACGCGCATCAAAACAGGGTGCTCCTTTGGAGAATTTTGTCGTGCTCTCCTCCATCTTAAAATCCATATAGGATTCGTGATTTTTCATTGAGTATCCTTCAAGTTTCGAAGCCTCGAAGTCACCGACTTCGCGCCGTCGCCAGCATCGCCTCCGACCATAGAATTCGACGAGGCTGCCCTCGTTCTGTGCGCCTCTCCTTCCTCTTCCAGGTGGCAGTGGCCGATTGTCCTATCGTGCAACGGTTGTCGAGAAAAATCAAAACCTAATTTTGAAGATTTAAGTGAGGTAACAGCTTTGAAATTGTTTAACTGTTTATAACACTTTCAAGTGCTACGATTTATAATTTTACAATAAAAATCATATCTTTTTTGTTTATGGTCGAAATCCAGTGAAACAAGAGACACCGGAACCGTGAGGACGTCTTCTACATTTTAGAAGAGACCGCATATTTTTCTGAGCCTTCTACAATTTTTGGTGGAGTGGAACCCAATGTGAGATTTCTGAATTATAAACGATATGGGAACAATGATGTATAAATTATATAGTCGAAGCATGAGTTATATAAGCGTTGTACACCTCATGTATAAGCGTTGTATAAGTTGTATGTTCGATGTATAAGTTATATATGCGTTGTAAAAATGATATATGCGTTGAAATAAATTGAATCGATATTGAAATGAAATCGAAATATAGTTATATATGTATATCTATATACATATACTCCCCTCGTCCACAGACCATGGACGATATATATTGGTTGTGATATTGTTTGGATTATTGGTTGATGTGAAAATTTGGTGAATATCTGAATGGTTGATTTGAAATGATAGATTGTGGTTGAAATCCCAATAGGATCAGTTTATGGGAAAATTCGTCTGCGTACGAACTAGATATTGAAAATCCCCATTGTCAAAAGCTGCGAGGCTTTAAGGTAGAGCGAGGAGCCGTACTAGGGACGGTGTCGGTTTAAACTACCCTGCCGTTATGCTGCCGAATTTTTTTGAAATATTTCTATAACGACCCGTATTCTACACATCATAAGATCGTAGGATATTTATTTCTTTCATATACGAAGTCGTATGGTCATGTAACTTTGGGAGACGACTATTGTGGTCATTTCCCATGTTCATGATTTTTCCCGATTTTTAAATGACCATTTTACCCTATTGGACCACCACCATTTCCATCATTGGGAGCTGCCCTCTGTACATCTCTAAGCATCTCTCTCATGAGGTCAGTAAACATCGTCCTCATGTCAGCAGCATTCCCATTATTGTCCCCTCTACCGGTACCTCTAACATATCGGCTCATCGTCAATCTGAAAAAGGAAACGATTAACGACTCCATAGTGGTGCTAGTGCAGTACGACTTCATCCTTATACTACTAATAGTATATATATATAGTTTTAAAAAAAATCAAAATAATCACAAATACGCTCTCGTATACGTATATTATCTCTCCCTGATAACTTCCCTAGGTTAACTACGCAACCTGGCTCTGATACCAAGTGTGACGGCCCGCTCCGCACCAGCCTGCATTTCCTCCGGAAGTGCGCTGTACACATGCCCCGACTAGCACGGAACGACTGCCAAAGAAAGGGGAGAAGGAAATGAACTAATCAAGGAACCTGTAGAATGTCTCACAGCGCATGGAATAAAATACAATAACAACATACTTGACATAAAATAGGTGAGACAGTGCATAAGCTGATAACTAAAATCAACATCAATCATCAGAGCAGTGGAAATCCATATACAGCTTATTACAAATTTTCAAATTTACTGTCTCTAAACAAAAGAAAGCTAAAGTAGAAGATGCACCACCAATGCCCAAGCAGTGATCTTCAACAACACAGGGAGAATATTATATATATTACGTGGAAGCCTCCTGCTCGTCTCCGGATTATCTACCCGTGCATCACCAGCTAACCTGTCTCTAGTCTGCTCGTGTGAGCACCCAGAGTAATAAGATGAGACATAAAACTCTGGGTCAGACATAAAGCCTGGTATGAGCGATAAGCATCTAAACAGAGTAATAACAGGTATACTAAACCATACCTGAACCTGGACCTGCAACCAAAGAGTTAGTACCACATACCGTGCAATACTCTAAGGTGCCATAATAAATAGTGTAAGAATACGGGGGTGGGGTGTGCATGTCACAATGATAGCAAACAAATCATCCATAGCAATCATCCTCACATCTCTCACTCAGTGCCTAAAGCGTACGATATCTACCACTTTGGAACACTAGACAAACTGAGGTAACGACGAATCCCGACTTGTAGAAACCCTGCTATGACCAAGCTAAACATATGGAGTCATGACCAAACATTTCAATGACCCACTTCATTGGTTGTAGCTCTTGGTTCTACCGATGCCATAATGGCCCTGAATCCGTCTTCATACCTCCTACCATAGTGGTTCAAAGCTATAGACATCGATAACTCCTTGGCACGCGTCCCGCAGCAAAGCCCAACCATGAAGCGAACTCGTAGATTCCCATCTAAATCTTGAGCTCTAACTTCTCATTTGGACTTCCTTTGCATCTCGGGTTTTGATCGTGTTGGAGTTGGTCTTCAAAAGAGTCGTCACATAGAAGTGGTCCTGAATTCGATTCGGTTCGGATATATACGTATAACACGGTTCGGTTCGGTGCAATGCTCCATGGTGTATTCCTGCGTGTGGCTCGGTTCGGTGATCCTTCCCCTTAGACGTCGGTTCGGTTCGGATGTCACGCTCCAGTCGGTTCGGTTCGTCCCTCATCCAGCTTGCCTGCTCCGATCCGATCTCGTCCCCTGGCCTACTCCGATCCGATCCTGCTCCATAGCCCGATCCGATCCCACCCCCTTATCTGCTCTGATCCGCTTCGCTCCCTAGCTTACCCCGATCCGATCCGCTCTTCAACCTACTCCGATCCGATCCTCTCGTCCACTCCAACTCTAAGTAAACGGCCTTCCTTCTCGCCAAGCCTCCTCCAGCGAAAAGTTCCAATCCAGTTCGAATCCCCTCGGTCAGTTCACAAATCCGATCCGACCCCCTACTCCGATCCGATCTGGTTCGGAACCTGCACATTTCTGCAACTTTCCAGCGAGCTTTCTACGCCATTCGACGGCGCTTTCGACCAATCTAACTATTCTAATCAATCATAAAACATACCATAGAGTCATAGCAATATGTAAGGGCAACCACAAACACCAAACAACAATCCAAATAAATCAAAATAGATCAAAAGTGGCTAAAACCTCACATTTTCCTATAATTCTTCTTAATCATGTTTAAGCGCATACTTAGTAAAACTTAATCAAATCGTCTAAATTTTCTAAAAGAGGCATGAAATATTATTTAAGAATTTCTAAACATTTTTCCAGAATTTATTAGTGTATAAATTCGCTAATCTTCACTAATCACCCTTAATTAACTGTAATTAGTGTCAAAACGATGCTATCACTCACCTTGGCCACAACTAAAACCCCAAAACTGAAATATTCTCTGATTTGGCGCTGTTCCCAATCTTACACAGCAGCTCTACCTCGGTTCTCGTGCTAATACTCCTTGATTTGATGTTTGCTAAGCCTAATCTTCAATTAGAAAGTGATTAAGAGGTGTTTTGAAGAGATTTAGAGGGTGGAGGCCATGGCTAGGTTAAGAGGAATGAATAGTGACGGCTGAAAAATGAGAAAAAGGTATTCTCCAAACCCTAACAGCCCTTTTAAACTCCTAATCTCGAAATTTCCCTTTGGGCCTAGCTGTTAATCACCCGGTTAAGCCCAATTAAACTGTTTTTCACCATCTGAAACTTGTTTCAGCCATACCTCCCAAACGGTAAGTCCGTTTGGCTAATGTGACCACTCTACGGAAAGAGAAACCATCATCCGAAGCCAATGGAAGTGGTTTCAGGTCAAAATTCATTTCCAGTCAAAAGTTATGGCCAAAACAGTATCAACTAGGGGTAAAATGGTCATTTAAAAATCGGGAAAAATCATGAACATGGGAAATGACCACATTAGTCGTCTCCCAAAGTTACATGACCATACGACTTCGTATGTGAAAGAAATAAATATCCTACGATCTTATGATGCGTAGAATACGGGTCGTTACAATTTCTGTGTTTGATTTAAATTCATGTGTTGAAAGAAAATTCATGTGTTGAATATAAATTCATGTGTTGAATAAAATTCATGTGTTGAATGGAGTTCATGTATTGAATAAATTCTTTGAAAGATAAAAATAACATTTTTATCATAAATATAGATTATATAAAATACTAGTGTTTTAAATAAATTGTTTTAACACCAAAAATAACATTTTTAACCTATATATGAACTATATAAAATAATAGTGTTTTGAAATAAATTGTTTTACTACAAAAATCACATTTTTAAGATATATATGAACTATATAAAAAAATCGTGTTTTGAAATAAATTGTTTTACAACAAAAATCACATTTTTATGATATATATGAACTGTTAAAAATAAAATTCATGTGTTGAAATAAAATTCATGTGTTGAAATAAAATTCATGTGTTGAATAGAAATTCATGTGTTGAAATAAAATTCATGTGCTGAAATAAAATTCATGTGTTGAAATAAAATTCATGTGTTGAGATAAAATTCATGTGTTGAAATAAATAGCTACTGGATAAAAATATCATTTTTATCAAACATATGAAGTGAATATGGTTTTGAAATTGAAGAATGAATTGTTTATATATATATATATATATATATATATATATAATAAATCGAATAACGAAGCTGCAGTTCGTGTTTTGAAACCGTGATTTCAAACGATTAGTGCGGGAGATCCGACCATCGGATTTTCCCGAAACCGAAACTGTTGGGTTCGCTTTGGAATTATCTTTCCAACGGCACCCACTTTGTGAAGATCCAACGGTTGGATTGTCTAGAATGTTTAATTCAAATCTGAAGAAAAACAGCACCTGAATCGATTATATATATATATATATATATATATATATATATATATATAATTAAATTAAATCTAATAATGACGCTGCAGTTCATATTTTGAAATCGTACCTTCAAACGAGTGTACCGGGAGATCCGACCGTCGGATTTTCCCAAAACTGAAACCGTTGGATTCGTTTTGAAAAGATCTTTCTAATGATATAAAATTTGTGAAGATCCAACGGTTAGATTTTCAAATATGTGTAAATCAAATCTGAAGAAAAACAGTGCCACGGCCGCGTTATGGCCTGAAGCGTCATTTGAATGAATTGGCTATTTTTAAATGAATAAAAATAGCGATAAATCGTTATAAAATATTATAAACGATGTGGAATGGAAAATAAACCGAATTTACCCGGTTTATTGGATATTTGATGGTTGAATGTGTTTGGCGTGAAAATTACAATTAAGAACAAGATTATTGATGTCGAGTAATTTAACCATTGAAATGAATTGATTCAAATTCTAAATATACGTGAATTATTTGAAAAGACCGAGTTAAATCTCATTTCAAATAATTGATCGGCGGTAAGAAGTCGATGATGAAGACGGTGGTTGAAGACCGGAGATCTTCACCTCGGTTGGATGATAACAGATGTCTTGATTGGGAGGCATCACGAAATATAGATAATAAGTGGTGATCGTCCAGACGTACTTGGAGATCGATGGATATGCGAGGTATATGGTGCCTCCGGTTTCGTTCAAACCCAGAACGAACTTGTAAATGGACTATGTGTCTGACATTGGATTTTCTTCTGTGCTGATTGATCTCTATTAAATATATATCTGTTTTGCGGTAGAGAATTTATTCTCTTGCTTAACGCCCTTCTCGGAGACGTACGAGCTCAGAGGTTATATATCGATAGAAATCAGTCGCATAGAGTGAATTGCCTGTGTGGCATGCCTAAGTGGCAGATGATCAAGGCTACTGTTGAAAAGCAAAGTCTTGTGGTTGATGATCAAAGCACGACCTGTGTGGCATAGCTTTATGTATAACGTTGATTCGCGAGCCTCACACCCCGGTATGAACCAGAAACGGGAGAGGACCTCAGGGAGGACATGCATTTCCTTCTAGCTAGGGTAGTGTCAGTGACCTACCAGCCATGACATTTATATTATTTTCACTTGTGTGGTTGTTGCTGTTGCGAGGCGCCTCGGATATATCGGTGACTATGTGGAGCCGATGGAGTCATTTGGCTCATTTACACCCTAAAGGGCAGGGAAACGCAGTGCTCGGGCATTTTAATCCACATCGGTGGACCGGCCCTGATGATCCAAGGCTCGATGCGCTCTGACCTTGAGGCTCGGGCTAGAGAGTCTCGAATTCGATAAGGACTATCTTTTTCCTTGGTTCATGATGGAAATCCAATTTCCAAATACGACACCGTGCGGTTTTGATTGTATACCTATATATGGCGACATAGTGGTATGGGGCATTAATGCCGTCTATGATTGATACTTATGATTTGAAATTGTTTTTGAAACATATAAACACTAGTAATAATATCAAATACTTTTGTTTTATTCATATCAAGGATATTTTGGCCATTATAAGGTAAAAACTCTATCCTCCGGTTTGCGTTGCATTGTGTGATCGGAACTGAGTCTTATAATGGCTTCATTTTTATAAAAAGCATTGCGATGTTTAAAAGGTTTACTTGTTTTAAAGCACTGGCAATCCAATGGAGTAAAACCATTCCGTGAAAGTGGCGTGGTCCTGTGATTGGCTATATTATAAAATGTGTTAAGTAGATTTCTCATACCAGTCCCATGACTGACTCGTAGTTTGTTTCACTTGCAAACTCGGGTGCCCCATTTTCTGCACAGACAGCCTTGTATTCAGGTTTTAGCAGGCTCTTTCTAGATAGCTAGAGCTGAAGATGGATTCTACCATTTATCTCTTTTTATGTTGTTCAGCTCCTATTGTACATATTATGTTTTGATTCCGCTGTCGACATTTATGTATAGCTGAACTGTATTTTGTACTAAGTATGATCCTGTATACTGTGTAACTCTGATGATTATGTTTATCCAGTATATCATTTGTACATTATCTGGTGTATTTATTTATTTCTGTTTTGCTGTTATTTGTTTTTGTGTTATATTCCAAAGATTACCCTTGCCACCGTCGTACGGGGTTTTGGGGTCGTCACAATAACAAAAGGGGGAGAATGGTCAAGATTTTGATGGATGAGTAAACATTTATAGAATATTTTGAAATTTGGTGTTTGATTAATTTATTTCAAAATTTTCAAATCTATGCATCAATAAGGGAAGCTTAGTTGTAGGGGGAGCATACAAATAGGGGGAGTAATATACTTCACGTTTCAAACACATTCAAAATCTTTTATTTGTTTGTCATCATCAAAAGGGGGAGATTGTTGTTGTTGTATACATAATTATATGATTTTTGTTTGATGATAACAACCAAATATATTTATTATTGAATATGTTCGTAACTATACTGATATACTACACAACAGACAGGAATATAATATTTCTATTTAAATCAAATACAACTGTACAGAAATTTAAAAAAGATCACACGGTATTTTATTTAAATAAAAATATTTTATTTCAATATCAAGAAGTACATCTTTTATAACTCCACTATTTGACATACTACATTTCATTCATACAACTCTGTCACTCACTCTACACAACTATATTTACAGACACTATCATACATTGACACTGTTATTTTTCACTGTCTTCCATCTTCTGTCTTCACAGCCTTCAGTCAAGTTCTGTCGTCATACCTGTCACAAGAAACACAACACACAGTAAACTGCAACAAAAATAAATTTAAATACAAGCAAATAAAAAATTATTTTTATATTTTATTTGCCTCAGAATTTTGGTGTGTTTCTCATCATTTTTCTAGATTTGGACTGATATTCAGGGACATAAAAACTCGTCTGGATGGCTGCATGTACACACGTGTATAAATATACACGTGTGCACTGCCTCGCCGATCAGTGTACGACTGAGGAGTAGCCACATGGACCATCTCGACCCAGTGTACAATCAACAAGGGGACAATCAAATTCAAGTTCAAGAAATAAAGTCAACACAACAAACATGGCAAAGTGCAAATTCAAGTGATACAGCTTTATCATAAAGCATGCAACACGAATGCTGAAGTGCAAATACAAAAGGCAGGTGCATCATTGGGATACTTGGTGGTTTCAACTACACATGAAAGCAGCATATACATGAATGTAAACAAGACTGAGTGCAGCCAACACACACGTTTCAGCAAGTTCAACGCTCGGGTATGGTCACTACAAAGCACAATCAAGAAATGCTTTTCAGTTTCAGGTTCAGGTTCAACATCTCACCAGAACAAGAAATGTTCAAGTGCAAGTAAGAATGGGGTAAAGCATATTCAAATCAGTTCCAAGTATACATGAAAACATATAGTGTGAAGCAAGCACAAGAGTTACAACATGGTTTATGGTCATATATTAATGGTTCGGCCAGTACAAAGCTCAAGACAAATATATATGAGTCAAACAAAATTCAGCATGAATGGTGCATTATAACTCAGGTGGTACAAGGAAATTCAGCGGTTTTTCACAAGATCATAGCAAATTTATTTAGGTGGTAAAATAACATAAAATTGGTCAAGCTTGTATGCCAATATGAATACAAGCCAAGGCACAATGCAGAAATAATATAGTGCATTCGGCATTTTGTTCAATCAAGCAATCAAGTGCAAGTGTAGTAGCATAGGTAAAGAATGAGATCAAGACAACAATTAAAATGAGCAGCAAACAATAAACGCAAACCAGTGTTGCCAAGGATTGGAGATGCAGCTCAATGGTGTTTCAAGTACATGTAAACAATGGTAAAGCTAGCACCAAGTTCAAACAAAAATTTCAAGTGACAAAACCAAACACTTTTGTCAAGCTAATGTGATTCAAGATAATCTAGTACAAGTTCTATGGTGAAGCAGGTCAAGCAAACTATTCAAAGTGCAAAACAGTTTTTGGCAAGACATAGCACCAATTCACGTGTTTGGTAAATCAAAGTATAGTAACCGTTTAAAGCAATATCAAGTTACCAAAACTGGTCAAGGGTAATATCTGTTATTACCAAGTTAAATCTGAACAACAATTCACAATGAAATCGAGGAAGCATCTGTTCGAATTAGTTTTTTTCTATGAAGAGTTAAAATACAATTATGGGACAATTTTTCCAGAAGAAAGCATTTTTAGTAATGTTGAAAGTATCCACAGAAAAGTTCTAGTATTCCTCACGCAAGTTTTAAAAAAAGTTTGAATTCTTCAAACCCAATTTAAAGTCCATAATATCCGATCATATAACGCAAGTTTTTTTAAAAAAATTCAAGATAGATTCTAAGTTCCAGAAGCCAATAAAAATCGATACTTATCTCAGAACATATGAACAAGTCCAACAAATCAAATTGGGAACAAAAATCGCAAGAGCAATTCAAGGAGGAACGAAGCATCTAGAATCAGAGTTTTAAGGGTTTAAAAACCCTATAAATTTACACCCATAACATCATTGGCATCATAGAGATGGAAATCGAAATTAACCAACAATAATTCAGAAAAATCTTTTTAATTCAGAGTACTCACAGAGGACTTCATTCGCAATCTCAAGGAGAAATCAATCGAAGACGAGATGCATCAAAGGATTCAAATCTATAAAGGAATACCAGAGCAAAATCGATCATCACGAATTGATTTGGAGGATAACAGAAACCCTAGCGCCGCCATTTTCAATTCTCAAAAGAAAAGTGAACTGGTCAAACCTAATTGAAAAGAAGTCGACTATTATTTTAAAAAAGGGGATGACCCTTAACTCTATCTCCTAGGGTTTTTATTTCTTTATGTTTTACTTGTTTTAAAATTCAAGTTTTGTCTTTTAGATTCGATAACTACTAGTGCCTATAGTTAGAAAAATCACAACTTAACAGATCGAGTTGTGTCAAGGTCTTGAGCGTAGGGTTTAAACAGTCGGGGGCGAAAGTCGCGAGTTTAAAAGAGTCTGTAAGCGAAGAGATTGTTTATAATTCCTAGTAGAAACCTTGAGTGCAGCAGTAAGCACAGTTTTGTCGAAGCTGGGTATCTTCTGTGTGTGATTTTCTTTCTGCAATTTTTTTCTTTGATATTTTATTTTATTTTAAATTCATTTAATTTGCAATAAACCGTATTCACCCCCCCTCTAGGGTTAAGTTAGATCTTACAAAAGGAACGATGATTAGGGCGATTAGTGACATACTTAAGGCGGTAATCACGCTAATTAAAGAATAATTAAGTAATTAAAGGATTCAAATTTACTTTAATTTAAGATAAAAGTGTAATAAGAATAACTATTTCATACCTATACATAATTGGTATGGACGAGTACTACGCATTCATTGGTTTGGAAGGATTCTGATCTAATGGTAATTTTATATATTTTCAAATGCTTGTTTGAAACTATATAAGTCGACCTGAATCATCGATTAGAAATAAATGTGAGTTAACTCTCACACCTTCTGGAATTATATGATGTGATTAAATTCATATAACTATAATTTATCGTTGATAATATAAATTGGATGATTGGATGCGATAAATAATTTTTATTTGTTTATTGTTTGTTGATTGACGTTATTTATATATACATCATTTAGACGCATTAAATTAAAATTCTATTTCATATGTAGTATTTAATTATTATTATTATGAGCCATGCAGAAGGGAAAAATAGGTTGGAGGGATCGAACTGAATTCCCCAGATATTTTTTTGATATTTGATTCCATATTATTCATATATGAATTGTTTGACCCTAGTAACGTTAAAACTGTTTTGGATGTTGATTGTTGAATTGAAATTCAACATTGTTGTGATTGTAATCAATAGACGGTATTGATTAAGTGATTGGTAGCAAATGGTCTAAGAACCATATATTTGAGACATTAATTCATCATCATGCGAATCAACGTATGTAAAGTATTAAATTTTGTTTTTATAACTGAAACAAAGTTGTAAATTATACTTTGTATAGGAATAGAAGTTTATAAATAAATTGATGTTTATAACTTAGTTTTTATAAAGGTACTACAAAATGATTTATTTAGCAATTTTTTATGTTTTAATAAGTTTTATAAGCAAATAAGTCGAGATTTAACCTAAGGGTTAATATTTTGGAATAATTGTTTTTAAAAAAACAATTATGAAAGATTATATTAAATTAATTTTATTATCACTTAATTTAAGAGAAAGGATTAGTGAAAATCAGTTAACGAGTTAACTGATGTTCTCAAGTTGACTAAGCCAATTGTTTAAAACTTAAACAAGTTATCAGATTAATTTGTTATCAATTAATCTAATAGTAATACTTTTAAAAAATGGTTTCCTAAACTTAGCAAATGATTATGAAAATTAATTAAATTTTCCATTTACGGTATTTAAATGTAGTTATCGATTGTTTATTATTAAATAAAGTTGAATTTTGTTTTAATAACATTTATAAGAGATTAACTATTCTATTTTCAATTAATAATAAAGTAAACTACATTTACTTCAATTAATGATGAAGTTAATTATTTTAATTAACAATATTACATGATTACCTTTTTAAATGAAATTCATTCAAGAAAGTAATAGAGTTGTATTGAGACTTTAATTAAATTATGTAAAGGTTTTATAAACCAAAGTTTTATGAACATGGTTTATAAAGGACATTTAAAGTTGGGGAGATGGTTTTAAATAGACATTTACTTAATAATTGAATCAAGTAAAGTTAATTGTAATTAAAAAGGAAAAGAAAAAATGCGGCCTCTCTTCACATCAATGGAGGCCTCGAGCCATTCGCCATTGTCCTCTCTTTAGAACGTATCCTCGAGCCTTTCTCCTCGTCAAATCAATCAGCTTCTCGCTCCTTCCCTAAGTCTGCATCCTCCGCCGCTTATTCCTCCAGCCCTTGAACCACTTCATGTCCCTAACTTCCCTCATGATGAGCCTCACCTTTCCTCCTTTCTCCCTACCCTTCCAATTAATAAATGTTCGACCCTTTTTGAAGCAAAGGCTAAGAATGCGGGTTCCTTCTCTCCACCACCGTTCTAGCTCGAATTCGATGGTAAAGCTCTACTGCCGACTGATGAAATAACCAGTGCTATAAAAGAAGTTTGGAATGAGTACATTGTTGGGTATTTCCTCGACAAGCCATTGCCTTATATGACCGTGGCCTCTCACCTGAAAAGGCTATGGAAGCCAACTGGCGGCAATAAAATCAGATCTACAGGTAAAATCTTTTTCTGCTTACTAGCTATAGTTCAAAAGACAAGGATAAGATACTTCGGCAGACCCGATTATAATTCAAAATAAGATTTTCGTTATTAGTCCTTGGACTGCCGAAATATGAGACATAAGTAAGATCATCAGATATGTTCCTGTATTGACCAAGTTCACTAACCTCCCATTGATTATTTTGTCTAAAATAGGAATTATTTAGTTAGCTATGAGGGTGGGAAAATTTTTGTGTATGGATTTATAAACTGAAAAATTGGAGCATCTTGAATTGACAAAGTGTATAGTTGAAGTAACCCCTAATGAAGAGTTTCCAATTGAAGTCCCTGTCAGAATACCTGGTGGCACTGAATAAATTGTTTTTGTTACTTATATTTGGCAACCAGATATATGTGTAATCAGTAAGTCTTTTGGACATAAAATAGAAAAATGTGTGTCTTCTGGTTTGAAATCTAGTGTGGATACCTCTAATTTGAATGTTACAGCCAATATTGTCAAAAATATGCCATTGTCAAAGGTGGTAGGACGAAAATCAGCTGAAGTTCGGGATAATGTTGATAGGGTTAGGGAGAAAAAGATTCAAAAGGAAAGAAGCTTGGTGTAAAGTTTCAATGAAGTAGAAATTACCTATTAATGTTTTTAATTTAGGATTGACTGTAAATGAGGAGACAAACAGGCAGAGTAGTAAACCATTTTATTTTGGAGGTAATAACTTCAATGCTCTTGCTACTGAAGGGAACAACAAAGAGTGTACTGGTAATAAATATGTTAGGGGAGAAGGTAACATAACCACTGGTGCTAAGATATAGGTCGGATCAGAACTAGAAGATGGAGAAATAGATGGCATAAGTGAAATGCTTACCCAAGCATTTAGTTGTGCTCCGCTCTCTACTGAACATGAAAAATACAAAGGGAAGCAAATATTGATGGAAGGTAATAATTGTGCAACCGTGATTGCTAATGTTGTTCCTCAGCAAGCAATTGAAGTATTGAACCATTCCAACAAGAAGAACACTAATGCTATATCAATCAGTACTTCGAAGTGCAACATCCCTCAGGATAAATTCTACTGCAAAATATTAACCTAGATGGAAACCAAATGGGTGTGACTGGTGAGATGGGCAGGCAAGTTGGTGCAGATGGTGAAATACATTTGAATGATAATGAGAATGTTCAAGTTGTTAATTCTGATGATGATATTACTTTAATTGACGAAGTCAATGCGAGCAAGGACAGAGTTAGTGTGTATTTAGGGAATAAAGAAGTGGTAAAGTCAGTGAGTTGCAGTAGTGTGGAGCTGCAACAAGTTACATAATGTAATACTATCATTCTTGACAGTTTTTTGCAATATAGTTTTAACTATGTTGAAGTTTCTGACGTGGTGATGAGGAGGAAGTCCTTGTTAAATAGAAAATAAAAGCTTCTTCATGTGAATGAGAAAAAGGTGTTCTAGGGACTATTGAAATCTTGGAGAAGAGATAAAAAGTAGCAAACTTAGTAGTTTTATTTGCAATGAAAAGTGCAAATTGGTGGATACTATGTTCCACAATTATATGAGGCTGCATGGCAAAGTGAACACAAAAGAGAAGGAACAGTTGAGGCTTGTTGCTCTCTTTTATGCAAACTGAACAGATCAAAGCCAAATCTCCCTCACCTTCCTCTCTCAAACCAGATATTTGAACATGAGAAGGGCAACAACGAAGAAGAAAGTGTTAGAGAATGGAGTTGATGACAACAACCGTATTTCAATTATCATGGATTATAAAATATATACTAGCATCTCTGTCTAGAATATATAGACATATATACATGTAGGATTTTGATACAGGACTTAAGTATTAAAGACTATGCATTTTTAGAGTTTCAAGAGATTCAGAATTCAAAGGAGATTCAAGACTCATGAGTAATCAAGATATCAAGAGTTCAAGACCAATATAGTAATAGAGTCTAGTTTATATATAAGACTCTGAATAGCACTCCAAGTTCAAATTCAAATTCACATTCTATTTTTCAAAATCTGAATTTCAAAAAATCAAATTTTTAAGTCAATTTGTTTTTCTATCTTACTTATGATTTCAAATATAAGTTTTAAATTTAAAGTTTGTATACGTTTAAATAATTTTATATTTATATACTTTTTTAGTTTTATAGTTATATAGTTCTAAATCTTATAATTTTATAAATATGTTTATATAATATATAATTATGTTTTCATATGATTCTACACTTTATAATACTCATTTACACTAAGTTTTAATTCAAGAATTTCACAATAATATATGTAGTTAAACACTTGAAAATTTGTTTAAAAATATTTAATACTTACATATGTCGACATACATATGTTTCTATGTCGACATACATCTGTCATTTTTTCAGTTTTCAAAGAAAGTGTCTTTTCACTATTTTTAACGTTCTAGAAGCGTTGCAACCTTTCAAATCTTATAAATGGGAGTTAATTTCGAATTTTTTATCATTCTTCTTCTCTATCTTCACCACTCTTCATTACACCATTAATATTTCATATTTTACTGATTTCTACACTTCTACTTTGCCGTTTCTATTCTAATAACATAAAACTTCTTCTTTTCTCACTCTCTACTCATTACGCTACGAATTGAAGTGCTAATGAAGAGTTATAGGGCTGTTGTAATCATTTGGGAAGTGTTTGGGAAAAGGTGCGTCCCTTGTAGCCTTGAAATCAAGGAAAGGGAGCACTGGTAATCTTATAGCCATGAAATCAAGAGTGGTTGGAGTGGTGCTAAACTTGTAGCTATGAAATCAAGGGGATTGTACTTAGATATTTATAGTAATAAAAACTCTGCGCAATCCAGGATTGTTTGAGACTGGATGTAGGAGTAATCTGAGCTTGTATAAAATCCGGTGTGTTCTTTCCTTTTTTGGATTCTATATTTATCTTTTTCTGTGTTTGTATTTGATTCTGTGTCTGTGATCATCTCTGTTGTGTGTGATTCATATAGTAGATCATTTAAGTTTTAGATTTTTGTAAATTCTTTAGAAACACTATGTAACCGCCTATATTTTACATATCGAAAGATCATAAAATATTTTTATTTTTATTCCCTGAGGGTTGGATCATTCTAATATTTTGATATGTTGTTTATGGGGATGTGAGACATGTCCATAATTTTTACCAATTTTGTTTGTGACCATTTTGCCTCTGTCAGTCTTGTATAAGGCATAACTTTTAACTCAGGTCGAATCGGAGGGTGAGACCTATGCCATTGGAAAAGAAATGATGATTACCTTTCTGTAAAGTGGTTACATTAAGATTTGGTTCAGCGGTTTGGGAGAAATCGTTGTTTTAAAGTTTAACAGTTGGTTGTCCAGGTTTGGTAAGCCATAATGGGCTGAATTGGAGAGGCCCATTAGTGGGTTGGTGGAAGCTATAAATAGGGGTTGAGGGATATGGGAAATTGTTTAGTTTCTCCATTCTCTCATTTGGTGGTCTTGTGTTCTTCCTTCCTCTAACACATTTCCACAATTAAAATCGAGATCCAAGCTTAGAAAATCGAAGATCCACACTATTGGAGGCTAGATCTACATCATTTCAAGGAAGAATTCATCGGATCGAGGAGTTTAGTTCGAATTGTTTGCTGTTCGAATTCATATTTCTATCATTTTAGCTTGTTTTGGAGAATTTGTGAGTTATATACATCTCTCACATGGATTCAATGAAGTGTATAGGTGTTTGATCATGTTTTTCATCTAATTCGAGTCGTTTTCCTTATATCTACACTTCGGTGAGTCTATTTTCATATGAAACACCTAAGGATCTTATTTAGCAAGTTTAAACTGGTAATTCCATGTTATTTCGTATGATTATGTAAGTTAGATCTATAATTTTGTGCATGTGATCAATTATCATGATTTTAGAGTGATTTGCATAATTTTGGGTGAGAATCGTTGTATACATGTTGATAATGGTTTCATACCATGTTTGTGGCCATATTTGATGAATTGGCCAAGTTGGATTCGTCGAATTTATCGTTTGGCGAAGTTTTGGTCGAAATCGGAGTTGCATTTGAGTGGGGTAGGTTTTGGGTCGACACTAAGTTGGGTCGGCAATAAAGTGGGTCAGCACTAAGTTGTATTGGCACTGAAGTAGGTCACTACTAAGTTGGGTCGGCACAAAAGTGAGTCAGCATTAAGTTGGGTCGGCACAAAGTTGGGCCAGAACTAAGTTGGGTTGGCACTAAGTGGGTCGACACTAAAGTGGGTCGGCACCAAAAAGGGTCTAGTCGGACATTTCTGGTGATGATGTTACTTCGAAGTGAATTCAATTGGGAAGGTTTGAAGTGTTGAAAAATGTTCGTTGGTCGGTGTAGAACAACGAATGAGGTGACAACTCAAAGGTTGTGAGTTGGTAAATAATGGATTGCTCGAGAAGGTTGCTTGAGCTATGAAGAGTCATCGGGCTGGATGACTAGAGATGCGAAGGCCAAGAGATTATCGTTGTCGTAAGTTCTAACAGGCTTGAAGTAGGGGTACACTAGAGACGTCTAAAAGACCGGTGTAGGTTGAGTACCATGGGCATCGTTGAAAGGCCTAGTTGCCAAGGTTGGACATACATACGTATCGTTGAAAGGCGTATGGAGTTTATGCTAAAACTGGGGTTACCATTAGCCCTTGACATATGGCAAGGTTGGTCATCATACGATTAACGATGGTTTCAAAGCAGGATTGGTGGTGATAGCCAAAGTCGGTCATGAATGGTTGGTTATTTTGTTTGTCTCATTTAGATTGTCCAAAGTCAAAGGAGATGTTCCTTAGGTGCTTGTCTGATATTGGTTTAGGCCTCTGGGCTTGCGCTTGAGGGATGTTGAGTTCAATTAAGGTGGTTTACATGAGATATATAAGTTGGATGTCATGAGTGTTTTGCCATGGTTGAATGAGTGTTCTGGTTTCCATCGGTGTATGGTTGAAATGTTATCGTAAAGGCTATCACTATCCGATGTGGCGAAGATAGGGTTGAGTTCTTCTCTAATGATGTGGGTAGATTAGTATGTTTAACTATCTATTCTCATATACTTTATTGTTGAAGTTTGTTAGTTGTTTTATTGCTCATTAAGACTATTATCTGACTCAAGGTTTTATGTTTCCTCTTGTTACCTTGGGTTGTTCATCCGGTTGTGGATGGGCATACTAGGTAGCATGTGACATTTGATTAGTAGGGATGATGATGCTGTGCGAAGGCGAGCAGGAGGCTGGCGTATTATATTTACTACTATCTAGTATTTCTATTTCCGCTGTTTGAGTTGCTTTTTGAGTGTCGTAGTGAGGATTCATGTACAAACTTTGATATTCCTATGATGCGTGGATAACCTTTCAGGATGTTGTGAAAGTTTTCAGAAGTTTGTTATATGATGCTCCACTATTTCTACCTGTTGTATATGTTCTATTATATTTTATCCTTGCGTTATGAGTTTTACGACATGCTCCGCTTTTGTTTACCTACCTTGATGATCTCCCGTAGCTGCTGTAATGACCCAGATTTTTGGTCGATTAATTTTAAATATTTAATATTTTTTTAAATATTGAGTTGATAATGTAAATGAATTTTTATATTAAGTTATTGATTTAATAATCGATTTCGATTTAATATCAAATATATTATATTATCGTAATACAAAAATGAATTTGGTTGAATTCAAATTTATAACTGAATTGAAAACAGTTCAAAAGATCAATACAAACTTCTGTTTGAATTAGAATAATAATATTAATTTATTATTGAAGAGCTAATTGTTTTTAATTCAATTTATATCGATTTAAATTTATATCTTCTCCATACGATCAAATGGAGCTTCGAATCATGTTCCAGTATGTTCAGAATAATGCTTAAACCTTAGAAGTGTCAGTTGTTGTGTTTCGATTAGAGTTCAGAAACCCGAAATATATTATTATAAAATTTTAACAGATAAGCTCAAAATCAAATCAGAAACCTTTTAAACAAACTAAAAATCTTTTTACATCACATCGTATTTAATTTAGTGTACCATGCGCAGTTCCCTTTTGCTTAATGTCTAAGTTTATCTTCCTTATTAATACGCGACTTCCTCCCCTTTTCATTTCTTTCATTTTGTTTGTTCTCTGTAAAATCCAAGTTCAAAGCTTTAAAACAAAAATGACCACCCCTCATTTCGAAATTCCAAATCAAACCTGTATCCTTCCCCTTCAGTTCTCTAATTCCAAATCGTGATGGACACGCGATACCCCCTGATGCCTAGAAGCTCGGGTTAAAGTTCATGCTCGCAAGCAGTAGGGGTCACGATCAGTATTTGAGGTGTTTTCGACTTGGTAAATCACCGGATGAAGGTTGAGTGAGGTCGACTTTGGGCCCGATCATTTCTAGGGTTGCGGTTACTATTGATTTAGGAATTCGATTTAGATTTCTGGGAGCTCGATCATTCATTTGCAAGCCAGGAGGTTAGTTGTGAATTGTATTCAGGTCAAAAAGGTTCGATGGTATTTCTTGAGTTTGAACTGTCCTAAGTAAGGAATTCGAGGTGATGGCGATTGGGTGTTTCTGGAGTTGTCTGAGTTGCAATTTAGGAGAACTACGTATAGGCAGAAATGGGTGGATTCAAACTCGCATGACAGGAGCCGTATTTTACAAGATGTGCACCATCGAGATTTTCGGGGGCTTCCAAACTTACTGATGATGTTGCGGAGGAATGGTGATATTCATTTTCATTTCTGAGAAACTAGGGTGATTTCAGCGTGACTGTGAAATGGCAATTAAATGGGTTAGGTACAGGACTGGCATCCTGATTAGGGAAGAAGGGCAGATGGTGATCAGCTGCTATAGTGAGGTATATGTTATCAAATATTTTTTAAGCTAAATTAAAATCTAAATTTGTAGTTAAACTCAGTTAATGACAGATAATCGATAAATAAATCGAATGATCATATGTAAGGGTAACTTTTTATGGATTGATTAACTAGTGGTATCTAAATTATTTTAGTTTAAATATAAAGCTGTAACGCATGTATTTTATTTCATATACATTTCCAGAATAAATAATTTATTTGATTGTAGCCAAAATAAATTAATAACCATTTTAATCCTCGGATAAAATAAAATATCGTATGAATAAATTTCATTCAAGACAATTCGAGATGATTTGTGGCTGAGAAGAGTTGGAATTAAATTGGATACTTGGCAAAGGAAAATCACGGTGAGTAAATCTCAGTCAAATTTATTTAAAATTATTTTTATTAGTTAAAAATAATTGTTTGATGGTTGTTTGTTTGCACTGAAATATTATTATGGCTATTAAATATATATGTTAGTTATTTAGGATTGGTGTTTGTGGTTATTATATATATATTGGTGATTGGATAGTTCCCGCAGTATCATTAGTGGATGCCCATGGTATCATTAGCGGATGACCCTATACGCCCCCACGCTATGATAGTGGATGACACTACAACAAGATGACCCTATTACAACGGTGGAACACCGTTGTAATAGGGTTTTTACAACGGTGGGCAAACCGTCGTGTCTTAAGAAGTTGTAATAGCCTAATATCTTTTACAACTTTTCTGCACTGTTGCAAGACCGTTGTAATATGTATATTTTACAACTTTTTTCCACCGTTGTAATAAGTTTATTACAACAGTTATGCACCGTTGTTGTTTTAATTTTTACATTTTATTACTATTTTTATATTTTACAATTGTAATATATCCAGAAATTATATACATATTACTAATAAAAGAATTCATTGCAGAACATATTATCTACAAAAATGAAAATATCAAACAAACTTAAACCATGAACCAAAACAATATATTATTAATTTCAAACTCATCATTTTTTTTACATAATACATTGACAAAACTGAAGATACAAAGACTTTATAACAGTTCTAACTTTCTTCTGCTCCTGTTAATCTCCTTGTGCTCCTTTTTCTCCTTAATATCCATTCCTAAGAAAGAAATTATCAAACTGTTAGTGCTGCAGTATAGATTTATGCATGTAACAAAAATTGGAAAAATGTGAGTGCACAAAATAAACAGCTAATACAATGCATTCAAACCATTATATACGTAAATAACCTGACCATTATATACAATGCATGTAACGTTGGATGATTCATTTTGTTATATACAATGCACTGAAAAGCTTTGCCGTGGCAAAGCTATGCAGTGCAATCACTTTGCCGCGGCAAAGCTTTGCAGTGCAAAGCTTGCTGCCGCAAAGCTTTGCACTGCTACTTGCAGTGCAAAGATTTGCTACAGCAAAGCTTTGCACAGCAAAGCTTTGGCAAAGCTTTGCACAGTGTGCAAAGCTTTGCCGCAGCAAAGCTTTGCACTATAAATAGCAGTGCAAAGCTTTGCCGCGGCAAGCTAACAAAACACCATACTCACATGAGCAAAAATCACGTTCAGTTATATATTATAAACAATCATGCATTATTATACCATCATGCACGGCTAAACTGTCATGAACATAACAAGGTCAAGTATAATACATATGTAAAAACCATACTTGACTAGTGTAATTTCAGTATGCTACATGTCAAGCATGCAGGCCAGAAGCAATTCTACATAAGCATGAGAAGCTAATAAGGACTATAAGCAAGATGATCAACCAAAACAGTACTAGGTATAAAATGTACAATTGCCAATGTATACACATACCATAAATGTGCATAAACTTAAGTTTCCAGAGGAATAAGACAAGCATAAGTAAACTACTCAACTCATTATACAAAATGTATGTCAGACAACATGTTTTTGACTCAACATAAATTATATGACTGTTATTCTTAACTAACATAGATGATTTATGAGAATGAATACTGACTGTCAATCCTATACTTTGCAACAACAAAAATGATCTCTAAATTCCACAACCATTGCATGCCAATTTACAGTGGAATATATGTTCACTATTACTAAGTCAAAATATCCTAATAATACAAATAAACACTTGCATTGAATAATATCTGTGCGAACTGTGTCCCTGCAAATTGCAATACTATCCTACAGTACAACAAAAATGTTCCTTTCCATTACTTAGACAGTTTTCAAGCATTACTCTACTGATTTATTAAAGCACTTCCCATTTTGACATAGTTTCAACTCTATGTTACCAAGCACTTAGCATACAAATGTAGAAGTTATGCATTCAATATGGTGGTAAAAGGTGAAAGCATACATATATATAAGGTGACCCAAAGGTTAAATGCATGCAAACATTACATATCGAATAAGCAAATAATATTCACAAGCCTCTTATTTACCGGGTTTGCTGTCCTGTAACTAAGAGAACAAAGCAAATATGACCCAAATGGACAACAAGGAGAACCATACAACACTATATGGCGTTAACAACAAATTCGATGAGATCATTTGCAACTCAAAGTGGGTACCGATACACCGTCCGGGTTATGCAACAACAAATGGGCAAACAGTGGACAAGTGAATGCAAAATCAACTATACCCACCAATGTTAAATGTCAAAGTTCAACTTATTATACACAGTAGGATATACGTATGTAAACAACATATTGACAAGGCCAAAACTCAATGATTAATGACTGAAATTACACATATATAGCAATCAACCAAATGATAACAACCACAACCTAAACAATTCTAAATCATGAAAGTGTGAAGTGGATCCTTGAAATAAATTTAATCGTAAGCTATGCTTACCTTAAATAGAGACGCAGCGCTGGAAATGAAGCAGGAGCGACGGATTGGGTGTTGGAGCCCAAAAGATAGTGACTTGACTAGACAGCGACGGACGGTGGTCAAGGGGCGGTTGGGGTCACGGCTTCCTCCTTCTCCCTTTTTATTTTTTTTTACTTTCAGTTCCAGGTTTCGAATTGGAAAGAGAAGCTTGCGATGGAGGACGGAGATGACTTCGATCGCGCAAGCTGGAAGGAGGCGCGAAGGATTGGCTTTGACCAGTGACGCCACCAGGAGCTACAGTGAAGGGGTCGGAGCCTTGCTGGTCGGTGGAAGGAAGATCCGTTGTTGCATCACCACCAGAACCCGTCTCCTTCACGTATCGACCATCGCTTTGGTGTGAGATGATCAATTGCTGATTTTCCCCAATTTTGTTTCTAGGGCTTTCGCCATTTTTCCTAAAGTTTTTTTTTTTTTTTTTAAGAACGAGAGAATGAAATGGAAACCGACGGCCTATTTTCTTTTATTTAGTTTGATTCATACGGCTAGGGTTTCACCATTGCCAATACCCGTTTTGCCCTTAGATTTAATATTAACCCTTATAACACTTAAGCCCCAAATCATAACACAAACAAATTTTATATGTCACATACACAATATACAAACAAATGTGTGTGTTTATTCACCATTTTAATCATGCACAATTTCCCATATTCATCACGTACATATCACAAATGATTTATTTATTTATTTATTAATCATCAATTAAGCGGTTTTTATCTAATCGAATAGTAATTAATAGTAATTGGTATTAATTTGTAAATTTATTATTGAACATGAATTATTCTTAAATGTTAATATTACTAATTATTAAATAGAAGTTGTTATTAATATTTAATAGGTCTCTAATACAAGAAATAGAAAAAAGAGTTACTAAAAATAAGTATAAACAAATTTCTAATTTAACTATTAATTATCAGCAATTAATTAGTATATATTAGTTATATTAGAAAAAGAGTTACCAAATCAAATATTACTTATTAATAATAGTTATTATTTAACTTTTACTTATTTCAACTTAGATATAATCGATTAATAATTATTAAAAGCTGATAATGTATGTTACTAATTATTGATTAATAAGCAGTTAACATACATTAACTATTAAAAATAAATTACTAGTTATTAAATAGTAATTATTTATTAATAATTAATAAATATTATTGATTCCTAAGTTTATTATTAATTATTAGTTATTATTAAATATTAATATAATTGGTTATTAAATATAGATATTATAAACATGAAGTTTGTAATGGACATCTATTACAACTAACAAAGTAAAAAGTTGTTGAAAATATGTTTATTACAACTTTAGGGAACTGACAGTTGTAAAAAACCATTTATTACAACGGTGTTTTTACCACCGTTGTAAAAAATCATTTATTACAACGGTGCTTTTACCACCGTTGTAAAAACCCATTTATTACAACGGTGCTTTTACCACCGTTGTAAAATTAAAGTTGTAATATGGTGTTTTTGTTGTAGTGTGACCTTCTATACCGCGATATCCTGCCTCGAAGCAGGATGGGTATAATTTATGTTGGCTAACGTCTATGGATGCAGGGAAAACAGGTTGGAGGGATCCAACTAGATTCCTCAAAAATATTATTATTTGTTTGTTTCACATATATTATCATATGTGATGTGTTGATTGATCATTAAGTGGTTTGATTTTTTAAATATCACTGGGGCCAAAATTTTGATATATAAAAATATCGTGAAAAAGATATTTGAGATTTAAAAGGGGAAATCTATATTTTTAAATAGAAATTTGAATTTTTAATGAGCTATAGAAATACTAACTTGTTTTAAACAAGTGTTGAATTTATAAACGATGTTTATAAATTAAATAATACAAGAAATTGAAGTGATGAATTTATAAATGATGTTTATAAATTAAATAACGTAGGAAATTGAAGAAAATTTATAAATGGTGTTTATAAATAAAATGGAATGATTTTCATCGGATAATCAGGGAATTGAAATGAATTCATAAACGATGTTTATTGAAACGACCCGAACTCCCCCGGTGAGGAAAGCGCGGATAGAATTGAGAACAACACACAAAAGGACGCAGACGGAAGAACATTTCATTGTATATTACAACAATTCCATCAGAATACAAGAATATACAGAGTATAAATCAATATTACACATTTACCAAATATCAGAGATAACAATAAATTACATAGCAGCGGAAAATAATACAATGCATAACTAAAGGAGATATACGGATACAAAGCTTTCCGGATATCATTCCAGCTGTAAACTAGGATCCTGTGAATATACATCTGCAAATCCAAAATTACTAGATGCCCGTGTCAAAATAAGGGCACCCAGAGTTTAGGTTAAAACAATAAACTCCAGGTCAGTCATGGGACTGGTGTGAGAACTAAAACAGTTATTAATCTTTATTTTTAAAGTTAGGTAAATCAAGGGACCACGCCGTATAACACGGAACGGGTTACCTCCCAAGAATTCTAGTGCATAAAACAACAGCGCAATGCTAAATAAAGAAAAATGAAACTATTATAAGACCCAGGTCCCATCACACAATGCAACACAAGCCGGAGGATAGGGTTTTACCTTATAATAGCCAAAGCATGCTTGATATGTTAAAACAAATCATTTGATAATATTATAAGTGTATAGTGTATAAAACAACTTCAAATCATAAGTATCAATCATAGACGGCATAAGTGCCCCATCCCACTATGTCGCCATACTAGGCTCTACAATAAAAACCGCAAAATCACGTATTTGGAAGTTGTATTTCCATCTGTGAACCGAGGCAAAAGATAGTCCTCTACAGATTCGAGACAATCTAGCACATGTCTCACGCAAGTACTCTGTCAAGCCTTTGGATCGTCAGGGCCGGTCCACCGATGTGGATTAAAATGCCTGAACACTACGTCTCCCCGCCCTATGGGGCGTAAATGAGTCCAATGACTCCATCGGTCCCGGATCGACCGATATATCCGAGGCGCCTTGCAACAACAACAACCACATAAGTCAAACTCGTCAGGGCGAGTAAAACCACTGACGCCACTCCTAGCTAGAAGGAAACGCATGCCCTCCCTGATGTCCTCTCCCGTTTCTGGTTCACAACCGGGGTGTGAGGCTCGCGAATCAATGTTACACAAAGCTATGCCACACAGACCGTGCTTTGATCATCACCCACAAGACTCTGCTTTTCAACAGAAGCCTTGATCATATTGCCACTTAGGCATGCCACACAGGCAATTCACTCTATGCGTTTGATATCCATCAGTATATAACCCCTGAGCTCGTACGTCTCAGAGAAGTGCGTTAAGCAAGAGAATAAATTCTCCGCCGCCAAATAGATATATATTTAATAGAAATCAATCATACAGACTAAAATCCAATGTCAGACACGCGGTCCATTTACAAGTCCGTTCTAGGTCTGAACGAAACCGGAGGCACCTAGTACCCCGCATATCCATCAATCTCCAAGTACGTCTGGACGATCACTAACTGATTCCCTCCTCTTAGGTGTACCGCCCAATCAAGATCATCAGTAACCACCCAAACGACGTGAAGACCTCCGGTCTTCGACCACCGTCTTCATCTTCGACACCACGTCGAATCAGTTATTCAGAATGGGATAAACCCGGTCTTTCCGAATAACTCTCGTATATAATAAAAAAGTGTTACACAAACACAACATACGCCTCATTCCAATTAAGAATATTCTTTTATTCGAATATTCTTACACTTTGGGAAAGGTTCCCATTAATTTTATCAAAGATAAATTCTTTAAATTTATCTTTAATCTTCTTTTGAATATCAATTCAAACTAGTCGGGTTTAGCGGACCACACCGAAGTAATCATTTATTTTATTTCCAAATCCCCACCTATTTATCCCATGAAGTAAAACTGGTCATACTTCATATCTACCACCACAGTGTTATCGGTAAATTCAATTACCATTTCACGTTCAAATCTAATTAAAGATTTAACTATCGCCTGGAGTAAAACTGGTGATACTCATTCTCTATCCTTTCAATCTAATTAAAGATTATTTAAAACTCCACTTAGTTTTAATCTTTAACTGGGTTAAAGAATCAGTGTCATTTAAAACACTGTTCACGACAAACCCAAATCACATTTGATATTAAATACAAGGCTCTGAATAGAAAATATATCAGCTTATATTCAATATCAAACTCTACAACCAACAAATATCGTATTGGAAATAACGATATAAATATATCTTTCAAATTTCCATAACGATATTTGTATAATCACGAAATCCAACATCGAAATATTCCAAAGACAATTTCGATTCAAATCCATTCCAATTCAATTATTGGAAATTCTGGATACTTTTAAAACCCTTTTCAAATTCAATTTATTTATTTGAAAATAAATAAAAGTATCATTCTAGTTCAAAACTAGTTCATTTTGATAAAAAAACTATTTTTATCTTTTCAAATATGGAGTTTTTCATCCCAATTCTTCCCAAATCATTTCTTATGATTTTACACAAATTATTACTATTTTTAATAATTTTATCAAGGCCCGTACAGTCAATTTCCATCAACGGCCATCGAACTGCACTTACAGCGACCTTTTCCAAATTTGATTTGGACATAATTCCAAATCCAACCGTTAGATTTCTAATTTCTAATATTCGTTAGAAAGCTCTTTTTGATACAAACCCAACGGTTCCGGTTTTAGGAGAATCCGACGGTCGGATCTCCCGTAATATCCGTTCGAAGTCAATGTTCGAAATTCGCAAACTGCCGCGGCGCGGTGCGTTCTTTTCAGGCCATTATATTATATATAATATATATAATATATACTTCGTCGATTTCCCTTTAAAACGTATTTCTATAAAATTTTTTAAATTCGTTTTCAAAAGGATTTCAACTTCATTTCTAATTCAAATCAAAATTGAATTTTTCCTTATAAATTTGTTTTAAATTCATTTTCAAATTGATTTCAATTCAAATTGATTTCTAATTCAATTTCAGTTCGTTTTCAATTCAATTCAATTTCAATACGAATTCATTTCTGTTCAATTCCAATTCGAATTCAATTCTATTCAATTTCAATTTGAATTCATTTCTATTCAATTTCAATTTGAATTCATTTCTATTCAATTTCAATTTGAATTTATTTCTATTCAATTTCAATTCGAATTTCAATTCTTTTCAAAATATCAGATTATGAAATCCCTTTCGATATTCATTATAAAATGAATAAAATCGATATAAATATCGTTCACGTCAAAATGGCGTCAATCTAACCAACACGGCTTCATATATTTCTATTTTCAAATATTATATTTCAAATATTTCTATTCAAATATTTCTATTCAAATATTTTATTCAAATAGTTCTCTTCAAATATTCTATTTCAAAACTGGAATGAGGCCCAATCAATTACCATAGATTTTATTTCTATGGATTTCCATACAACGCATGTATATATCAACAATAACAAATAATCAACCATCATCCAAAGTGCATTCTACACTGTATAAGCATCAAATATAAATATATAACGCTTATAACAGTCTGTCAATCAATTGATCGACATACAACTAACTAGTGGGATTAGTGTATGTCATATATCACCCCAATACCCGTGTGGGGTTTTCAAACAATCAAACACAGATTTTATTTGTGCAGTTGGGCGATGTGTAAAATTTATCATCCCAATCAATATCAGTCAAATGTGTGTATATATATACATCGTTCGATTTGTCTATATTAATTTATTTCATTTCATATATACGTTAAAAATTCTATTTTTAACTATAAAGTATTTTTTTAACTACATAAATATTTTATTTCATTTCACATCACATTACACAATCAACTACACATCAAAATCAAACAAATAAGCATACAAGTCGTCCATGGTCTGTGGACGATGGGTGTCGGGTGCTACTAAACACCGTCTGCATCCTAGTATATATTTTAACTAGAAAAATTAAATTAAAGGTGAGAAGTTCTCACCAAAGCTATCCCAACTCCACGACACTTCAAATGTAGAAGTCTTCGTCGTTCCTTCTTTCCTTACTTTCATCATCCGTAATCACTACATATATAAAAATCGAATTTTTTTACTTTGCTATTCAATATATACAAATCGGATTTTTTTACTTTGATATTCAATATATAAAAATCGAATTTTTTACTTTGCTATTCAATATATAAAAATCGAATTTTTACTTTGCTATTCCATATAAAAAAATCGAATTTTTACTTTGCTATTCAATATATAAAAATCGAATTTTTAGCTAAATAAAAATCCTCTTTTTACTTCATCCAACATCATATATTTATATATGAGATTTACAACTAAAATCATATTTTTACTACTCCACATATTTCCTTTAAAACTGAAACCTTTTCCTAAATAAAAATATAATCTTTCTAGCTTATAAAAATTATAATCTTTTATTCAAAATCAGATTTTTAAACATGATTACTATATAGTAAACTGAAAGTAAAATAAATAAATGTAAATAAACTAAAATAAAATAAAATAACGCACCTTAAATTCGATTTTTCGTAGAAGGAAGGGGGCTGCAGTGTACTGGGCGGAGAGGGTTTGGCGAGGTGGCGATTAGCGCCGGAGGGAGGGGAGCGATGGCACCAGGTGGTCGGAAAAGGGGGGGCGACGCGGGCTAGGGCTGGATCGGGTTTTGGGTTTTGATAGGAGTGAGGAGCGAGGACGGGGAGAGATCGACTGAGAGGGGGGGTTCCGCCCTAGCTGCGGCGCTGCTGAGAGGAGCGGCGGCTCCTCCCCCTTCTTCGTTCCCCTTTTTTTCTCCTGAACTGATTTAGAAAGTGGGGGGGTGTATGTTAGAGGAGAGAGGGTTTTATTTTATTTTATTAATTTCAAAAAGTTGACTTTTTATTTCGACCTCAAAACGAGGCCCACCGCCTGTCATCCATAGCTAATTACCTCCATTTCGAACACAATGGGATAAGTATCGTAAGCTAGTTCGGTCGTTACGATCAGTTTTTGTCAAGATCAACATATACTCTATATATTGAATTTGAACGCACATTTCAATTTACCGGGGCCACATACAAACTCTAAAAATTCTAGAAAAATATTTTCTAGCTTCGTATCGACGATACGGTCCTAACAAAACTAGTTTCATCGAATTCTGAGACCGTTGGAAAAATGGCCATTTTCCAGTCGATTAAAATCAACTGAAACTGGTCAAACGCATTTTACTTCGCCACGCTCACATATTGATTCGAAAATTTATGAAAATTGGAATCTAGCAATAATTTGACATCGCGGATCTAACAAAAGTGGTTTCATCGAAATCCGAGGTCGTTTGCAAAATGGCTATTTTTAAGGGCCGAAATTCCATAACGACCATTCTGAATTTTCAACTGGACATAACTTTTTATCCCCGCTGTGAAATTTCAATTTTTCTGATTCGTTGGAAAGATATTCTCAATTAGATTCAAATATTTTTGGTTTCACTAAAATCCGGTTTATTTTGAATCTTGTACATTCATTTGAAGTTTGAAATCGAATTATCGAACTACCGCGCCATTTTCAATTCCTTTTATATATATAATAAATATTTATATTCAAACGACGATCTATATAAATATATTCATTCAAATCCCATTCTAATTAAATTCCTTCATCGTTATTATTTAAAATAATCATTTTAAATATTCAAAATTCATTAAAATTGCCAAAATAAAAAATTTAAATTAGCCCAGATTTCCGGGTTATTACAATCTCCCCCACTTAAAACTTTTCATCCCCGAAAAGGAAAAAAGCTGAAAGTTGTTTAACTAATCAACTCAACTTTCATTATTTTCACTACGGCTTAAGTTCTTCAACTTTTCAGTTTCTAAGAACCTTTCAAATTTTTCAAAAATTTGGCTAACACCCTAAATTTTCGAAAAATTTCACCATAACCTCCCCTACACCGGGAGCACCGGGAAAATCCCAAAATTGCCATACAGGCCCTCTGATCTCAAAAAGAAAAAGAAAAAGCCAAGCGGCTAGCCAATCGGCTCATAAAATCATCATCACCCAAACAAAACAGTAAATTATGGTAAATATGTACCTATTTGTCGGGCAAACAATTTTATTCTTCTGCTCTAGCCTCCTTTCTATGACCTGTTCAATGTAAGTACATATATATGCAAGCAAATGTGACTAAATTTCAATACAATTCACTTTTGGTACAATTTGGCTAAATGGTTCAAATTTAATTAATCAAACAATAATCAAACAACATAACCATTAATCAATTAGTGGGTTATCGTTTCAAATTCATAACTTTGATATATAGTCAAAAATCACATTTTTGATGCCAAATCACAACAATAACCCCTATTTAATTCTGGTTCTCACACCAGTCAATAGGAAATATATAGACGTCCCACCTTCGTCACTCGAACATAAATACTGATGATGCGATCGCTATCATCAGAATTATCCCCGAACGACTAGAGTGCAATTCTATATCTATCCAGTATATTAAAACTTCAAATACACGTGGATCAGACGTATACACAAAGTCTATATATATTGGACTGTCCAAATCAATACAAATAAATATTCAAACACGTATAATTGATTTAAATTTTCTAAACAAAAATTGTTTTCAATTTTAAAAATATACTCTTCACACTCGTTCAAGGATACTACTGATACCATCTCTAACGAGTCATTCCCGTTGGACATTACTAATCCAATTTCTGATGAATTCTTTCGTTTGGTTCCAAGGTGTCTTGTTCTCTGAGCTTTGTAAACCAAAGCTCTAATACCAAGCTGAAACGAGCCGAACGCCCCCGGTGAGGAAAGCGCGGATAGAATTGAGAACAACACACAAAAGGACGCAGACGGAAGAACATTTCATTGTATATTACAATAATTCCATCAGAATACAAGAATATACAGAGTATAAATCAATATTACACATTTACCAAATATCAGAGATTACAATAAATTACATAGCAGCGGAAAATAATACAATGCACAACTGAAGGAGATATACGGATACAAAGCTTTCCGGATATCATTCCAGCTGTAAACCAGGATCCTGTGAATATACATCTGCAAAACCAAAACTACTAGCTGCCCATGTCAAAACAAGGGCACCCAGAGTTTAGGTTAAAACAATAAACTCCAGGTCAGTCATGGGACTGGTGTGAGAACTAAAACAGTTATTAATCTTTATTTTTAAAGTTAGGTAAATCAAGGGACCACCCCGTATAACACGGAACGGGTTACCTCCCAAGAATATCAGTGCATAAAACAACAACGCAATGCTAAATAAAGAAAAATGAAGCTATTATAAGACACAAGTCCCATCACACAATGCAACACAAGCCGGAGGATAGGGTTTTACCTTATAATAGCCAAAGCATGCTTGATACGTTAAAACAAATCATTTGACACTATTATAAGTGTATAGTGTATAAAACAACTTCAAATCATAAGTATCAATCATAGACGGCATAAGTGCCCCATCCCACTATGTCGCCATACTAGGCTCTACAATCAAAACCGCAAAATCACGTATTTGGAAGTTGGATTTCCATCTGTGAACCGAGGCGAAAGATAGTCCTCTACCGATTCGAGACAATCTAGCCCATATCTCAGGCATGTACACAGTCAAGTCTTTGGATCGTCAGGGTCGGTCCACCGATGTGGATTAAAATGCCTGAACACTACGTCTCCCTGCCCTATGGGGCGTAAATGAGTCCAATGACTCCATCGGTCCCGGATCGACCGATATATCCGAGGCGCCTTGCAACAGCAACAACCACATAAGTCAAACTCTTCAGGGCATGTAAAAACACTGACGCCACTCCTAGCGAGAAGGAAACGCATGCCCTCCCTGATGTCCTCTCCCGTTTCTGGTTCACAACCGGGGTGTGAGGCTCGCGAATCAACGTTACACAAAGCTATGCCACACAGGCCGTGCTTTGATCATCACCCACAAGACTCTGCTTTTCAACAGAAGCCTTGATCATATTGCCACTTAGGCATGCCACACAGGCAATTCACTCTATGCGTTTGATATCCATCAGTATATAACCCCTGAGCTCGTACGTCTCAGAGAAGGGCGTTAAGCAAGAGAATAAATTCTCCGCCGCCAAATAGATATATATTTAATAGAAATCAATCACACAGACTAAAATCCAATGTCAGACACGCGGTCCATTTACAAGTCCGTTCTGGGTCTGAACGAAACCGGAGGCACCTAGTACCCCGCATATCCATCGATCTCCAAGTACGTCTGGACGATGACTAACTGATTCCCTCCTCTTGGGTGTACCGCCCAATCAAGATCATCAGTAACCACCCAAACGACGTGAAGACCTCCAGTCTTCGACCACCGTCTTCATCTTCGACACCACGTCGAATCAGTTATTCAGAATGGGATAAACCCGGTCTTTCCGAATAACTCACGTATATAATAAAAAAGTGTTACACAAACACAACATATGCCTCATTCCAATTAAGAATATTCTTTTATTCGAATATTCTTACACTTTGGGAAAGGTTCCCATTAATTTTATCAAAGATAAATTCTTTAAATTTATCTTTAATCTTCTTTTGAATATCAATTCAAACTAGTTGGGATTAGCGGACCACACCGAAGTAATCATTTATTTTATTTCCAAATCCCCACCTATTCATCCCATGAAGTAAAACTGGTCATACTTCATATCTACCATCACAGTGTTATCAGTAAATTCAATTACCATTTCACGTTCAAATCTAATTAAAGATTTAACTATCGCCTGGAGTAAAACTGGTGATACTCCATTCTCGATCCTTTCAATCTAATTAAAGATTCATTAAAACTTCACTTAGTTTTAATCTTTAACTGGGTTAAAGAATCAGTGTCATTTAAAACACTATTCACGACAAACCCAAATCAAATTTGATATTAAATACAAGGCTCTGAATAGAAAATATATCGGCTTATATTCAATATCAAATTCTACAACCAACAAATATCGTATTGGAAATAATGATATAAATATATCTTTCAAATTTCCATAACGATATTTGTATAATCACGAAATCCAACATCGAAATATTCCAAAGATAATTTCGATTCAAATCCATTCCAATTCAATTATTGGAAATTCTGGCTACTTTTAAAACCCTTTTCAAATTCAATTTATTTATTTAAAAATAAATAGAAGTATCATTCTAGTTCAAAACTAGATCATTTTGATAAAAAAACTATTTTTATCTTTTCAAATATGGAGTTTTTCATCCCAATTCTTCCCAAATCATTTCTTATGATTTTACACAAATTATTACTATTTTTAATAATTTTATCAAGGCCCGTACAGTCGATTTCCATCAACGGCCATCGAACTGCACTTACAGCGACCTTTTCCAAATTTGATTTGGACATAATTCCCAATCTAACCGTTAGATTTCTAATTTCTAATATTCGTTAGAAAGCTCTTTTCGATACAAACCCAACGATTCCATTTTTAGGAGAATCCGATGGTCGGATCTCCCGTAATATCCGTTCGAAGTCAATGGTCAAAATTCGCGAACTGCCGGGGCGCGGCGCGTTCTATTCAGGCCATTATATAATATATATAATATATGTAATATATACTTCGTCGATTTCCCTTTAAAACGTATTTCTATAATTTGTTTTAAATTCGTTTTGAAAACGATTTCAACTTCATTTCTAATTCAAATCAAAATTGAATTTTTTCCTTATAAATTCGTTTTAAATTCATTTTCAAATTGATTTCAATTCAAATTGATTTTAATTCAATTTCAGATCGTTTTCAATTCAATTTTAATATGAATTCATTTCTATTCAATTCCAATTCGAATTCAATTCTATTCAATTTGAATTCATTTCTATTCAATTTCAATTTGAGTTCATTTCTATTCAATTTCAATTTGAATTTATTTCTATTCAATTTCAATTCGAATTTCAATTCTTTTCAAAATATCAAATTTTGAAATCACTTTCGATATTCATTATAAAATGAATAAATTCGATATAAATATCTTTCACGTCAAAATGGCGTCAATCTAATCAACACGGCTTCATATATTTATATTTTCAAATATTATATTTCAAATATTTCTATTCAAATATTTTATTCAAATAGTTCTCTTCAAATATTCTATTTCAAAACTGGAATGAGGCCCAATCAATTACCATAGATTTTATTTCTATGGATTTCCATACAACGCATGTATATATCAACAATGACAAATAATCAACCATCATCCAAAGTGCATTCTACACTGTATAAGCATCAAATATAAATATTCAACGCTTATAACAGTCTGTCAATCAATCAATCAACATACAACTAACTATTGGGATTAGTGTATGTCATATATCACCCCAATACCCGTGTGCGGTTTTCAAATAATCAAACACAGATTTTATTTATGCAGTTGGGCGATGTGTAAAATTTATCGTCCCAATCAATATCAGTCAAATGTGTGTATATATACACATCGTTCGATTTGTTTATATTAATTTATTTCATTTCATATATACGTTAAAAAATTTATTTTTAACTATAAAATATTTTTTTAACTATATAAATATTTTATTTCATTTCACTTCACATTACACAATCAACTACACATCAAAATCAAACAAACAAGCATACAAGCCGTCCATGGTCTGTGGACCATGGGTGTCGGGTGCTACTAAACATCGTCTGCATCCTAGTATATATTTTAACTAGAAAAAATTAAATTAAAGGTGAGAAGTTCTCACCAAAGCTATCCCAACTCCACGACACTTCAAATGTAGAAGTCTTCGCCGTTCCTTCATTCCTTACTTTCATCATCCGTAATCACTACATATATAAAAATCGAATTTTTTTACTTTGCTATTCAATATATAAAAATCGGATATTTTTACTTTGCTATTCAATATATAAAAATCGAATTTTTTACTTTGCTATTCAATATATAAAAATCGAATTTTTACTTTGCTATTCAATATAAAAAAATTGAATTTTTACTTTGCTATTCAATATATAAAAATCGAATTTTTAGCTAAATAAAAATCCTCTTTTTACTTCATCCAACATCATATTTTTATATATGAGATTTACAAATAAAGATCATATTTTTACTACTCCAAATATTTCTTTTAAAACTGAAACCTTTTCCTAAATAAAAATATAATCTTTCTAGCTTATAAAAATTATAATCTTTTATTCAAAATCAGAATTTTAAACATGATTACTATATAGTAAACTGAAAATAAAATAAATAAATGTAAATAAACTAAACTAAAATAAAAGAACGCACCTTAAATTCGATTTTTCGTAGAAGGAAGGGGGCTGCGGTGTACTGGGCGGAGAGGGTTTGGTGAGGTGGCGATTAGCGCCGGAGGGAGGGGAGCAATGGCGTCAGGTGGTCGGAAAAGGGGGGCGACGCGGGCTAGGGCTGGATCGGGTTTTGGGTTTCGATAGGAGGGAGGAGCGAGGACGGGGAGAGATCGACTGAGAGGGGGGTTCCGCCCTGGCTGCGGCGCTCGGCGGCGCTGCTGGGAGGAGCGGCGGCTCCTCCCCCTTCTTCGTTTCCCTTTTTTTATTTTTCTCCTAAATTGATTTAGAACGTGGGGGGGGGGTATGTTTGAGGAGAGAAGGTTTTATTTTATTTTATTAATTTCAAAAAGTTGACTTTTTATTTCGACCTCGAAACGAGGCCCACCGCCTGTCATCCATAGCTAATTACCCCCATTTCGAACACAATGGGATAAGAATCGTAAGTTAGTTCGGTCGTTAAGATCAGTTTTCGTCAAGATTAACATATACTCTATATACTGAATTTGAACGCACATTTCAATTTACCTGGGCCACATACGAACTCTAAAAATTCCAGAAAAATATTTTCTAGCTTCGTATTGACGATACGGTCCTAACAAAACTAGTTTCGTTGAATTCTGAGATGGTTGGAAAAATGGCCATTTTCCAGTCGATTAAAATCAACTAAAACTGGTCAAACGCGTTTTACTTCGCCACGCTCACATATTGATTCGAAAATTTATGAAAATTGGAATCTAGAAATAATTTGACATCGCGGATCCAACAAAAGTGGTTTCGTCGAAATCCGAGGTCGTTTGCAAAATGGCTATTTTTAAGGGCCGAAATTCCATAGCGACCATTCTAAATTTTCAACTGGACATAACTTTTTATCCCCGCTTTGAAATTTTCAATTTTTCTGATTCGTTGGAAAGATATTCTCAATTAGATTCAAATATTTTTGGTTTCACTAAAATCCGGTTTATTTTGAATCCTGTATATTCATTTGAAGTTTGAAATCGAATTATCGAACTACCGCGCCATTTTCAATTCCTTTTATATATATAATAAATATTTATATTCAAACGACGATCTATATAAATATATTCGTTCAAATCCCATTCTAATTAAATTCCTTCGCCGTTATTATTTAAAATAACCATTTTAAATATTCAAAATTCATTAAAATTGCCAAAATAAAAATTTTAAATTGGCCCAGATTTCCGGATTATTACATTTATAAATATGGTAAATTAATTATCAAGAGAAAATTTATCATTTTAAATTCAAGTATGAATTTAAAATATAATTTGAATCATTTCGAAAAAGGGAATGATAGTTTTCATTCTGGAATTTGGAGTATAAAACGAACTGAGTTTAAATAGTTTTGAAATGAAACTTGTTTTAATATATAAATAAGGAAGTTGGATTTATAAACGATGTTTGTAAATCAAGTAAAATAAATTATCATTTGATAATTTAGACGTTTAAATTCAAGTGTGAATTTAAACAGTGAATTGGAAAACAGTTTGAAATAGAACGATAAATTTTATTCTGGAATTCGGAATAATAATTGAAGTGAAAAAAATCCAACGGATTTGTAATTAGAATTTGATTATATCAAATTTTATAAATAAATTTATTTATAAGGGGAATTGGAATTTATATATAGAAAACTGAGTATAAATAAATTTATAACATAGTAAATGAAAAATTGACGTTTATTAATAATCAGAATATTAAGTAGAATTAGGAAAATTAGTTTAATATATATTGAAATATATTAGAATGGAGTTGAAATTGTTGTAAACGAAGTTTAAATGTTTATATATATAAATATAATTAAAACGAACTCGCCGCGGCGCGGTAGTTCGTAAATTGGCGTTTCAAACTTCAATTTAGTACATAGAACTCAATTTAAGTTGGAATTCTTTGAAATAAGAATCATCATTACCGATTTGATAATAATATCCTAATGGAAGAGAAAATTCTAGATTTCATCAAATAGATTTTGAGTTAATCAAATTTTCAAAAAAACAACGCCATAACCATTATAAAACCATAACGGTTTATTTAAATAAATAAAAGTATTTTAAGTAAATAAAATCCGAATTTCATTTAGGAAAAATCCAGATTTGAGTTATAAATAATATCTGAACTCGAGTGGAGTAATGAAATGATTTTTGAAACAAAATCAAATCAGATGTTTAATTATTGAGTAGAATTAACTAATTTGAAGAAAAATTAATTAATGGAATTTTAAATCAAAATTGGACTTTGGATCAGAGAAAGGGGTTTATAAATTTATATTCGAAATCGAATATAAAACTTGAATTAGAAATGGCATTCGATTGTTTTATAAACAAATTTAATTTATATTTGAATGTGGTATGTTCAAATAAAAAGTGAAATAGGCAAAAGAGTTAATTAAAGAATAATTAGCGAATTGAGTTAAGATGACCAGATTGAGTTGGAATAAATTAGGAATGGACGTATATGGGTTAGACAGCTACGGGATGAAGTGTATGAAAGTTATAATTCGTGTGCCCAACAATAAGGTACAAGTTTAAATTCCATATGAGTTTTTTATGCACCGAATCGGCAAGCCACTTGGCTTTTTGATTTTCTTTTTGAATGGAAAGGGCCTAGAGAGGCAAGTTGAGGTTTGAACTATCGATCGGTACAAAGGAGGTTATGGCAAAGTTTTCTGGGAATTTAATAAGTTAGAATATTTTTAAGAAATTTTGATAGTTAGAAATCAATGTATCAATATATATATAGAATTCAATAAGGAAACAAACCTGAAAATAAATACTACAAACAAAAAGAAAATCTATAATTTAATCTGGTAAAATTAGAAAGTGAAACGAATACGGGTTTTGAAGTTAAGGATGTTTTCAGTCAAGGTCTGAGAGGGTTATACCCCAACTTGATTGATTTCATTTTTAACCGATAAATAGCAAGATCCAGTCTCGAAGAGAAATGTTTGAATAAGAGTTAGTTGAATGCAGTGTTTTAGGTTGTTGTAACGATGTTTTACACAACATCCGTTTTAACCCAAGTAAGTGGAAATTTGGAAATATAATAATAAATATTTCCTGAGTATAGAAATAAATGAATGGCCATGGAAGAGATAAGTAATTGGTATGTTTACCAATTATAAATAGAATATATTTTCTAAGTATAGAAAATAAAAGAAAACGATACATGGAAATGTTTTTCAAATAGCGTAAGAGGTCAAGATGATTATCTAAAATATAGTGTTAACAAATATGGATAAGGAAATGGAGAAATGTTTTGATTAATGAAATATTAATTAAAAGGCCCAGTGATTTGTTTGATGCTTTGAATGTTTGTTTTTCTTCGATAGTTAAATAACCGACTATCGAAGGGTTTACCAATATCATTGTCAATATGGAGAGACCGGTTGGATTATTATCCGTGAACCACTCCGTATTGGTAGTAACGTTGCGAATCAGATTATATGAAGATAATCAAAGGCAGAGTAAAGTGCAAGGACTTTTTCTATTAATAGAAATTATGCCTTCAGTTTCGTTCAGTCCTAGAACGAAGTGTATGGACGAATGTCTGACAGAGTATTTCCAATGGTCACATAAGTTGATTTGTATAAATATATATATATGGTGGTGGAGAATTTATTCTCTTAGCATAATATCCAGAACATATTTGTGCAATTAATAAGTGATTAATGGATCTGACAATGTGGTGTTCAAAGTGATTGTGCTATCAATGAATGGAAAGTAATCGTAGCCTCAGGCCTCAACAACGGAGAAATGACAAAAATCGGGCAGGCAGGATGGCTATGTTGGTAGCTACCATTAGGGTGTAATATCACATATCTAGAGAAATTCATTTAATTCCTTATTCTATTCGATGCTGTCCCATTCGGGAAAACGGTTGCTGATCCCAACCGTTGGTGAAATACATTCGATACACTCAAGCGAAATGAGTGGTCGGTCGTGTGTGGTCGGGTTACAAGATGTTCTTGTTGAACCCAGTGTATTCTCCACTAGGGATACATTATCAGAAGGCGGTTCCATACCTTTTCATAGTTGGAAATTCATTACCAAATAAGTGATCGCGGTTTTGATTGTATATTATGTATATGTGGAGCGTGAGATGAAAGCGTTCCACTAGATTTCTATTTATTTGATTTAGACACTATTATAATATTAGAAGAGTTTTGATATAAAGATTATCATTTCTTTCAAAGGAATTTTGAAAGTCAAATAAAGTGTTTTGGATTCTCATAAGGAAAAACTCGTTCTGTGTTATACGATGTGGTCTTATGAGATATCGTTTATTTTCTCAAATTGTTCTAAATTGTTTACTCATACCAGTCCCATGATTGACCCGGAGTTTATTTTGTTTTGTTTTGTATTACCTAAACTCTTGGATGCCCAAATTTGTACGGGAATCAAGTAGTTCAGGATTTTACAGATCTATCTAAAGGAGCTTGGAGCAAGAGGCTTTAGGATTAGATATATAGTATTTTTATTTCCGCTGTATTGTAAGTGTTGTACACTGATATGTATATGTTATACAATTAAAATTTTGTATTTCAAAGATATGATATATTATATTTTGTTCTGTTGCGATGGGAGATTCTGTGTTGTTATTTCTGTTCTTCTACTACCTTTTTCTTCTAAAAAAATGATTCGCATTTCCGTGATATTTAGGTTGGACGTGTGATGTGTGTAATCAACTCAAATAGTACAGATTTGTGGTTCATTACAGCTGCCTGGCACAACTTTCAGCACATTATTCCTCTTGTTCAGTTCGAGGGCTATGGGCGAGTGTCACATTTGGTATTAGAGCTCAGGTTAACGTTTTTTGCCAAAGTTCAAGGACGTAATCACGTATGAGAGACGTACTTGTAGATTTCAGTTGGATGTATACTATATGATATTATATAGTATAGTAGCGTTTGTACTTCTTTAGCAGCTTATCTTGTAGATGGCTAATCATTCTAATTTGCAGATTTAGAATGAGTCGAATTATACAAGACATGCTGCTAGGGGAGTGGCTGTTCCTGGAGGGTTAGTGGCGGGGCACCTGACTATCCGTCCATGTTTGAAGCTATAATAGAAGCATGCCTGAAAAGGGCCCCCGCTCTAGTGGCAGCTACGGTTGATGTTAGAGTTCAAGTACCTAGAGCCATGGAATTTGCAAAGTTGTGCAAAGACTTTACATCGTTGGGTGGGAAACAGTTCAAGGGTACTGAACTAGTTGAAGAAGTCCAGAGGTGGTTGGATACTTATGTCTGGATTTTTAAGGACGTGGGCATTGATGATGCAACCAAAAGGAAGCTTACATCCCGGCAGTTAGAGGGCAGAGCAATAAACTGGTGGAACTCTGTCACACTCGAGACTCCTGAGGATGAGATTTCATGGGAGAAATTCCAAGCCAAGTTTGAAGCAAAGTTTATCTCCATCGTGTAAAGGTCAATTTTGTTTAAGAGATTCGTGGAGCTTAAGCAGAATGTTCACCTATTTCTTGACTATATTTCTGACTTTAAAGCCTTGTTGAAGTATGCTCGTTCATATGTAGGTAATCCTTATAGAAGTTTTTCTTAGGATTGGATGAATGTCTTGGGAATCAGCTTGTGGATCACCTCGATGATAGATTTGAGAAGATCGTCGAGAAGGCTTTGAGGCATGGAAGTCTGTTTCCTAAGAAGATGTCTGTTGTTGCACTAAGGAATAGAAAAAGCCACAGAAGGGTGGCAATAAGAAGAAAAGGAAGCAACAACAACAAAAAGGAAAGGATAGCCAGAAGAAGACAAAGAGTGAGGTAGTTTGCTTTAACTGCCAACAGAAGGGTCATTTTGCCAATGAGTGCAAGAATCCCAAAGATGAGAAGAAGTGCTTCAAGTGTGGAAAGCCTAGGCATGAGAAAAAAGACTGTCCAGAATCAGCTAAGGGCAAGAAGATTGTGAAGGCATATGCTTTGGAAGCCGTGCCATCTTCTTCGAGAGCTCCTACTACAGAGGAGAAGGGAAAGGGTATTGTCGTTCAAGGTACTCTTTTAGTTAATGGTGTTTTCTTTTGAGTTTTGTTTGATATTGGGGCATCACATTTATTCATTTGCAACGAGCTTGTGTGCCGTTTGGGTTTGGAACCCAAAATTTGTGATGGACCATTGATCGTGACTAATCCAGTTGGGGGGTTCGTCTAGTTTGTGCATGTTGTGTCGTGGTCTAGTGTTGTCGAGTCATGGTTGATCTTTTTTTGTGTGATTGCTTTGTTCTTAACTTCGCTGGGTTTAGGATCGTCTTAGGCATGGGTTGGCTCAAGAGGTATGCGACAAGGGTGAATTGCGAGAAGCTAGAGGTGAGAGTCGGGGATGCGGAAGGGCTAAAGGTGTTGATACGGTGTAAGCGCGAAGATGGTGTCTTCATTAGCTATCTATATTGGCTTGCGATTCCACAAGAAGACTTGTCATCTGTACTAATCACAAATGAGTTTTAGGATGTCTTTGAAGGGGTCAAAGGACTGCCGCCGCATCGTGAGATCGAGTTTAGGATTGATTTGGTCGAGGGTGTTAGACCAATCGTTATGCCTCTTAGGTGTATGGAGCCTAAGGAACAACGAGAGTTGGATGTGGAAGTTCATGACCTTCTAGGAAAGGGATTCATTCGGAGAAGTATTTCCAAATATTGTGCACCAGTCATGTTTGAAACCAAGGCAGATTGCTCGTGAAGGTTATGTGTGGACTATCGTGAGCTGAACAAGGTGACTAAGAAGAACAAGTATCTGTTGCCAAGGATAGATGACTTGTTCGATCAGTTTCATGAAGCCAAAGTGTTTCTCAGATGGATTTGGCAAAGGGTATTTACTAGTTGAGGGTGGCGAAGGATAGTGTGCCAAAGACTGCTTTTAGGACACCATCCGGTTTCTTCGAGTGGTGATGCCATTCGGGTTGACTAACGCACCAGCATATTTTGTGGATCTTATGAATAGAGTTTTCAGAGATCAGTTGAACAAGTTCGTGCTTGTGTTTGTGGATGATATTCTGTTTTACTCTCAGAATGAGGAAGAGCACAAGACGCACTTGAGAGTTGTGTTGTAAATCTTGTGAAAGCATTGGCTGAGAGCTAAGTTTTCGAAGTGTCACTTCTGGAAGAGTGAAGTGAGGTTCTTATGTCATGTTGTTTCTTGAAATGGGATAGTTGTTGACCCCGCTAAGGTGGCAGCAATCCAGGACTGGGATAGACCTAAGAATGCGACGAATGTGAGAAGTTTCCTTGGGTTGGCTGGTTATTACTGATGGTTTATCAAGGATTTATCCAAGGCAGCTACGTCATTGACAGGATTGACGAAAAAGAACCAAGTATTCACATGGGATGCAAAGTGTGAGAAAGAGTTTGGGATCCTGAAAGAGAAATTGACGAATGCACCTGTGTTGACCATTCCAAGTGGGAATGAAGAGATGGTGGTATACATCGATGCATGTGGTATTGGGCTTTGATCTATGCTAATGCCTAAGGATAAGGTTGTGGTCTACGCGAGTCGACAGCTGAAGCCGCATGAAAAGAACTACCCAACTCATGATTTAGATTTGGTGGCAATTGTGTTTGCTCTGAAGAAATAGAGATATTACCTATTGGGTGTTCGATTCGAGTTGTTCACGGATCACAAGTCGATAAATATCTTTTCTCCAAAAAGGATTTGAATCTTCGGCAGCAACGATGGTTGGAGTTTCTGGCATCGTATAATTTTGGTACAGCCTATACCCCGGGCAAGGGCAACGCAGTTGCAGATGCGTTGAGTCGAAGACGCGCGAGTTTGGAGCGATGTTTTCAGAATGGAAGAGCCTCGAGTATTTGGCAAGGTTTGATTTCAGGCCAAGATGTGAATTGGAACCTGAAATGTTGGCAAGCTTATCGGTAAGTCCCACTCATATTGAAAGGATTTGCAAAAGCCAAAAGCGGGATGTAAAGCTTGTCGAGTTTATCCATAACCTGGAACCAGAAGATAAAGAGTTCGAAGTCGAACGAGAAGGTTGGCTTCGAAAGCAAGGGGGATTAGTTGTTGCTAATATTGATGGATTGAGAGATGAGGTTCTGAGAGAATGTCATCACTCCAAGTTGACAATTCATCCCATAGTAATAAGATGTATCAGTACATGAGGCGAGTCTACTACTAGGAGGGGATGAAGCGAGATATTGGAAAGTTCATTTCCAAGTGCATGATTGTCAGTTGGTGAAAGCTGAACAGAAGAAGCCGAGTGGTTTGCTTCAGCCACTGGAAGTTCGTACACGGAAGTGGGAGCATGTATCGATGGATTTTATCGATGGACTACCTAGATCGATGGCAGGAAACGAAGGAATTTGGGTCATTGTGGATCACCTGACCAAAAGTACAAGGTTCATTCCTATCAAGTCAACTGGGACGTCGTCAAAATTGGCTGAACTTTATGTGAAATGGATAGTTCGAATCCATGGTATCCAAAAAAGCATAGTGTGTTACCGAGATCCATTATTTACAAGTGGATTTGGAAGAGTTTGCAGGAAGATTTGGGAACCGAGCTGTGCTTAAGTATGGCTTATCATCCCCAAACTGATGGTCAGATCGAAAGAGTCAATCGAGTTTGGAAAGATCTTCTGAGGGCTTGTGTATTAGACTTCGGAGGATCGTGGGAGGACCATCTACATCTAGTTGAGTTTGCATATAATAATAGTTTCCAGTCGAGTATTGGGATGGCCCATACGAGGCGTTGTATAGGAGGCCATGTAATTCCCCGGCACGTTGGTTAGAAACTAGGGACGAGTTGGTATTTGGGCTTGAGATGATTCAAGAGACATTGGATTATATCGAGATCGTTCGGCAGCGAATGAAGGCAGCCCAAGATTGTCAGAAGAGTTATGCGGCGTCGAAAAGATTTGGAATTCGACGTAGGTGACATGGTTTCATGAAGAGTTTGCCATTAAAGCATGTGGTTTGATTTGGAAGTAAAGGAAAGTTGGCTCCTAAGTTCGTTGGACCATTTCCGATAGTCGAGCAAATATGAAAACTCGCATATAGGTTGGAGTTACCCGAGAAGATGTCGAGTGTGCATAATGTTATCTATGTGTCGTTTCTACGGAAGTTCGTGCATGATTCGAATATGGTGGTACCTCCAGAGCAGTACGAAGACATAGAAGTAGAAACCACAGTTGCGAGACCTCATAAGCCACTTCATGTTGTGGCAAATGACACGAAACAGCTTAGGAGGAAGACGGTTAAGCTAGTCAAGGTACAATGGAATGAAGATGGTGACGATTGTACATGGGAGACGGAAGAGAGTATAAAGGCGACTCATCCAAACCTCTTCTTCTGTAGGACCCTTTGATATCGTATCATCGTTATATCATTGTATCTTGTTGCTGTTTGATAGAATTCCGCGTGCTAAGACAAGGCTATGTATGGATGGCTTGATGGTTGCTAGTCTGGATGATAGAATTGGCTTCTCACGGATGATAAGCATGCGGAATTGTTATGGTTGCTTGTGTTTACGTAGGAATTTCGAGGGGGAAATTCTTAAGAGGGAGAATGTAACAGCCCACATTTTACATATCGGAAGATCGTAAAATATTTTTATTTTTATTCCCTGAGAGTTCGATTATTCTAATATTTTGATATGTTGCTTATGGGGATGTGAGACATGTCCATAATTTTTACCAATTTTGTTTATGGCCATTTCCCCCTATCAGTCTTATACATGGCATAACTTTTGCCTTAGGTCGAATCAGAGGGTGAGACATGTGCCATTGGAAAGGAAATGATTAGTTTCTTTCCGTAGAGTAGTTACATTAAAGATTTGGTTCAGCGGTTTGGGAGGAATCGTTGTTTTAAGGTTTAACAGTTAGCGGTCCATGTTTGGTAAGCTATAATGGGCTGAATTGGAGAGGCCCATTAGTGGGTTGGTGGAAGCTATAAATAGGGGGTGAGGGATATGGGAAATGGTTTAGTTTCTCAATTCTCTCATTTAGTGGTCTTGTGTTCCTCCTTCCTCTAACACCTTTCCACTATAAAAATCGAGATCCAAGCTTAGGATATCGAAAATCCACACCATTGGAGGCTACATCTACATCATTTCAGGGGTGAATTCATCGGATCGAGGAGTTTGGTTCGAATTGGTCGCTGTTCGGATTCATATTTCTATCATTTTAGCTTTTTTTGGAGAATTGGTGAGTGATATACATCTCTCACATAGATTCAATGAAGTGTGTGGGTGTTTGATCATGTTTTTCATCTAATTCGAGTCCTTTTCCTTAGATCTAACTTTGGTAAGTCCATTTTCATATGAAACACCTAAGGATCTTATTTAGCAAGTTTAAATCAGTAATTCCATGTTATTTCATATGATTATGTAAGTTAGATCTATAATTTTGTGCATATGATCAACTATCATGATTTTGGAGTGATTTGCATAATTTTGGGTGAGAATCATTATATTCATATTAATAATGGTTTCATACCATGATGTGGCCATATTTGATGAATTGGACAAGTTGGATTCATCGAATCGACCATTTGGCGAAGTTTTGATCGAAATCGGAATTGCATTGGAATGGTGCAGGTTTTGGGTCGGCACTAAGTTGCATCCGCACTAAAGTGGGTCAGCACTAAGTTGGGTCGTAACCGAAGCGGGCCACACTAAGTTGGGTCGGCACTATGTTGGGTCGGCACTAAGTTGGGTCGGCACTAAGTTGGGTCAGCACTAAAGTGGGTCAGCACTAAGTTGGGTCGGCACTAAGTTGGGCCAACACTTAGTTGGGTTGGCACTAAGCGGGTCGACACCAAGTTGGGTCGGCACCATAGTTGGTCTGGTCGGACAGTTCTGGTGGGACATTTCTGGTTGGACATATCTGCTGATGATGTAACTTCGAAGTGAATTCAATTGGGAAGGTTCGAAGTGTTGAAAAGTGTTCGTTGGTCGGTGCAGAACAACGAATGAGATGACAACTCAAAGGTTGTGAGTTGGTGGATAATGGATTGCTCGAGAAGCTTGCTTGAGCTATGAAGTGTCATTAGGTTGGATGACTAGAGATGCGAAGGCTGAGAGATTATCATTGTCGTAAGTTCTAGCAGGCTCAAAGCAGGGGTACACTAGGGACGTCTAAAAGACCGGTTGTAGGGTGAGTACCTTGGGTACCGTTGAAAGGCCTAGTTGTCAAGGTTGGACATACATACGTATCATTGAAAGGCATATGGAGTTTATGTTAGAACTAGGGTTACCATTTGCCCTTCATATATGGCAAGGTTGGCCATCATATGATTAACGATGGTTTATAAGCAGGACTGGCGGTGTTAGCCACGGTCAGTCATGAATGGTTGGTTGTTTTTTTCGTACCGTCTCATTTAGATTGTCCAAAGTCGAAGGAGATGTTCCTTAGGTGCTTGTCTGATATTGGTTTAGGACTCTGAGGCTTGCGCTTGAGGGATGTTGAATTCGATTAAGATGGTTTACATGAGATATATAAATTGGATGTCTTGAGTGTTTTGCCATGGTTGAATGAGCGTTCTTGTTTCCATGGGTGTATGGTTGAAATGTTACCGTAAAGGCTATCACTGTCAGATGTGGGGAAGATAGGGTTGAGTCCTTCTCTGATGATGTGGGTAGATTAGTATGTTTATGTATCCATTCTCATATACTTTATTGTTGAAGTTTGTTAGTTGTTTTTATCCCTCACTAAGACTGTTGTCTTACTCAAGCTTTTATCTTTCCTCTTATTACCTTAGGTTGTTCATCCGGTTGTGGATTGGTAGACTAGGTAGCAGGTGACATGTGATTAGTGGGGACGATGCTGCTGTACGAAGGCGAGCGGGAGGATGGCGTATTATCCTTACTACTATCTAGTATTTCTATTTCCGTTGCTTGAGTTGCTCTCAATGTGTTGTAGTGAGGCTTCGGGTACAAACTTTGATATTCCTATAATGTGTGGATAACCTTTCAGGATGCTGTGAAAGTTTTCAGAAGTTTGTTGTATGATGCTCCACTATTTCTTCCTGCTGTATATGTTCTATTATATTTTATCCTTGCCCTGTGATTTTTATGACAGTTTCTGCTTATGTTTACCTACCTTGATGATCTCCCATAGCTGCATGGCACTACTTTCAGCATATTATTACTCTTGTTTAGTGCAGGGGATGTGGGCGGTCGTCACCCATTATTCACCTCCCTAGTCTTGCCTTAAGATGTACATTCCGCATTCCTTAACAATTGGTATCAGAGCATTGGTTTTCAAAAAGTTCATAATCTGATTTTTTTTAAATATTAAAACATTGGTAATAATAGTTCTTTTGTTGAGGGTCAATCCACTGTTAGACCACCACTGTTTAATGGTGGTAATTATTAATATTGAGCATGTAGAACGAAAATATATTTACAATCAGTAGGATTAGACACATGGAATAGTACACAGACTGAATATGTCAAACCCACCACTAATTTTGCACAACGGACTAATGAACAAAAGGCTGCTTCACAAAGCAATTCTAAATCCATGAATATGTTATTCTGTTCATTAGATAGGAATGAAATTAATAGAGTGTCAGTTTGTAAATCTGCTTATGAATTTGGAGAACATTACAAGTCAATCACGAAGGAACCAATAAAGTTACCAGACTAAGATATTAATGTTAATTAATCAGTTTGATTTGTTCAAAATGAACGAGAATGAATCTATCTTCGCTATGTATTGCAGATTCCAAGAGATAATGCATTCATTAATAGCACTGGGAAAAACTTATTCTAAAGAAGACCAAGTTAGAAAAATACTTATTTCATTGACTCCAGAATGGGATAAAAAAACATTGGCAATTGAAGAAGCCAATAATGTCAGTGAAATGAGGATTTAGGAGTTGATTGGGAATTTGATCTCTTTTGTAGTTCGATTATAGAAAAGAAAGAAAAATAAGCCAACTGAAAAAAAAAATTGTAGCATTTAAAGCAACAACTAATGGTTCTGATTCAAGCAGCGAAGACGATGAAGAAACAACCTTAATGACAAGAAATTTCAGAAAATTTCTTAGATATAGAAGGAGAAATAACTTTCAAAGAAATAATCAAGGGAGTTCAGGAAGAAATGACGATCGATGTTATAACTGCAACAAACCAGGCCATATAAAGAGAATGTGTCCATGTCATAATAAATATATTCAACAGATGGACAATAGTAATTCATCAAAGAAAAGAAAGAGGGCATACGCATCAACTTTAGATGATCCAGGTTCATCATCAAGCGATGAAGAGCCAGAAATAGGAAATTCAAATATGTGTTTCAAAATAATTTAGAATTTAGAAAATATCGAAGAAATAGATCTAAAAACCGGGTATGCCTTAGTTAATTTTTATATTTTTAGTTGAATGGATGTTTTGTTTGCTTTATTTTGAATTTGAAATTTTAAACTTTAAATTTCAAACTTGAAATTTAAAATTCAAATTTGAAATTAAAAATAATAATAATAATAATAAAATAATAAATAGTAAAATAATAAAATAAATTTTGGATGTTTTTTAGGATTAATATTAATTTAGGAAATAATAAAACATGAAATATAAATCGATAATATAATAAAACCAAAAAGTCAAAACAACTTGTCTTTTGAATTTCTACATGTATATCGACATATAAGAAAGGGCATGTCGACATAAAGACCTGAAAATGAAATACAAATTTTGAATTTCAAAAGTTTAAACTTTCAAACTTTCCTCTAACTTTTCACCAACTCACAAGGTCTGAAAAGGTGTCATTGATTTCAGAAAAGTTGTGTCCATTCAATCTCTATATCTATTCAGTCTTATTCTCTCTACCACTCATTCAAAATTCAAGTTACTCTCTTCAAAATTCTCTAATGGCTTCCTCTAGAAATTCTCAATCAATAAGATTATCCAAAACCATCAAAGGATATCTCTACAATGATAGAGAAGCAATCAATTCCTATGTTGACTATATAGCAAATGCAAAAGTCAAAACATGATCTTTTACCATTTTTGGAGATTTTCCATCTTACGATATCCCTTCTCTTTTCAATCATAATGAAGTATTGAGCTTGATTGACGCTCGGGACAACAATGAAGTATGTAACCCGAAACTCATCAAGATGTTCCATGCAAATCTTAATCATGGCTTTTACGAAGAAGATGAAAATCAAATTTGGAGTAGCATAAAAGGCACAAAAATTGTTCTAGATTGCGAAATTTTGGGCAATATCTTGAATTGCAAAAGTTTGAGCATGGGTTTTTGGGAATTTGAGATCGATGAAACGGATATAGAAATGTATCATCACATATTTAAAAGTGATGCTCATATGGAATTCAAAAATCTCTTTTTCCACCCAAAAAAAAAAAGAATCATAAACCTCCTCCTTCAACATACCATCACTGTTCGTTCCAGAAATTTCGATAACCCAACTCTCAAAGTCCAAAAAGCACTCTTTGCTATTATTGGTGGCTATGACATCAATTGGGCCGATATGATCTTAAAAGAACTAAAGCCCAAAGAATGTCAACTAGATAAAATACTCTTTATTATGGAGTTTACCTTACTCAAATTTTCAAATATTTCGGAGTTGATCTCAAAGGAGAAGAGTTTGTATCAAGAAAGGTGTTTGACTCCACAAATAAACAACTTATGAGAATTCCGCTCACTTTCAAGCCTTATGAGACATTCGAAGACAAACAAGCTCGAATGCAAGAAGAACAAGAGCTTGTGGATATCGAAGAAGAAGAGAAACTTCTTTAGAAAGTGTAGAGTGTCCACTCAACTCTAGAACCATTTCCAAAGAGATAATTGTTCAAAATCAAGTGAAAATTGTCAAGAACCAAAAGAAGCTCCAAACGACATTTACTCATATGTCTAGGTTCATTGGCAAATAGGAATACAACTTGGAATTTCATCTTCCTCCTCATCATCCGCTGAAATCTAAGTCCATCTAGTTTAAGTTATCTTTAGTTTTTGATCGTATTTGCTTTCGAATCTCATGTTTAGTGTCTCGTAATTAGTTGGATGTATTTGTTTTTAAGTTGAAATGAATTGTGCTTTATTTATGTCAAAACTATCTTTAAGTTACTGTAAAAACATAAGAATTATATAAATTAAAATAATATAATAACAATTAACTAAAAAATTCAAAAAATTTGTTATGTATGTCGACATACAACTGCAAGGTTTTCAAATTTTTCCAAAATTTAAAAATTAAAATAACTAGCTCATGTCTATTCAAACTCAATGAATTCAAGACCCTATATAAACCTATTTGTTCCTAACAAAATAAAATTATCATTTCTCCTTCCTCTTTAACCATTTCTTATCAAAAACATTCAAATTATGGAAAATCCAACACACAATTTGAGTGAAAATCTTGAAGAAACTTTGAATTCATTCAAGAATATACTCTCCATAATTCTACGAAATCAGCGTCATCTCGAACTAAGTCAAACAAAGATAGTAGAACAATAAGAGAAGCACTTTGATGCCATCCATTGGCTAATATCTTCTCTTTTCACAGACAAAGACAATAATCTCGCTAAGGCACCACCTATAAAAGAAGATGAAGATTGGGTGGTCCTCAAGAAGAATCCGATCTTTGGAGAAGACAGATGGGTATAAGTTCCAAAAGACATTTGATTGTTTGGTATGATTCGATTAGTTTGTTTGATTGAATTATGTTTGAATTTGTGTGAATTTGTTTCAACCTTGTATGTAAATATTTCTTAGATTGGTTTGCTTTGATTTTAAAACATGTATGTATATAGATTGACATACTTGTAAATATTAAATACTTGGTATTGGTTATTTTATAGTCATCAATTTATGGGGAGTAATTTACATTAGTATAATCATCGGATATTTAGATAGAACATTTAGGGGAAGTATATTCAGAAATTCTTTTCGATAATGACAAAGGGGAAAAATTATAAAATAAGGATTAGTTTAAGAGAAAGTAAGTATGATTCATGAAGAGAGGGGGGGTATTAGAAGGGTCAGAATCAACAAGTATGAACAGGTACAAATATTTTATAAATCAATGTTGTCATCATCAAAAAAGGGGAGATTGTTGGAGAATGGAGTTTTGATGACAACAACCTTTTTTCATTTATCATTTATTATAAAATATATACTAACACCTATATCTAGAATAAACATACATACATAGTAATAGTAAATGATTTATATACAAGACTTAAGTACTGAAGACAGTACGGTTTTAGAGTTTCAAGAGATTCAGAATTCAGAGGAGATTCAAGACTCATGAGTAATCAACATATCAAGAATTCAAAAGTTCAAGACAAATATAGTAATAGAGTCTAGTTTAAATGTAAGACCCAATAACACTCCAGGTTCAAATTCAAATTCTTATTTTCAACATTCAAATTTTAAATTCAAATTGTTTTTCTATCATACTTATGATTTCAAATATAAGTATTAAATTTAAAGTTTATATAATTGTATATTTACATACTTTTATAGTTTTATAGTTATATAGTTTTAAACCTTATAATTTTATAAATATGTTTATATAATATATAGTTATTTTTCATATGATTTCACACTTTATAATACTCATTTATATCACTAAGTTTTAATTCAATAATTTCCAAGATTATATATATAGTTAAACATTTCAAAAATAGTTTAAAAAATATTTTATACATACATATGTCGACATACATATGTTGCTATCTCGACATACAACTGTCATTTTTTCAATTTTCAAAGGAAGTGTCTTTTCACTATTTATAACGTTCCAGAAGCATTGTAACCTTTCAAATCTTATAAATAGGGGTTGATTTCGAAATTTTTTATAATCTTCTTCTTCTTTATCTTCACCCCTCTTCATTACACCGTTAATATTTCATATTTTATTGATTTCTACATTTCTACTTTGTCGATTTCTACTATAATTATATAAAACTTCTTCTTTTCTCACTCTCTACTCATTACTCTCTGAATTGAAGTGCTATTGAAGAGTTATAGGGCTGTTGTAATCCTTTGGGAAGTGTTTGGGAAAATATGTGTTACTTGTAGCCTTGAAATCAAGGAAAGGGAGCGGTGGTAAACTTGTAGCCGTAATATCAAGAGTTGTTGGAACGGTGTTAACTTGTAGCCGTGAAATCAAGGGGATTGTACTTGGATATTCATAGTAATGAAAACTCTGCGCAATCCATCATTACATGGGACTATATGTAGGTGTAATCTGAACTAGTATAAAATCCGGTGTGATCTTTCCTTTTCTGCGTTTTATATTTATTTGTTTTTGTGTTTGTGTTTAACTTTGTGTCTGTGATCATCTCTGTTGTGTGTGATTCATATAGTAGATCATTTAAGTTTTAGATTTTTGTAAATACTTTAGAAACACTGTTCACCCCCTTCTAGTGTTAGTCTTGCTTTAAGATCTGCATTCTGTGTTCCCTAATTGAATGTTCTCAAGTGTCCAAGCTTCGTTATGCTAGTATTCCACTACCACCATGATATAAAGCTCCTCCTTCCACTGATGTTATTGTTGAACTGGAAGCTCTTGCTTCCTCTTCAGCTAGTTTTAGCAATGGGTCCCCTGTAACTAGAAGCATGAAAAGAGCAATGTTGAATGCCTTGAATGACAAAGGTTAGATGATATTATGTCCGATTGCGCTTAATGAGTAAGCACTATGTCATATTTTGTGTAACCTTCTATGCTACTTCGTGTATTATGTAATGTGATGTAGTAACTGCTATTATTTGCATGGTATCCCCTACATGGGAACATTTCTCTTACTGGTTGATATGCTTTGGTATATCACCTACTTGAATGTATCATCTTTTTTATTTTGAATAAAAGTTTTATAGAGCAATATAAAAATCAGTCAGCTTTGCCAAAAAAAGGAGATGTCAAAATGAAGAAAAGAAAGATGTTTTGGTAAATGAACTTTTGTTTAAATCTAGGTAGTAAATGAATCATATCAAAAAAAAAATAAGTTAAAGTTTTGAGTAAGAATGACTTAATGAATAAATCAAATACAAATAATCAAAGTTGAAGATATAATTTCAAATGCAAGTTATGATTTATGAAAAACCATATTTTAATTTGAATAAGAAATAATAGTTTTGATATTTTAAATAATATCATCTTTTTGAATTACAAACTTTTATCTATGCCATTATGAGAACGTTGTCAATCAAGGTCTGAGAGGTAAATAAGATACCACAACTTGAACAACTTCACTATTATCAAAAGATGACATTAATTTGTAATGGGAAAGATGTTTGAAATGATTTATTATTTCCATATAAGAAATAATATTGCAACTATATTTGCAAGGGTTAAGAATTATAAAAAGGAGATTTTGATAATACACTTATTATAAAGAAATAAGTATTCGTTACTTTTTCAAAATAATGAAAACAAGAGAGATTTGGGATAAGTATATAAAATTGATTTCTAAGAATCGATAAATAGATTGAATGGTTTTGACTTAAAAAGGGCCTAAGCTGTTGATATACTTATTTGTACTATTTGATTTGATAGTTATAGAACTGACTATCAAATAAATGTATCCCTTTTGACTTTTGATGAGTTAGTTCGAAGAGACTGAGATGGGAACTGGACCCAAAACCACTTTGAACTAACTTTACATTCGAAACTAACTTGCAGGGATGCTTATGCGATTGAAATATTTGAAGACTGTGGATCTTTATAAGCATAAGAACTAATTATTACCAGAGAATTTAAGATTTCAAAGATGCATAATTTTAGGGAGGTGTTATAGTATATATGCTTGAATATGCTTTTGAGCTTTCAACTTAGTCTTACATCATGGGAAATGTTATATCATAAGAAAATGAAGCTACAGATAGTTAACCGAAATACAAGAGGAATAATAATGAATGGGTCATGGCCCATATGCAAAGAAATGAACCGAAGTGGACTGTGAAGGCCAAAAGCAATGTAACGTTAACAAAGGCTAAACGCCTGTAAATAAAATTTGTTTCATCAGTCATAAGCTTCTTCTGTAATTGAATTACAACTTCATATTGTAAAAACTGTATTTCAATAATACTTTTCTAAAACCATTGCATTTCAATTCTTTTATAAAATCTTTCTTGGTATTAGAGTCTCTACAACCAAAACTACGTCATCAAGATTGGAACAGAGAAAGTGATCAATAATCAACCTATCAAAGAAGAATCATCACCTGGGTATTCCCCTCATCAAAGATAAATCTTATCATCTAAGAGTTGAGGTGATCACTTAAATAAGCGCCTCGCCAGCAATCATCACTCGCTGCATCAATATTCAGCAAATCACAGTGAAGCAATTAAGCAAAATCTCGAAAACCCAATTTAAGTTCGCTAGGAATACAGAGAAATAATTCAAGAAGATGACATGCCAAAGAAACCCATTAGAAGTTTGTCGTCACTTGGGCTTCAACTAATTGCAGTCATACCTGAAATAACAAATCTGCATGACAATTCGAGAATTGGTTCATGAATCTTGACTTTTGATCTTGTTTCAGTCAATATTTTTGTTCTTTTCATGAAGTCATGGATGATACAACACCAGAATCATTCAGTTGTACATCCAGTAACCAACCAACCACCATTGCAACCTCTGTTGACCAACTAATGAAGACAATCATAAGTCCCCAGAGCCAACTTATCACCTGAAGCTTGATGAAAGCAACTACTTCCTGTGGAAATTCTAAGTTCAAACGACCATTCAAGGCTATGGCTTAAAGGGGTATATTTATGGAACTCTTCCAACCCCACCAAAATTTGTGACCGATCAAAATAAAAATGTTGTCAACAATAATGAATACCTGAAACACCATAAAAAAGATAGACTAATCAACACTTGGTTATTATCATCAATAAGTAACAACCTGATCTCACAAGTTATTGGATGCAAAACCACAAGTGAAATATGGGACAATATTGAAAAGAACTTTAACTCATAGTCATCTGCTATGGTCATGCACTACAGAAGGCAACTACAAAACACAAGAAAGATAACAGTACAATGAGAGAGTGCTTATCAAAAATATAAGCATTATGTGATCAATTGGAAGCTGCAGGACAAAGAATTCCTGAACCTGAGCAAGTATTAACAGTTCTAAATGGATTAAGTAATGAATATGAATCTGTTAAAGCAATTATATCTTCTCAAAAGATTACTCCTCCCTAGATGAAGTACACTCTATTTTACAGGCTCATGAAGCCATACTAGAAAGCAAGAGATCACAAGAAGTAGATATGACTACAAATTATGCTACCAGTTCTAAAAACAAAGATCAAAGGCCAACTCAGACTGATCAAAGAGGTGGATATAGCAACAACTCAAGAGGAAAAGGTAGAAATACCTACAATAATCGACCTAAATGCCATATATGCTAAAAGATAGGCCGTATAGCAGTCAAGTGTTACTATATATTCAATCAAGATTACATACCAAACAAAACTAGCAACCACGGCCAAGAAGGAAATAAACCAAATGTTAATGTAGCATTTGTTCAAGCTGATCAAACCAATTCAAGAAAGGTCAGCAAAGCAATGGCATTGAATGTGCCAGAACTGACCATATTGATGACCAATGTTGGTATCAGACTTAGGGGTAACCAACCACTTAATCAACAACCTAGACAACTTAAATTACGGTTGCAAGGAATACAAAGGTGATCAACTGGTTAATATGGAGAATGCTAAGTAAATAAACATCACTCACACAGGGAGTGGACGTTTAAGTGCTTACTAAAAATATACTATAGTTGAATGAATTAAAAGGGTTTTACAAATTCAACAAAATAAACTACAATAATTCTGAAGAAGGAACAATTCACTGCAATAATGTTGAAAATATAATTGAAAAAGAGAGCAATGTGTCTGACATCTGACGTAGTAAATTAGGTCATCCTAGTACTAGCATTGTTAAGAAAATTCTTGTAGAAAATAATATAAGGCATGAGGATATATCTTTACCTTGTATTGTACTTTTTTTCAAATGGGAAAGAGCCACAAACTGCCTTTTTCAAACTCATGTACTAAATATTATGAACCTTTAAACCTTATTACCAATGATATATGGGTGTATGCACTAGTGAATTTAGACTATGGATACAGATATTATATTTCATTTGTAGATGCTTATAGTAGGTTCACACAGATATATTTTCTAAAACCAAGTCCAGCTGTAACGACCCGTATTTTTAACGGATAATAATAATTTATTTAATTATTTAAATAATGGTTTGGTAATTTAAAATGACCAGAATTAAATAACTTTGAATATTTAATTAACATAATAATTAAATAATATGTTTAAAGTCCAGAATAGTCGGAGAATAGTAGAATTCACAATATTGTGTGAATTGGATTATTTAAAATATTAATTTCAGTTTAGAGTTGAATTATATTAACGAATTTATTTATAAATGTCAGTTGAACGTATAATTTATATTATAATTATAATCGAGCTCAAAATGGCGCGGTAGTTCGTAATTTGGTGATTCGAACTTTAAACGAATATACATAATACGTTTTAAATTGGATTTCTGTGAAACAAGAAACGTTCGGAGCTGGTGAAGTATATTTTTTTAATGGAAGAGAAAAATCGAGATTTCGTTGTGTAGATTTTGAGTTATGTCCAAATCAAATTTTTGAAAAGTCGCTATGAAATTCCTTTATAATTTATATTGATTTATTTATATTATAAATGGGTTTTCAATATAAATTGAATATCGATTCAACCGGGATTTGAATATCGAGTTATAAATTCAGATAGGAATATTTTGAAGCTATATTATATTCTGTGTGAATATATATACAATAATAATAATAATTTATTAATATTATATTTAATTATTTTTAAAATATATTAATATTTAAATGGGTTTATTTAGAGATTTAAAAATAGAAATTTTTGCAAACGAACTCCATTTTCGACAAAACTAATTTTGTTGGATCCGGAATATTAAATTACTGTTATATTTCAATTTCCGTGATTTTTGGAGTCAGTACGTGGCCATACGAGATTTTAATCTGAAAAATAGTTAATATTTTGACTTTAAAAATATGTTGCGTGAGCAAACGGACTCGAAATTCGATGAAACCAGTTTTGTTGAGTCTGTAATGTCAAACTGTAGTTGCATGCCGATTTTCATGATTTTTGAATATCATGTGTGATCATAGGGATTTTTAACAACAAATACATATATCGATCGGTTAAAATTTAATAAAACAATTCCCTCTTCTTATAAATAATCCACTATCCTCTCTAAACCTAAAATTTCTCATTCTACTGTCAAACACTTTTTCCGCCGTTTTCATTTCTTCATACAGCAAAAATGTTGAGAGAAATATAAATCAAAAGAAATAGAAATAAAATTCTATAAATGGTAAAACAATTATGGTTGGAATCATAAGGGGTCGATCTTCATTCCTGGAGGGGTTTTGTTTGGTTCGAACAACCTTTAGTTCGTTGGGAAATTTGGCAGCGAGTGTGTTGTAACCTAGGGCCACAGATTTTTGAAGATTGAGTGATGGATTTGCTAAACGAAATAGGGATTTGTGCTAGTATAATGGAGGAGCAGTTTGGGTGATTTTTTGGCAGCATTTCATTCAAATTTGGTTCGCACCTATAGTGCTATGGAAGTCTGGCGGTTCGAACACAAGATGAAAGGGAGGGCTGCGAGTTTGATGGCTTGGGTACGGTGAGAAGGAGCTCGAGACAAGGAAGAAGTTGATACCCTCGGTTTTGGGAATGGTGGATTAGAACGAGAGGACAGGGAGGAGCTTTGATCAGCAATGGCGTGGAGCAAATACTAGAGATGGGATTTTCACTTCGGGGAAGAAGAGGAATGAAGAGTGGGTATGGGCTTTTGAATTTGGATGGGCCGACGGAGTTTGAATTGGTGAGAGGCCAATAGCAAATGATTACTTAAATTAAACTCTTCAAACATGTATATAACTTGTATTTATAATATCTTGGCCATACGTGTCAAATTAACGAACAGTCAGATCCTGGGGATCGTATTGACGACGGCTACACACTGAAACTGATTGAGAGTGAATTGGAGCTCTTTACAATTTATAGCGAAATAAATTGTCGGATTCGAATCAACCGACAATTATCGTTATTTAACGATGATCATCCAATGTGAGTTAATCTCACTAACTCTGTACAGTTTACATTTTTATAAATATAATCTAATATTGATAAATGATGATTGATTGTTGTGTGTTGATTGTTTGGTTGAATTGCTGATGTATTGGTTAAAATTATAGATAATGATATATATATATATATGTATGTATCATTAATCAAATATTGATTCTATTTATCATAATATTTCATATTGAAATGAAATCGATGTTATTTATATTGTTTAACATCTGTGGATGCAAGGAGACAGGTTGGAGGGATCCAACTGGATTCCTCAATATTATAATACTGTTTATTTTCATATATTGTGATATATGATGTGATATATAATCTGTAATTGATTATGATGAAACTGGTCATGTTATTTGGTATTTTAAATACCATATGAAATACTAGAATGTAAAAAGGAAATTCTCAAAGTGAATATTGAAAATGAAATATTTATATATAAAATGAATAGAATTATATAAAAGGATTTATATAAAATGAATAGAATTATATAAAAGGGTTCATATAGAATAAATAGAATTATATAAAGGGAATCATAAATGAGATTTAAGTGTTAGAAATAAAAAGAAGATTTGTATGAATAATTCTACAATAAAAAAATCGAATTTGGGTTTGAGATATTGTTTTTAAATATGAAATCAAACTGTTTTGATTTTATGAAGAAATATTATTCGCATTCTAAGTGAAAAATAAATTAAAGTAAATATTTTGCAAATAAAATATTATAAAGGAATTTAGGTTTGAATTGGGAATTTAAATGGAATTACTGAAATAAGAAACTGATTGGAAATTAGTTGACTTGAATGGCTTTCTGGGTATCAATCTGATGTTGGTTTCGACCTTCGGGGTTTATGCTTGGGAAGTTATTCTCTTACTAGTTTACAGTTAGAGACTGATAGAGGTGGGAATATATTGATGCGTGAATCAGAAATGGAAACGTTTTCCCAAGTTAATAATGTATATTTTCAAATTTTAGAAAATAAGGAATTTATGAATATATGGAAACGATAAATGGGAAATTGGGAAATGAAATGATGATTGGTCAATAGAATTTCAATCTGGAAATAATATCATTGTTTGCACACAAGTTTTTCTTTGATATTTAAATCACCGACTATCAAAATTTTTGACCATTTTTCCGTCGTCAATACGGAGAGACCGGGATTAGATTCATTATCTGAAAACCACTCTGTATGGGCGTTAGCGTTGCGAATAAAATATAATGAAGAAAACTGAAAACGGAGTAATGCAAGGGCTGTTCTGGTGATCCTAGGTAGAAACTGCCTAAAATGGATTTACAGAATAGTGCCTTCGGTTTGTCCAGTCCCAGGACGACCTGTATGGAAGAATGTCTGACGGAGTATATTTAATAGATCGCGTAAGTTTATCTCTTCAAACGTATTTACGTTTGGTGGTGGAGGAATTCGTTTCTCTTAGTTGTTTACCCATGATATGTTTGGAGAAATCAATTTGTGATTTTGCGGGTATGACGATGTAACATTCAAAGTGAATGAAGATGTGGTTCGTAAAGGATACGTTATGGCATCTAGCCTGACAACCGTAAATGGTATAAAATCGGGTAAGTCGCATGGCTAAGTGGTTAGCTGCCAATTAGGGTGTATTGTCACCTGATCTAGAGAAATTCCATTTACTTCTGTAATCTATTTCGATGTTTTCCCTTTCGAGAAATGGTTGCTGATCCCGACCGCTGGCCCGACCGCTGGTGATAATACATTCGGTACACTCAAGCGAAATGAGTGACCGATCATGTTTAGCCTGGGTTGCAAGATGTTCTTGTTGAACTCGGTGTATTCCTCTCTAGAGATACACTGTCGGAAGATGGTCCCATACCTTGCCAGTTGGAATTCATTAACCAATAAGCGTCCGCGGTTTTTGATTATATTATATATGTGGAACGTGAGATAAAAGCGTTCTGCTAGATAATTATTAGTTGTGACTGATAGACTCTACTATAATATCAAAGAGTTTTAATATAAAGATTATCGTTTCCTTCAAAAGGATTTTGAAAGTCAAATCAAGTGTTTTGGATCTCATAAGGGGAAGAACCCGTTCGGTTATATGGCGTGGTCTTATGAGATATCGTTTATTTTCTCAAACTGTTTTAAATTGTTTACTCATACCGGTCCCATGACTGACCCGGAGTTTATTTTGTTTTGTTTTACTTTAAATTCTTAGGTGCCGAAATTTGCACGGGCAGTCAAGTAGTCACGTTTTACAGATGTACTTGGAGAGCTTGGAGCAGGAGGCTTAAGGATTATATAGCTTTTGTTATTTCCATTGTGTTGTAAGTGTTATACTTTGATAATGTTACTGTATACATATATTGATTTTATTTCAAAGATATGTATCTATTACATATTTTTCATTCCGCTGTGAGATTCGTGTTTACTCTGATGTTGTATGTTCTTCTTCTTCTTCTTCTTTTATTCTAATTTTCTATCTTATCTATTCTCACCCTCTATTTTCTTTCATTAACTATCTGGTATTTCTGATGCTTGATAGTTGACATTGGGTTATATGTCGATTACTCAGGATCGCGAAAACCCGGGTCGTTACACCAACACACACAACACTGTTCTACACTTAATCACACAAGATGAAAAGCAAACAAATTCCCAAGTAAAAGTCTTTTTATCAGATGGGGGTATTGAGCACAAAACTTTGAAAGATTATTTTACAAAAAAAAGGAATTATTCATAGAACTACATGTACACACACATCAGAACAAAATGGCATTGTAGAGAGAAAGCACAGACATATTATTGAAATATGTTTAACGTTGTTAATTCAAGCTAAAATGCCTCTTAAGTTCTAGCTTGATTCCTTCAGCACGACAATCTATCTGATAAATAAAATGCCAACAAAGGGAACCGGTCCTTAAAAAAACTATTTGTTGTTAAACCTACCTACAACTTTGTAGGAACATTTGAGTGTTTGTGCTATACATATTCAAGGCAAATGAAACCTTGATAACCTATCAAAACCATGTACATTTATAGGATATGCTTCAAAACAAAAAGGGTATAAATGTCTGAATGATAGTGGTCATATTTTTATAAGAAGATAGTGATGTTTAATTAAAAAGTGTTTCCTTTTCAATCAAATAATATAAAGGCTGCCAATAAACTGTATGATGCTGGAGTATCAATACCAGAACTGCATGTGTATGAAAATTACATAAGTGTAGGTGAAGCCAACAAGACACATGAGTGGACTGCACCACAATTTGATGATACAGTTCAGTCATCAAGTCAAAGTGGAACATCACCTACATCAAATAATGGTGAAGGAAGTGTTAGAAACTCTCAAGAAGGTGAGATGAATAATACTAATGAGAGATCTGAAGAAGAGGAACAACCATACACTCAGAAACCAACATAACCAACTCGTTCAATGATCACCAGAACGAAGAGTGGAATATTCAAGCCAAAAATATACACATCTCACTTGAATAATGAAGAGCCCAACACATATGACCAGGCCAAGACCAGTGAGAACTGGATCAATGCCATGGACATAGAATATCAAGCCTTCATACAAAACCAAATATGGGAATTAGTTAAAGCTCCACAAGACAAAAACATGTTTGGATGCAAGTGGACTAACAAAATAAAAAAAACCAGATGGATCGCTTGATAGATAAAAAGCCAGAATTGTAGTAAAAAGGTTCACACAACAGCAAGGATTTGACCATAAGGAAACTTTTTTTGCCTATAGTCAAACCATCAACTATCAGACTCGCCATTATTGTAATGTAACGACCCACATTCTACATATCGAAGGATTGTTAAATATTTATTTCATCATCTTATGAAGTCATATGGTCGTGTAACTTTGGGAAACGACTATTAGGGTCATTTCCCACATTCACGTTTTTTTTTCAATTTTAAATGACCGTTTTACCCCTGACGAATCTTGTTTCACCTATTACTCTTGATTGGTAAGGAGTTTTGACCGAAAACCACTTCCATTGGATTCGGATAATGGTCTCTCATTTCTAGAGTGCTCGCATTAATCAAACGGACTTACCATTTGGGAGATATAGCTGAAATAAGGTTTGAAGGTGAAAAAAAACAGCCTATTTGGGCTTAATAGGGTGATTGGCAGCTAGGCCCATAACCCATTTTGGGATTAGGGTTATAAGATGGATGAAAGGAGTTGGAGAATCATCTCCTTTCATTTATCCAACCGCCACAAACATTCCTTGAACCCTAGTAATGGCCTCCATATTCCAAATCTCTCTCTAATCACTAATTAATCAAATCCACATCAAATCAAGTCGGATTAGCATCAAATTCAAGGTAGAGCTATTGCGCTACATTAGAATACAAGCCAAGTCAGTAGAAGTTTCATATCTATCATTAATTATTGGCTAAGGTGAGTGATTAGCATATTTATTCACTAATTATGGCTAATTAGGGGTGATTAGTGATAATTAGTGAAATTATACATCTGAAATTTATGGAAAAATATGCATAAATTCTATAATCATATTTTATGTCACATATATAAATTTGGGTTGATTTGGATAAAGTTTGCTAATCCCGAAATTTGGGGGATTAAGGGGGAAATCATGGATTTGGGCATGTATGATCTAAATGTACATATCCAATTGTCGTTTTGGTGTTTTTGATTGATTCTACATGTTACTAATGTTGTTTGGTATGTTCTATGGTCGCATAGGAAAGTTAGAATGGTCAAAACGACGTCGTGAGGCAAAAATAGCTTGTTAGAAGCGGTGTAGGTTTTGGGTCGCACGACTGACCCCAGGGTGTATGCACGACCGACCCTAGTGGAAGAAGGACGGGGGAGTGAGTTTGATAGAAGAAGGTCGAGCGAGCGAATCTGAACGAGTGACAGAACCTATGAAGTATGAACGACAAAGCCTGTAGAGGGAAGTACGGGCGAGCGACCGAGCCTGAGAGGGAGGTTCAGGCGAGCAAGCCTGGAAAGGGAAGAATCCTCGACCGAGCCCGGAGAAGGAAGTGTGAGCGACCGAACCAGGAGAAAGAAGTTTGAGAGAGCGAGCCTGATGGAGTATGGACGAGCAACTGATCCCTATGGAGTATGTATGAGTGACGATGAATGTGAACTCTTCTGAAGATCAACTCCGATCCGACTAAAAACCGAGATGCAAAGGAAATCCAAATGAGAAGTTATGGTTCAGGATCCAAATGGGAACCAACGAGTTAACTTCAAAAGTTGGGCTTTGCTGCAGGATGTGTGCAAAGGGGTTGTTGATATTTATAATTTTGGTTCACCATTGAGAGAGGGGGCATGTAGACGAACCAGAGCCAGGGCTATGTGGACTGGTCGACTCTTTAGGGTTACTGAGTATGGACCAGTGCAGTGGGGTCAGAGTAATAGTTGTACAGGGTGGGACTCTGTCATGGCCCCAAAGGGTAAAGTGGTCGTAGTAATAATTGTGCGAAGTGGGATTCGTCGTGGCCACAATAGATCTGGTGATCAAAGCAGTGGATATCATATGCTTTACGCATTGAGTGAGAGATGTGACGATGATTGCTCTGTTTGATGATTGCTATCACCATGACATGTACAATTCCACTTTACACTCTATGTTAATGTTACCTTAGAGTACTGTACATCTTGTTGTGCTAACTATTTGGTTGCAGGTCCAGGTCTGGTATGATTATTTATACCTGTTATTGCTTTATTTTGTTGTTATCGCTCATACCAGACTTTCATTTGACCCAGAGTTTTATGTGTCTTATTATTACTCTGGGTGCTCCTAAACGAGCAGACTAGAGACAAGTTAGGTGGTTATGCATGAGTTGCTGTCAAGATATGAGCGGGAGGCTTCCATGTACTATATATATGTACATTTCTCCCTGTGTTGTTGCTGGTCACTGCTTTGGGCATTAGTAATGTACCTCTTTATTTCCTTTTAGAGACAGCATTTGAAAGATGTAATAATTGGTTATGAAGTTGTATTTTGGATTCCGCTACTATGATGGAAATGGTTTAGTTTTCAGCTTATGTACTGTCTCACATGTTTCATATCAAGTTGTGTTACTATTATATTTTATTCCATGCGCTGTGAGATATACTATAGGTTCTTTGGTAGTTCATCATTTAAACCCTTTCTTTTGACGACCGTCCCGTACTAGTTGGGAATTGGCACAACGCATTTCAAGGGAAATGTTGGTTGGTACAGGGCGGACCATCACATGCAAGCAAGGGGTGGAAAATCAGACAGCTAGATGTCAATAATGCCTTCCTAAATGGAATACTTGAAGAAGAAGTTTATGTGGAGCAGCCACAAGGATATGTGCAGAACTCAAATCTTGTGTGCAAATTAAAGAAATCCATATGTGGCTTAAAAAAAGCACAGAGAGTCTGGTTTGATAGATTGAAAACTACATTGACTGATCTAGGATTTCAATCTACAAAATCATATAATTCCTTATTTATTAACTTCACTGATCGTTTCACAATATATGTTTTAATTTACGTTGATGATCTCATAGTTACACGTAATGACAATGCAGAAATTGACAAGTTAGGACAATACTTGTAAAAACCACCCGAAATGGGCCTAAATTTCAATCTAGAAAAGGCCCATCGAAACTGAGAACCACTCTAAATCGGTCGTTGGTTCTTGTATGGAATTACATTTGCACAGATAATATATATACATATACTTCGAAAGGAAATATCACATAGTGGAAAGAGAAAATATAATATTAAAATAAGATGTACTACTTTGTTAAAAATCACAGAATTCCAACACAATAGTCAAGAATACATTTGCTCCATGGGTACATCAATAAATTCATTCTCAAATGTTTCCGTAAGAAGTATAGTAATAACAACCAATAATAGCATAACGACTTTGTCTTCGTCTTCAGCTTCCATCATGACTTCGTCCATGGATTTTACCTCATCTGCTTACCTGTTTGATATGTTAAGGAGAGGGGTCAGAACATAAAATCTGTGTGACTGAAATATGGTGTTTACCTAAAGTCCATACCCTAGTTTTTAGCAGGTTACATATGTCAAGGTTTGTCTACGTAGCTCACGACATTCACACAAACACCAAGTATCTAACCAATGAGGTGGATATCGAAGACAACCACTCATTAGTGTTTTTAGGGTAAAGACCCAACGAGGCAGGCATTCTCGATCACTTATGGCCCTGTTAAAGGTGGATTCTTATGGTCTCTTATAACCTTGAGGCGGACCCTAGCCCTTTAAGATCCCATCCTAGTACGTCAAATTTCTTAAGTCTATACTCAATTATAATATGAGATGTAGTATTGCGAACTACTTAATTGATATTATGGTGGAACACCTATGTTGCTTAAGACTTCCCTTAGGCAGTTGGTGAGAATGCAATGACCACATATCTTCTATATACCAATCTTGTCCCTAGTCGAGCCCCTATAAGCTTCTACAGGAAGTGGACATCCCCCGTGAACTATCCTACTCCTTTACCTCTTATGCCTAACCACTTTTAGAGAAGGAGGACCCATAGACTTACTTCGAATCTAATAAGGGTGCATCCCATGACTTGGTTCCTCTCCAAGGAATAAATCTTTGCTAGTCCTAACCACTTAAGACCCAAATTGGATAAGAACAGAGTCTGCCACTTAAGACCTTCTCAAGGTGTAGTAAACTTGTCTATTTTTACACACAATAGACTTATATATATATATTTATATATATAAACACACACTAGGCCTCTCACATTAAACCATATACCTGTAGATGCTGGATATGTCGGGTGGTTACGGGCAAACTTCTACTACAAGTAGGTTTAACCTCGTGTCATAGTGTACTAAGTTTGAATGGCCTGTAGCACCCAAACCTCTCACATTAGTTGGGCCTAATTGTGGTTGTTGGATTTACCAGTCGGTTCTGGGAAGACTTCTACCACGAATGGCAACTAACCTCGTGTCTATGTGTCACTATTAATATATGTAAAGACATTTTATACACACATACAAGCAATCAATATTTAAGTAGGGACATTTTAAATTCGAATTCTATTCTAATCGCTTTATTGCGTTAATTACGTTAATATAATAATAATAATAATAATAATAATAATGCATAATTAACATTAATGTTCGTATGAACGAGAGAACGTTCTACCAAGACAAAAATTGTCAACTTGTCCTAAATTAAGTATTACAAATTAATTTCCATCTTTTGACCGCTACACTTTAGGCATAATAGCATAGTAATAGATAGTAGTGAATGGAAAATACAACGTACTAATTTCAACTTGCATCCTAGGTTTATTGGAATGATTTCAATAATGGATCAAGAACAGAGTGAACATATACACATGTATCCATAAATATATACATGTATATTTATAAGCTCCACTTTATCTAATTCACCCATTCTTGGTGTATTGCACATAAAAACGTTTATATTTGATATATTTCAAGTATGAATACGTTTGGATTCAAAATAGAAACCAAACCTAATCAGATCATGGAACAGACCAATTATAAACCCTTTTAGGTTACAATCAAATATTTACATAAGGGTGAATTACATAAAGTAGAAAGATAACACCCCTTTTATTCTCGATTGATTATTCAAATCAAGATCCACAAACACAATAACAGTAAACTGACAATTCATACGCAAACATAAAATAGTGAATTTGGGGGTTTTTTGTATTGATGTTAGCGTTGCCAAATCCTCCTAGGCATAACTATCAACATGTTAATCTATCAAAAAAATAGAATATACCTAAGGAGCACAATATTCCACTCATAGAACTAAAAGGAAGATCAAATAGGATTCTTGTTGTAGATTCAGATTTGGATTCAGCCTTCGTGATAAACGTGCTCCCATCCTTCTAATATATATATATATATATATATATATATATACGTATATATATATATACGTATATATATAAGAATTATCTTTATCTTATGCATATATAAATCTAAATTCCAGAATTCATACTAAAATATATATGAATTTAGATCAGAGAGAAGATAAAAATGGAAGTTTGAGGAATAGAAGAGAAATTCCTAACCTTTCTGGAAATTAGCAATGGCAGAAGGATAATATGGAGGTAGAGGAAAGAGAGTAGCTAAGGTTTTGTTGTGAGATTTGAGGGCCTATATATAGTCTCTTGTGTAAGCGTAGGCTGTTAGATTATTTAAATGTAATCTTGGCCATATATTTATATATATTCCCTTATAAAACCCTAACCAAACATAGATTCACTGGGCCTTTCAACCACCAAGCGATCGACCTCTCGGTCGCTGAATTGCCCAATGAACGTATATGGCGCTGAGTTGTTTAATTAAATGATACGTTACTTTATCTGTTTAATCCCCTTCCTTACAAAAAATAATCTCGGTCCTCGCTATCCTATCCTCTGTATGAAATTCAAATCCTCCCTTGTTTGTTTTAATACATTTTGGATATATATATATATATATATATTACTCATCTGATTATATATATATATATATATATGTATGTATATATGTATCTATTCTTGCTTTTACTGTCCTATTTCATTTGCTTGTATCTTCTTCATACTTTCACCATTTTCAGCATATTATATATGAAAACGATTCAGAATTTTGCTACGAATCCAAATAAAAGATTTTCGTAGCAAAATCCCTAAAGCGGCAAAAGTCTCATTTTCCAACCTTATTATTAAATTGTTTATTTTTATTTATTGTTAATATTTATGACTTTTACGGGGTGTTACATTCTTCCCTCCCCCCTGGCCCACCTTAAAATAGATTTCGTCCCGAAATCTGTTTGAAGGGGGCGAAAAACACAATTCCTCGAAACATCCATGTTGTACATCCATGTTATTTTTAATTCATCCATAAGCATCCATGTCTCGCAGCGATTTTGAACTGCAAACCCTCTAAAGTGAGCTCTATCCTAGCGTGCAGGTGTAATGAGTGATGTAATATGTATGCAAATAAACTAGTTATGAATATATTTCTATATGAGTGCGCCGTGCAATGGTGTTGCATCCATTCCTAACATCCAATCTAGCAATCACAATGCATCCATAAACGTTATTTTGAGGAAAAATTACTAAGAAAGGTTCTATTGAGTCTGTCTCATCTTGTCCTCGGTCTTCCATGTGCTTTCTGCACGATCATTTCCCCATTGTACTCGGACAAGGCAAACGGTTTTTTTGTGGAGTCTCTTGATTCCGTGCTCTGCAATCATTGCGGTGGCACGGGGAACCGTGGACTCCAACTCGAGTTTTTCTATGACCCCAATTTCGTCAAGCTTGAATCTAGTAGTCGAAACATTAAGGAATTTCCTTTGATGAGATACATGAAAAACATTATGGATCCCTGATAGACGCTCTGGGAGATCCACTTGATAGGCCAAAGATCTTGTCTTCTCGATGATGTGAAAAGGACCAATAAATCTGGGAGCCAACTTACCAGTCTTTCCCAACCGAACAATCTTCTTGAGAGAGGATACTTTTATGAATACAAGTCTCCAACATTAAACTTAAGTTCCCTCCTTTGCTTATCGACATACGATTTCTGATGGTCTTGGGCTGCCTTTATCCTCTACCTAATTAAGGATATCTTCTCTGTGGAATCACGGAAGAAGTATAGTCCGAGTAGAACCTTGTCGGTAGTTTTCCACCGATAAGTTGGTGATTTGAATGGCCTCCCGTAAAGTGCTTCAAAAGGGGCTATACCAATCATCGTTTGAAAACCATTGTTATAAGTGAACTCTACGAGTGGAAGGTGCTGCTCCCAAACTCCTCCAAAGTCGATGATGCAAGCTCTAAGCAAGTCTTCCAAAATCCGATTTACTCTTTCTGTCTAATCGTCAGTCTGCGGATGATAGGTTGTGCTTAGGTTGAGGACCATTCCTAGTGCTGCTTGTAGGCTTCTCCATGTGAATAAGGTGTTTCTATCACTCATAATACTCGACGGGGTACCTTGTAATCTTACTATCTCTTTAACAAATAATTGGGCTAACGAGGTTGCATTCCTTGTCTTCTTGACTGGTATAAAATGGGTGCTTTTGGTTAAACGATCTACCACAACCCAAATGGCCTCATTACCCTTTTGGCTTCTAGGAAGTCTGTAATGTTCTGTATTTTTTGTAGTCAAATATTTAAATTATTTTATTTTTTAAAATATTAAATTTTGAATATTGATGGATTTTAATACTGAATTCATTTATTAAAACGAAGCTTGAATGTCTATTTTATATTTAATTTAAAACGAGCTCGAAATGGCATGGTATTCGTAATATTGAGTTTTCAACTTCAATTGAATATACATGATCCGATATAAGTCGGATTTATGTGAAACAAGAAACGTTTGAATATTGTTGATTTTGATTTTCATATGAAGGAGAAAAATCCAGATTTTGTGTTATAGTTTGTTAGTTATGTCCAATTCAAAATTTAAATTAGTCATTATGGAAATTGTTATTAAATTATAACGTTTATTTAATAGATTTAAAGGGTTTTAATACAATTTGGATACCGACTTAACCCAAAAAGTTGATATTGGTTGTATAATTGGAGATATAATATTTTTATTTGGATATAATTTAATAATAATAATAATTTATTATTATTTAATTGAATTATTTGAGAATTTATTTAAATTTATTCAATATTTGATAAGTATTAAAATAGCAGTTTTGCAAACGGCCTCGTTTTTCGATGAAATTAGTTTCATTGGAACCGTAACATTAAGTTATTGCATGAATCGAATTTCATGGCAAACCAATGTTGTATGTGATAACGGCTGCCGTAAGCGCCCAGTTATTTTCTATAGCGCTAAATTAAATTAAATTAATAGAGAGTTATTTGTGTATAACTTGAGCAGGCGATCAAGTTAAGCCACGAAACCAAATCCATTGAGTTCGTATTGACGTTTAGAGTCAAAATAGATAGGTTGTTCGTTATTTTTGGATATAGGGTATTTTGGTGCACAAAATAGCGTTGTTTGGCATGTAAAAATAGCGTACTGGGAAACAGTCTCAGAATGCAACAAAACTTGTGCCATTGGATTCGTATTAATTAATTATTATAAAATTTCAATTTTTGTGTCAATCGGACTTATCATTTGATCGTGGCAAAAATGAACGCCTTAATCAATTGTATTATTTTGGCCAAAATTAGACATGGGTAACTTTAAAGGAATAAACGACTGGCCAAATGAACTCCGATTTTAACAAAACAAATTTCATTGGATCCATAAGGAAAAGGTCTAGTAGAATTTCAAAGTTTCAAGTTAGTTGGATTTCTTTTGGGATCATGGGAAATTTAAACGCATGATTTATAGCTTATGATTTATAAAGGACTTTTTACAAACCGCCTTGGAATTCGATGAAACCTGTTCCATAGTGTCCGGAATATTTTTCTATGCTAGAATTAGGATTTTCATCTCATTCGAAGATCGTATGTAAGTGTTTTGAGGTGATACTTAAGTTTTAGAAATAATAAAATATTATTATTTCATCCCCAATCCTCATATGTATATAACGTTCACCCTATACCCTAATGTTTCTCCATTCATGGTCAATATTTTCCTGAGCCGCCACAGACTAAATAAATGGCAACGAGCTCCCCTTATTCTTCCTCCCGGATCTCAAAATACGTGCACTTTTCCCAATTCTTTCAACTGAAATATTCTTTGGGACAACGAGATCTTGAAGTTAGATGGTAGTGTTGGATTTCAATCGTTGTAGAGGCCAGAACCGGGTCAGGAGTGCGCGATGTTCAAGGGTTGTTTGCTGGTGGTTGAAGCAGTCAGGCGAGGTATAGCTTTAGGCGAAGAGGGAGTGGGTTGAGGCTAGTGCTCCGGTAGCTTCAAATTAATCGCTTGTGATCAGAGTTTCGTGCGGCAGTGGGTAAGATGATGGATGCATGGGAACAACATGTTATTATTGGTTCATGAAGGGAAGAAACCTGTTAAAGTATGTGTGATAATAGAGCAAATTGGAATGAAGACCAGAAACACAATCGGGTCGTTATTTTATCCTAACTGTAATTAAAGCAAGTAATTATATAATTTACTTATTAACTATATTTGATTAAGAGATTATTAAAAATTGTTAGTTAATGAAATCATGGTTGGAACCATGCAGGGTGCAGTGGTGTACTATTGGAAGAAAACAGTGCGTGTTGAGGCTGAAGAATTGGTCCTGGAACGAAGAGTTGAAAGCAGCAATGTGATGAAGAGGAGCTTACGTGGAATATATTTTAACGTAATGGGGAAGAGGGTTCTCGGAACAAACAAAAAAGGGATTGGCACATTTGAGTGAACAACGATTGTAATGTGGAGATAGTAGCGATGTGTCACGCTCTTTATCTTTAGGAAGCTTGTGAATGAAATTGTCTGCATGAAGACGATGGGCAGAATAAATGGGGACCTGGAGAACTAAGCGAACGAACGTGGGGAAGAAACAATTGATCGGCCAGAGAACTTTCATAATCAATGTAATTAATTATAAATTATATCATTAAGTAGTTTGGTAAATTATATGATAATTAAAACGTAATTAGTGGGTTAATTAAAAATGGGTAAAGAGTTATTATTATTATTTGAATAATGTTAACATTTAAATATTAATAACTTTTGACCACGTGAACAGAATAGAACGAACCAAGATACGTTGGAATCCTCAACTAGTACTACATCATGGAACAGAATTGGACGGCTTTGAAATCATTTAGGAATTTAATTAAATTAAACTATCATTTAAATATAACTAAATTGAACCGCTTTAGTGACAACTGTGTCAAATCAAGGTGAGTTAAACTCACTCAGTTCTTCCCACTTATATTTTATATAATTGGGTTTTTATAATTGTGTGCTATTATTGCTAGTGGTTGACTATTTGTTAAATATATATGCATATTGATTGAATCGATGAAATAAGTGTTGTTTAATTTCAGTGCAAACCAAAACGTTATTTTAACGATTGGTCCCAATTAAGGTAAATTACCTTGTTGGCCACGTTTATAAAATAAACATGTTTAATTTAATGAATTGTTTGAATTGTCGTGACTGATTGTTAAATGAAATGATTTTTATTAATTTGTTGTTATTAATTATTTATAGAAATCATCTTAATTAAATTAAATGATCATGTTTGAGATAACATATTTGATGCAGGGAAGAATAGGTCGGAGGGATCTAACATGATTCCTCATATATATTTAATGATATTTGTTTTTATAATATCCTCATATGAACTGTTCTATTTAAATAAGTGATTTGGATGTTGACCGTTGACCTGAAATTCGACAATTATTTTGTTCAAACCCATGGGTAATATTGGTTGAGTAATTAGCAGTATATGGCATATAAATCAATCGTTTTCTAAATATTGATTTACCGTCAGGTGAATCGATAGAAGTGAAGTTATAAAATTTATTTTATAACTGAAAATAGACTTTTAAATCTATTGTTTATAATAAAAGTTTGTTAAAAGGAAATAAATATTTATTATTTATTAATTAAGTTTATAATTAATTATTAATTGATTTTATAAAGTAAATTCTTATGCTAAGAAGAATTAAAAGCAAATGAGCGGAAAATTAACATAATGGTTAAGATTTAAATAATTGTTTTTAAGAAAAAATTAAATGGAATTATTTAAATTAATTATATTATTAATTCATTTAGAGTGAGAACTAATTGGAATTGGTTAACGAATTAATCGAGTATTGAGTTGACTAAGTCCACCATTTTAACTAGGATTGATTATTAAATTAGTTTGTTTTGAATTAATCTAATGAAATAGTTTAATGAATAATTGTTTTAATTTTAATAAGATTTTAAAAAGGAATTTACTATTTATTTTAGTTAATAAAAGAAGTTAACTACTACTACTATAGTTAATTATTGAAGTAAATTATTATTTTAATTAACACAAATTTAGGAGATTATTTTTTATTTGAAATTCAATTAAAAAGTAATCAAATTTGAATGAAATTTAATTGAAGTGTGAAAGGAGTTTATGAACAGGTTTGATATTAAAACCCGAGTTTTTAAACGAAGTTATAAAAGGAATTTTAAGCAAATAAGATAGCTTAAATTAATGTTTACTTGATGGTTGAATTAAGTAAAAGAAAATTGAGAATAAAAGGGTTTATATAAAACCAGAATTTATAAACAAAGTTTATAAAAGAGATGAAGTGTTAAATCATTAATTTTAATTTAACGTTACTTAATAATGGAATAAAGTAAAATTTGGAAAATTGAAATAAGATTTTCAAAGCGGGAAATGGTTGAATGGGTTAGAAAAGGAATGGTTAAAAGTGAATTTGGTGAAGAAGCGAGTAATAGGATTTTGTAACAAAAATCCGAGTTATAAAACGAATTGTTTAAAGAAAGTTAAAAAGGTGATGTTTTCATAAGAAACTACTTAATCAACATATTAAGTAATAATAAGTTATATCGAAAAAGAGATATTTCCAAAAGTAAGAAGTTTTATAAAACATATTATAAATAAAATAGTTAAATGAGATGTGTTTTGTCTTAGAATAAATATCGGTTTTTGGATTACAACTCATGTCTATCTAAAGTTATGAACGTTGTTGGTCAAGGTCTAAGAGGTAAATAAATACCCCAAGTTGAACGACTTCAGGATTATCTGAGGATGATATTAGTTTGTAACGGGAAGAGCTTAAGAATAATTTATCATTTCCATGTGTGGAATAATAACGCAAAATTTATCGCAAGATTTGAGAATATATATAATGAGATTTTGAAAGTAACGGAAATAAGAAGGATTTGAGAATATATAATGTAATTCCCTAGGTAACAGAAATGAAAAGATTCGAGAATATATATAATAATATTTCCCCAAGTAAAGAAAGTTATATAAGGTTTTTTTGTGGAATTGTAATGGTACTTTCGAGGTAAAGAAAATGGAAGGTGGAGTTTTGGAATAGTATTATTCTAAAAGAATAAGAGTTGATTATTGTATTCAAGCAATAAAACAAAGGAGATTTCGCAGCGTTTCTTTATGAATGTAAATATGAATTGATTTCCAATTTTAGAAAATGAGTAATGATGTAACAAATGTTTTGAAAATGGTAATAGAATATAAAGTTAGATATGATCATAGTATATTTTCCTAGTATTAAAATAAAATAGTTTTGGAAACAACCTTATGTTAAATAAGAAATGAAAAGCTATATTCATAACGTTGAAATATTTAAGAGTTTAAGATTAACTATCTTCAACCATTTTTATTTAAGAGGCCATGTAACGTTGGTACTGAACTAGTAAACTCATTCTATTCTCATGATTATTTATTTAATAGTTAAATAACTGACTATCAAATCTAATCCATACGATTGTTGGTATGGAAAGACTAGGATCGAACTTATATTCGAAAACCATTCAGAACCAGCGAATATGTAGAAGATGATTATTGAAGATGGTGTAATTAAAGACCATTGATTTCCATGAGCGGAAGAGCTACTTATTGAATTTCTCTGATTTAGCGGCCAGAGATATTTTAGCAGTGATTCTATCCTGGGTTAAATCTTTGGATTGCAAGGACAACTTGCTACTGATCCTTTGGGTGATACATATATAGGAAGTGGTAGGAGGGTACCTTCGGTTCATCTTGTTCCTAGATGACTTGTATGGATGGGTTTCAAACAGAGTATTTCCAAAAGGTTCACGTACGTTGATTTCTTCAAACGTACCATAGCTGGTAGCGGAGAAAGACCTTTCTCTTAACTTAACAACTAGAATATTTTTGCTGGGATCAATTGGTGATTTTCTGGCGGATCTGACGATGTGGCATTCAAAATGAAGGCTGGCCAGATGTTCTAAGAATTAAGTATGACCTTAAGCCTCATCAACTGGGAAATGGTTAACATCGGGTAGGTCGCATGGCTATGTGGGTCGCACCCATTAAAAGGGTGTATCATTACTTGATCTGGATAAATCAAATGCCTTCGGTTGTCCCTTTTATTTTTGTATATATGCTATCGATTTGGTTGATTAGCTTTTCAAATATATAATTTTTCTCTCTATATATATATATACTTAAAAATCCTATTTCAGTGTCAAATCACGAACAATAAAATCTTACTAAGTTTTGGTTCTCACACCAGTCAATTGGAAATATATAGATATCCCACTTTCAAAACTCGAACATAAATACTGATGATGCCATGGTCATTATCAGAATCATCTCCGGGCGACTAGAGTGTGATTTTATATCTACCCTTTATCTTTGAGACTTCGTTTACACGTTTGCAAGGCGTATACGCGAAATCTTCTTATACCCGATGTTGACATCAAAAGTGGTTACTAGTGACGATCAACCACCAATCGCGTGATCAACACACGAATAAAGATTAAAAATGCAATAAAAATAAAAGAATGAGGAGCACACATAGAGTTTTTATAGTGGTTCGGCAAATACGATGCCTATGTCCACTTTATATATAATTTCTCTTTTTTTAATTACAAGTACAATGTTTTTTCTGTTTGAAGAAGAGAAAGAAAATGATTGTCTTCCTTTCTTCTTTCTTTTAGAGAGATTGAAGTTATGGAGAAACATAGAGATGAAAAGCTTGGAGAAAGCCATCTGGCCAAAAGTCCCCTTTCCTCTTTAAGCTTAGGGGTATTTATAGGTGGAGAATGCAGCTTGGGTTGTTGCGGTATGGTCCGGCCATTTTGGGAAAGCCTGAACACGTGGAATCCATCTATTGGCTTGAATTGCGGCTGAAGGACTGATTCCGCTGTTCATGAATAGTATCCTCGGAAGTTGTGGCTGACGTGGCATCCACGGAGAGGTTTATTAAAAGTAGAGCTTTATCCGTATATGGTTTGACCGCCTTTATTGCCTTGAAAGTCGGGATATTATTTAGACAAGCTCTACAGAAATCTTCCACGCTGGCCCGAGATAATCGGTCGACGAGTTCTTTCTGGAGGCGGAAAACTCGGTCGTCTTGGTGAGCGATTCTTCCGGTAATGCACAATCAATCTGACTGGGTTGGACTTGGGCCGATGTGCCATTGCTTTAGGTTGCGCCCCTACTGGACCTCCTGAAGCATGACTTGCATATGATTTGCGCGTTTGGACTTCGGTCCTGTTCGTTGAGACTCTTGCCAAAAAGAGGGTTAACACTTTGCCCCTCAGAATACATCTTCATCGACAGAGGGAGGCGTGTTCTGAAATTCGAACCGAAGCACAAACGCTCGTGCTGCTATGGTCGCACCGGACCATATTGAGGCCAGAAAACCGATGGTCCGATGTTGTATTAAGGCCGGAATCCCGACGACCATGCCAGGTCGTATTAAGGCCAGCAAACCTACAACCATCGGGAACCGTATTAAGGCCGAGATGATGATTGCCATTTGTAAGAGAGTTGGTTCCTGCAAATACAAAACAAACTATCCTCATTTTGGAGGAGGGCGATGGGTCGAGCATTTTATCCTGCTTGGCTTTAGAGGGTGGCGAGCATCAACCATGCTTGGCTTAGGGGCGAGCATAAACCATGCTCGGCTTAGAGAGGGCGAGTATTAACCATATTCGGCTTCAGGGCGAGCATAAACCATGCTCGGCTTAGAGAGGGCGAGTATTAACCATACTCGGCTTAGGGGCGAGCATAAACCAAGCTCGGCTTAGGGCAAGTGTTTCTTATGCTCGACTCATGCTAGGTTGGTTAGTTTAGCGAGCTATGCATGCTCGTGGTGTAAAAAAGAGAGAGTTGTCCACACTCGTATTTAGAAAATGTGGCATCACTCACTTTAAGGAGTAGGTGTTTGAAATGGTGGTGGGCTTTCGCGCTGACCACACAAAATAGGGAGGCGAGCACTATCCATGCTTGGCTTAAAGATTTCACAACATGATCTACTTTTACAAAAAGTAAAATTCATAACTGCTTAGCAACTAAAGAAAAGAAATTCTACGAGGACAGCGATTGATTACAGGGCATTCTCAAGAGCTAAAATCAAGGCGTCCTTGTTATTGAAAGAGATACGTCGAAAGAAAAGACAAAAAATCTAATTAATGATAATGTCGCGAGTGCTAGTCTCAGGGTCCTTTCCGTTTCTAGGAGCTCGCGGACCAGCCTGAGGAGCTTGAGCAGAGGGTCGCGGCGGCATGGACGGGGCGTGATCTTTGACATATTCGGCGAGTTCCCCTTTTCTGACTCGTCCTTCGATGAGATCGCGCAGATGTCGGCAATCATTTGTATTATGTCCAGCTACGTGTGGAATATACACTGCATGCCAGAATCGAGTTCCATCTGGGTCGGTTCTCGTCGAGGTGGTATTGGAGTAGGCAAGGACTCATGTATATCGAGGTAGATATCGAGCAAAGAAGAATTGAGCTTGGTGTATCGATCATATTTGTTTTCATTTCGAGGTCGCACACTGCGTTCATCCTTTTCGGGGGCCTTTCCTCCTCCTTTATTCTGGCCATTGTCGTTGAGTGGACCTTGTTGTTTGGCTACTAAAACTTTAAGGCTCTCCATTTCAAGGCTGGCATCCTCTTGTCGGAGGAATCTCTCGGCCTCGGAGTAAAAATCATCTATTTCTTTGGGGGATCTCTGGTTAAGGAGTTTGAGAATTCTGATCTCTTCTGAACTCCCACGATGGCTGCCATCAGCACCATCGATGTCTCGGGTCGTTCGACAAATGCTATAGCTGCGTTGAATCTTTTGAGAAAGGATCTTAGCGTCTCTCCGAATCACTGCTTGATGGTAGATAAAAACATTACACTTTTCGGTCAAGAGATATGCACTCAAACATCTTCGATGAAGCGGGTGACCAGAGTATTCCAGCTACTGATCGACTCCGTCGTTAGCTGCCGAAACCACATACCGGCTATATCTGTGATAAAGAGAGGAAAGCACTTAGCCATGAAATTGGTCGATGCACCAAGTACTTCCATATATCGCATGTATCGCATGAGGTGAATGGTCGGGTCAGTACGACCGTTGTATGGCTCGATGGCTGGGAACCTGAAGTCTAGAGAATTTCAAGAATTTCTAATTTCTTTAATGAAGGGGCTGTGATTGATATTGTCTATGTCTTGCTACGAAGAGTTGCCCCGAGTGAAGCGTCGGACGATGCTTGCAAGATGGCTCCCATCTCCGAGGAGTCGTTGCCATGAACTTAATTCTTCATCCTGTGAGGGTTCTGCACGAGGATCTGGGAAAAGCATGCTCGGAAGGGTGGTTGTTGGTTGGGCTCGACCTCCGAGATTTGAGTGAAGGTGTGAGGGAAGGTGAGATCTGGCGGGTGGTTCTGGGAAGAATGGCCCCTCTTGAACCTGATGAGTCGTGGGTTGAGCCATGCCTGTAAGAAAGGGTTTGGGCTGATCCAGCATAGCATGTTATGTTTGGAGGCCAGGGTTGCCCCCGCTTGAAGCGAGGTTGGGAGGGTTTACGGTAGCATTTTCTTCTGCTACGGTGAGGGCCGGCATGGTAGGCTGGCTTCCCTCGTTCGAAGGGAAGGTTACTCCAACTCTTCGTTGAAAAGGAAGAGTGGTTAGACTGGCCAGTGGTAAGATCCCATGTTGTAATGGGAAAGGCGTTGATTCTAAGGGACCCGGTGGTAGCTCGACCGATTCGACAGGTCGAGATATTCCAAAGAGCGGAGGCATATCTGCCAGACGACCTGGATCTTGATCATCTATCTCCTGATGTTCTGGGCCACAACCGCGCAGGTCGCTGGAAGCGATACTCCTAGCTGGGCTTGATTGGTTGGTGGGACCAAATCAGGATGAAATAAAGGTGTAGCCCGATCGGTGGCCTGATTTCGAGTAAATTAAGGGTCAACGGTTGTCCCAATCTCGTCCTGTGGAGGAATTGATGTTGAAGCGTTCAACCCTGTTTCCAATCGACCGAGAAGGTGATCCATCAACTGCTGTTGTCGTTCGAGGACTTTACCCTGAGATGTCATATGGTCTCTGAGTTCGACCATGATTTTATCCATGTCGTTCCGGGTAAGGAATCGAGACATGTCGTCATGAAAGGAAACTTCATGGCTTACTTCTGCAGCATCGGTGTCGGTTGCATCGGCGTTTGCGGGACGAGAGGATGTTGCATCTTTCTTTCGTTTGTTTTCCATGACCTGAGATAAGCAGGAGTCGATGGCGATGTCGGTGCACTACCCCTTTCTGGCGCGCCAAAGTGTTGACGTCAAAAGTTGGTTACTAGTGACGATCAACCCCCAATCGCGTGATCAACACACGAATAAAGTTTAAAAATGCAATAAAAAGTAAAAGAACGGGGAGCACACACAGAGTTCTTATAGTGGTTCGGCAAAGACGATGCCTACGTCCACTTAATATATAATTTCTTTTTTTTTTAATTACACGTGCAATGTTTTTTCTGTTTAAAGAAGAGAAAGAAAATGACTGTCTTCCCTTCTTCTTTCTTTTAGAAAGATTGAAGTTATGGAGAAGCGTAGAGATGAAAAGCTTGGAGAGAGCCGTCTAGCCAAAAGTCCCCAAAAGTCCCCTTTCCTCTTTAAGCTTAGGGGTATTTATAGGTGGAGAATGCAGCTTGGGTTGTTGCGGTATGGTTCGGCCATTTCGGGAAAGCCTGAACACGTGGAATCCATCTATTGGCTTGAATTGCGACTGAAGGACTAATTCCACTATTCATAAATAGTATCCTCGGAAGTTGTGGCTAATGTGGCATCCACGGAAAGGTTTATTAAAAGTAGAGCTTTATCGTATATGGTTTGACCGCCTTTATTGCCTTGAAAGTCGGGATATTGTTTTGACTAGCTCTATAGAAATCTTCCACGCTGGACCAAGATAATCGGTCGATGACTTCTTTCTGGAGGCGGAAAACTCGGTCGTCCTGGTAAGAGATTCTTCCGGTAATGCACAGTCAATCTGACTGGGTTGGACTTGGGCCGATGTGCCATTGCTTTAGGTTGCGCCCCTGCTGGGCCTCTTGAAGCGTGACTTGCATACGATTTGCGCGTTTGGACTTCGGTCCTGTTCGTTGAGACTCTTGCCAAAAAGAGGGTTAACACCCGATAGTCCAAATTCAATTTAAAATAAAATACTCAAATATGTATAATAAGATATAATTTCCAAAATTAAATTCATTTTTTTTTATATAAATAATACTCTTCAAACTCGTTCTAGGGTATTACTAGCCCTATCTCTAACGAGTCATTCTTATATGATGTTACTAATACTTTCTCTGATGAATTCTTTCGCTTGGTTCTAATGTGTCTTGTTCTCGAGCTTTGTAAACCAAAGCGCTGATACCAACTGTAACGACCCGAAATCCCCCTTACGGGAAAACCCAGATTGCTTTGAGAACAACACGCATCAGAACACAATGAAATAGAACATTTCATTGCTATTACAACAATTTACATCAGAGAACAAGAATGTATCAGAGTATGAATAAATATTACACAGCGGAAATAAAGTAATATCAAATAATAAAATACAAAGCAACAAAAATTTTATCGTATAAATACAATATATAGCGGAAATACTTCACTAATACAATTGAATGAAATACACGGATACAAAGCTTTCTGAATATAGCTCCAGCTGTAATCCAGGATCCTAGGAAAAGAAGTATATGCGAGAACCAAAACTACTAGCTGCCCGTGTGGAAAATAAGGGCACCCAAAGTTTAGGTGAAAACAATAAACTCCTAATCAGTCATGGGACTGGTGTGAGAACTAAAACAGTTATTATCTTTATTTTAAAGTTGAGTAAATCAAGGGACCATGCCGTATGACACAGAACGGGTTTCCTCCCATGAATACTATAAAATAAAACTATCCATGCTAAGTAAAAGAAAAACGGAGCTATTATAAGACTCAGGTCCCATCACACAATGCAACGCAAGCCGGAGGATAGAGTTTTACCGAAATTTATCTTTTATTATTACTATAAGTGAAGAAATCAATTTTGAAAGTAAATGTATCAATCATAGATGGCATAGGTACCATATATTATGTCGCCATACATAGGTTTACAATTAAAACTGAAAAGCTCGTATTGGAATTTTGAATTTCCATCATGATGGCTGCTGGTTCGAAAGATCTATCGCGTAGTGCAATACTCAACGACTAACGTCCCAGCTAGAGAAAACACCATAATGCACATCCGCCTTTTTGGGAAATCAAGAATCACTACGGCTTACATCCCAGCTAGAGAAAACACCGCTTACTCTAACCCTCTGGGAATCATGGGGTGTGCCCTATCCCTCTGAGCTCGGAGCGACCACACTCAACTCATCTCGGTCGACCAAATCCATGACAACCCTAAAGGTGTCTATCCTCATTTCAAAAGCATACTGACCTGACCATTAGTTCACCATCATACCGGTGTGTGAGGCTCGTGAATTAACGCTACACAAAGCTATGCTAATTAAAGCTATGCTTTGATCGTCATCCACAAGGCTCTGCTTTTCAACAAAAGCCTCGATCCATGCATCTCAGCATGACACATTGTCAATCCATACCATACCATTGATTTCTACCAATATATAACCTCTAAGCTCGTACATCTCAGAGAAGGGTATTAAGCAAGAGAATAAATTCTCCACCACCAAACAAATATATTTTTAGTAGAGACCAATGAATACAGTATAAAGGAATTCAACGTCAGACATACCATCCATTTGCAAGTCCGTTCTGTGTTTGAACAAAACCGGAGGCACCTTATTCCTTGTCCCATATGTCCAATATAGGAGAGAGGCCCTCGCATATCCGAACAATCAACAAGTACGTCCGGACCACTACCATTGTAACCCCTTCGTAGGAGCTATCCAAAACCAGGGCATCAGTAGTAATCCATCTGATGTGAAGATCGTCGGTCTTCAACCATCGCCTTCAATACCTTCGAATTTTAGTCATCATATCAGCTATTCAGAATGGGTTTAACTCGGTCTTTCCGAATAACTAGTGTATCTTATAATAAAGTGCTTTAAAAACACATTATATGCCTCATTCCAATCCAGATAATTCTTTTATTCAAATATTCTTTACATTGAAAATTATTCCCATAAATCTTATCAAAGATTAAATTCATTTAAACCTCTCGCTTAAATCTTCACTTGGAAACCATTTCAAAAGATTTTGAATCACCTTTTCACAACTTTAAACCAATTTAAGGTTTTTCCGACTAGTCGGGATTATCGAGCCTTACCGAAGTAATCATTTATTTTATTTTCCCAATCCCAACCTATTCATACCATGGAGCAAAACTGGTAGTATTCCATATCTAACACCCACTGTGTTATTGGTAAATTCAATTACCATTCAACGTTGAAATCTTATTGAAGATTTAACTATCGCATGGAGTAAAACTAGTGGTACTCCATTTTCGAACACTTCTCAAATTTGGCAATTTAATTACCACATTAACATTTCAATCTAATTAGAGATTCATTAAAACTGTACTTAGTTTCAATCTCCAAAAATCATTATTTAATAATTGTACAAATTTAGGAAATAAATCCTGCCATTAACTGGGTTAAAGAACCAGTGTCGTTTAAAACACAGTTCACGATAAACCCAAAATCATCTTCCATCACAATGGAATCTACACGGAAATCATAACAGTATATAATCAATATAAATTCCCATATTAGACTAATAATATAAACGGAATAACGGTAAAGCCTTTTTAATTCCATATATAGTAACGATCTTCCTTCACAGAAGCTCATCTCGATTATTACCAAATCGAATTCCATTCAATTCCAATTTAATATATTAAATTAGAGAACTTTACTTTGGAAAATTTCGTTAATCTTAATTAAAAGATTATAAATTCCAATTCATATCTTCATTGTTAATTGGGTTAAAGAACATGTGTTATTTAAAACACCGTTCATGACAAACCCAAAAATCCAATTTCAATTCAATTTCCAATTAAATGTTAATTAATTTAGAAAACTTCTCTAAATCTTAATTAATTTTTCTTCTTTTCTCAACTGGGTTTAAGAACAGTGTTACTAAATACACCATTCACGGCAAACTCAAAATCCAATTTGATATCAAATACAAGGCTCTGAATAGAAATTATATCGGCCTATATTCAATATCAAATTCTGAAACCAACGGATATCGTATTGGGAATAATGATATCTGTATCTTCTAACTTCCCATAATAATATCCGTATAATCACGGAATCCAATATCGAAATATTCCGAAGATTATTTGCATTCAAATCCATTCCAATTTATTCATTGGAAAATTATGGTTATATCAAAAACCGTTTACAAATTCGATTTATTAATTTAAAAACCATTGGATTATTATTCTAGTTAATAACTAGTTCACTTCGATAAAAAAATTATCTTTTCAAAATTGTAATTTTTCATCCAAAATCTTTCCAAATCATTTGTTACGATTTTATACAATTTTTCCATATTTTTAATAATTTTATTAAGGCCCTTACAGTCGGTTTCCAATAACGGCCACTGAACTGCATCCATAGCAACCTTTTCTGAAATTGATTTGGATATATCTCAAAATCTACTATTAGATTTCAAATCTCTTATATTCATTGGAAAGCTCTTTTCGATACGAACCCAACGGTTCGATTTTAGGAGAATCCAACGGTCGGATCTCCTGTTACATCAATTTGAAGTCAATGGTCGAAATTCGCGAACAGTCGTTGTGCGGTGCGTTCTATTCAGGCCATATATATATATATATATATATACTTCTTCGATTTCAATACAAAACGTATATTACAAATTTGTTTATAAATTCATTTCAAAACGATTTCAACTTCATTTTCAATTTTAAATCAAAATTGAACATTCCATATCATTATAATTTTAGGATGATAATATTTTCAAAATATCATATTTGGAATCCATTTCCTTTTCATATTCATTATCAAATGAATAAAATCAATCAATAAACCCGTTCAGGCTAAAATGGCATTTCTATACTAAAATCGGCTTCATAAATTTTTATATATTCCCGTGTCCATCCAAAATCGGACATATAACACCCCGTAATTTTATGATATTAAAATTGACAAATTAAAGAATACTTAATTTTTTAGAAGAAGATATAAGGGAAACGGGTTATGCCATTATGTTCAACTCGGAATTCTACTTGTGATAGAGTCCGAGTTTGCGTAAAACGAATACAATATGAAGAAGTTATGAAGCTTAGAAGATTTCAGTTTAATTCAGAATTAAAATAATAATTTAAAATGAATTCGAAAATCAAAATTTATGAAATCTGGGTTAGCGGGAAATCTCCCGCTCTAAGGTTTCGACCCCCCAAGGGGAGTCGACGTAGGTGTCTACCCCACCTCCCAGGGGAGTTGACATAGGTGTCGACCCCCCTATAAGGGTGTCGACCCCTATCGGCCCAGATCTGGCCGACGTGTTTTTGAAGCCTAGGGCTAATGTGACCATCTTTGGTTGACTGAGTGAAGTGCATTTCTAGTTTGGATGGTTCTGATGGCTCCTAAATTAATCTAAAGGTCCTAATACACCTAGAACATGTATAAAAGAGCCCTAAACCTAACCCTAATTTCATTACACAAATCTATGGTGCCTCCATGCCGTCTCAACCTAAACTAAAACTAGTCTTTCTTCTTCAACAAATCAAAGTAAAGGAATTTGGTAAATGGGAATGGATCTACAACAACAACAACGCCTAATTCTCTTCCTTAATTCAATCTTTGTGAGTTCGTTGATTATTTTTAGATTAAAATGATGCTAAAGCAATTCTTACATGTAGTAAATTGGATCTGGGAATTAAACATGATAATAAAATTGGATCTCATCGGTTATATCTTAGCCTATACATCAGATTCGTGATTCTTATATGTCATTGGCCTATACAACAGATATGTGATTCTTATATGCCCATGTTGATATTATCATTAGTTTTAACTTTATGATCAGTTCATACTTATGCCTATATTATTGTTATTATTATGCATGTTCTTTATCTTGTCCTTTCCTCTTTCCCTTTTTGGTTTTTATAGCTGGGTCACTTCGAGCCTAGGCCAAATCTCATAAGAGATGAACGTATGAACGGTAATTTAGGGAACGTTGGGAAATTTGGCATGATATAATTGGTTTGATTTGAACATGACAAATGTTAAATTTGGCATAATATATGCTGGGTTGATTTAGGCATGGCAAATGTTAAATTTAGGGCATGATATGAAATTGAGGATTTTGGGTAATTGACATAATTAGCCTGAAATTGGCATAAATGGAAAATGAATAAATTGGCTAAGATAAGCATGCTAAGACATGAGGTTAGACTACGTTTGCAGTAGAAGCCTACCCAGAACCAACTGGCCTAAGCAGCAACTGCAAACGGTCAGTCTAATGCGAGAAGTCGTTGTCATAACTAAAAGATGCTTAGACACGAGGTTGGATCTGGCTTGTGGCAGAAGTCCACCCGGAATCGCCCGGCACATCCAACGGCCACAAGCAATTGACCTAATGTGAGAGGTATGTGCATTAATAACTAATTAATGCTGATCAAAGATGAATATGATACCTAAAACATCTTAGGTAGGTGGGGTTAAGTTAACCTGTGTAAGATGACAACTTGACCAATATTACATGAACAAAGTGGATAGGGTTATTGCAAGCTTAACCAATAATACATATCGATTTGATAAGTGGATGGCGTTAAGTCAGGTGGGCAGATAGACAACACTTAATCAATATAAGTCGGGTTAGGATAAACCCAGGGAAAAACCCTAGTAGCGGTAGGGACCCTTTTCAGACAGTAACCCACTTAGAAGTGTCAGTAACCCTGAGCTAGGCAGGGTTGGGGCACACTTACTGGGTTGATTATAAGCGGTCAAATATGAGCGAGGGTGTACCAGTGTAGGTTCCGACGGGTTCGTTAAGCGTGCAAAAAGGTGTTCCCGACATTGGAAGATTTAGCCATTGTACACCAGTAGGTATAAAGCTGTGCAACAAAGGGTTTCAACTTAGGAGTGATACACCCTAAGCTGGGACCCGCACAGGTATCTACAAGTTAGAAGCCGATCGATTAGGGGTAGTGTGAAACATCTAGTATCTATTATGGGCAAGTAGGCTGTCAAGTATTGTATTGGGTGGATATCTCTTACTAGATGTTATGCCTGAGGGCTATTAATTGTGGGATTGAGATCATTTTGATAAGAATTACCGGTAGGTGGTGCAGAGAATTAAATTAAGTAAGAAATATGGGAAGTGCACTAGACATTCCTTTATATTCATCATGTTATCCTGCTTTACCTTACGTCATGGTTATATCTTTCATCCAGTTTATTCCTGTCATAATGCTTTAGTTGTTTTCTTGCTGAAACTAACTGGACTCGCCAGACTTTATGTCTTACCTTTTTTGTTTTGCCTTTTTTCTTTCCTCCCCCTCCCCTCAGGTCCTCAAGGTGGGATTAGTGGAGCTTGACTTGGATTTCTTTCTTCTTGAAGTGCTTGGAAGTGTTAAAAGTAATGCTCGGCTTTATCTCTTTTTCATTATGTCCATTTGGAGCAGGATTATGGTTTTTCTTTTATGTACTCAAATAATAATTTTGTACAAGATGGATATTGGTGTACTTGACTCTAGTATGCGGTTTTGATGTTGTAACCAAACATGTTTTGCTTTTCTGCTGCAATGACTAAAAATTGAATTTTCTTAAGTACCATTTTATATATCTGTCTTGTGATATTATGTTCTATACTCTTATAATACTCCATGAAAGTTAATGCATTCCCTTAGTGAGTGACATTAATGGACGTGGGGGTGTTACACGTGGTATCAGAGATGAAGGTTACCAGAACAGATAAAAGATTTTGGAAAACCATTTTCAAAAATTATTTTTAGAAAGAAGTATTTTCAAAAACATGTTTTAAAGAGAGTATTTTCAAGAGAAAGGTTTATTACGAAAAAAATCCCCAAGAGCCATATATTTATCTTTCGATTCTCTGTTTTGAATCTCTCCCTTTTTCCTTTCAGTATGTCTAGAGAACCCGAAATACCCGAGGGCATACAGATACCAGGCAAGTTCAGAAGGTATCTGGAGGCAAGGGCTAATGCTGCAAGCCCAGCAAACACTGCTCCTACTCCTCCTCCCCCATCCTCCTCCTCCCCCATCCTCCTCCTCCCCCTCCTCGTGTAGACGCTTTTTCGAAGATATGCAAAGACTTTCGTGCGATGGGCGGGAAACTATTTCATGGGACTGTGACGTTTGTCGAGGCTAGAAATTGGCTCAAGAAAGTGGAGGATTTGTTTGGTATCTTTGAGATAGATGATGGAAGGAAGGTTCAACTAGCTGCTTGGTTGACAAAGGATGAAGCTTCCTTTTGGTGGGAAGTAACTAATGGAGGACATCCAGTGGAGATGTGGATAGACTTTAGACGAAGGTTCGAGTTGAAATATCTTTCACAAGCAGAGAAGAGTTTTTACATGGAGAGGTTCTTGCCTTTGAAACAAGGGAGTTTGTCTGTGAAGGAGTATGTTAACAAGTTTAACCAGTTGGCAAGATTTGGTATGGAATTAGTTAACACACCACATAAGAAGGCCCTGAGATTTGCTAAAGGCTTGAACGAACCGCTTCACGGATTGGCTGTGTCCCACATTCCTATGGGGGCTACCTTCGGGAAACTTGTTGACATGGCACTGATGCATGAAGAGGAGAAAGGTGCTAATGTTGATAAGGCACGGGATAAGAAGGGGGTGAAGGCTGAAGGATCACAAAACAAGAAAGTGGATCCTAAGAAGAGTGGGAAACCCCGAGATAAAAGGAAGTGCCATTTTTGTGGTATACCAGGTCATTTAGCTAAAGATTGTAGAAAGAAGAAGGCAAAGAAGACAGGTTGTTTTCAATGCGGTAAGGTAGGACATCTGATCAAGGACTGCCCCAGAAGGCAAGGGCAAGGGCAAGGACAGAGGACAGGATCTACTTCTGGAGGGCAGGTTCATGCTCTCATGGTAGCTACGCAAGAGAGAGGTAGAAACGTTTCTGTTGAAAGTTTGATTTTCCTTTTCGATCATATTGTACGTACTTTGTTTGATCCTGGCGCTTCACATTCGTTTATATATGCTTCTGTTGTTGAGTCTCTGCACCTAGGTACTAGTCTAGTTATGGATCTCATTGTAGTCTCAAATCCTATTGGGGGCACGACTCATCTTTCTATGTTATGTCGGGATTTGAGAATATATGTGTATGGTGTTGAGTTCGAATGCAACGCATATGTGCTTGGCTTAATGGGCTATGGGTTGATTCTAGGAATGGATTGGCTAATCAGGCATGGTGTCATTCTCGCTAGTTAGCCATTCTCAATTGTGAAAAGAGGGTAGTTAGACTGTTGACTAGTTTGGGTAATGCTCTCGATATCTCATGCGACCCCAAGGGTTCTGTTATGCTTAGCTACCTAGAATCTCTTGACACATCTATTGATGATTTACAATCTGTTCCAGTAGTCCATGAGTATGCAGATGCCTTTGAGGAGGTTAGGGGCTTACCTCCAAAACGCGAGATAAATTTTTGTATATACCTGGTGGACAGTGCAAAGCCAGTTGCATTGCCTGTGCGCCACATGGCTCCAAGAGAAAGGAGAGAGCTTAGTAAACAAGTGAAAGAGTTGATTGACAAAAGGGTCCATAAGAAGAAGTATCTTGTGGTGGGGTGCTCCAGTTGTGTTTGCTACGAAAGCTGATGGTTCAATTAGACTGTGTGTGGACTATAGGGAGCTAAATAAACTCACGAAGAAAAATAGACACCCATTCCCAAGGATAGATGATTTGTTCGATCAGTTGGTTGGTGCTTCAGTCTTCTCGCAGTTGGACTTAGCTACAGGATTTCATCAGCTGAGGGTAGTTGAGGATAGTATAGATAAGATTTCTTTTAGGACTCCCGATGGTTTCTTTGAGTCGCTCGTCATGCCTTTTGGTTTGACGAGTGCACCCGCATATTTCGTAGACTTGATAAGTAGGGTGTTTAGGGAGTTTCTATACAAGTTCGTGGTGGTCTTTATGGATGATATTTTGATATTCTCTAGAAGCGAGGAAGAGCATGCCCTACATCTTAGGGAAGTATTTACCCTTCGAGCACATCAGCTCAAAGCTAAGTTCTCCAAATGTCATTTTTGGAGGTAGGAAGTGACATTCTCAGGGCATTAGTCTATAAGGAGGGGATAGCTGTGGGTCCCGCGAAGGTAGTGGCAACCCAAGATTGGAAGATTCCTAAGAATGCAACAGAAGTAAGAAGTTTTCTTGGTTTAGCGGGCTATTACAGAATGTTCATCAAGGACTTTGCTAAGATATCAGCCCCACTTATACTGTTAATAAAAAAGAATTCGACCTTTTCTTGGGATGTTGACCGTGACAATGTTTTCTAATGTTTGAAGAGGGCATTGACGACAGCTCCAGTTTTAGTTTTACCAGATGGGAGTAAACCATTCATAGTGTATACCGATGCTTGCGGGACAGGGCTTGGCGCAGTTTTGATGCAAGAGGGAAGGGTGATATGCTATGGTGGAAGGCAGTTGAAAGTCCATGAGAAGAATTACCCTACCCACGACTTAAAGTTAGCTGCCATATTTTTTTCGCTTAAGTCTTGGCGCCATTACTTGCTTGGTGGGAGGTTTGAGTTGTATACAGACCATAAGTCGCTTAAATACTTGTTCTCTCAAAAAGATCTAAACTAAAGGCAACAGAGGTGGATGGAGTTCTTAGCATCCTACGATTTTGAGATTGCATATACCCTTGGCAAGGGCAACGTTGTAGCGGACGGCTTGAGTAGAAAGAAGTTGACTTTGAGTCCATTATTCTTCGAGCAGCAGAGCTTAGAGTATATCTCTACCTTTGACTTTAGACCCTCTATTGATTATGTACGCGGTTTGTTGGCATAGTTAGAGGTGCGACCTACGCTTTTGGGACAGATAGGTGTGGCACAGCGAGATGACCCACAGTTGATGGAGATAGTAGACAAGCTCATAAGAGGGGAGTCTTCAAGCCATCTTAGTAGGTATACTATAGATGAGAAAGGTTTGTTGCGTAGGGATGGGAGACTTTGCGTATCTCGAGACAAGAGTTTGAGAAAGACAATCCTTGAAGAAGCACATCGTTCTAAGCAGACCATACATCCCGGTGGAGACAAGATGTATAGGGACATGAAGCGAGTTTTCTTTTGGGCCAGAATGAAGAAGGAAGTGGTTGAGTTCATTTCTAAATGCTCAGTGTGCCAGCAAGTCAAGGCTGAGGAAAAGAAGCCTGGTGGTTTGCTTCACCCTTTAGAGGTTCCACAGTTGAAATGGGAAAGTGTTTCCATGGATTTCATTGATGGGTTGCCGAGGTCAAGGAAGGGTAATACGGGGATTTGGGTAGTAGTGGATAGACTTACCAAGAGCGCCCATTTCATTCCCGTTAAGAGTAAAAGAATAGCGGCATGGTTAGCATCTGTTTATCTCCGAGAGATAGTTCGTCTACATGGCATACCTTCTAGTATTATGAGCGATCGAGATCCCATTTTCACTAGTGAGTTTTGCAAGAGCCTGCAAGAGGCGGTAGGAACGCAATTGTGCTTGAGCACAGCTTATCACCCTCAGACGGACGGCCAAACCGAAAGAATGAATCGAATTCTAGAAGAACTTTTCAGGTTATGCATCTTGGACTTTGGAGGGACATGGGAGGAACACCTTCCATTAGTAGAGTTCGCTTACAACAACAGCTATCAGACTAGTATCTGCATGGCACCTTTTGAAGCTTTATATGGACAACTTTGTTGATCACCTACTTATTGGTGTTTCGACGGATAAGAATTTGCTTGGGCCCGAGATGATAAGGTAAACTTCAGAGAAGATATACTTGATTTGAAGACTCATGAAGACGGCACAGGACCGGGAAAAGTCATATGCTCATAAGAGAAGGACCAGTCTTGAGTTTGATGTTGGAGACATGGTCTTTATTAAAGTATCACCATTGAGGAATGTAGTTCGCTTTGGAGCTGTAGGGAAATTGGCACCAAGGTTCGTAGGGCCATTCCCCATTACAGAGTGAATTGGACAGATGGCCTACAGAGTGAAGTTGCCCAAGAAGCTTAGTTGTGTGCATGACGTGTTTCATGTGTCGCATTTGAGGAAGTGTTTACATGATACTGCGGAAGTAGTAGAGCCGGGCATGCTTAGAGAAATGGAAGTAGAGCGAGATGCCACGATTAGACGAGCTCCTACATGCATACTTGGATTGGAGGTCAAGAAGTTACGCATCCGAGAGGTCAAGTTGGTTAAAGTCCAATGGGGAGATGATCAAGGAGACACGACTTGGGAAACGAAAGATAAGATACATGCATCGTACCCTTTCCTTTTTGAGGGCATGCTCTTAACTTCTCCTTTTTCTACCGCTTTGTTTATACTTGCTCAATCGTTTAGTGTATCCTCTGGATTATATCCTGGATCATTAGGTAGAAAATATTATGGTTGTAAACATATGTTTGAGACATGTTATGTTTAGTGGATGCGAGTGGTTGCTAGTGGTAGCTCGTGGATGCATTTACACGCACTTTAGGCACTAAGATCGACTCAGTCACTTTCATATTGAATATTGCATATATCTGTTTATTGATTGAAATTTGATGTGTTATCATGTGGATGTTGCATTTGAGTGAATGATTGTGCATTCACATAGAAGTTATAAAGTGCATTAGGAATAATTGCATGCATGGTGGACTCATGGCACTGACATAATTCGCATTAAGGAGGTCAACTGAATCAGTAGAACGCTTGATCTTTGCACTAGATAAGGACCATATACACACACTTTTGCATATGTTCATATAGCATTATTTTAAGGACAATGGATGCTGGTGGATGATGGATGATTGGATGGTAGGATACATTCTTCTTAACTTGGAGATTTCGGGGACGAAATTTTTTAGGGAGGGGAGAATGTTACACCCCGTAATTTTATAGTATTAAAATTGACAAATTAAAGAATATTTAATTTATTTAGAAGAAGAATTAAGGGAAACGGGTTACGCCATTATGTTCATCTCGGAATTCTGCTTGAGACTGAGTCCGAGTTTGCGTAAAACGGATACAATATGAAGAAGTTATGAAGCTTAGAAGATTTCAGTTTAATTCAGAAATAAAATAATAATTTAAAAAGAATTTGAAAATCAAAATTTACGAAATCCGGGTGAGCGGGAAATCTCCCGCTCTAGGGTGTCGACCCCCCTCCCCCCCCCCCCCGCCCCAAGGGGGTCGACATATGTGTCGATCCCCCTAGGGGAGTCGACATAGGTGTCGACCCCTGTCGGCCCAGATCTAGCCGACATGTTTTTGAAGCCTAGGGCTGACGTGGCCTTCTCTGGTTGGCTGAGTGACGTGTATTTTTGGTTTGGATGGGTCTGATGGCTCCTAAACTAATCTAAAGGCTTAATACACCTAGAACATCTATAAAAGAGCCCTAAACCTAACCCTAATTTCATTACACAAATCTATGGCGCCTCCATGTTGTCTCAACCTAAACTAAAACTAGTCTCTCTTCTTCAACAAATCAAAGCAAAAGGAATTTGGTAAAGGGGAATGGATCTACAACAACAACATTGCCTAATTCTCTTCCTTAATCCAATCTTTGTGAGTTCATTAACTATTTTTAGATTAAAATAATGCTAAAGCAATTCTGACATGTTGTAAATTGGATTTGGGAATTAAACATGATAGTAAGATTGGATCTCATCAGTTATATCTTAACCTATAAAACAGATTCGTGATTCTTATATGTCATTAGCCTATACATCAGATATGTGATTCTTATATGCCCATGTTGATATTATCATCAGTTTTATCTTTATGATTAGTTCATACTTATGCCTATTTTATTGTTATTATTATGCCTGCTCTTTATCTTGTCCTTTCCTCTTTCCCTTTTTGGTTTTTATAGCCGGGCTACTTCGAGCCTAGGCCAAACCTCATAAGAGAAGAACGTAAGAACGGTAATTTAGGGAATGTTGGGAAATTTGGCATAATATAATTGGTTTGATTTGAACATGACAAATGTTAAATTTGGCAAAATATACGTTGGGTTGATTTGGGCATGACAAACGTTAAATTTGGGGCATGATATGAAATTGAGGATTTTGGGTAATTGACATAACTAGCCTGAAATTGGCATAAATGGCAAATGAATAAATTGGCTAAGATGAGCATGCTAAAACACGAGGTTAGACCCCATTTGCGGTACAAGCCTGCCCAGAACCAACCGGCCTAACCAGCAACCGCAAACGGTCAGTCTAATGTGAGAGGTCGTAGGCATAACTAAAAGATTACTAGACACGAGGTTAGGTCTGGCTTGTGGCAGAAGTCCACCCGGAACCGCCCAGCACATCCAACGGCCACAAGCAATCGACCTAATGTGAGAGGTCTGTGCATTAATAACTAATTAATGCTGATCAAAGATGAATATGATACCAAAAACATCTTAGGTGGATGGGGCTAAGTTAACCTATGTAAGATGACAACTTAACCAATATTACATGAACAAAGTGGAGAGGGTTAAGGCAAGCTTAACCAATAATACGTATTGATTTGATAAGTGGATGGGGTGAAGTCAGCTGGGCGGATAAACAACACTTAATCAATATAAGTCGGGTTAGGGTAAACCCAGGGAAAAACCCTAATAGCGGTAGGGACCCATTTCAGACAGTAACCCACTTAGAGGTATTGGTAACCCTGAGCTAGGCAGGGTTGGGGCACACTTACTGGGCTGATTATAAGCGGTCAAATAGGAGCGAGGGTGTAGCAATGCAGGTTCCGACGGGTTCGTTAAGCGTGCAAAAAGGTGTTCCCGGCATTGGAAGATGTAGCCACAGTACACCAGTAGGTATAAAGCTATGCAACAAAGGGTTGCCACTTAGGGAGTGATACACTCTAAGCTGGGACCCGCATAGGTATCTACAAGTTAGAAGCCGATCGATTAGGGGTAGTGTGGGGACATCTAGTATCTATTATGGGTAAGTAGGCTGTCAAGGATTGTATGGGGTGGATACCTCTTACTAGATGTTATGCCTGTGGGCTACCAATTGCGTGATTGTGATCATTTCGATTAGAATTACTAGTAGGTGGTGCAGAAATTAAATTAAGTAAGAAATCTGGGAAGCGCACTAGATATTCCTTTATATTCATCCTGTTATCCTGCTTTACCTTATGTCATGGTTATAACTTTCATCCAGTTTATTCCTATCATAATGCTTTACTTATTTTCTTGCTAAAAATAAATGGACTCGCCAAACTTTATGTCTGACCTTTTTTATTTCACCACTTTTCTTTCCTCCCCCTCCCCCCTCCCCCCCCCCCCCCCACCAGGTCCTGAGGGTGGGATTAGTGGAGCTTGACTTGGATTTCTTTCTTCTTGAAGTGCTTGGAAGTGTTGAAAGTAATGCTCAGCTTTATCTCTTTTTCATTATGCTATTTGGAGTGGGATTATGGTTTTGCTTTCACATACTCAAATAATAATTTTGTACAAGACGGATATTGGTGTACTTGATTCTAGTATGTGGTTTTGATGTTGTAACCAAACATGTTTTGCTTTTCCGCTGCAATGAATAAATTTTGAATTTTCTTAAGTACCATTTTATATATCTGTCTTGTGATATTCTGTTCTATACTCTAATAATACTCCATGAAAGTTAATGCATTCCCTTAGTGAGTGACATTAATGGACGTGGTGTGTTATAGGACATCAAAATCATATTTTGATTATTCACTGAATATTATTTTAAAATATTTGTTATTTTTGAATTGGAATGCGACTCAATCAATTACTATATAATTTCAGTTATATAGATTTCATACATCACATGCATTCAACAATAATGATAAATAATCATCAAACAGTCAATTCACGTCCAGAGTGCAATTTACAACTTTATAAGCATTAAATAATTAATAAACGTTTATCACAGTTTGTCGATCAATCGATTGACATACAATTAAATATTGGGATGAGTGTATGTCAAATATCATCCCAATACCCGTGTGGGGTTTTCAAACAACAACAGTCAATTTAAAATAATCATTGGTTAATAAATTTAACCAGTTCTAATTCAATTTGAATTATTTTTCTAATTTATCATTTTTCACTGTTTAAATTATAAATGAATATATATATAATTTAATTTCAATTACCACAAAATAATATTAAATTATTTTGAATATTTTAAACATTTCAGCATCATAATTAAAACACAATACAGCCAGCTAAATCGTCCATGGTCTGTGGATGAGGGAGGTGAGCTAATAGGAACCATATACAATTTATAATGATTAAAACTAATAAAAATCTACATTGATAATTCTATATATTTTAATACATGAATAGAACATGATAAAATAATATTTAGTGAGAAAGAGTTCTCACATGGATCGGTTTTGAAATCGATTGAATAGCGATTATTCTAGTTAAATTAAACATCACGTTTAATTTAACAAAAATTCTGAATTGCTTCCATTTGTATTCTGGTCTGATCCATGGCGTAGAGCTCGAATCTGCGATTCCAACGCATCCTGAATTTCTTGATTCTATTATCGTTTGAAAAAGATATGACCTTTTAAATTTTAATTGTATAAATTAACTAATATACATAATTAGTTAAAATTAATTACATTAGAAAAAAGTGGCCATCTGTTGTTTCTTCTACATCATATTACTGCTCCGTTCGAAACCCATTTGTTGCCCTTCCATCTTCGATCGCCGTGCCCAATCGCCACCACCGGAAGATGATCTGAAGTCACCCCTAGCTACGCCTCATCGGCAGCTATCACCTACCCGAGCACCTCGTAACTCGACCCCCATCTAGCCTTCGATATGCATGCAAACGGCTAGTTTTTTAGCTTGAAATTTGACCAACTCACTCCACTAGATTCGATCTTACCCGCACAGCTTTTATATCCAAATCCCCTCTACCAATTTCACTTTATAAGTTTTGTGAATTGTTACTTGGATTGAGTGGATTTTGGAGGAAGAAAATTGAAGTCAATCGTCGTTCGTTTGAAGAGATGACGGCGGGGTTTTAATTCTAGGAAAAGTGATTAGGGTTTTAACGTTTTATTATATATATATATATATATATATATATTTTAATATTAATTTATTCCATAAAAGTTAGATTTTACATCTGCAACTTCAAATCAAACCCAATGAATGTCGCCTCTTGCTAAATACCCCCATTCCAGACACAATAAGATATGTTTCGCTAGCCAATTCTATTATTTCGATCAATTTTTCTTTAAATTAAAATATAAATCAATATATATTGAATTTAAACGTACATTTTAATTTATCGGGGCCACATACTAACTCCAAAAATTACAGAAAAATAAATCTAGCTATGTTTTGATGATACTGTCCTAACAAAACTAATTTTGTCAAATTTGGAGACCGTTTGAAAAATGACCATTTTCCAATCGATTAAATTCAAACTGAAATTACCAAACACATTTAAATTTACTACGCTCACATATTAATTCCAAAAATTATGAAATTTGAAACTTAACAATAATTTTACATTCTGGATCCAACAAAAGTGGTTTCGCCAAAAACGGATGTTGTTTGCAAAATGGCATTTTTAAGGGCTATATATTATATTAAAATATGTATAAATTCCATAGCGACTATTTTAAATTTTAAACTGGGCATAACTTACAATTTACAAAGTGAAATCTGAATTTTTTACATTTGTTAAAAAGATATAATTAAACAGATTCAAATGTTTCTATTTTTACTAAAATCCAATTTATTTTGAATTCTGTACATTCAATTAAATTTTAAAATCGAATTTTCAAACTACTGCGCCATTTCAAACTCTATTTATTATTAAAATAAACTTATACGTTTTAACTTCGATTTAAATAATTTTTTGTTCGTTATTATTTAAATTAAATCATTTTAAATATTCAGAATCCATTAAAATAAAAATAAAATTTATAAATTGGTTTAGAAATTCCGGGTTGTTACAATGTGATTTAGTTGTTGACCGTTGACATGAAATTGAACATTTGTTTTGTTTAAACCAATGGGTAATTTTGCTTGATTAAATGGCAGTATATGGCTTATAAATCAATCGTTTTCTAAATATTGATTTCCCGTCAGGTGAATCGACAAACGTGAAGTTATAAAATTTATTTTATAACTAAAGATAGATTTTTAAATCTATTATTTAGAATAAAAGTTTGTTAAAAGGAAATAAATATTTATTATTTATTAATTAATTATTAATTGATTTTATAAAGTAAAATTTTATGCTAAGAAGATTTATAAGTAAATGAGCGGAAAATTAACCTAACAGTTAAGATTTGAATAATTGTTTTTAAGAAACAATTAAATGGAATTATTTAAATTGATAATATTATTAATTAATTTAAAGTGAGAAATAATTGGAATTGGTTAACGAAATAATCGTGTGTTGAGTTGACTAAGTCAACCGTTTTAACTGGGATTGATTATTAATTATTTTGTTTTGAATTAATCTAATGAAATAGTTTAACGAATGATTGTTTTAATTTTAATAAGGTTTTAAAAAGGAATTTACTATTTATTTTAGTTAATAAAAGAAGTTAACTACTGCTACTGTAGTTAATTATTGAAGTAAATTATTATTTTAATGAATAAAAATGGATGGTAGCCAAATGTTCTAAAAAGTAATTATGACCTCAAGCCTCATCAACTGGGAAATGGTTAAAATCGGATAGGTCGCATGGTTATGCGGGTCACACCCATCAAAAGGGTATATCATTACCTGATCTGGAGAAATCAAAAGCCTTCGGTTGTCCCATTTATTTTTTTATATATGTTATCGGTTCTGCGACACCCCACATCCGTTAATGTCACTCTTTAGCAAAATGCATTAAGTTTTGTGAAGCGTTATAGGTAAACAGAAACATTAGAAGATAGATATAAAATAACAACAGAATTAAAACTTTATTAAATAGAAAACATCATGGTCCCAAAGCATGGTTACATCATACATCTGAAATACTAAAAACATGAAACTTCTACCTTATACAAATTCATCATCAGAGTACAATAATACATAAAAGGAGCATAATCCCCAAAATATAGCCATAGTAGAGAAGATACAAAATTAAGTAGTACATCTAAGCAGCTCCAAGCAGAAGGAAATAAGAATCGTAATCAAGCTTGAGTATTCCCACCCTGAGAACCTGGAGGGGAGAAATGGAAGAGAAAGAAGAGGAAACAAAATGGTTCAGACATAAAGTCTGGTGATTCCAGTTCCTTTTAGCATATAAATAAGTAAAATCAACATGACAGGCATATAAGTTAGAGAGGGATAAGTGTCATAAGGTAGGTATAACAAGGTAAACAGAATAAACATGATAGAATATATTGCGCTTCTTTAATACTTTTCTCTGCACCACTACTAGTATAACCGAAACAAGATAATCCCAATAAGTACAAGATAGAAGACTTAGGTGTACTTCAAATGAGAGGTTATACCCCATACAATAACAGGTAGCCCAATAGAACTTACGGGTGTTACCCCTAACGATAATAACGGGTGCCTAAACATGTGATACTAGATGTACCCTAATTACTACCCCAATTGATCGGCTCCCTAACTCCGTAGATACTCTTGCTGGATGTATCACTTCCTAAAGTGGCAATCTCGTTATTTCCAAGATGCACGGCTATACCTAGTGATGCCATAGCATCTTATCTTCCTGAGAAGGCGGACCCATGCACGCACATGAGCCCGATGGAATGCGCCATCAGACACATTGACCCAAGTGACCTCTTATAATCAGCTCAATAAGTGTGTCCCGACCCCAACCTAATTCGGAGTACTCGCTTGATATCTATATGGGTTACTGACTGAGACCGATCCCACATAACAGATGATACAAACTTCCCTCCTAGGCTTGCATACCCACTACTAGGATTTCAACAGGTTATGCCTACTAGTTTAACAAGATTACATAGCCCTAACATGTTAAGTTTGTCGGGTTTATATGCATAACCCGTCCCCACATATTTAACAAGATTAACTTAACCCTCCCACTGATTCAAGCAAGTTCACTTAACCTTCTCAATTTGGAAGGTTTATGTAACCCCACATATTTAAACAGGTTAAGTATTTCAGGTTAACAGGTCATTCCCATTCACATTGACTTTTTTTCAGGTTACCAAGTTCCTCTTGCTTATTAACTTCATATGTATAACTTAGTCCATTTAAGTTTATGAATAAGCCCATAACATGTTGTTTTCTAGATTGTAATCCAAGATCAGTAATCTACAATCTATTATCCCCGGATTGTAATTCACGAAAGTAATCTACAATCCCTTTATATTATTCATTGTCTGATTCCATAGTTACAATAACATGTTTTACTTAATATGTAATTAAGTACACTTCATCTCAATTCGCATGCTTTCTGTTTAACATGTCACTACAACTTGTCATTGTTTACTTATTAACTTAGTTCTCTTAACTAAAGTTTGCTAATAAGTTTCGTTTCCTTTTATTATAACTTATGTTATAATTTCAACTTAGCCCTAGGACAAGCCTACCTATTATATAACATTCCCATTAATGTAATTAATTATAATAGGTTGTTATCATTCCCCTTTTTATTCCAGTTCATTTCCATTAATCACAATTAGTGCCATTTATTTCTTTCCTTTTATGGACATATATTCATATATATATATGTTTATGCACTAGATCTCTCACATTAAGTCTACAACTTGTGGATGCTGGATATGCCGGTTAGGTCCGGGAAGACTTCTTCCACAAGTCGAACTTAACCTCGTGTCTTAGCACGTTACGTATTTATGCACTTAGACCGCTCACATTAAATTTACCACTTGTGGACGCTGGATTTGCCAGGCGGTTCCGGGCAGTCTTCTACGACAAGTGTAATCTAACATCGTGTCTAAGCACGGATATAGTTTCTAATTACTGTAAATCTGGGCATTTTTATTAATAACCAATTACCATGTTCATCGTAGGTTTTTCAATTACATCATTTAGTTCCAATAGATTTCTGTAGACTTGTCATTTTAACAGATTAAACATCTCTGCAAGTTATGGCAGGTTACTTATAGTTTCATTATCATGCTCTGCTAAATCTTAAATTAAGCCTACTGATTTATATAACCTAAATTACGGTCATAATTCACAATAAAACAATTGCCCCAAGTTTTAGTCAAATTGTACAGTATAGGTAATGCCCCTAAAATCTCCAGTCATGATCCATAATACAAGTTATGCCCAATTTAAAGTTTTAGATCAATGTATAGATTATGCCCCAAAAATCCCAATACAAGTTTTGCCCTAAAATCCCAATACAAGTTATGCCCCCAAAATCCCAATACAAGTTATGCCCCAATTTCAACGTCCCCAATCATTCCCAATTTCGTGCATTCGCATATTTCAGTGGTATGCCTAGGTTCGAATGTAGCCTGGCTATAAAAATAAAAAGGGAAAGAGGGAGAGAAGAACGGAATAGGCATAAAATCAGAAGTAACATAAATGGGCATGTGATAGCAGAAATAGGCAAACTAACATAATAGGCATAAGGTGACATGATTAGGAAAACTTACATAATAGGCATAAAGTGACATGTATAGGCATATAGGCACTAGTCAATAGATCAGGTATGCAAGTAATGGCAGATCTGTTATGATTCCAAATGACTAACAAGCACAGGCTTTGATCCAAACTTATAGGCATGTCAAGATTACATTTTAGGTGTTTATATCTAAAAATAACATAGACTCACTGTGATTGGATCTAAAGAACAGGGAATTGACTAAAGCATAGATCATTGAATATAAATAACTTGTTGTTGAAGAAGAATAGGCTACATCAGACTGAATTAGGGCAGCACCTCATTGTCGCCAATGATTTAGATGAATAAAACAATGAGAATGAGGTCTTATTTATAGCCTAGGGTTAATGAATCTAGTCAGAAAACAAGTCCACATACGTAGAGCCGAATCTGGCTCAAATCTGGGGGATGTCGACATCCCTGTTGTGGTAACTATGCCCTGTCCTGTGTAACACCCCGTGTTTTATGATAATTTAAAAATTAAATAATGCATATGTGTATATATATGTATATATACGCATATATATATATATATATATATATGCATAGACATAAATGTATATATGAAGAAAAAATAAAGATATTGCAAATAAAAATGTAATGTATGCATTAAAAGAAAGAAAGGATTGGTTGCATGCGGTGTAAATATGTTGCATGCACTGATTATGCACTAATGATAAAGGAGAAATAAAAGAAAAAGGTTCATGCAATGAAATATTGTAACAAACATGACAAAGAGGAATAAGAAGGGAACAATATCTACCATTGTTCTAAGCCTTATTAATAATAGCTTTACTAGTCCAGTTGGTTAGAGCATGTGTGTAATGACCCACGTTCTACGTGTCGGAGGATCGTAGAATATTTATTTCTTTTTAAATGAAGTCGTATGGTCATGTAAGTTTGGGAAATGACTATTGGGGTCATTTCCTATGTTCACGATTTTTGCCGAACTTTAAATGACTGTTTTACCCCTGGCAAATCTTATTTCACCTATAACTTTTGATTGGTTAGGAATTTTGACCTGAAACCACATCCATTGGATTCGGATGATGGCTTACCATTTCGTAGAGTGGTCACGTTAATCAAACGGACTTACCGTTTAGGAGATATGGCTAAAATAAGGTTTGAAGATGGAAAAACTGCTCAAACGAGCTTAATTGGGTAATTAACAGGTAGGCCCATTAGGTATTTCGGGACTAGGGTTACATAAGGGCTGATAGGGGCTAGAGAAACCCTCCTTTGTCATTTTTCAGCCGCCACAAACTTTCTGTTCAACCCTAACAATGGTTTCCACCTTCTAAACCACCTCTAATCACTTTCTAATCAAGGATTAAGCAAATCAACATTAAATCAAGTCAAAATATCATTAAATCAGAGTTGGAGCTGCTGTGTTATATAGGAATTCGACCCAAATCAGTGGAGACTTCTGATCTATAAATTATTTGTGGCTAAGGTGAGTGATTAGCATACTTGTACACTAACTATGGCTAATTAGGGGTGATTAGTGATAATTAGCGAAATTATGACTTAGAAAAATTTGGAAAAATATGTAAAAATTCTAAAATATTTTTGTATGCCTTTGTTAGGAATTTGGGTTAATTTGGATATGTTTTGCTAATCGTATGGTTAAATCATGATTAAGGGGAAAACATGGGTTTTGAGTACGTTTGATCCATATTAACATGTTATATTGTTGTTTTGGTGTTTATGATTGATTATACATGTTACTATTACTATTTGGAATGCTTTATGATTGTATAATAAAGTTAGAATAGTCGAAAACGACGCCATATGGCGTAAATAGCTCGTAGGAAAAGTTGCAGGAAATGGTCAGACCCCGATCATGAGGCATCCTCACGAGCCAACCCCAGTCATGATGCACCCCATGACCATGAACTGAACTCACAAGGAACTCCACTTTGTGGACCATGAGCCGCTATGCTCCACTTTCACGAACCGTGAAGCTTGGTCACGACCCAAAGAGAACACCACGACCCGAACCGTGGGGCTTGACCTGAAACGCTAGTGCTTCAGAACCACGAGCCGACTTGGTGCTTGGAGGAGACTACGACCCGAACAAGGGGGTGCACCACGAACCGATGAGAGGACCCACGAACCGAGCAGGATGGAGGAGGAGCATGAACCGCGAACCGTTGCTTCATACAAACCGAACCCAATTGATGGTCACGAACCGAACCGATGATGACTAGAGAACTAAGCACATCTAAACCGAGATGATGACTAAAACTTGAGATGCGAAGGTAGTCCAAGTGAGAAGTTATGGCTCAGGATCCAAATAGGGATCAACGAGTTAACTTCATGATTGGGCTTTGCTGCGGGACGTGTGCAAAGGGGTTATTAGTATCCACAACTTCAGTTCACCACCGAGAGAAGGATTAGTGGTTATGGATCAGTGCAATGGTTTATTGTGACTCGCAAGGGCAAAGTGATCGTAACAAAGGATTAGGTGATCAAAGTGTGGATATTGTATGCTTTACGCATTGAGTGAGAGATGTGAGGATGATTGTTATGTTTGATGTTTGCTATCACCATGTCATGCACACTCCCATATTATGTTTACACTTTATGTTAGTGTTACCTTAGTGTGTTGTACCTCCTGTTGTGCTAAATCTTTGGTTGCAGGTCCAGGTTCAGGTATGATTTCTTATACTTGTTATTTGTTCATCTTAGAGATGTATATTTGCTACCACTCATACCAGAATGTTGTCTGACCCAGAGTTTTATGTTTCTTCTTATTACTCTGGGTGCTCACACGAGTAGACTAGAGATAGGTTAGGTGGTGCATGATTAGCTATACTGGAGACGAGCAGGAGACTTCCATGTATGATATATATATATATATATATATATATATATATATATATATATATATGTATGTATGTATGTATGTATGTATGTATGTATTCTCCCTGTGCTGTAGTTGGTCACTACTTTGGGCATTAGTAGTGTACCTTTTCTATTTTTCTTTAGAGATAGTATTTTGAAGTTGTAATAATGGTATTAGATCATAAGCTGTATTTTAGATTCTGCTACTATGATGGTTTAGTTTTCAGCTTTTGCACTATCTCGCCTATTTTATGTCAAGTTATGTTATTATTATATTTTATTCCATGCGTTGTGAGATATACTACAGGTTCTTTGATAGTTCTTCATCTTGCTTCTTTTCTTTTGACAGTCATCCCGTGTTGGTCGGGCATCGGCACAACGCATTTCAGAGAAATGTCAGCTGGTCCGGGGCGGGCCGTCACACTTTGTATCAGAGCTCTAGGTTGCGTAGTTAACCTAGAGGAAGACATCAAGGAGAGATAGTATATGTATATAAGAGCACATATTTGTGATATTTTGATTTTCGAAAGCTATACATATACTATTAGTATATCTAAGGAAGAGGTCGTACCGCACGGGCACCACTAAGGTGATTGTTAATCGTTTTCTCTTTACAAATTGAACGACGAGCCGATATACGAGGACTAAAGGTTCAGGAGCAAACCACAGGGATGTTTCTGATATGAGGACAATGTTTACCACCTTCATGAGGGGGATGCTTAGGGATGTTCAGAGAGCAGTTCCTAATGCTCCTAACGGTGGTGGAGTAGTGCAAGCGCCTAGAGCCGATTTCACCAAGCTATGCAAGGATTATGCTAGTCTTGGTGGGAAGCCGTTCCACAGAACGGAATCGGCAACAGAGGTTCAAGATTGGCTTGATAGTTGTGAGCGCATCTTTACGGATTTGGGAATTGAAGATGCAATGAAGAGAAAACTAGCATCCCGTTTACTTCAAGGATGAGCAATGAATTGGTGGAATGTTATTAAGGCAGCTGCTCCCAAGGATTAAGTTACTTGGAATCAGTTTTGGACTCGCTTCAATGATAAATTTGTCCTAGCTGCTCAGAAATCAGAAATGTTTAGGAAATTTTTGGAACTTAAGCAGAGTGGTAGGGCAGTCTCGGAATATATTGTTGAGTTCGATACTTTATCGAAATATGGATTATCTCTTGTTGATATTGCCGAGAAGAAGAACGAGAAGTTCATAACTAGTTTGGGTACTTGGTAGAAAGACATAAACCATATCGATGATACTTTTGAATTTATAGTGGGAAAAGCATTAAGATCAGAGATCCTATACCCAAAATCAAAGACTGAGGTTGCTATTACATCTGTAGAGGAGCCAAAGCCGCAAGCAAGTGGTGGAGGCAAGAATAATTCCCAGAATAAGAGGAAACAAGACCAAACCAAGGATGGTCAGAAAAAGAAGAACAAGAAAGATGGCGGGTGCTTTAGTTGTGGCAAGAAGGGCCACTATGCTAGAGATTGTCGGGAAGAGCCTGGGGAAAGGAAGTGCTTCAATTGCGGCCAAGCGGGACGTCACAAGGATAAATGTCTGCAACCCCCTAAGGAGAAGCATATCATGAAAGCATATGCTATCAATGTTGTTCCTTCTTCGTCGAATGCCCCAACTGCGGTGAAGAAGGGAAAGGGTGTCGTTATTCAAGTGACCTGGTGGATGGGTTAGGATTGGAACCCGAGATTGTCGATAAACCTCTAGTAGTGACAAACCGGATCGGTGGTTAGACTAGCCTTTGCATGATTTGTCGTAATTTGGTCTTATCGGGTCATGGATGTATGTTTGCTTGTGATTGCTTTGTTTTGGGCATTACTAGGTTTTGCATTATTTTGGAATTCGATTGGCTCCAAAGGTATAGAGTGGTATTGGGTACCTACCTAGTTATGGTGATGATAGCTGGAGTTAGGGAGGCTGAGAGATATAAGTAGTTGTTGTGACTTCTATTGAATGATATATTAGTTTACTCGAGGAGTGATGTGCAGCCATGACAGGATAAGACTGTTCGATGATATGGACTGCCCCGAGTGGGACTCGGTAGGGCTATGAGATGACTCGAGTTGGACTCGAGAAGGTTGCAAGAAAATGGATTGACTTGGGTGGGACTCGAATCTAAGATGGAATTTTGGATAACTCTTTAAATGGAGTGCCAAGGAATTGTCGATAGTTTGGAGTGTTCTAAGCGGACTCGAAGCAGGGGTATCTGGGGACGCCTATTTACCTTGGATCCGTTGGACGTGATCTAGTTATCCTTGGAGGATAAACGTACGTTGGACGCACGGTAGTCCGTTTGGAAGCGGGCTTCCATTAGCCCTTGAGATTGGTTGGACCAGTCACATGGGTATCGACGTATTCACGGTTTTAGCAGGTGATAGATAGGACTTATTCCATGAATGTTATGGATTGTTTAGGACTTTATGTTGATGTTCTCTTTGATTCAAGAATGGTAATAACTTCAGAGGGAATTCAATGGGGAAATCTCGAAGTGATAAGAGGTGTTAGTTGGTCGTGGAGATGAAACGAAGGTTAGACGATTCAAGTTGGACTTGAACTCATAAATAATGGTTGTTCGTTGATCTTGGAGATGCAACGAGTAGGAAAACGACTCATATTGGACTTGAATTGGTCGGTAATGGATACTCGAGATTGGATCTGAGTTTATGAATAGTAGCTGGCGATGCCGACGAGAGTTATGAAGGGATTATTGTTGTCGTAAGTTCTAACAGGCTCAAAGCAAGGGTAAATAGGGGCATGTCAAGTTGGACTAGTCGAATATCCTGGACCTATTAGATGGGCATAGTTATCTCTGGGAGGCAAATGTACATTGGACGTGTAGTAGCCTGATTAGAACTGGGTACATCATTAGCCCTTGACGGATGGTATGGTGACATAGCCAGTCGTACGATTAACAATGGTTTCAAAGCAGGATTAACAGTGATGGCCAAAGTCAGTTATGAGTCATTGGTTTCTTTGTTGAACCATCTCACGTGGATAGCCCAATGTCGAAGGAGACGTTTCTTAGGTGCTTTTCTAATATTGGTTTAGGCCTCTGGGGATTGTACTTGAGGGATGATGAATTCGTTTAGGATGGTTCATGTGAGATGTATAAACTAGATGTTATGAGTGTTGTTGTTTGATTACTAGGATTGAAATGGTCATTTTGGTTTTGTCCTGATGTAATGTTGAAATGTTTTGTTATAAAGGTTGTCACTGTCGAATGTGGGGAGTTGGGCTTGGAGTTCTTCTCTAGTAATGTGACTGGTAGATTGATGGTTAATCTGCCTATTCTTATATACTTTATTGATGATGTTAGTTAGTTGTTTTATCGCTCACTAAGACTAGTTGTACTCAATGTTAATGGATTGAGAGGGTGAATCGTGTATTAGAGGATATCTTGAAAGCTTGTATATTGGATTTTGAGGGTCATGGGATGACCATTTGCATCTAGTTGAGTTCGCATATGATAATAGTTATCAGTCCAGTATTGGTATGGCTCCATTTGAAGTTTTGTACGGAAGACCGTGCAACTCACCATCATGTTGGTTGGCAACCGGTGAGAAATTTGTGCTTGGGCCAGATGTAATAAGAGAAACTTCAGATATGATCAATGTTATTCAACAGCGAATGAAGGCTGCCCAAGATAGGAAGAAAAGTTATGCTGATAAAATGGAATTCTTTGTTAATGACTTAGTATTTATCAAGATCTCTCCATTGAAGAATATGATTCGTTTAGGTAGGAGAGGTAAGTTAGTACCAAGGTTTGTATGTCCATTTCCTGTTCTCGAGCGAGTTGGGGATTTGGCGTATGAAGTTGGATTGCCTGATAAGATAGCGAGAGTTCACAACGTATTTCATGTTTCCCAGCTAAGGAAGTTTGTGCACGACCCCGATGTGACTATTTCACCAGATCAGTTGGATGAGATCAAAGTAGAACCCGATGTGGTTGGGAGCCACAGAACGATTTGTATTGTCAGATACGATACGAAGCAACTTCGAAGGGAAACGATGAAACTGGTTAAAGTCCAGTGGGGTGATAACGAGAATGACTGTACTTAGGAAACAGAGGAGAACATGAGGAAGTCGTATCCCGAACTCTTTGCCTAATAAGACTTTAAAAGAGATAGTTATTTCCCTTGTTAGTAAACCGCATGCTAGGATAGGCTTTTTGTGTTGTTATGTATGTTTGATTGTTTGTAAATGATTGATAGGCATGCAGGAACCTTTGTATGTTTTGGTTAAGGAATTTCGGGGGCGAAATTTCTTAAGAGGGGGAGAATGTAAAGACCCATATTCTATGTATCGGGGGATTGTAGACTATTTATTTCTTTTTCGAATGAAGTCGTATGATCATGTAACTTTGGGAAACGACTATTGGGGTCATTTCCCATGTTCACGATTTTGCCGAACTTTAAACGACTATTTTACTCCTGGTGAATCTTATTTTGCCTATAACTTTTGATTAGTAAGGAGTTTTGACCTAAAACCACTTCCATAGGATTCAGATGATGTCTTACCTTTCCATAGAGTGGTCACAATAATCAAACGGACTTAACATTTGGGAGATATGGCTGAAATAAGGTTTGAAGATGGAAAAATTGCTTCAACGAGCTTAATAGGGTAATTAGCAGATAGACCCATTAGGTACTTCGGGACTAGGGTTATATAAGGGCTGATAGGGGCTAGAGAAACCCTTCTTTGTCATTTTTCAATCGCCACAAACTTTCTTTTCAACCCTAACAATGGTTTCCACCTTCTAAACCATCTCTAATCACTTTCTAATCAAGGATTAAGCTAATAAACATCAAATCAAGCCAAAATAGCATTAAATCAGAGTTGGAGATGCTGTGTTGCATAGGAATTTGACCCAAATCGGTGGAGACTTCAGATCTATAAATTATTTGGGGCTAAGGTGAGTGATTAGCATACTTTTACACTAATTACGGCAAATTAGGGGTGATTAGCAATAATTAGCGAAATTATGACCCAAAAATTTTTGGAAAAAATTGTAAAAATTCTGAAATATTATTTTATGCCTCTGTTAGAAATTTGGGTTAATTTGAACATGTTTTGCTAATTGTATGGTTAAATCATGATTCAGGGGATTAAGGGGAAAACATGGGTTTTGAGTCTGTTTGATCCATATTAACATGTTATACTGTTTTTTTGGTGTTTTTGGTTGATTATACATGTTACTATTACTGTTTGGAATGCTTTATGATTGTATAGTCAAGTTAGAATGGTTGAAAACATCGTCGTATGGCGTAAATAGCTCGTAGGAAAAGTTGCATGAAATGGTCAGACCCCAATAGTGAGGCATCCTCACGAGCCGACCCCGGTCGTGAAGCACCCCATGACCACGACCCGAACTCACGAGGCACTCCACTTTGAGGACCACGAGCCGCTATGCTCCACTTTCACGAACCGCGAAGCTTGGTCACGACCGAAAGAGAACACCACGACCCGAACCATGGGGCTTGACCCGAACTGCTAGCGCTTCAGAACCACGAGCCAACCTGATGCTTGGAGGAGACCACGACCCGAACTAAGGAGTGCACCAAGAACCGATGTGAGGATCCAAAAACCAAGCAGGATGGAGAAGGAGCATGAACCGCGAACTGTTGCTTCATACAAACCAAACCCAAGTGACGGTCACGAACCGAATCGATGATGACTGGAGCACCGAGAACATCTGAACCGAGATGATGACTAAAACCCGAGATGCAAAGGTAGTCCAAGTGAGAAGTTATGGCTCAAGATCCAAATGGAGACCGACGAGTTAACTTCATGATTGGGCTTTGCTGCGGGACATGTGCAAAGGGGTTATCGGTATCCGCAGCTTCGGTTCACCACTGAGAGAAGGATTGGTGGTTATGGATCAGTGCAATCGAATTATTGTGACTCCCAAGGGCAAAGTGATCATAGCAAAGGATTGGGTGATCAAAGTGTGGATATCGTATGCTTTACACACTGAGTGAGAGATGTGAGGATGATTGCTATGTTTGATGTTTGCTATCTCCATGTCATGCACACTCCCATATTATCTTTACACTTTATGTTAGGTTACCTTAGGGTACTGTACATCCTGTTGTCCCCGCCGTCTCGATTTCTGTCCCAGCCGCTTCTCCTCCTTTCATTGATCTAGCTGTCCCTCCTCCTTTGCCTCCGCCTCCGATTCCTCTCAACCCTCCTCCGCCTATTCATCCTCCTGATCCTGCGGCTAGCGTCCCTATTCCTGTCCCTTTCAATGTTTCTTCGTCAGTGAAGTTTTCTTCTCTGTTTTATTCCAAGCCCAAAAATGCTGATGCATTCGTACCTACTCATTTTGAAGTGAATTATGCTGGCCAATCTGTTCCGCCCCCAAAAGAAGTTATTGATGAAGGCACCAAAGTTTGGTCGGACTGCCTTGTTGGATCCTTCTTAGCAGGCAATGTTAACTACATGGCGGTGAAACTCCATCTTGATCGAGTATGGAAACTGAAGGCTGGGTATGAAATGTACTACAATAAACAAAATTACTATTTTAAATTTGTCAATTTGGAGGACAAGGTAACAGTGCTTAGGAAAGATCCAATGTTTATTAGAGGTCAAATGTTCATTATCTCTAATTGGACTCCCTCTTTATCTTCTGCTGAAGCTGCTGTGCGTACTGTCCCAATCTGGATACATTTCTATCGAATTCCTATGATATATTGGTCGTTGATTGGGATTAACTGGATTGCGTGTCACATAGGGAAAGTCCTATGCTATGATGAAAACACAGAGAAAATGAAGAGATTTGAATACGCGAAATGCCTAGTTGAAGTGTCGCCTAATGCTGAACTTCCGGAATTCTTGGTAGTAGGAGATGAAACATGTCCTAATGTTGTGGTCGAATATACGTGGAAGCCTATGATATGCACGAAATGTAAGATTTTTGGACATGCTAATGGGTGTTGTGACAAATACAAAGATGAAATGGGCGTTAATAAAATGGCTACTGATGAAGTTAATGTAAGAAAAGTGAATACTGATGGATATGGTAAAAGAAAAGTGGATGAAGAACATGAAATTCAAGAAGGATTTACTGTGATCAATAGAAGGAGAACCAGAAATATTAGAAAGGAATGGAGAGAGGTGCCAAAAGAAGGAAGTAAAAGTGAAAAGAATACTCAGGAAGTGATGGAAAAAATAATTCAAAAGGGTAAAGAAAAATGTATTGACAATGAAAAAGAGACTGTGGATAATGCAAATGTTACTGGAGTGGAAAAAAGAGGAAATAATTTTGAATTTGGTGAATCAAGTAATTCTATGAATAAAGAGAATGAAGGTTTCTTTACCTTTGCATCATGTGGTTTATCTTACCGTTCCTTATGTAAGCCAACGGCCAAATCGTCATACTCTGGACCTCCTGATAATCTCTGTATCAAAAATCCTTTTGCTATTCTTGATAATTCTTCTGAGAAACTTGTAGTTGCCAATTTTGATTCTCTTGGGCCGATGGTTTCTCCTGTGCATGTCACTCCTGATGTGCATACTCCTTCTATAACACCTCCTGCTCCTATAATATCTAACTCTTTCAATTCTGTCGCTCCTTATAATTCATTATCCTTGCCAAATCATTTGTTTGCTGATATTAACTCGTTAGCGTCGTCTTCAGCATCTCCGGCTCAAATTCCTCTTTCGTCGGTTTCCTTGCCTAAATTGCCTAAAGCTCCATCCTTCCCTATTCCTCGTGATAGAGTCTATAAACGTAGCAGTGCTCGGCTTAAAAATAAGAAGTCGACAGCTTTATATCTTGACAAATCCTCGAATTTCTCCTTTAATCAAACTGTCCTCTCATTGCCTTCTCAAAAAAATGCCAAATCTTACTCATCTGGTGTCAAAACCAGTTCTGTTTCTTCGATCTATTCTTAATGATAGACAACATTGCCTATTGGAATATAAGGGGTGCTAATCCTCTTGCAAAGCAACTTGAAATTTCTCACTTTATTGCATCTAAGAATATTCACCTTATGGCTACAGCAGAGACAAAATTGAATCAATATACAACGTCTATGGCGATCCGTAACATCAAACCTTCTTGGCATTCTCTTCATAACCTTGCTCAAGCGCCGTTTGGCCGTCTTCTTATCATTTGGAACCCTGCTACTTTTTCCCTTAACCCTATAACTATTCACCGCCAATTCATTCACACTGAAATCCTTCATATTCCCTCTAACACTGCTTTTGTGCTGACTGTTGTTTATGCTGACAATAATGCTTCTATCCGACAGCAGTTCCTTGATATTCTTCCCTCTCTTCTTCCGACATCCCTACCATGGATTTGTTTGGGAGATTGGAATTGCATGCAACTATCGACAGATAAATTGGGTGGCACGCCCTTAACTTATAGACAAACCAGGCCACTAAACTGTGCAATATATGATTCCAATCTTATTCCTATTCCATCCTCTGGAGAAGTATTCACGTGGAATAACTCTTCCAGGAATGTGATAAGAACTTATTGTAAACTTGACAGATCTTACATAAACATGTTGGCGGCTACAGCCTGGCCCAATCTTAGCTCTTTTATTCCCCTTCCTTCTGTTTCGGATCATTCACCTTTGATTTTGGACTGGGGCAAAGTATCCATGCGTAGACACTCCTCATTTTCATTTTTTAACAATTGGACAAATCATCCAAATTTTTTAAATATTGTTTCTAGTTGTTGGAATTCTCATGTGCGAGGTAACCCGATGTTTATTGTGCAGGCAAAATTGAAAAGATTGAAGATCACTCTTAAGGCCTGGTCAAAAGAACACTACGGTGATGGACTTAGCCTTTCTACATCTGTCAGGCAGAAGTTATTCCATATATAGAGAGCTATACAAGAATGTCAGGATGCTAGCGAAATGCATAAATTGTCGGTTGCTGAAAATAATATGCAAAAGGACTTATCTGTCGCAATCATAGAAGAAACTAAAATGCCAAGACAAAAAAGTAGATGTAAGTGGAAACTTTTTGGAGACAAGAACACTTCTGTTTTCCATAATTTTTTGAAGATTAAGCAGGCTGCCTCCTCCTTGAATTCTATTATTGACAGTAATGGCGTTCAGTGTGATGGTATTGAAGATGTTCAAGGTGCTTTTATTCGGTATTTCTCTAGCACGATGGGAACTGTTCCTGTTAACTCTATTAACATGGATTCTTTTGCACAAATACCTATTCCTACCATATCTGAAGACCTCAAGCTTTCTATGATTTCTGAAATATCGGAAGACGACATAAAACAGTCAATCTTTTCCATGAAAACTTCTAGCTCTCCGGGTCCGGACGATTTTAATGTTCACTTCTTCAAGTTTTGCTAGCCGGTTATTGGTGGAGACGTCGTTAAAGCAATTAAAAATTTCTTCCTGCATAGCAAGATGCTAGGGGGAATAAATGCAACGAGACTGGCCTTAATTCCAAAAACAGAAATGCCTAATTCAGTCACTCAATTTCGTCCGATCGCTTGCTGCAATGTGTTGTACAAATGTATTTCTAAATTATTGGTGAATAGAATAAAGTGGCGCTGTCAAGTATTATATCTCCGAACCAAGGCGCTTTCCTGCCAAATAGGGATATTGCGGACAATATTCTGTTAGCAACGGAATTAATGAAAGGATACAATAGATCTTCTGTTTCTCCTCGTTGTTTGCTGAAACTTGACGTCCAAAAGGCGTATGATACGGTCAGATGGGACACAATAATCTACTTGCTGTTCAAGATGAATTTTCCTATCCCTTTCCTTTGTTGGGTTCATACTTGTATTTCTACTGTAAATATTTCCCTTAGCATTAATGGATCTTCTTTTGGGTACTTCAAGTCTAACCAGGGACTAAGGCAAGGGGATCCTATATCCCCTTACTTGTTTGTATGTGTCATGGAGCTCTTCTCGACTATTTCGGCTGTAGCGTTTAAAGTTAAAAGAATAGATTACGATCCTTATTGCAGAAGGAATGAGATTGGTTCCCTCTTGTTTGCCGACGATCTTCTTCTATTCACCAAACCTAATATTAAATCTATCAACGGAATCCATGCGGTCCTTCAACAATTCTATTGCTTGTCAGGATTGAAGATTAATAGAGCTAAATCTAAAATAAAGACTGGTGGTGTATCTGCGGAAACAAATGCATATATGTGTACGATTACGGGACTGCTGCCTATGAATGAGGAGGAGCATTACCTAGGTGTTCCACTATGCAAGTCAAGACTAAATTCTGTGCAATGTCTGCCTCTCGTTGAGAGTATCATAACTTCAATCGCTAGATGGCCGGTATCTAAATTTTCCATGGCGGGGAGGTTAGTAATTGTCAATTCGGTTGCGGTTGCCATGTCTCTATATTATGCACGTATTTTTATTCTCCCATGCAAAATTATTGATATGATTAACTCGGCATTGAGTCATTTTCTCTGGCATGGCAACCCGTTTTCTAAGAAACTTGTTCCTATTTCTTTTAAACGTGTATGCCTTGCTAAGTCTAACGGTGGCCTTGGAATAATGAATTTGCGAGAATGGAATAGAGCTGCTATATCTACTAGAATTGACAAACTATTTAATTACGATTCAAATCTATCGGCCGCTTGGTGTAGATTGAATTTGCTGAAAGAGAGAAATTTCTGGATCATGGATATTCCGGCTGACTGCAGTTGGACTTGGAGAAACATGTTAAAGTGTAGGGAAAGATTATTGCCTATGTTTCAAACAGGTCTTAAATATGCGAACAGGGTGTCATTCTGGTTTGATCCTTGGTTCGCTAAGGGATTGATTCTCTCTCATTTTGTTGATTATAATAACATAATAGGTTCTGGTGTTCATGAATCTGCCTCTGTAGGTAACATGTGCTCGAATAGACTGCTACATCTTCCTCGCTCTTCCTCGGCTGTAGTATCTGCGGTATGGTCTTGCCTGTTGGCAACTCAACCTAATACTTTCTCTACACATGCTCTTTGGAACAGTCAAGATTACAGTATAGCCTCGGTGTATAATGTTTTGGTTGTGTGTCGTACTTTGTTCCCGTGGCACACAAGAATTTGGTCAGAGAATGGTATGCCTAAGGAAAACGTGTTATTATGGAGGATCTTAATGGATGCTGTGCACACTCGTAAGAAGTTGAAGGAATATGGGATTATTAATGATGACTTATGTGTATTTTGTGGTGTTCATGCTGAAACAGTAAAACACTTATATTTTGAGTGTGATTATGCAAGCTATGTATGGAAGCAAGTTCTTATGCATTTTGGACTCCATATTCCCTGTACTGATTCCGCTGAGGAGTGGTTTGTAATCTTTAAATCAACAAGATGGAAGACTACTGCTAGCTCGCTTCTACTAAAGACTTTGAAGAAAACAGTATATCTTCTATGGATGGAGAGGAACATTAGAGTATTTAGCCGTGTGTATACACCTAAACACTTAATGGTGCTTTCTATTATTAGATGTATTTGATAATTTTGGTGTACTTTGTGCTAGTTTATGAATAAAACATGGTTGGGGCCATCCAAACCCGCTTAAAATGCAATTTTTTTTCCAGCAAGGTCGCTATAGAATTTATATAGCCCATGAAAATAGACATTTTACAAACGACCTCGGAATTCGACGAAACCACTTTTGTTGGATCCGAGATGTCAAATTATTGCTAGGTTTCAAATTCCATAATTTTTGAAGCTAATATGTGAGCATGGCGAAGAAAAATGTGTTTTGGTCAATTACAGTTAAATTGGATCGACCAGAAAATGGCCATTTTTCAAACGGTCTCAGAATTCGACGAAACTAGTTTTGTTGGGACCGTATCGTCAAAACATAGCTAGATTTATTTTTCTGTAATTTTTAGAATCAGTATGTGGCCCCGGCAAATTGAAATGTACGTTCAAATCAAAAATTGAATGTTTTATATTTTAGTTTGAAGAAAAACTGACTGAAACAGTCGAATGGGCCTTGGAAACACATCCCATTGTGTTCTGAATGGGGGTAATTTTCTAAGGACGACAGTCGTTGGGTTTGGATTGGTGTTCGTAGGAGATAAGGGGTATTTTAGAAATTTAAAAATATATAAATAAAAAGGAAAAAATATCATTGGCCAGCTCACTCTCTCTCCCCCCGTAAGCTCCAGGACGCGACAGCGGTTTTTGCTCCCACCTGCTCCCCTCAAATCCGATCAAACCACTCATTAAAATCAAGAGCTCCTATTGAGGTTTTTGTAGAGCATCACAAGAGCTTCAAATCCATGTAGGGATTGGATTTTTTCATTCAGCATTCAAAGAGAATCGCACCTCTAAAGTTTCGACGTTCAAGCTACCGCCGTCGCCGCTAGGAGCCACCGAACTCCACCCTACCACTGGCACACGTGCGCCTCTCCAAGGCCTACAACGTGGCATAGGCCGATCGCCCTCAAGCTCCACCGTTTGCACGCAAATCCATGACCTAGGTTTGAACAAAACTGCTGAGGTACAACTGATATTATTTAAACTGTTTAATAACACTTTCAAACGCTACGGTTTTTTATTTCACAATAAAAATTATATCATTTTGCTATGTTGATGAAATCCAGTGAAACAAAAGATAGTGGACTCGTGTGGACGTCTTCTACATTCTAGAAGAGACCGCATATTTTTCTGAGCCTTCTGCAATTTTTGGTGGAGTGGAACCCAATGTGAGATTTTTAATTTATAAACGATATGGAAAACAATGACGTATAAATTATATAGTTGATGTATGAGTTATATAAGCGTTGTACACCTCATGTATAAGCGTTGTATAAGTTGTATGTTCGATGCATAAGTTATATATGCATTGTAAAAATTATATGTGCGTTGAAATGAATTGAAGTGAATTGAAATATATTGATATACGAATATACATATATATACTCCCCTCGTCCACAGACCATGGACGATATTTATTGGTTGTGATATTGTTTGGATTATTTGGTTGATGTGAAATTTGGTGAATAATGCGAATGGTTGATAGAATTGTTTGTGGTTTAGAATGATTGACGGTGGTTGAAAAATACCCATTTGTGGTTGAAAACAAAATTAGAATAGGTTGTGAAAATGAAAGAAAACATGCTCGCCTGCGTGCGAATTAGATGCATGAAATCCCCATTGTCAAAAACCGCAAGGTTTTAAGGTAGAGCGAGGAGCCGTACATCGATACGGTCCCTGTTTTAACTACCCTGCCGTTATGCTGCCGAAATTTTCAATAATATTTATGTGTTAGAATTATTTCATGTGTTGAAACTATATTCATGTGTTGAATAGGAATTCATGTGTTGAATAGAAATTCATGTGCTGAATAGAAATTCATGTGTTGAACGACATTCATGTTTTGAAATAAATTGTTTTATAATAAAATCATACTTTTATCATATATATGAACTATATAAAATAGTCGTGTTTTGAAATAAATTGTTTTATAATAAAAATCATACTTTTATAATCTATATGAACTATGTAAAATAGTCGTGTTTTGAAATAAATTGTTTTATAATAAAAATCATATTTTTATCATCTGTATGAACTATATAAAATAGTCATGTTTTGAAATAAATTGTTTTACAATAAAAATCACATTTTTATTAAATACATGAATTGTTAAAAATAGTGAAGTGTTGAAATAAATGTCTATTGGATAAAAATATCAGTTTTATCAAATGTATGAAATGAATATGTTTTTGAAATCGAAGAATAGAATATATTTATATAAATAAATAAATAAATAATAGTGAATAACGAAGCTGCATTTCGTGTTTTGAAACCGTGATTTCAAACGATTAGTGCGGGAGATCCGACCATCGGATTTCCCGAAACCACAACCGTTGGGTTCGCCTTGGAAATATCTTTCCAACGGCACTAACTTTGTAAAGATCCAACAGTTGGATTGTCTGGAATGTTTAATTCAAATCCGAAGAAAAACAGCGCCAGAATCGATTATATTTATATATATATAAATATAATTAAATTAAACCGAATAACGACGCTGCAGTTCGTATTTTGAAATCGTAACTTCGAACGATTAGTGCGGGAGATCCGACCATCGGATTTTCCCGAAACTAAAACCGTTGGATTCATTTTGAAAAGAAATTTCTAATGATATAAAATTTATGAAGATCCAACGGTTAGATTTTCAGATATGTGTAAATCAAATCTGAAGAAAAATAGCGCCACGGCCGCGTTATGGCCTGAAGCGTCGTTTGAATGAATTTGCTATTTTTAAAATAAATAAAAATAGCGATAACTCGTGATAAAATATTATAAACGATATGGAATGGAAATAAACTGATTTTGCTCGGTTTATGTGATATTTTATGGTTGAATGTGTTTGGTGTGAAAAATTACATTAAAGAACAGAATTAGTGATATCGAATAATTTAACCATTGAATTGATTTGAAATTCTAAATATACGTGAATTATTTGAAAAGGCCGAGTTGATTCTCATTTCAAATAATTGTTCGACGAGTGAAAGTCGAAGATATGAAGACGATGCAAGACCAATGATCTTCACGTCGAATGGAGGGGTGCTATTGATGCTCATGATAGGAGTAGCTACCTTGACGTGGTTGAAGTAGTAGCCACCCGGACGTACATGTTGATTGTACGGATATGCGAGGTATTGAGTGCCTCCGGTTTCGTTCAGACCCAGAACGAACGTGTAAATGGACTGTGTGTCTGACATTGGATTTTGTTCTGTGCTGATTGATCTCTATTAAATATATATCTGTTTGACGGAGGAGAATTTATTCTCTTGGTTCATGCCCTTCTCTAAGACGTACGAGCTCAGAGGTTATATATCGATAGAAATCAGTCGCATGGAGTGAATTGCCTGTGTGGCATACCTAAGTGGCAGGTGATCAAGGCTTCTGTTGAAAAGCAAAGTCTTGTGGTTGATGATCAAAACGCGGCCTGTGTGGCATAGCTTTGTGTATAATGTTGTTTCGCGAGCCTCACACCCCGGTATGAGCCAGAAAAGGGAGAAGGACATCAGGGAGGACATGTGTTTCCTTCTAGCTAGGAGTGATGCTTTGGGTTTTGCACGCCCGGGTATTTTACTTATGTGGATGATGGAAAGCGAGGCCTCGGTTTGCTTCGGTCTCTTCGGAGCCGATGGTGTGGTCGGATATGACCAGTGACGCCCCATAGGGAGGGGAAATGCAGTGTTCAGGAATTTTAATCCACATCGGTGGACCGGCCCTGACGATCCAAGGCTTGCCTGCGCGCTTGCCTGTGGGGCGGGCTAGAGCGTCTCGAATTCGGTAAGGACTATCTTTTTCCTTGGTTCATGATGGAAATCCAATTTCCAAATACGACACCGTGCAGTTTTGATTGTATATATATATATATGGCGACATGATATATGGTACCCATGCCGTCTATGATTAATAGTTATGATTGAAATTGTTTTTGAAACATATATACACTAGCAATAATATCAAATGATTTGTTTTGCTCGTATCGAGCATATTTTGGCCGTTATAAGGTAAAACTCTATCCTCTGGTTTGTATTGCATTGTGTGATGGGAACTGAGTCTTATAATGGCTTCAGTTTTATAAAAAGCATTGCGATGTTTAAAAGATTTACTTGTTTTAAAGCACTGGCAATCCAATGGAGTAAACCCGTTCCGCGAAAGTGGCATGGTCCTGTGATTAGCCATATTGTTAGATGTGTTAAGTAGATTTCTCATACCAGTCCCATGACTGACTCATAGTTTGTTTCAGTTGCAAACTCGGGTGCCCCTATTTCTACATGGGCAGCCTTGTATTCAGGTTTTAGCAGGCTCTTTCTGGATAGCTGGAGCTGAAGATGGATCCTACCATTTATCTCTTTTTATGTTGTTCAGCTTTTGTTGTACATATTTTGTTTTCTTTTCTGCTGTAGACATTTATGTATAGCTGAACTATATTTGTACTAAGTATGATCCTATATACTGTGTAACTCTGATGATTTTATTTATCCAGTGTATTCTATTAAACATTATCTGGTGTATTTATTTAGTTCTGTTCTGCTATTATCTGTTTATGTGTTATATTCCTAAGATTACCCTTGCACCGTCTTATCGGGGTTTGGGGTCGTCACAAACGTGGTATCAGAGCTTTGGTTAAGCTTAGTTCTGGAATATAACATATGAACAAATTCGTCAGAAAATAGAACCAGTAGTGTTCTAGGACGAGTAACTCATTACAGATAGGATTAGTATTATCCTAGTATGAGTATAGCAGAATGACATACACCCTAATAAACACATTTACATTTAAGTATATGTTTCTATGTTTTGAAATATCTTTTCTGTTGACCTGACACTTGATCTGCTATTTGCAGAAGTACTAGAAAATGAGTGTCAGAAAGAGAAGGAATGCAGAACTAGATCTAGAGGCTCTATTAAAGAAATATCGAAATCTGTGCGGAGTATCATTCTCGGGAAATGAATCCATTAGTCAAACCCAAGACTGGGTGCGGTCTGCTGAAAGAATTCTTGATCGTCTCCAGCTAGGAGATGAACATAAAAGATTAGTGGCATCTTGGGCACTCAAGGACGAAGCTTTGTTCTGGTGGGAGACAATCATTAAGGATAATCCAGAAGGTGATATCACCTAGGGTAGATTCAAACAGATTTTCAGTAAAAGATTTACTCCTCCAGAAGCAACTGAGCGGTTAAGTGATGAATTCTACTATTTGATACAAGGAGATATGAATATCCTAGAATATCATAAGAGATTCAATGAACTTTCTCGTTTTGCCCTCATCTAATTCAAGATCCAAAGAGGAAGAATCTAAGGTTTATTTATGGTCTTCAAATAAAATACCAAAATAAAGTAATGGGGCATGTGAAGCTTCCTTTTTCTGAAATGATATACATGGCTTATCAGTATAAAGATCTAGATAAGCGAGGTCTTTTAGTCGATGAAGAGGAAGTCAGTTCGAGCAACAAAAGGATAACTGAAACTGATAGCCCAGAGACAAGTACACAGGTTGAGCCAGGTACAAAGTCTGAGTTCAGAAAGAAGCCTAGGGTCGATAAGCAAAAGGTTAAATCTGAAGAAGTACCAATAACGACTGCCACATGTTCGAGTTGCAATAAGCAAGTGCATTTGGCAATAAATTGCAAATCTTGGAACAAAAGGAACAAGGATAAATCTAAACCCAAGAACAAGTTGCAAGAAACTAGGAAATGCAATATGTGCCATGGGGCTGGTCATATAAAGCGGGATTGCCAGCTACTCAAGAAGTCTGAAGTGGTTCAGGTAAATAAAGTAGCAGAAGTTCCTGCATCCTCATCCGGTCAGGAAAGGCTAGATGTTTTAGAAGGCACGCTCACTGTCAAAAACATTCCAGTTAAAGTACTGTTTGATACAGGCGCGTCGCGAAACTTTGTTGCAAAGAATGCGGTTAAGAAACCAGATTTGAATTTGAAAAAGCTTAGAGAACCCATGACTGTTCATAATCCGGTTGGGGGTTCTGTCGATCTTAGTTGGGTTTGTGGGGTTCCAGTCTCTTTTTCCTACTATCGATTCCCTACTATCGCGATCGTCATGAATTTTACCGAGTTTGATCTTATTCTGGGAATGGATTGGTTAACCAAATATGAAGCTGAGGTTAAATGCGCTGACAGAGTCGTAAAGGCAAAGATTAAGTCAGGCAACTATATAACCATTCCATGTGAAGGGCCGAATTCTGATAGGAAAGATTACTGGTCAGCATTAAATGTTTCTCCTGCTCAAATAGATCATGTTCCTATCGTTCCGGAGAATATTTCGGTCGACATTGAAAATATCCCAGTTGTCAAGAACTATGCGAATGTGTTCGAAGAAGTTGTTAGCTTGCCTCCACAGAGAGAAATTGATTTTAAAATCTCTTTAGTTCTTAATGTAAGGCCAGTAGTTCACGCTATTCGAAGAATGGCCTTGAAGGAGAAAGAAGAGTTAGATAATCAAACTCGACAACTGGTATGGAAGGGTCTGATCAGACCTAGTTTCTCTGATTGGGGAGCAGCAGTGGTATTTGTCCCAAAGTCAGACGGTACTCTCAGACTATGTGCAGATTATCGTGACTTGAATAAGCAGACACTGAAGAACAAATATCCATTGCCGTGGATTGATGATTTGTTGGACCAATTGAATGGAGTACAAGTGTTTTCGCGAATGGACCTAGCTACAGGTTTCCATTAGCTTCGTATTGCCGAAGAGTGTGTTCCTTTGACAGCATTCAGGGGTCCAGACTTATTCTACGAGTGGTTAGTAATGATGTTCGGCTTATGTAACGCTCCAGCTTATTTTGTCGATCTAATGAACCGGGTATTCAGAGGAGTATTGAATAAATTTGTTCTGGTTTTCATTGATGATATATTGATCTTCTCTAAATCAGAAAGCGATCACGAAAAACATTTGGAACAAGTGTTAGAAATTCTGAGAAAGAATGTGTTGAAAGCAAAGTTTTCCAAATGTATATTCTGGCAAGAAGAAGTCAAATTTCTTGGCCATGTCGTGTCAAAAGAAGGAATTTCAGTGGATCCCAGTAAAATCACTGCTATTCAGGGTTAGCCAGTTATTATCGGAAATTCATTAAGGATTTCGCGAAGACATCTAGTTCCTTAACGAAACTGACTAAGAAACATTCAAGATTCAATTGGACTTCAGAATGTGAGGAAGCTTTCCAGAAGTTGAAATTAAAACTGACGACTGCTCCAGTGTTAACAATAATAGAAGGCAATGAGGACTTGAAAGTCCAGACCGACGCTTCTAGAGAAGGCCTTGGTGCAGTGTTAATGCAAAGAGGTCAAGTGATTTCTTATGCTAATCGTCAGCTGAAACCACATGAGAAAAATTACGTTACTCATGATCTTGAGTTGTTAGCCATCATATTTGCTTTGAAAATCTGGAGGCACTATCTTTTGGGTGAGAAATTCGAACTGTATACAGACCATCGGTCATTGAAGTATTTGTTCACCCAGAAAGACTTAAATCTGAGGCAGCAGCATTGGCTAGAATTTCTTGCAGCGTACGATTTTGAGTTTTTGTACACTCCAGGGAAAGCCAATGTTGTCGCTGATGCGCTAAGTAGAAAGAATGTGATAATCACCAATTTTATTATTACGACTTCATTGATCGATAAAATATCTGACCTTCAGAAGGATGATCACTTCATTCAAAGTGTAACACCCCACCTCCACTGATGCCACTCTTGCAAGGACATTAGCTTTGGAGGGGCGTTAAACAAGGTAAACATGCATGCAGATATCACAAGACAGAACATGTAAGTAAAACAGAGTAGTAAATCAGCGGATAAAACCAGCATTTCAAAACCATAGTTAAGTTACAACGAAGTACTTGGTCATTATTTTCCAATAAACAAAGTCTAGAGAAAAGCATAAACTGAAAAACTGAAATACATAAAGTACTATCCCCAAAGTGAAGTGATAAACCATAGCTAGCTCAATGTCCAAAACCGTACATGAGCAAATCCAGTAAACAAGCTATAAAGATCCAAGCTAAGCTCCAATGTTCCCACCCTGAGGACCTGATGGGGGGGGACGGAAGAAAAGAGGCGAAAGAAAACAGGTCAGTCAAAAAGACTGGTAAGCCCTAACTACTGTCAGTCAAACAGGGCTTACCAGTCTTTTTGACTGACCTGTTTTCTTTTGTCTCTTTTCTTCTGTTCCCCCCCCCCTCAGGTCCTAAGGGTGGGAACATTGGAGCTTAGCTTGGATCTTTATAGCTTGCTTACTGGATTTGCTCATGTACGGTTTTGGACATTGAGCTAGCTATGGTTTATCACTTCACTTTGGGGATAGTACTTTATGTATTTCAGTTTTTTAGTTTATGTTTTTCTCTAGACTTTGTTTGTTGGAAAATAATGACCAAGTACTTTGTTGTAACTTAACTATGGTTTTGAAATGCTGGTTTTATCCGCTGCTTTACTACTCTGTTTTACTTACATGTTCTGTCTTGTGATATCTGCATGCATGTTTACCTTGTTTAACGCCCCTCCAAAGCTAATGTCCTTGCAAGAGTGGCATCAGTGGAGGTGGGGTGTTACATTTGGTATCAGAGCATAAGGTTTACAAGATTTGAGCAAAAGTGTTTTTGAAACTTACCTTTTGAAAAACTATTTTCAAAACCAATTATGTATTTTCCAAGAAAAGTCTAGTTATTTTAAAAAGGCTATTCCCCAAAAGCCATAGCACTATCCTTCGTTTCTTCGTTCTGAATCTATCTTTTTCTTCGTTTTAGTATGGCCGATCGCTTTAACATCCCGGAAGGCGTACAAGTACCCGTCTGGTTTCGGAGATTTATGGAGGCAAGGGCGAATGAAGCCGGCCCCGCGAACATTCCTCCTCCTTCCCCTGTCGCTAACATCTCTCCTCCTCCCGTAGCTGAGGTTCCTCCTCCCCCTCAGCATCCGCAAGAGGATTTCGCAAAAGTATGCAAGGACTTTAAGGCGATGGGTGGCAAGAACTTTATTGGGACGGAGACTTTTGTGGAGGCAAGAAATTGGTTGAAAGAAACTGAAGATCTCTTCGCCATCTTTGATGTGCAAGATCATAGAAAGGTTTTATTGGCAGCGTGGTTATTAAAAGAAGAAGCTGCTTATTGGTGGGAGGTCACCAATGCTACGAGGCCTATAGAGACTTGGGCCGACTTTAGGACAAGATTTGGGCTTAAGTTTCTATCATCAGCTGAGGCGAATCTGCAATTGGAGAAGTTTATATCTTTGAAGCAAGGGGACATGACAGTGAGGGAGTATGTGAATGAGTTTAACAAGCTCGCCCGATTCGGTTTGGACATGGTTAATACTCCCCAGAAGAAGGCTTTACGCTTTGCACGAGGGTTGAACGAGCCATTACAAGGTTTAGCCCTATCTCATATACCCATGGGGGCCACTTTTGAAGGACTAGTAGACATGGCATTGCTTCAAGGAGATGATAAGAATGGCAAGAAGGAAGTCAAGGCTAACGAGACTCAAGCCAAGAAGACAGACTCCAAGTGGGGAGGAAATCAGAGCAATCAGAACAACAAAAACAACAAGAACAACAAGGGCAACAAGGCCAAGGCAAAGGATCCAAGAAAATGCCACTACTGTGGGAATGTTGGGCACATAGCTAAAGACTGTAGGAAGAAGAAGAGGAAGTTGGGTGAATGCTTTCATTGCGGAGAGACTGGACACTTTAGCAAGGATTGCCCCAAGAAGCAAGGGCAGAATCAGCGTGCAGGACCTTCTGGAGGGCAAGTGCATGCTCTCAACACTGCTCCAGTTCAGGATCGAGGTAGTATTCCTGTAGAAAGTCTTGTTTATATTTCTGATTATCCTGTTCGCACCTTATTTGATTCTGGCGCATCGCATAGTTTTATCTCTTCTGACATTGTTGAAAGTTTGCACCTAAGTACTAGTCTAGTTGAGGATCCCGTTTGTGTTTCAAATCCAATTGGGGGTTCCGCCCATCTATCTATGATTTGTGTGGATTTGAAGATTTCTATCTTGACCGTAGAATTCACGTGTAATGCTTATGTTCTCGGGTTCACGGGATATGGGTTGATCTTGGGCATGGATTGGTTGTCCAGTTATGGAGCCATTCTCGATTGTGAACATAGGGTGGTGAGGCTCATGACTCGCCTCAGTAATACCCTAGAAATTTCTTGTAACCCTAGAGGTCCCGTCATGTTATGTTATCTTGAATCTCTTGACTCGTCCATCGATGATCTGCAATCTGTAAGGGTGGTCCGAGACTATCCTGATGTCTTTGAAGAAGTTAAGGGGTTACCCCCTAAACGAGAGATAGATTTCCGCATTTATCTAGTTGATAATGCCAAGCCAGTATCATTGCCCGTTAGGCACATGGCCCACGTGAAAGAAGGGAGCTCAGTAAGCAAATCAAGGAGCTGCTTGAGAAAAATTTCATTAGGCGAAGCATTTCAGAATGGGGTGCTCCGGTGGTATTCGCTACAAAGGCGGATAGTCCATTTTACTTAAGCATGGGTTAGAGAAATCACCCTAGTAAGTACATTTGGCAACGTGGATTGGCACTTGTTTTCAAGAGATAGTTTTCTGCTTGGGATACCGTATAGTATGTAAACGAGATCCAAGATTCACTAACGAATTTTGGAAAGCTTGCATGAAACTATGAGTACGTAGTTGGGTGGAAGCCAAGTATTTTAGGCAAAGAATAAGTGGAAGGGGAATGAGAGGCAACGGTGAAATGAGTTCTAAACTCATATTTTGGAAATAAGAATCAAGAACAACGGAATTGCGAAGTTAAAAGACGGTCAGGGCACGATGGGATTAAGCACAAGAAAATGTGGCTTAGAAGACTGAAGACTAGATACGCGCATTAAATCTCCTTCTAAGAGTATATCCTTGATCCCTATTGTTCCGTAGAGCTTACTCGCATGCTATCTTTTAAGTATATCCTCTCGGTCCTATCCTCAATCTTAGTTCTGTTGCAAACCCCATAAGGAGTATGACTCGCCTATTTGTGATATATGGTTGGGGTGAAGATGTTCATCACTAAACTATTTGGGCTTTATGGGATATGGGTAATAACTGGTAGACTTACAAAGAGAGCCCATTTCATTCTGGTGAAAAGCAAGAGGACCGTATCATGGCTAGCATCTGTTTATCTTCGAGAGATATTGCGGTTGCATGGAGTTCCTTCTAGCATAGTTAGCGATCGTGACCCAATTTTCACTAGCCAGTTCTGGAATAGTTTGCAAGAAGCGATGGGTACACGATTGAATCTGAGTACAGCCTATCACCCCCAGACGGATGGCCAAACCGAAAGGGTGAATAGAGTGCTAGAAGATCTCTTGAGGCTTTGTGTTCTCGACTTCGGTGGTACTTGGGAAGACCACCTTCCTCTTGTAGAGTTTGCTTATAATAATAGCTATCAAGCCAGCATAGGGATGGCACCATTAGAAGCTTTGTATGGGAGGCCGTGTAGGTCACCATCTTGTTGGTGGGAGACAACAGATAGGCTTATACTTGGGCCCGATACGATACGGGACACATCCGAGAAAGTTGAATTAGTGAGAAGAAGGATGAAAGCTGTAACACCCCGAATTTCAATTAACACTAATGGTTAGAAATTAAAGTATAATTAATCTCAGATGGAAGAACCAGGGGAAACGGGCTGCGTCATTACGTTCGTCTCGGAAAAATACGCGAAATAGAGTCCGAGTTTTCGAGAATCGGAGTCCGTATGGCCCGGTTATGGCCCAAAGAAGTTTTAGAAAATTTAAATTTAAAAAGCAGATTTGAAAAACAAGTTTGGAGCCAAAAGAGGAAAGGGGGGAAAAATTCCCGCCTAGCCCCGTGTCGACAGCCATGTCGACAGGGGTGTCAACAGGGGGGTCGACAGCCCTGTCGACAGGGGAGTCGACACAGGGTGTCGGCTCTGTGGATCTGGGTGCACCAGGTCTGGTCTTGGCTGAGTCTAGGGCTATGTTCTAGAGGCTTCCTAAATCTAAGGGTCCTAATCTAATCTAGGGTTAATCTAAGGGCCTAAAACACTTTCTAATCCTATAAATAAGACCCCAACCCTACCCTAATTCATTCATAATTAAACCTTGTAATTAAACTATGGCAAAATGCAACTTGATCATGGCCTCCACAAATCTATGAAGAGGGTTGCATACTAATCACTCTCTAATCAACCTCTAATCCCTTCTTAGCATCTTAATCTTCTTCATTTGGTGTGCAAAATTTCTAGTAGTGAGTTTCTATCACTTTGATGATCTTTTGGTAAACTAATTAGATGAGATGTGATGGGATTTATGGTTTTGTATGTGGGTTAATGAGCTTTGAATCATATGATATGATGTTAGCATTAATCTTATGTTTATGCATGTTGAGTATGTATGTTTATGCATGTTGAGTATGTAAGTTTATGCAAGTTTAATATGATGTATGTTATGTTTGCATGATGCTAAATATGCAAGTTGTGGGCTATGTAATCATATGCATGTTATGCAAGTTCATGGTGATATGCTATGCAAGTTACATGTTTGTTAATATGCAAGTTACATGTATGTAAATATGCAAGTTACATGTTTGTTAATATGCAAGTTACATGTTTGTTAATATGCAAGTTACATGTAAGTAAATATGCAAGTTACATGTTTGTTAATATGCAAGTTACATGTTTGTTAATATGCAAGTTACATGTATGTAAATATGCAAGTTATATGTTTGTTAATATGCAAGTTCATGATGACACATTATGCAAGTTTATGAGTAAATATGCAAGAATGTTATGCAAGTGAATATGTAAGTTATGTGACATATTATATACAAGTTATGTGACATGTTATACAAGATTATATGCAAGTTAGGTGACATGTTATGCAAGTTCATATACAAGTTATGTGTTTGTTAATATGCAAGATGGCACCTTTGAAACATGTTCATTCATATGCAAGTTGACACCTTTTATGTGTTATGTCATGAAAACGAAATTACGTGGGAACGATGGGGTAATTAAATGCATAGGTTAATAAGATTGTGTGAAAGTAATATAATTATGCATAATATAAAATGAATGAACATAGTATGGGAATTTGCCTATTTAGTTAGGTGTACCCATACTATGTGTTGGGAATTTACCTATTGAGTTAGGTCTACCCCATGGGAATTTACCTATTAAGTTAGGTCTACCCATGTTAAGAAAACTTGATTAACTAGGGATATGTAATATAAAATTATGAGGGTGATTAATTAGGTGTAATTAATTGACTAAGACACGAGGTTGGACTCAGTTGTAGCGTAAAACTGCCCGGACCCAACCGGCTTAACCAGTTGCTACAAATGTTAGCCTAATGTGAGAGGTCTTAGGCACAAACTAAATACGTGATTAATGTAAAGACACGAGGTTAGACTCGGTTATGACATAAGGCTGCCCGGACCCAACCGGCTTAACCAGCGGTCATAAAAGACAGTCTAATGTGAGAGGTCTTTACAAAGGTTACGTTCTTAATTAATTAATTAAGAAACACTTAACCATATTAGCATGTAGAGGGACATAAGGGGTTAAGTGGGTGCCTTGGGTGGCATGAGAAAATCTAGTGGTTGCCTTGGGTGGCAATAGAAAATACGATTAGAATACTTAACCAAAATGGAAACATGTAATTAAACATGATTAAAGGGTTAAGTAGGGTATACTAGAAAAAGGGACAAGCTTAGGTGGGTAGCTTGTGGAGGCCCATTTCAACCAGTAACCCATACGTATCTTTGTAGGCTCGACCCATGTCGAGGACGGGACACGCATACTGGGCTTGACTGTAAGAGGCAAACGGGTTAGCGGTGGCAACGCAAGTCCAACGGGCTTCATATGCGTGAGTGGGCCCGGGCTGGTAGGTAAGCCGTTGTTGCATCGTGTAGATATAAGCCGTGCACCGTTAGTCATATCAGATTGCCACGTTGGGGAATGGTACACCCCATGGTGGGGCCAGCACGGGTATCTACGTTAGGGAGCCGATCGAATGGGGAGTAGTGTGTACACCTGGTGGATTGTAGGGCCCCGTGGCGCCTACTTGGACACCTAGGGGTACGCAAGTACTATTAAGCTAATTTTATAAGTCCTTGGGTGGGATCAACCTTTAAGTTAGGAACGACTGGTGTGGTGCAGTTTAGTAATTTACCTTAGGAAGGGTAGATGCGTCTTTATCCTTTATCTTAGTTTAGTTGACTGCTTAGTGTAACCATTCATCCCCATATGTTACCGTATATCAGTTCATGTCTTCTCTGGTTACTTTAACGATTGTATTGTTAAAGTTATAGGACTCGCTCAGACTTATGTCTGACCCCGTTGTTTTTATATTTTTCCCAACCCTCAGGTCCTGTGGTGGATCCTAGCAGTAGTGGAGCTTGATCGGATTGTTGTTCCAGTCTTTAGGAGCTTGGGTAGATGTAAAGCTCCAGTTATCCAGTTATCTTTCCTTTTGCTTTGGCTATTGTATGAGAGTGGGATTATGTACTTCTTTATTTTGAGGGATATTGTACTTAACTTTTACTGTGGTTTTATGATGTAACCAGACATGTTTTACTTCCGCTGTTATGAGATGATGTTTTGAAATTTCAAGTACTATTTATATCTGTCTTGTTGTAATTTTTCTGTTCTATATTCACTAAAATACTCCACCGATGTTATGGCATTCCCATTGTGATGATCATAGCGGGAGTGGGGTGTTACACGTGGTATCACAGCTTAAGGTTACCAGAACAGATAATTTTTTTTTAGAAAAACTATTTTCTAAGAGTATTTTCGAAGAAAGTATTTTCAAAAGCATGTCTTTTAAGAGAAAAAGGTTTTGAAAAAGAAAAGCATAATCCCCAATAGCCATATCCTTATCTTTCGGAATCTCCTTTTTGAATCTTTCCTCTTTCGTTTCAGCATGGCTGAAGATCTTAACATCCCGGAGGGTTTAGTTATACCACTATGGTATAGGAGGTTGCAAGAGGCTAGGGCCGCGGCTGCGGGTCCAGCCAATGCTACTACACCAGAGACAACCGCTCCTCCTCCTCAGCCTAGAGTGGATAATTTTGCTAAGGTTTGCAAGGAGTTCAAGGCTATAGGAGGAAAACCTTTCCTAGGTTCAGAGACTTTCGTAGAGGCTAGAGATTGGCTTAAGGAAGTGGAAGAGTTGCTAGATATCTTTGAAGTGGAAGAGGGAAAGAAAGTCAAGTTGGCGGCTTGGTTGATGAAGGGAGAGGCCTCATTCTGGTGGGAGGTCACTAATGGAGAACGCCCTGTTGACTCTTGGGCAGATTTTAAGCAAAGGTTTGGGGCTAAGTTTCTCTCAAGGGCGGAAGAGAATCTATTTATGGAGAAGTTCTTGAATTTGAGGCAAGGGAATCTCACGGTGAAAGAATATGTCAACAAATTCAATCAATTAGCAAGGTTTGGCATAGAGTTGGTGAATACACCGGAGAAGAAGGCTTTGAGGTTCGTTAGAGGCTTGAACGAACCATTGCAAGGAATAGCTATGACTCACATTCCTATGGGGGCCACCTTTGAGAAACTTGTCTACATGGCACTTATGCATGAGGATGATAAGAATTCTAAGGCACCAGAGAAAAAGGGGGATCAGAAGAAACTGCAACAACAACAAGGCAAGGGTGGAAAAGGCAATGGTGATAAGAAGAAGACAAAGAAGAAGTGCTTTAATTGTGGGACACCAGGGCACCTCAGCAAGGATTGTCGCAAAAAGAAGAAGACCGGTTGCTTTCATTGTGGTGAAGCAGGGCATCTTGTGAAAAACTGCCCAAAGAAGGGGCAGAAGACGGGGTCTACCTCAGGAGGTCAGGTGCAAGCTCTTATAGCACCACCTCAGTCAGGGGGGCAAGTTCAGGTTCTCTCAGTTCCACCGATTCAGCAGAGAGGTAGAACTATTTCCGTTGAAAGTATGGTTTTTCTGTTTGATCATCCAGTTCGTACTTTGTTTGACTCTGGCGCATCGCATTCTTTTATCTCATCATCGTTAGTTGAGTCACTGCACTTAGACACCAGTCTAGTTGATGATCCCTTGGTTGTTTCAAACCCAATTGGGGGCTCTATATATCTGTCTATGATATGTTTGGGTTTGAAGATTTCTATACTTAGCGTTGAGTTTAGATGTGATGCTTTTGTATTGGGCTTCACGGGCTATGGGTTGATTTTGGGCATGGACTGGTTATCCAGTAATGGTGCCGTTCTTGATTGTGAAAGGAGAGTTGTCAGGCTTATGACCCGCTTGGGTAATACTCTCGAGATCTCTTGTAATCCCATGGAATCTGTTCTTCTAAGTTATCTTGAATCGCTCGATGCTTCGGTCGAGAGTTTGCGTTCTGTCAGAGTAGTCCGGGAATATCCGGATGTGTTTGAAGAAGTGAAGGATTTGCCTCCGAAGCGGGAGATAGATTTCCGAATTTATTTGGTGGATAATGCCAAACCAGTGTCTTTGCCAGTGCGCCACATGGCTCCTCGTGAGAGAAGAGAACTTCATAAGCAAGTAGGGGAGTTGCTTAAGAAGGGGTTCATAAGGCGAAGTATATCGGAGTGGGGAGCTCTAGTAGTGTTTGCCACGAAGGCGGATGGGTCCCTCAGACTTTGTGTGGATTATAGAGAACTTAATAAGCTCACGAAGAAGAATAGACACCCATTACCGAGAATAGATGATCTCTTTGATCAGTTGGTTGGCGCCTCAGTGTTTTCGCAAATGGACTTAGCTACAGGGTTTCATCAGTTGAGAGTGGCGGAGGACAGTATAGAGAAGACTGCTTTCCGGACTCCGGATGGTTTTTATGAGTGGCTAGTGATGCCATTTGGGTTGACAAACGCCCCTGCATACTTTGTTGATCTCATGAGTAGAGTGTTCAGAGAGTATCTGAATAAGTTTGTAGTAGTTTTTGTGGATGACATCTTGGTCTTTTCCAAGAGTGAAGAAGAGCATGCCTTACATCTCAAGGAAGTGTTGGAGACTCTTCGAGCACATAGTCTTAAAGCTAAATTCTCTAAATGTCATTTTTGGAGAAGAGAAGTGCGATTCTTAGGGCATGTGGTCTCTAAGGAAGGGATAGCTGTGGATCCCGCAAAGATAGTATCTATCCAGGATTGGAAAGTTCCTAGAAATGCTACCGAAGTAAGAAGTTTCTTGGGGTTGGCAGGATATTATAGGAAGTTCATCAAAGACTTCGCGAAGATATCAGCCCCATTAACCCGCTTGACGAAGAAGAATCTGGTTTTCTTATGGGACGTAGATTGTGATGATGCTTTCCGACGGTTAAAGAGAGCTTTGACCACCGCTCCAGTTTTAGTGCTCCCAGATGGGAGTAAGCCGTTTGTTGTTTATACCGATGCGTGTGGGACAGGATTAGGCGCAGTCTTGATGCAGGAGGGAAGGGTAATAGCCTATGGAGGGAGACAATTGAGAGTGCATGAGAAGAATTACCCTACCCATGATCTAGAGTTGGCCGCGATTGTTTTCGCACTTAAGTCTTGGCGCCATTATCTTCTTGGTGAGAGATTCGAGTTGTTCACCGACCATAAATCATTGAAGTACTTATTCTCTCAGAAGGATTTAAACTTAAGACAGCAAAGGTGGATGGAGTTCTTAGCATCCTATGATTTCGGGATAGCATATACTCCTGGCAAGGGTAATGTGGTGGCGGACGCCTTGAGTAGGAAAAGGCTATCTTTGAGTCCATTGTTCGTGGAACGGCGAAGCTTGGAGTTTCTTTCTTTGTTTGACTTCAGACCTTCTGTGGATTTTGTACCTGGTTTGTTGGCATCCTTGGAGGTTAGACCTACTCTTTTGAGACGGATCGGCGAGGCTCAGCGAGACGACCCACAGTTGGTTGAGTTGGTAGAGAAGCTTATGAGGGGGGAGTCGTCCAGCCATTTGGGTAGATACACCATAGATGATAAGGGATGGTTGCATAGAGACGGTAGACTTTGTGTACCGCAAGATGAGGGTTTGAAGAAGGCTATTTTGGATGATGCACATCGTTCAAGAATGACTATTCATCCCGGTGGAGACAAAATGTACCAAGACATGAAGAGAGTTTTCTTCTGGGCCGGTATGAAGAAAGATGTGGCCGAGTATGTGGCTAGATGCTTAGTATGCCAACAAGTTAAAGCAGAGCAAAGGAAACCCGGTGGGTTGTTGCACCCATTGGAAGTTCCGCAATGGAAGTGGGATAGTGTCTCGATGGATTTCATCGATGGGCTACCGAGATCGAGGAAGGGCAATACGGGAATTTGGGTTGTGGTAGACAGACTTACCAAGAGTGCCCATTTTATACCCGTGAAGAGTAAGAGGACCGCTCCATGGCTTGCTTCAGTCTATGTGAGAGAGATTGTTAGATTGCATGGCGTACCATCCAGCATTGTGAGTGATCGAGATCCTATCTTCACTAGTGAGTTTTGGAGAAGTTTGCAAGAGGCGGTAGGGACTCAGTTGTGTTTGAGCACCGCATATCATCCTCAGACGGACGGTCAGACCGAGAGGGTGAACCGTATCTTAGAAGATCTCTTGAGGCTTTGTATCTTGGATTTTGGAGGAACATGGGAAGAACATCTTCCTTTAGTGGAGTTCGCATATAATAACAGCTTTCAGTCCAGTATTGGTATGGCTCCTTTCGAAGCTCTTTATGGAAGGCCTTGTCGATCTCCTACATGTTGGTGGGAATCTACGGATAAGATCTTGCTTGGGCCAGATATGGTTAGAGAGACTTCAGAGAAGATTGATTTGATTCGTAGAAGAATGAAGGCAGCGCAAGATAGACAGAAATCTTATGCGGATCGGAGAAGGACGGATCTTGAGTTTGAGGTTGGGGATATGGTTTTTGTCAAAGTATCTCCATTGAGAAATGTTGTTCGCTTTGGGTCCGTTTGGAAGTTAGCACCGAGATTTGTTGGACCGTTTCCTATTAAGGAAAGGATCGGACGGATGGCATATAGGGTGGAGTTGCCCGACAGACTTAGTGGTGTTCATGATGTATTCCATGTATCACATCTGAGGAAGTGCTTACATGAGACCGCAGAGGTGGTAGAGCCGAGCTTGCTTAGAGATGTAGAGGTAGAGCGTGATGCGACGATTCGACGAGCTCCTACTCGCATCCTTGGGTCAGAGACTAGGAAGTTGAGGAACAGAGAAGTTCAGCTAGTTAAAGTGCAATGGGGAGATGACGAAAGCAATGCTACTTGGGAGACGGAAGCGAAGATGCGTTCTTTGTATCCATTTCTTTTTGAGAGTATGTCTTTTAACTTCTCCTTTATCGCTTGTCTAGTACTTATCTTATCTTTAGTATGTCCTCTCGTTAGTACTATTTGACCTTTAGATAGGGTAAGCCTATGGTTGAAACATGTGTTTGAAACATGTTATGGTTGATGGATGCATGTGGATGCAATTGATTGCTAGTGGTTGCTCGTGGACGCATATACACACACATTAGGCACTAGATCGGCTCAGACACTTCATGTTGCATACTGCATAAATGGATGTGGTAGATAGAATTGATGGATGTATCATGGTTGTGTTATCATATGGATGATGCATTTTTGTGTATGGTTGTGCACGCATGTAGAAATTTGTATGTGTCAATAGGGTTTCGCATACATATTGGATGCATGGCACTATCATGGTTTGCATCAAGGAGGTCGACTGAATCAGTAGACCGCCTGATTTTGCATTAGTATACGGACATATACACACACACTTTCTGCATATGTCATACATCATTAGAAATTTCTAAGGATAATGGTTGCTTGTGGTTGATGGTTTAGTAGATGGTTGTTTGGTTGGTAGGATACGTTCTTCTTAACTTAGAGATTTCGAGGACGAAATCCTTTAAGTAGGGGAGAATGTAACACCCCGAATTTCAATTAACACTAATGGTTAGAAATTAAAGTATAATTAATCTCAGATGGAAGAACCAGGGGAAACGGGCTGCGTCATTACGTTCGTCTCGGAAAAATACGCGAAATAGAGTCCGAGTTTTCGAGAATCGGAGTCCGTATGGCCCGGTTATGGCCCAAAGAAGTTTTAGAAAATTTAAATTTAAAAAGCAGATTTGAAAAACAAGTTTGGAGCCAAAAGAGGAAAGGGGGGAAAAATTCCCGCCTAGCCCCGTGTCGACAGCCATGTCGACAGGGGTGTCGACAGGGGGGTCGACAGCCCTGTCGACAGGGGAGTCGACACAGGGTATCGGCTCTGTGGATCTGGGTGCACCAGGTCTGGTCTTGGCTGAGTCTAGGGCTATGTTCTAGAGGCTTCCTAAATCTAAGGGTCCTAATCTAATCTAGGGTTAATCTAAGGGCCTAAAACACTTTCTAATCCTATAAATAAGACCCCAACCCTACCCTAATTCATTCATAATTAAACCTTGTAATTAAACTATGGCAAAATGCAACTTGATCATGGCCTCCACAAATCTATGAAGAGGGTTGCATACTAATCACTCTCTAATCAACCTCTAATCCCTTCTTAGCATCTTAATCTTCTTCATTTGGTGTGCAAAATTTCTAGTAGTGAGTTTCTATCACTTTGATGATCTTTTGGTAAACTAATTAGATGAGATGTGATGGGATTTATGGTTTTGTATGTGGGTTAATGAGCTTTGAATCATATGATATGATGTTAGCATTAATCTTATGTTTATGCATGTTGAGTATGTATGTTTATGCATGTTGAGTATGTAAGTTTATGCAAGTTTAATATGATGTATGTTATGTTTGCATGATGCTAAATATGCAAGTTGTGGGCTATGTAATCATATGCATGTTATGCAAGTTCATGGTGATATGCTATGCAAGTTACATGTTTGTTAATATGCAAGTTACATGTATGTAAATATGCAAGTTACATGTTTGTTAATATGCAAGTTACATGTTTGTTAATATGCAAGTTACATGTAAGTAAATATGCAAGTTACATGTTTGTTAATATGCAAGTTACATGTTTGTTAATATGCAAGTTACATGTATGTAAATATGCAAGTTATATGTTTGTTAATATGCAAGTTCATGATGACACATTATGCAAGTTTATGAGTAAATATGCAAGAATGTTATGCAAGTGAATATGTAAGTTATGTGACATATTATATACAAGTTATGTGACATGTTATACAAGATTATATGCAAGTTAGGTGACATGTTATGCAAGTTCATATACAAGTTATGTGTTTGTTAATATGCAAGATGGCACCTTTGAAACATGTTCATTCATATGCAAGTTGACACCTTTTATGTGTTATGTCATGAAAACGAAATTACGTGGGAACGATGGGGTAATTAAATGCATAGGTTAATAAGATTGTGTGAAAGTAATATAATTATGCATAATATAAAATGAATGAACATAGTATGGGAATTTGCCTATTTAGTTAGGTGTACCCATACTATGTGTTGGGAATTTACCTATTGAGTTAGGTCTACCCCATGGGAATTTACCTATTAAGTTAGGTCTACCCATGTTAAGAAAACTTGATTAACTAGGGATATGTAATATAAAATTATGAGGGTGATTAATTAGGTGTAATTAATTGACTAAGACACGAGGTTGGACTCAGTTGTAGCGTAAAACTGCCCGGACCCAACCGGCTTAACCAGTTGCTACAAATGTTAGCCCAATGTGAGAGGTCTTAGGCACAAACTAAATACGTGATTAATGTAAAGACACGAGGTTAGACTCGGTTATGACATAAGGCTGCCCGGACCCAACCGGCTTAACCAGCGGTCATAAAAGACAGTCTAATGTGAGAGGTCTTTACAAAGGTTACGTTCTTAATTAATTAATTAAGAAACACTTAACCATATTAGCATGTAGAGGGACATAAGGGGTTAAGTGGGTGCCTTGGGTGGCATGAGAAAATCTAGTGGTTGCCTTGGGTGGCAATAGAAAATACGATTAGAATACTTAACCAAAATGGAAACATGTAATTAAACATGATTAAAGGGTTAAGTAGGGTATACTAGAAAAAGGGACAAGCTTAGGTGGGTAGCTTGTGGAGGCCCATTTCAACCAGTAACCCATACGTATCTTTGTAGGCTCGACCCATGTCGAGGACGGGACACGCATACTGGGCTTGACTGTAAGAGGCAAACGGGTTAGCGGTGGCAACGCAAGTCCAACGGGCTTCATATGCGTGAGTGGGCCCGGGCTGGTAGGTAAGCCGTTGTTGCATCGTGTAGATATAAGCCGTGCACCGTTAGTCATATCGGATTGCCACGTTGGGGAATGGTACACCCCATGGTGGGGCCAGCACGGGTATCTACGTTAGGGAGCCGATCGAATGGGGAGTAGTGTGTACACCTGGTGGATTGTAGGGCCCCGTGGCGCCTACTTGGACACCTAGGGGTACGCAAGTACTATTAAGCTAATTTTATAAGTCCTTGGGTGGGATCAACCTTTAAGTTAGGAACGACTGGTGTGGTGCAGTTTAGTAATTTACCTTAGGAAGGGTAGATGCGTCTTTATCCTTTATCTTAGTTTAGTTGACTGCTTAGTGTAACCATTCATCCCCATATGTTACCGTATATCAGTTCATGTCTTCTCTGGTTACTTTAACGATTGTATTGTTAAAGTTATAGGACTCGCTCAGACTTATGTCTGACCCCGTTGTTTTTATATTTTTCCCAACCCTCAGGTCCTGTGGTGGATCCTAGCAGTAGTGGAGCTTGATCGGATTGCTGTTCCAGTCTTTAGGAGCTTGGGTAGATGTAAAGCTCCAGTTATCCAGTTATCTTTCCTTTTGCTTTGGCTATTGTATGAGAGTGGGATTATGTACTTCTTTATTTTGAGGGATATTGTACTTAACTTTTACTGTGGTTTTATGATGTAACCAGACATGTTTTACTTCCGCTGTTATGAGATGATGTTTTGAAATTTCAAGTACTATTTATATCTGTCTTGTTGTAATTTTTCTGTTCTATATTCACTAAAATACTCCACCGATGTTATGGCATTCCCATTGTGAGTGATCATAGCGGGAGTGGGGTGTTACAAAAGCGGCCCAAGATAGACAGAAATCCTATGCTGACAAGCGAAGGACTGATTTTGAATTCGAGGTGGGAGACATGGTTTTCGTGAAGGTTTCTCCTTTGCGTAATGTGGTACTTTTTGGAGCAGTTGGAAAGCTGGCTCCAAGGTTCGTAGGACCCTTCCCTATCATAGAGAGAATTGGAAAGATGGCCTATAAGGTGGAATTGCCCGAGAAGCTAGCCGGAGTGCATAATGTCTTTCATGTCTCGCATCTCCGAAAGTGCCTACATGAGTCCGCTGAGGTGGTTGAACCAAGCATTCTTGAAGACATTGAGGTAGAGAAAGAGGCAACCCTGAGAAGAGCTCCGATTCGTATTTTGGGAACAGAGATCAAGAAGTTAAGGAATCGAGAAGTCAAGTTGGTGAAAGTTCAGTGGAGTGAAGCCGATGAAGACGCAACTTGGGAAACCGAGGAGAAGATGCGTGGGATTTATCCATTCCTTTTTGAGGGTACATTCTCGACCTCTTTCCTAATTAGCATATCTTTCTTTTTATCCGTGTTTATCCTGTTTATCTTACTATCTCGTTAAACTTGTCATGAGAACCTTAGGTAGAAACCATTTGGATGAAACATGTATTTGAAACATGTTATGCTTGATGGTTGCAAGTGGGTGCAAGTGTTTGCACGTGGATACTTGTGGATGCATGATACACATTAGGCACTAAGATCGGCTCACACACTTTCATGTTGCATATGCATGAGTGCTTATACTTATTCATGGATGAAACTTGTTATGCTATCACGTGGATGTTGCATATGGATGAATGTTATGTGCACTCATGTAGAGACTATGAGTTATGTTAGGAATTTGCATACATATGGACTCATTTCACTAACATACTTTGCATTAAGGAGATTTACTGTATCAGTAACCGCCTGATTTTTGCATTATATAAGTACATATACACACACCTTTGCATATGATCATACAGCATTTAGAATCCTTTAAGGACAATGACTGCACGTGGATGATGTTTTGAGTAGATGGATGATGGATGGTAGGATACGTTCTTCCAAACTTGGAGATTTCGGGGACGAAATCCTTTAAGGAGGGGAGAATGTAACAACCCGTATTTTTGAATAACATGTTATAACATAAATCAAGGCAGAATTAAACTGTAAAATCTGAATCAAGGGAAACGGGCTGTGCCATTGCGTTCGTCTCGGAAAAATACGCGAAATAGAGTCCGAGTTTTCGAAAATCGGAGTCCGTATGACCGAGATATGGCCTCGCGAAGTTTCACGAAAAATTCAAATTCAAAACAGATTCAAATTTCAGAAAATCAGGGTAGGCGGGAAAAATCCCGCCCAGACCAGGTCGACCTGGGTGTCGACCTGGGTGGGACCAGGTCGACTGGGAAGTCGACCCCAGGGTCGACCTGGGGTTCGACCTGCCTGGTCGGACCTAGGCAACCTGGTGCACCTATTTTGGCTGTTTTGACCTGTTTTGTTGGCTAGTGACGGGATTTGATGGCTCGGATTGAATCTAGGGTTAATCCTATGGCTAATACTATCCTAATCTTCTATAAAAAGACCCCTAAGCCTAGCCTAAATCATCATTATTCAATCCTACAACTAAACTATGTCAAATTTGTTCCTCTCATGGCCTCCACTCTCATGCTAAAATTTATAAGTTTATTTCTATGAGAGATTTTGAGTTCATACAAGTGTTTTCAAGCTTGTATGAGTGTTCTTAGTTTGCATTCAAGTCAAGTTGCAACATTTCTATTACAAAGCAAGGGTTTTTATTTGGCTCAAGGGTTTTTCATTTGGAAGCTTTCATATTTGGGTTTTTGGTGATTGCATAAGGGCTTCGTCTCAATCTTTATAATAAATATTCATTTGTGTCTTCATAGCATTGTAAGCCCTTTTCTACTTTCTTTTTGAACCATAAAGTTAAATGAATGATGCAAGTTTGGGTTGATCATTATGATATGCAATTTTGGTTGATCATTATGTTATGCAAGTTGGTTCAATCATTATGTATGACACATGTTGCTATGCTATGCAAGTTTGGGTTGATCATTATACACATGTTATCATTTTATGCAAGTTAAACTTGAGTTTGTGAGCTTAAAGCTTCAAGCTTTATGTTAAAGGTTGCATTTTGGCAACATGGAAGTTATCATATCCCTTATGATAACTTGCATGTGAGGCTAAATGCGAACTCCTAGCAACTTCTACATGTCATTTGTCACCATGTATCACTTATATGCTAAGTTTGGTTTTATGCATACTTTTGAAGCCTAATAATGCAATATGCAAGTATATGAACATATGTACATTTCATATGCCACCATGTTAACTTGTGGCTTCAACACCTTTATGTCATGATTATGCCAAGTTCCCTATTTTATCCTTTATGCGTTGTTGCGATTATGTAAACGATGGGATTACGTTGGGGTTGGGTAACATTATGACATGAACATGATTTTTATAACATGACATGATATGTTAGCTTGTAATTATGTTTTGGAAACATAATGGACATGACACTTAGAAAATATGAGTGTGGCCAACTCGAGGTTGGGTTGAGTTTGTAGCATAAATCTACCCGGACCCGCCCGGCTTAACTAGTGGCTACAAACAATAGGACCCAATGTGAGAAGTTGGTCATGTTGTGCTCGAACCCGAGGTTAGACCAAGTTGTGGTGTAAAGCTACCCGGACCCGCCCGGCTTAACTAGTAACCACAACAAGGTCTGATGTGAGAGGTTAAAGCACATTAAGTTAATTAATGCCTCCTGATTAGGGTTAAGTCATGGTCCACTTAATACTTAACCAATTTGGGCTTGATGAGTTAATCGGGGTTAAGTCATGAACCTTGGGTACACTTAACCAATTTAATCCACGTTTGGATCGGGTTAACCACATTTAACCCGTTAAGAAACCTTAGTTGCGTGGTCCTTTTCAGCAGTAACCCTCTTGATAGTATCATAAGACCCTAGGGACTAGGCTAGGGTGGGGCACGATTACTGGGATGACATGTAAGCGACCAAAACGACGGCTGAGTAGGTACGCCGGTGTAGGTCCAGGCGGACTATGGTCGTGCACATAGTCCGGAGTTGGAAAATCAGGCACGGGTACCAGTAGATCTAGACCGTGCATACTTGATTGGTGTCCGAGGTCGACACCCTAGGACTTGATACACCGATGGGTGGACCTAGCGCAGTTTAACTACATTTCATGTTTGGGCCGTATGACACCGACACTTGACGAGTAGGCTTATAGGGAGCCGATCAACTAGACCGTGTAGTTGGACCTTGATTTAGGTCACCTCATGATGTTGGGCCAAGCTTGGGCCAAGGGATCAATTCTTGTTTTTACTTGACATGTTAGAATGCTAGTACACCCGTGGTGCAAAAACTTAACCTTGATTATGCAATGACACCTTTATCTATCTTGTTAGTTAATCATCATGTCAGCATGTTGTTATCCTTATGTTCATCTCAGCTTCTCATGCCAGTTAACTTTACTAGTTCATGAACTGATAGTAGTTACGGCTTACCAGTCTTTTTGACTGACCTGTTTTCTTTCGCCTCTTTTCTTCCGTTCCCCCCCCCCCCTCAGGTCCTCAGGGTGGGAACATTGGAGCTTAGCTTGGATCTTTATAGCTTGCTTACTGGATTTGCTCATGTACGGTTTTGGACATTGAGCTAGCTATGGTTTATCACTTCACTTTGGGGATAGTACTTTATGTATTTCAGTTTTTCAGTTTATGCTTTTCTCTAGACTTTGTTTGTTGGAAAATAATGATCAAGTACTTTGTTGTAACTTAACTATGGTTTTGAAATGCTGGTTTTATCCGCTGCTTTACTACTCTGTTTTACTTACATGTTCTGTCTTGTGATATCTGCATGCATGTTTACCTTGTTTAACGCCCCTCCAAAGCTAATGTCCTTGCAAGAGTGGCATCAGTGGAGGTGGGGTGTTACACAAAGGATCAAAGAAAGAATTCAGAAAGGTGAGCCCTCAAGTTTTCAAATCGATAACGATGGGATTCTTAGGTTGAAAGGACGAATATATGTGCCAAATATTCCTGAACTCCGGAGGGAAGTATTAGATGAATGTCACAAAGCCAAGCTTAGTATCCATCCAGGGGTGAGCAAGATGTATAATGACATCAAACGCACTTTCTTCTCGAGATCTATGAAACGAGACATGTCCTTATATGTAAGTCGGTGTTCCACTTGTCAGCAAGTCAAAAGTGATCAGCAGAAACTCGCTGGGTTGTTGCAACCTTTGGAAATTTCCAGTGGAAAGTGGGAATCGATTTCTATGGATTTCATAGATGGTTTGCCCAGAACTAGGAAAGGGAATGACAGTATTCGGGTGATCATCGATCGTTTCACGAAGACCGCCCATTTTATACCTGTCAGATCGAACAGAACTGCTCAAAGTCTGGCGCAGATTTATTTCAAGGAAATAGTTAGACTGCACGGAGTTCCCATGAGCATTGTTAGTGATCGTGACCCGATTTTTGCCAGTAAATTCTGGAAAGCATTCCAAGCAGAATTGGGAACGAAACTGAACTTGAGCACCGCATATCATCCTCAAACAGATGGCCAAACTGAGAGGGTGAGTCATATTCTTGAAGATCTATTGCGGGCATGTACTGTTGATTTTGGCGGATCATGGGAAGACCACTTACATTTGGCCGAATTCTCATATAACAACAGCTACCAGGCGAGCTTGAAAATGTCACCATTTGAAGTATTGTATGGTAGACCGTGTCGATCCCCTGGTTGTTGGGTTGAACCTGGTAACAGACTTGTATTGGGGCCTGATATGATTTGCGATGCTGCGGACAAAGTCGATTTCATTAACAAACGATTACTAGTCGCTCAAAGCCGACAGAAAAGCTATGCAGATAAGAGAAGAAGAGATGTATCATTTGCTGTTGGCGACTATGTATATTTGAAGGTATCTCCGATGAGAGGAGTCATCCGATTCGGTAAAACAGGGAAATTGGCGCCCAAATTCATTGGTCTGTTTCCTATTCTTGAACGGATTGGGACTCTCGCATATAAGGTCCAACTGCCTGATTAGTTGCCTGGAGTGCATGATGTATTTCACGTATCTCAACTGCGAAAGCATGTGCATGATCCAGATCTAGCTGTAGAAGAAGCCGCACAACAGGATTTGGGAATCACTCGCCACTAAAGATTATTGGCAAAGAAACAAAAGAGCTGAGGAACAAGAAGGTTCACTTAGTCAAAGTGCAATGGAGTGGAGATCCATGAGATTGTACTTGGGAAACTGAGGAGAGTATTAAAAAGGCCTATCCTAAGTGCAGGGTGGATGTCTTTGATTGACTCGGGTGCTAGGTACATTTACCATATCTTTGCAATACCATTTGTTCTCTACTTCACTGTTATTTTCTGTTGATGGATGTGAACTTTTTAATTATATAGTCTGAATGATTTTAAAAGAGTATATGAATTATTTAGTATATTTTTGGAAAGTTAAAAATAAGATTGATTGATGGTTGTGTTGTGTGATTGTAAATTGGATTAATTAAATTATTCGAATGATAGTTAATTTAATCAATAAGAGAATGAATGGCAGAATTTATTCGATTAAGTCACACCTTGAACTGGTTTAAAAATAGATAGGAATATATACATGTGCATTATATATGTTTGAACAGGTAAGAGGATTAGTTGTTGAGTAAAGAATTTATTTGCATGCCCGACAAATAGGTAAACCTTAATGAGTTGGATGCGCAAATTTATTATTATATCAACTCCTGTGAATGCCATTGGATGCAGAGTGCTGGTTGTTCTGTGTGTAAACGTCGCCATAAGATAGTAACAATTAATTTTGAACTACACTACATGGCACACTTCTTGAAGATAGGCATACTTCATCATATACCACACAAGCATTTGGAGCTTGTGTGACGAGGTTGAAGATTTACCATACGAGCGAGAGGCTTGTATGGCGATGACTATATTTTACAGGTTGAATTGATGACTGATATGGACCATATAAAATATAACGGTAAATTTCTAGATTAATAAAAACCCCACACGGTTCTGGAGATTGCAATAAACACGTCTCTCTGGTCATTAAGGCACAAAAACCATTTATAGGGTGATGAGAATTTATTCTCCGGAGTTATGATCTATACACACTCCCCTGTGGACACCAGAATATATCACTATAAATATATGCATGCTTATTAGGATTTATTGGGTACCTAATACGGCCCAATAAATTTCCAAACCCCTCCCCGTACAGAGGAGGTTATGGCGAAATTTTTCGAAAATTTAGGGTGTTAGCCAAATTTTTGAAGAATTTGAAAATTCTTAGAAACTGAAAAGTTGAAGAAGGGAAGACAGATTGAAAGTAGAGTTGGTTAATCAAACCACTTTCAACTTTCTTCCTTTTCGCTGACAAAAAGTTTTAAGTGGGGGAGATTGTAACAACCCGGAAAATCTGAACCAGTTTAAAAATTTTAAATTGGCTATTTTAGTGGATTTTGAATATTTAAAATAAATATTTTAAATAATAACGATGAAAAGTAAGTTTGAATCGATGTTTGAACATAAATATAATTATTTTAATTATAAATAAGGCCTGAAATGGCGCGGCATTTTCAAATTTTCAATTCAAACTTTGGCTGACTGTACCATGTGCAGAATAAAGTGGATTTTAGTGAAACCAAAAATATTTAAATCTGTTAGTGAATATATTTCTAACGAATCTGAAAAATCGAAGTTTCGTAGCGGGAGTCAAAAGTTATGGCCAAATGAATTTTCAGAAAGGCCGCTATAGAATTTATATAGCCCATGAAAATAGACATTTTGCAAACAACGTCGGAATTCGATGAAACCACATTTATTGGATCTGAGATGTCAAATTATTGCTAGGTTTCAAATTCCATAATTTTCGAAGCTAATATGTGAGCGTGGCGAAAAAAATGTGTTTTGGTCAATTACAGTTAAATTGGATTGATCAGAAAATGACCATTTTTCAAACGGTCTCAGAATTCGACGAAACTAATTTTGTTGGGACCGTATCATCAAAACATAGCTAGATTTATTTTTCTGAAATTTTTAGAATCAGTATGTGGCCCCGGCAAATTGAAATGCACGTTCAAATCAAATATTGGATGTTTTATATTTTAATTTGAAGAAAAACTGACTGAAATATTCGAATGGGCCTTGGAAACATATCCCATTGTGTTCGGAATGGGGGTAATTAGCTAGGGACGACAGTCGTTGGATTTGGATTGGAGTTCGTAGGAGATAAGGGGTATTTTAGAAATTTAAAAATATATAAATAAAAAGGAAAAATATCATTGGCCAGCTCACTCTCTCTCTCCCCATAAGCTCCAGGACGCGAAGTTGGTTTTTGCTCCCACCTTCTCCCCTTAAATCTGATCAAACCACTCGTTAAAATCAAGAGCTCCTGTTGGGGTTTTTGTAGAGCCTCACAAGAGCTTCAACTCCATGTAGGGATTGGATTTTTTCGTTCAGCATTCAAAGAGAATCGCACCTCCAAAGTTTCGACGTTCAAGCTGCTGTCGCCGCCGCTAGGAGCCACCGAACTCCACCCCACTACTGGCGCATGTGCGCCTCTCCAAGGCCGACAGCGTGGCGTAGGCCGATCGCCCTCAAGCTCCACCGTTTGCGCACAAATCTGTGACCTAGGTTTGAACAAAACTCCTAAGGTACGACTGATATTATTTAAACTGTTTAATAACACTTTCAAACGCTTCGGTTTTTTATTTCACAATAAAAATCATATCTTTTTGCTATGTTGACGAAATCCAGTGAAACAAGAGACAGTGGACTCGTGTGGACGTCTTCTACATTCTAGAAGAGACCGCATATTTTTCTGAGCATTCTGCGATTTTTGGTGGAGTGGAACCCAATGTGAGATTTCTAATTTATAAACGATATGGAAAACAACGATGTATAAATTATATAGTCGATGTATGAGTTATATAAGTGTTGTACACCTCATGTGTAAGCGTTGTATAAGTTGTATGTTCGATGTATAAGTTATATATGCGTTGTAAAAATTATATGTGCGTTGAAATGAATTGAAGTGAATTGAAATATATTTATATACGAATATATATATACTCCCCTCGTCCACAGACCATGGACGATATTTATTGGTTGTGATATTGTTTGGATTATTTGGTTGATGTGAAATTTGGTGAATAATGCGAATGGTTGATAGAATTGTTTGTGGGTGAGAATGATTGACTGTGGTTGAAAAATACCCATTTGTGGTTGAAAACAAAATTAGAATAGGTTGTGGAAATGAAAGAAAACATGCTCGCCTGCATGCGAATTAGATGCATGAAATCCCCATTGTCAAAAACCGCAAGGTTTTAAGGTAGAGCGAGGAGCCGTACGTCGATACGGTCCCGGTTTTAACTACCCTGCCGTTATGCTGCCGAAATTTTCAATAATATTCATGTGTTAGAATTATTTTCATGTGTTGAAACTATATTCGTGTGTTGAATAGGAATTCATGTGTTGAATAGAAATTCATGTGTTGAATAGAAATTCATGTGTTGAACGACATTCATGTTTTGAAATAAATTGTTTTATAATAAAAATCATACTTTTATCATCTATATGAACTATATAAAATAGTCGTGTTTTGAAATAAATTGTTTTATAATAAAAATCATACTTTTATCATATATATGAACTATATAAAATAGTCATGTTTTGAAATAAATTGTTTTATAATAAAAATCATATTTTTATCATCTATATGAACTATATAAAATAGTCATGTTTTGAAATAAATTGTTTTACAGTAAAAATCACATTTTTATTATATACATGAATTGTTAAAAATAGTGAAGTGTTGAAATAAATGTCTGTTGGATAAAAATATCATTTTTATCAAATGTATGAAATGAATATGGTTTTGAAATCGAAGAATAGATTATATTTATATACATATATATATAATTAAAATATAGTGAATAACGAAGCTGCAGTTCGTGTTTTGAAACCGTGATTTCAAACGATTAGTGCGGGAGATCCGACCATCGGATTTTCCCGAAACCACAACCGTTGGGGTCGCCTTGGAAATATCTTTCTAATGGCACCAACTTTGTAAAGATCCAATGGTTGGATTGTCTGGAATGTTTAATTCAAATCTGAAGAAAAATAGCGCCAGAGTCGATTATATATATATATATATATATATATATATAATTAAATTAGATCGAATAATGACGCTGCAGTTCGTATTTTGAAATCGTAACTTCAAACGATTAGTGCGGTAGATCCGACCGTTCTCGAAACTGGAACCGTTGGATTCGTTTTGAAAAGATCTTTCTAATGATATAATATTTGTGAAGATCCAACGGTTAGATTTTCAGATATGTGTAAATCAAATCTGAAGAAAAACAGCGCCACAGCCGCGTTATGGCCTGAAGCGTCATTTGAATGAATTGGCTATTTTTAAAATAAAAAAAAATAGCGATAAATCGTGATAAAACATTATAAACGATATGGAATGGAAATAAACTGAATTTGCTCGGTTTATGTGATATCTGATGGTTGAATGTGTTTGGTGTGAAAAAATACATTAAAGAACAGAATTAGTGATATCGAATAATTTAACCATTGAAATGAATTGATTTGAAATTCTAAATATACGTGAATTATTTGAAAAGGCCGAGTTGATTCTCATTTCAAATAATTGTCGACGAGTGAAAGTCGAAGATATGAAGACGGTGCAAGACCGATGATCTTCACGTCGAATGGAGGAGTGCTACTGTTGCTCATGATAGGAGTAGCTACCTTGACGGGGTTGAAGTAGTAGCCACCCAGACATACATGTTGATTGTACGGATATGCGAGGTATTGAGTGCCTCCGGTTTCGTTCAGACCCAGAACGAACGTGTAAATGGACTGTGTGTATGACATTGGATTTTGTTCTGTGCTGATTGATCTATATTAAGTATATATCTGTTTGGCGGCGGAGAATTTATTCTCTTGCTTAACGCCCTTCTCTGAGACGTACGAGCTCAGAGGTTATATATCGATAGAAATCAGTCGCATGGAGTGAATTGCCTTTGTGGCATGCCTAAGTGGCAGGTGATCAAGGCTTCTGTTGAAAAGCAAAGTCTTGTGGTTGATGATCAAAGTGCGACCTATGTGGCATAGCTTTGTGTATAACGTTGTTTCGCGAGCCTCACACCCCGGTATGAGCCAGAAATGGGAGAAGCACATCCAGGAGGACATGCGTTTTCTTCTAGCTAGGAGTGGTGCTTTGGGTTTTGCACGCCCGGGTATTTTACTTATGTGGATGATGGAAAGCGAGGCCTCGGTTTGCTTCGGTCTCTTCGGAGCCGATGGTGTGGTCGGATATGACCAGTGACGCCCCATAGGGCGGGGAAACGTAGTGTTCAGGAATTTTAATCCACATCAGTGGACCGGCCCTGACGATCGAAGGCTTGCCTGCGTGCTTGCCTGAGGGGCGGGCTAGAGCATCTCTAATTCGGTAAGGACTATCTTTTGCCTTGGTTCATGATGGAAATCCAATTTCCAAGTACGACACCGTGCAGTTTTGATTGTGTATATATATATAGCGACATGATATATGGTACCCATGTCATCTATGATTGATAGTTATGATTGAAATTGTTTTTGAAACATATATACACTAGCAATAATATCAAATGATTTGTTTTGCTCGTATCAAGCATATTTTGGCCATTATAAGGTAAAACTCTATCCTCTGGTTTGTGTTGCATTGTGTGATGGGAACTGAGTCTTATAATGGCTTCATTTTTATAAAAAGCATTGCGATGTTTAAAAGATTTACTTGTTTTAAAGCACTGGCAATCCAATGGAGTAAACCCGTTCCGCGAAAGTGGCGTGGTCCTGTGATTAGCCATATTGTAAGATGTGTTAAGTAGATTTCTCATACCAGTCCCATGACTGACTCGTAGTTTGTTTCACTTGCAAATTCAGGTGCCCCTATTTCTACACGGGCAGCCTTGTATTCAGGATTTAGCAGGCTCTTTCTAGATAGCTGGAGCTGAAGACGGATCCTATCGTTTATCTTTTTTTATGTTGTTCAGCTCCTGTTGTACATATTTTGTTTTCTTTTCCCCTGTAGACATTTATGTATAGCTGAACTGTATTTGTACTAAGTATGATCCTATATACTGTGTAACTCTGATGATTTTATTTATCCAGTGTATTCTATTGTACATTATCTGGTGTATTTATTTATTTCTGTTCTGCTATTATCTATTTATGTGTTATATTCCTAAGATTACCCTTGCACCGTCTTATCAGGGTTTGGGGTCGTCACATTAAATGTCATTAAAGAAAGAAAAAAAATTGCCATACTCTTAAGGTTTATGTGACGTAGTTTGTAATGAGTATGTAATTTATTATTAATGAACACTGGTAAGTTTTGTCAACTTCTTACATATTTGTACAATCTTTAAGATATAACATAAAACGTCATTCATGGATATTTGATTTAACTGAGACATATTTGGGAAGGCATTTGTAGTTCTCAAATTTATAAAAAAAATCTTTTTTTTCTAGTCTTTATTAATCAAAATAAATCATTTTAAAAATTCAAAATCCATTAAAAATAAAATTTTAAATTTGCCCCAAAATTCCGGATTGTTACAGTCTCCCCCACTTAAAAACTTTTCGTCCTCGAAAAGGAATGGAACGAAAAGTTGTTTAATTTACTAACTCATCTTTCATTCTTTAATTCATTTCTATAATTTTATTAGTTAAACTAATAATTACACTACACAACCATCAATCAATTAGTTGATTAGCTTTCCAAATATATATAACTTTTATATATTCAAAAATCATATTTTCAAAAATAGATTATATATAATCACAAATACGTTAATTATAAGCTTGTCACTCTCAACTCATTCTAGGACATTTCTAACCCCATCTCTAATGAGTTTTCTCGTTCTAGGATACTACTAATCCTATCTCTAATGAGTATTCTTATTGGATATTACTAATCCAATCTCTGAAGAGTCTTTTGTTCAGTTCTAACGAGTTATACCCCAAAGATTTGAGCTAACTAGAGCTCTGATACCAAATATAACGGCTCGGGTTTTCGTCCGGACCAAATCGATCGCAAAATAGACTAAGACCGTTCAAAAATCCAAATACGTTAAATCTGGGAATACAACAACATCAAAACAATAACATCAGACTTTTATAAACATTACAATAAAGTTACATCAGAGTACATAACATATCAGAGTACATTAAATAAAATTACAGTGGAAGATAAATTTCAATAAATTAAATACAATAAACAGCGGAAATAAAATAACTAAGGCAGCGGAAGACAACTATGCTCTGGACACAGCTTTAGGCTTCGATCCAGAATCCTGCTCAAGAGATAAATATCTGCAAAAACTACTCGACTGCTCGTATGGAAAAGAGGGCACTCGGGTTTGCAAAGTGAAACAAACTACGAGTCAGCCATGGGACTGGTGTGAGAATTCTTAACTAATATAACTAATAGCTATAAGGCAAATCCAAGGACCATGCCGCTAACGCGGAACGGGTTTTATTCCAATGGATTGTCGGTGCATAAATTAAAGTAAATCATTAAACAACGCAATGTTTTTTTAGAAAAATGGAATCATCATAAGACTCAAGTCCCATCACACAATGCAACGCAAACCAGAGGATAGAGTTTTACCTTATGATGATTAAACATGCTTGGTACAAAAAAAACGAGTTTGATATTATTGCTAGTGTATATAAGTTTCAAATACATTTCAAAGTAAATGTATCAATCCTAGGAAGCATAGCTACCATATACTATGCCTCCATACTAGTAATACAATCAAGTCTGTAGGGTCGTATGGGCAATTGGGTTTCCATCATGAGTCAAGGTTAGAAACGATCTCCTTACCGATTCGAGACACTCTAGCTAATGTCTTAGGATCAGAGCTCGAGTGACCCTTAAATAGCTGTAGGGCCGATCCACACTTGCGGTTTATGGATTAGTTATTCCTGAACACGCGTTTCCCGGTCCTATAGGACCTAGCATCCGAGGCGCCTCATCCCATCATCCACATAAGTAAAAATGTCTAGGCTCCATACCATGACACCACTTCTAGCTAAAAAGAAACGTGTTGCTCTTCCTGCATTCCCTTGCTCCATTTTAGACTCAACCGAGGTGTGAGGCTCGTGAAGCTACGTAATACACAAAGCTATGCTTTTCAAGCTATGCTTTGATCATCATCCACAAGTCCTGCTTTTCAACAAAAACCTTGATCCCTGCATCTTAGCATGCCACATTGTCGATCCATACCATTGATTCCTACCAATATATAACCTCAAAGCTCATACGTCTCAGAGAAGGGTGTTAAACACCAAACAGATATATATTTAGCAGAGATCAACGAATACCGTATAAAGGAATACAACGTCAGACATACAATCCATTTTCAAGTCCGTTCTGGGTCTGAACGAAACCGGAGGCACCTTATTCCTCGCATATCCGAACAAATCAACAAGTAGTCTAGACAGCCACCATAGTAGCCCCTTCAAGGTAGCTACTCCAATCATGGGCGTCAATGGTAACTCATCCATTCGACGTGAAGATCGTCAGTCTTATACCGTCTTCAACTCATCGACTTAGATCGACGTGTAATCATTTGAAATGAGATTGAACTCGGACTTTTCAAACGATCCTCGTATATATATATAATTTAAAATCATTTCATATCGTTAATATTAATTTATAACGATTAATCTCTATTTTTATTTATATAAAAATAATTAATTCTATTTAACGACGCTTCAAGTCAATAGGCGACCTTGGCGTTGTTTTCACCCAAATTTGTTTTACACATTTCTCTAAATCTAACCATTGGATTTTAACACAATTCATATCGTTGGAAAGATCTTCCCAAGGCGAACCTAACGGTTCCAGTTTTGGGAAAATCCGACGGTCGGATATTTCGGTATAATCAATTAAAAGTACGATTCCAAAATGCGAACTACCATGCTCAATTCGTTTTCTTTTAATATATATATATATATATATATATATATATATAATTCCTTCGTCCATTTCGTTATCGTGAATAACACAACAAGTAAAGAACGTTATATTTATGTAACCTATTTACATTTTTATAATACATAGTGAAATGTATTTTATTTTATTATATTTTGCTAACGAAAAGAATTATTATGTAAATATAATGTCATGGCCCATAAGAGTGTTGATCTTTATTTCGACTTGCATTCACATCCTATATACAAAAAGGTATATTTTCGATCATCTTTCGAACTACACAAAATTGTATATTTCATGTATAATTACAATTACAACAAAAATAGGTATTTTTGTGTTTCATTTCCATTACAACAAACATGAATATTTTTGGTGTGTCATTTATAATTTAACAAAAATGAGTATTTTTGTATCATTTCAATTTATAACAAAAATGCAATATTTTGGTGTCAACTTCAATTCCACAAAAATAATAACTTTGTTAATCTTTCATTACAAACAAAATAATAATTTTGTGTGTTAATCTATCTACATAAAAATGTAAATTTCTATCCTTATCTTTTTAATGAAAATCCAATTCATTAAAATGTAAATTTCATCGTTATAATCTTTACTGAAAATCTTTTTATATAAATATGTAAATTTCATACCGTTGTCCTTTTTAATAAAAAATCCCATTCATTGAAATGTGAATTTCCTCCCTTAAGTTCCATTTACATGAAAATGTAATTTTTCTTCTTTAAATTCTATTTACATGAAAATGTAAATTTTCTACTTAAAAACTAATTACATGAAAAATGTAATTTTCTACTTTAATCCAATTACATGAAAATGTAACTTTCACTTTAATTCAATTCACATGAAAAAATGTAATTTCACTTTAATTCAATTCACATGAAAAATGTAATTTCACTTTTATTCAATTACATGAAAAATGTAACTTTTACTTTTATTCAATTACATGAAAAATATAACTTTTACTTTTATTCAATTACATGAAAAATGTAACTTTTACTTTTATTCAATTACCTGAAAAATGTGACTTTTACTTTTATTCAATTACACAAAAAATGTAACTTATAATTCAATGCCCAATTTCATTCTTTTATTCCTTTATTTACATTAAAAATGTAAATTATATTTCAATGTCCAATTTCATTCTTTTATTCCTTTATTTACATTAAAAATGTAAATTATATTTCAATGTCCAATTTCATTCTTTTATTCTTTTATTCCTTTATTTACATTAAAAATGTAACTTCTATTTCCATGATGAATTCTTCCTTTCATTTCTTTTATTTACATTAGAAAACTGTAAATTCTATTTCAATGTTGAATTCTACTCTTTTAATTACACCGTAAAATCTCCTTTTTAATTACAATGTAAATTGTAATTAACATTATAATGTAAAATTCCTGTCTTTAATTATATTGTAAAAATGTATTTTCATTTTTTAACCAAATCAATGTAAAAATGTTACTTTTCATCCTTAACAAAAATCATGTATATTTTCATTCTTTTCATTCTTAACGACAAAATGTCCTTTTTCATTCTAAATAAAAGTAAAATCTTTTAATTATAACCAAAGATGGAATCTTTATATTTAAGTACAAAAGTAAATTCTTTTCACTTGCAACCAAAGGTTAAAATCTTTCATCATGTTTACAAACAACGTTTGATCTTTTTATTATATTTACAAACAAAGTTTCAATCTTTTTATTACATTTACAAACAAAGTTGGTTCTATTCATTTACAAACAAAAGTGATTCTTTTTCATTTTCAAGCGTAAATGATTCTTTTTCATTTCCAAACGCAATCGATTCTTTTCATTTTCAAACAATGAAAATTATGTTTCTTTTAACAAAACAATGTAAACAATGTTATTTTCCTTTTAACAATACAATGTAAATAATGTTATTTTTTCCTTTTTACAAAACAATGAAGTTATTCATTTTATCAAACATGAATATTTCATTCTAACAAACATGAATATTTCATTCTAACAAACATGAATATTTCATTCTAAAAAACATGAATATTTCATTCTAACAAACATGAATATTTCATTTTTACAAACATGAATATTTCATTCTAACAAACATGAATATTTCGTTCTAATAAACATGAATATTTCATTCTTACAAACATGAATATTTCATTCTTACAAACATGAATATTTCATTCTTTTCACTTTTAACACAACAAATGAATGGTTTGTTCTTTTATTTCATTACATACAAAAATGAATTCTCTGAATTATAAACAAAAGTGATTTTTATTCATTTACAAAATATGTTTCATTCAGAAACAAAAGTAAGAAAACAAAACTTTCATTTAGAAACAAAAGTTAATATCTTTGTATTTTACAAACCAAGATACAATCTTTGTATCTCAATTCCATAATAACACCATATCAACACATCTACACACAATCACAGATAAAACCATGAATCACAACAAATAATTAACCACACATCTATGATAATACAATTAATCTTATTTCTAATTATTTCTGAAGAAGAAATAAAAAAAATAGAATTCTCACCAATGAACCTTAGAAAGCTATTCAAAACTTTTGAATCCAAGAATCTAGAGATAGGATGTATGAAATTAAGATCAGATTGCGCGAGTTAGGAGAGCTAGGGGAACGTTTTCCTGGAAGGGAGGAGGCCGCGACAACTTCAGGTGGGCCCCAGCAGGGTGTGACGACGGCGGGTTCGAGGAAGTGGTGTGGACTGAATTGGTAAGGGTATCTCGAAGTTTGTGCGGCGGTTGATGTTGACTTCAATATAGATTTGAAGCTTTCTCCTTTCTCTACAAAAGTTCTAACTACGGAAAAGTCTAAAAGTTAGTGGAGGAGGAGGAAAATGGAGAAGAAGGTTGGAAGGGTTTAGGCCATGGAAAAATGAATGTGGCGGCTATGAGAAATGAGGAGAGATGGATTAGGTTTAGATAGCTCCTTTTTTATAATGTTCCAATCCCTTAACCAAATTAAAGTCCCATTAAAATTTAGAGGGGCAGCGGCTGGGTATTTGAGATTAGGGTTATACGTATTATGCCCGTATATATACTGTATTCTTTACTTTAATTAATTTATTTTCACAAAAATAACTGTATGTTGATATATATGAGTTGGGATTAAGTTAAATTAATAGCTTATGTGTATATGTGCATATATGAACGTTTGAATTTTAAAACTTGAAAATAAAGTTTATTGGAAGCAAAAGCATGAAATTAATGTATATAAACATATATAAGGAGAGAAACAATAAATGATTTGATAACAATCAATCTATATTACAAATTTTACTTAATGTACGTTACAGCAAAAATTAATGTACGTTACAGCAAAAATTAATGCACGTTAATTAGTAATTAATGTATGTTACAAACATAAGAAAGAAATTTAATGTATTTATAACAATATAATGTCTAACTAGTGGTATATATTTGGAGTTTGGAATTATTCAAACATGTGTAAATAGTAAATTTATAATGGAAGCATCAAGGAAGGAGAATGAAACAATTTACAAATTAACGTTGCAACGGAGAAGAATTAATGGAGATAATAGTTAAATTGAGTAAGCAATCAATTAAGAAAATTAATTACGAAATGAATGACATTGATTAATAAATTGAGTGGTTTAAGATATATACGTTTTGAAATTTGAATTATGTAACGTGTGAATATAATAAGAAAACATAATAATGGAGAAATAGGGATCGACCATTTTTTTTGTTAAACCTGAAATAAACTGCCAATGAATGCCATGGAATATAGGTTTATGAAGTTGGAAACCGCATTCATAAAGGTTTTAAATTTTCATAAGTTTAGCATATAAGATTAGCGTTCTTAACCATATGAAATATGTAATTCCACCTTCAAAATTGTGCATATATAAGTACTGACTAAAGGTGTACTTTTAAGGTTTAAATGTTAACAATTTATTTGAGCTTTAAATGTCACTAAAGAAAGAAAAAAAATTGTCATACTCTTAAGGTCTATGTGACGTAGGTTGTAATAAGTATGTAATTTGTTATTAATGAAAACTAGAAAGTTTTGTCAACTTCTTACATATTTGTACAATCTTTAAGATATAACATAAAACGTCATTCATGGATATTTGATTTAACTGAGACATATTTGGGAAGGCATTTGTAATTCTCAAATTTATATAAAAAAAAATCTTTTTTTTCTTGTCTTTATTAATCAAAATAAATCATTTTAAAAATTTAAAATCCATTGAAAATAAAATTTTAAATTTGCCCCAAAATTCCGGGTTGTTACAACGACATTCAATGCTGACTCAACATTGCGTGTACGATAAGATTCTGAACACTTATAAATACGCAAGTAGAGCATAGCCTAAATCTCACATTCTTTGAGACAACGTCTAAGCTTGGCCATTCTTCCTCCTCCTCAAATCTCTTCGGAAAAATAAGATAATTAGTTTAGGAAAATTCTGAATCAAGATCTGGAGGAAAAGAATGAAAATTAATAAGGTGTACAAAATCATATGCGAAGTAAGGTAAATTCTTAGATCTGGTCTATTCAATTTTCTTCCTCTTTTAGCCCTTTTTCTTTTAGTAAGAACTATGGATCCATGGTTGTTAGGTTCTAAATCCAGTTAGGGAAAAACCATGGAATGCTAGATCTGGACCATGATCAGGAATTGAAAAGCAATTTAGGTGAGTGGATTTAAGTTATATCATTTTTGATATTGATATATTATCGTTTAACATTCCCCGTTATTATGCAATGTAAAGTGATGAAATGCTAATATGACATGTTGAAATATTAATATGTTAAAATATTAATATGTTGGAAAATTCATATGTTGAAATGTTTAATATGCTGAAATGTTCATTTGTGGAAATGCAAACTTGTTAAAATATGTGTAACAATTACTGTTGTAATTACATGATTCACTTGTGGCATATTATGTTCTTGAATTATTAGCTGTAGAATTGAGAAAAATTACATGTTAATTTGTCAAATTTGAACAGTTACGTGATTAAATGATTACATGTTAAATTAGAATGATTACATGATTTGACGATCACATGTTATTTTGAAATGAAATTAATTATATGTTAGCAAGAACATATGACATAAAATGGGATTAATATGATAACATGTAAAATAGGTTGCAGTAAAAATGTGGAAATAATAATATGCCTAAATTCAAAGTAAATAGAAAACTATAACGCACATAGACACGAGCTTAAATTCAACTAGTGGTATAAGTCTGCCCGGAACCACCCGACAAATCCAGCGTCCACAAGTTGTTAATTTAATGTGAGGGGTCTAGTGCGTAGATAAAACATGTTACAATGCTAAGACACGAGGTTAAGCCAACTTATGGAAGAAGTCTGCCCGAAACTGCCCGGAAAATCTAGCATCCACAACTGGTAGACTTAATGTGAGAGGTCTAGTACATAGGTGTATATATATATATATATATATATATATATATATATATATATATATATATATCAGGACAGAATTGAATGGCACTAACTGTGATTAATGGAAATGAATGGAAGATAATTACAACGGAAAAAGAAATGGAATGAACGGGGAATGATAATAACCTATTATAAATAAATTACATTAATGAGAATATTATATAATATGCAGGCTTGTCCTAGGGACAAGTGGGGATTATACCTTATGTTATAATAAAGAATAAGGAAATTGGAATAACTTATGAAATAAGATAAGTTGTACTTAATTGTAAATTAAGTTATTTGTGAGAAAGAGAATCTGAAATATGTTGATAAGGAAAACATAAGTTATATTTATGAAAAGGGGACTTATTAGTAAATCTTAGTTAAGAGAACTAAGTTAATAAGTAAACAACGATAAGTTATAGTGACAATATAAGATGGATTTATGATTAAATAAGAAAGAATGAGGCAAACTTACGAAATGAAATAAGTTGTATTTAATCATAAATAATGACTGACATATTAAGCAGAAAACATGTGCATTGTGATATACTTAATTACATATTAAGTAGAACATGTTATGGTAACTATGAAAGCAAACAAGAATATAAAGGGATTGTTGATTACAGACCTTGGATCACAATCTAGAGAGTAACATGTTGTGGGCTTATTAATAGGCTTAAATGGTTTAAGTTATAAGACCGAAATTAATAAGCAAGACGAACTTGGTAACTTGAATAAGAAGTCAATGTGAATGAGAATAACCAAGTTAAATGGAAACCTGGTGAGGTAAAGCAAGCACATAAAAGAATGTTTAGACATAGGGTCTAATAACATATTAAAGTGAGGAGCTTGGACCAGTCCGCATGTTTGAGGGTGAATAACCAATGGGATAGATCATTGTGGTGTCATAAGGCACGAGGGGAGCGTACGTTCATCTGATTATTCTGTCGGCTCCGAAGGACTGGAAGGGGAAGCACACGGCTTCCTGAGATACGTAAGGTGCTGAGAATTCGCGATCTAATCGACAACCTAATTTGAACAGATTAACAATTTAATCTAAGGATCTATTGCAAAAACAGAAAATCGAAATCAATTAGGTTAAAATTCATACCTATTTACAGTGAATCCTTGAACCTCACGTAAATCTGAAATAGAGAAGACAATTACTGCATCAAATCGAAGAACTCGTCAAGCGCCGAGTCTCTATTCGTATCCACACGAACAAAGTCTTCAATTTCAGACGAATCGAAGGATAAGGAAGCTTTTGCGGTGCTAGCCGCCATTCTTAGTTTTAGGGTTTTCCTCAAGGAACGGGGTGAGATTATTATCAACGTGTATGATCATAAAGGAAGTAAGTTACCTTTATTTTAATAGATGCGTGTATAATAAACATGGAGCAATTCCTTGTACCCATTCAAACAAAATATCAACCGTTGATATTTCATTTTACCCACAAACAAAATAGTGCTCCCCTTACAATGTTCTAAGTGTGTGACCCTATAGGTTATTACAACTTTGGAAATGATTTTAAATCGTATTTAAAATCATAAACAGTGATTGGCATCTAGCAATACGTCGCTGCTACCCAAGTTATAATAAGATCGTCGATTCGATACAACCTTTCTGTGACCAATGTATCAATGTAATGTAATCCTTTTAACCGTTATATCCAGGATTAAACTAGAGGCATGGATCGTATCATCCTCGTTATAATTTAATCCGATTTTCTTGATCGATGAGTAGACTGTTTAAAACAAATCAATATTTGAGCATGGCCATGCATTTCACAGTCTCACTCAATCAAGAGGCCCATGGATATCACTACGAATATATTGTAGGGTTAAATTCCATCTAGATCATTCATAATTTTCATTCGATTTGAGATATATCCAATAATCACCGTTATCATTACTCTGTTACAAAATAACTTTAGATGATATCAAAATACAAATATCCTCGAATAAAATTATAATGATTTAAGGTCTGATGGCCATTACATCACTGTCACTATGAGAACAACTTATGATACTGTTGATTATATTCCATGTAGTTATCTCACAGTGGGTCAGCCCAATACGCTATTCTCCAATACGTATTTATATCTTGACTTTAATATCACATATATTAATGATCAATGAGATGTGATCATCAGTCAATCAGTATACTAGTCTCAACGCTTTATTGTTGTCCTGTATAAACAATAAAACTCGACTAGGGGCATTTAAGAATTATAATACTTATCACATTATATAATCTCAAGTTCAGTCTTACTCGAACTATATATAATTCCGCATTATTATTCTAAGGACTTCTATTAAATTACTATTTATATTACGCAGTAAATATAACATAACAGAATATTTTTATTCCAAATAAAACAATAATGTTATTAATCACATCAAATGGATTGCCTCAAGGGCATAAACTCTAACAATCTCCCACTTGCACTAGAGTCAATCATTCATGTATCATATACTCATGAAACTAGTGTGACTATTAAACTTCTGCTACGACAGTGTTTAATTCAGTAGGTCTGCAACATTACAGCTTTTGCAACTTTGCAGATATGTTCATATCCTTCGTGAACAATTTCACATAAGAATTATATTTCTTAAATATATGTTTGGATCGATTATGAGTTTAACATTTTAGGCCTGAGCAATAGCCACATTGTTATCGCAATGTAAATCATTGGATCGACAATGAATTAAGTTCAATTATGAACTTCTTAATCCAAACATTTTCTTTCTTAGAATCAGTATATATTTCTTGTTTTAAAACTAACATTATTCACAATAATTAATGTGTTATCAATATATAACTTTGTAATTATTGTGTCACTTCGACTCAATTTATTGTCTATACAAGATTCAATGGTATTTTGTGGTCTCCGACATTTCAGATTCTATTTTATTCTCATCGGTATGTTAGAGACTGACCCTCCTATATAAGGATACCAATTTAAGCAATAACATTTTATTCTCAGAGATTTTGTAGAAATAATATCCATTTATGTCTTGTGGATATTGCACAAAATAGTTATCTGATTTGGATCCCATCTTATCAAAGGAAGGACGTTTAATAAACGCCTTGCATCCAAATCTGCGTATTAGACACACTAGGACATTTCTTAGTCCATATCTTATATGGCGTCTTTAGACTTGTTTTAGTATGATTAATTTAATTGTTCTCAACTTAATTTATTGGAAGAACTATATGACTTATCTTGTTCTTATCATATCTTATAAGGTGTGATTACTCCTTTTAGACACACCATTTCAACATGGTGTTCTAAGTGGTGTGAGCCGTGAAACAATTTCAAACTCATCTGGATAGTCATTAAATTTATTGGCTTAAATATTCTCTTTCAAACTATTCGTAAAGTATTTATAATCTATTAATATTGGTTTTGAACTTTTATTTTTTTATTTTATTTTTGAATTCTTTGAACTTTTCAAAGGGTTCTAATTTGTGTATCATAAGATACACACATCTATATCCACTGACATCATCAGCAAATGTATGAAGTAATAAAACCTAAATCTAGCTTATGTATTCATTGCTCCAAATAAATCATTATGTATGAGACCTACTTTATAGTCCATTCACTGTGTCAAGTGAAATGTGATTCAGATTTTTTTGTCATATAAACAAGATTTGCATTCTTCATATGATTCAAAATCAAATGACCTCAAAATTCCATCATTATAGAGTATTGATACGCGTTTCTTGTTTATATTGGTTAACTGATAATGCTAAAGATGTGTTGGATTTAAATTATTAAATTTAATCCACTCTATGTTTATGTCAAGTACATTATAGTTAACAATTTATAAAGATCATTAACTATTTGTGAAATTCCATAAGATATTTCATTTAAATAAAATGAATAACAATTGTTCTTTTATTACAAATGAAATTTAAACTTGTCTGAACTAGATTTATAATAACATTTATTTTAAATGGAATTTCATAATAACAACTATTTTATTAATTTTATTAAGCCAATATACACAACAAGAATCAACTTTCTATGGATAATCCAGCAACTTTTGTTTCATTTCCATTCGTAAGTCCACTTGTCATTTTATCAGAATTCTACTTATTTTGCAATTTCTGTAAATTAACATACATTTAGGTGATTTATATCTAGTATCTGTAACGGCGTGATTTTCGACCCTCCGAAAACCGTGTCATTTTTGAAAGAAATTAGAAGATGAGATAGAAAAGATAGAACTAATAGAATAGAAGAATAAGAAGTTATCAGAAATCTCACAGCGGAATTTTAAAAATACAAATACATTACATCATAGGGTCTGATACATCATAATACATCAACAACTTACATCATCATAGTACATTCACATAATAATACATCATGATAGGGAAATACAAACCTAACTGGATACATAGGTGTAGTTAAAACTACTAGACTTGTCCTGCAACTTGAACTTCGTAAGGTTCCATTTGCCAACCTGAATTACTTGCCTACTCATAATAAATATTATGAGTACCCAAGAGTTTAGGGAAAACACAGAAAATAAACTCCGGGTCAGTCAGGGGACTGGTGTGAGTAAACACAGTTAAAAAGATGTAAACAGGGAAATAAGGAATAAGGTGTTCCGTTATTAATAGATTCAATTACTTAGAAATCTTAAGCCCAATCCATAACTAATATATGGGAAACGACCCTTGTATTTTTAATATCAAAACGTTTGATATTTACGATAGTATTTATCAAATAAATAATCATCTAGTGAATCGCTTGCATCTCACGTTCACGTACATAGAATAAGATCTAAACTGTTGAGCGCTTATTGGAATTTGGTTTCTAACTGACAGGGTATGGGAGCACCCACCGATCAGCGTACTCTAGAGAAGATACACGGGGGTTCAACAAGAACATCCTGCAACCCGACCACACGTGACCGTCCAATCATTTAGCTTGAGTGTAACGAATATATTACCACCTCCACGGTTGGGAATGACCCACCGATTACCGAAGTTACAGCAGTGAATATAGATTTAAGAAACAAAAGGAAATACTCTAGATAGTGATAATATACCCTGCTTGGGTATGACCCAACTAGCCATGCTGCCTAGCCCAACTATTGTCTTTCCGGGTTGTGAGGTTTGAAGTCACGTTTACCGTTGACGGATTATTCTTCAACGTCTTTGAATATCACACCGTCCTATCTGACAGATCACTCATTTGTTTCCACAAATATATTTTGGGTATAAGGCTAAAGAAACGAATCTCTCCGCCACCAACATAATACACTTATGTAAAGTTGATGTGTAAAATCTGATCGATATACGTTGTTAGATATCCGACTGTTCGGATCTGTTCTGGGATTGAATAGACCGTAGATACTATTTTGGAATAGTGCTTGCATTCTTCATCTTTATCGATTTCCGGTATACGTCATACAATTCGAGTCGAAGTGGAATGTAAATTCCGGACTCTTCGAAACGATGTACGAAATATTTTTTATAGTCGATAATTTATTATCAGCTTACTGTCTTTAATTCAGTTGCGCATCCTGTATTTATAATTATATATACAGTATAAAATTCTCGGGTTCATATCTGGATATCTTAAATATCACTTTCAATTGTATAGTTAAAGTGTGTGTGTCATACACAAGATGTTATACAGTTTTTATCAATATTTGAAAGTGTATAGAAAAAGCCCGTGCTACGCACACGGTGTTTTATCTCGCTTGTCATCGACTGTTAGACGATGTTCTATACTCCGATTTGATTTGTCAAATATTTATTTTCCTTTATTTAAACTTAAATAAATTGTTTTATAATTTATTTAAATTAAATTATCTTTTAAAACTCAAGTTCTTATTCGACGAACTACTTCGAACAACTTCGATTCTGGGACCTCACTGTCGTCTTGACTGTTCCACTGGTTTACGCCATATTAAATAAAAACTCTATTTTTATTTAAATTAATTAATTACTGATTAATTATATTTATTTATTTAATTTAATTAAATTCGATTTAATAAAATTCTTGCCTTTGAAACTCTATTCTCGCTTGTATTTACCAAGTCGATATTGGCATCTCAAAATCGTGTGATTACCAAAGGGAAATCGTTGATTTTCTCTTGCCAAACCAATCTGGTTTTCTCGCTTAACCAACCACTTTTCTAGCCTCATTACCAACCTCGAAAACATGGTGAAATCACTCGAGCCAAATCATTAACCAAGCCATCGTACCAACCTCTTGATCACGTCGAAAAACATGGTGGATCACTCGTGCCAAACCATCGTTCCAGCCCCTTGCCAACCCTTCGAAATCCATGTGATCCATCGATGGATCACTAAAAATCCAAGTGCCAACCCCTTGCCAGATCTCCTCTTCTCCTTCTCCCTTTCTTCTTCTCGCCTCGCCTGTACAACGTGCACTGGTGTGCACGTGCACACCTCCACTCGACGTCGAACCATCGCCGAACCACCACCCACAAACTCCACTTCATTCACCGATCACCACTGACCCATCGCCACCACCTATCGTTGCCTCCTCCTCAAAATCGCCACTCCACCAAACTTCTAGTAAACAACATGGAAAAGGACTCCCCCTAAACCGACCTCGACCCCACGCCTCAGACCATCGGAGCACCTCGCACCGCCGCCATCAGCTCCGCCAAGACCCAACGTCACTCCACATCCAACCTCGGCCAACTCGCACGCCTGTGGGGCCCCCACGTCGCCGCCAAAAAGTCGAACCCATTTACCCCCTCAAAACCTAAATCGAGCTCGACAGCTCGAATCACTCACTGGAAAAATCATGGGGTATTTTTCCCATGTTCTCCGATGTGTCCAGCTCCTCCACGCTCCATGCCCCGACCATCAACGTCGCCGATCGCCAGAATTTGGCCAAAATATCATTTTCGGCTATCTCGATCATTCTCCCTCATCTCGACATTAAAAATCATGAAACTACTTTTAAAAATCATCATTTGCTAACACGATTGCATTCGAATCTCTGTAATTCAATTCCCCGATGTTTGGATTTTCGGATTTGAAAGTGTGGATACAGAGAATACTGCTTCTGCTGTTTTCTTGTTTTCAAAACATGTTTACTTGATTTTTGTTCATGCTATAAAGGTTATATATATATTCGTATATAAGTATAACATATATATATATATATATATGTTTGTATACTTGTGATTTGTGATCAACCAGGTATAGATTCACATAACAGAGGAGTTGTTTTGACAGTAAACAAACAGCAGTGTCTTCTTTGATTAACTATGGTGATGAACTCGTTTATTTTTCATTTACACTTGCATACATAGTTGAATGATGACATGAACTTGATGTACTAATCATATATACTGGTGTTAATAAACTTGTGAACTTGCATTGGTGATAATCTATGAAAGCACACACACAAAGTGTTTACAGAACTTGCAAATGAAACTAGACTTGTGAGTGATTACTCACATGTTTAAAGCTCCTGAATTCTTGTTTGTAAAAGGATTATAACTTCAGCACTTTCTTGTATTTGAGTAAAAAGAAAATGCATGGAATTTGATGTGTATTTATAGGCAATTCCCTCTCAAGTTTCCTACAGCAAAAAGCTTTTGTTTCCTTCCTACCCCCTTTCTCTCTCTTGCATTTGTGGTGTAAAATTGTTACAGCAAAAGTAAGTGTACCCTTCATCGAAACATCTTCTTACCAACCTCTCTTTGGTCTCTACTAAGTATATGAGCCTATGCTTGCATTAAATGCAAGGCTTGATTTCATTAAATGCTACACAACACTTGCCACCAAAGTGTAAGAGAATGGATATTTCTCTCCTGATATTTGTTTGCTACTAAATCATTTCAGCCGCAGATATATATGTATGAGGGGATTAGGTCCTAATCTACTACTTAATGATGGGTTTGGATCTTGTTTGCTTTTGTATGCTAACTTCCGTATGCTAGTTGGAAATAGGATTTAGTTACACTATTTTGTGTTGCCAATATTCTCACTCTTCTCTTAGTTAGAAATTTTGTCACAAATGTTTTGCTTAAGTATGTTATAATATAAATATTAAACATACCTTATATAAGTTAAGTTCTAGTGCAAACCATATATGTATATACATACATATAGGTGATTATACACATTTTAATTGGTTGAGCAACTCAAATATATTTAAATTTCCTTATTAAAATAGATATCAGATGCTTGAAAAATCCAGCCATTACAGACTACCCCACTTAAAAGAATTTCGCCCCGAAATTACATAAGAAAGATAGAGAGTTTCCAAAAGAAAATATTTCATAAACTGGTTGTTTTAGTACACATACAACTATTTCTATACTAACACTAGTCTCGATACATACAATAATACTAGACTTGACTACTCAAGTTCTAAACTGCCCCAAAATATACATACGTAACTATCCTCCTCTAGTCTCTGTCCTACTACTCGTCGTCAGAGATATCTATTGTCTCTACGACCTCCTCGTCATCAGATATATTAATGACTTCAACTACGTCTTCTGAATCTGTCTCCTCATCGTCATCCTCTATCTTGCCGTGGTCTTCCACAATGGTGCCATCTAACCCGTAGGAAAATCTAGGTATAATTTCTTTATATGCTTCTCGGTCTCCCACGTACAGTCTTTCGGGTTTTCGCTCCACTGGATCTTTAGTAGCCTCACCACTTTGTTGCGAAGTTGCTTTCCCTCTCGGTCAATAATACTAAATGGATGTCTTATCACTGTCATGTCTGGCTCAATCTCTATCTCTTGCTGAACATAGGGTTCCAGAATTAATGATGGATTGTGCATGCATTTTCTCAAGTGCGATACGTGAAATACGTTGTGAATTCCCGCCATATATTCTGGTAATTCAACTTTATATGCTTGAAAACCAATTCTTTCTAAGACGCGGAAAGGTCCAACATATCTTGGTGCTAACTTTCCATATTTTCCAAATCTTACTACTCCCTTCATTGGTGAGATCTTCACGAAAACTAGATCTTCTATTTCGAATACTAAATCTCTTCGCCTTTTATCGGCATAGCTTTTCTGGCGATCCTGGGCTTCCTTCATTCTCAGCTTTACTAATTCCACTTTCGCTGCTGCCTCTCGTATCATATCCGGACCAAGTACCAATTTGTTTCCGGACTCCACCCAACATGCAGGCGCTTTACAAGGTCTACCATATAATTCTTCATATGGTGCCATTTGTATACTCGCCTGGTAACTGTTATTATATGAAAATTCTACTAGGTGTAAATGATCTTCCCATGATCCTCCAAAATCTAAAATACACGCTCTTAGAAGATCTTCCAATATACGATTAACTCTTTCCGTCTGACCGTCCGTTTGAGGATGGTAAGCTGTACTGAAATTTAATCTTGTTCCCAACGTTCTCTGCAAAGCTTCCCAAAATTTACTCATAAAAATGGTATCTCTGTCGCTTACAATGCTCGTTGGAATACCGTGCAGTCGTACTATCTCTTTCATGAATACTTCGGCTAATGTCATGGCAGTGCGCGTTGGTTTCACTGGAATAAAGTGTGCACTCTTAGTTAACCGATCTATGATTACCCAAATCCCTTCGTAGCCTCTCCTTGTTCTTGGCAAACCATCGATGAAGTCCATCGATATCATTTCCCACTTCCAGTTGGGAATCTCTAATGGCCGTAATAGTCCAGCAGTCTTTTGATGGCCTCCCTTGACTTGCTGACAACATAGACATTCATTTACGAAAGTAATGATATCTTTATTCATTCCTGACCACCAGAATACTCGTCTCATATCGTGATTCATTTTATGAATTCCTGGATGGATGCTCAACTTTGATGCATGGCATTCTTTTAAAATCTCCTGTCTTATCCCATCCACGTTAGGTACGCATAATCTGCCGTTTATTCTCAATACTCCTTGATTGTCCAACTCGAAGTCGGTCTCTTTTCCGTTTGTGACTCCTCGAATAATCTTTTCCAGTTTGGGATCCCTTTTCTGATTACTCAATATCCTTTCTTGGAGAGTCGGTGTGACTTCCAAAAGTGATAATATCGCATTTCTACTCAAGGCATCTGCCACTACGTTCGCTTTTCCCGGTGTATAAATGATATCCAAGTCATATGATGCAAGAAATTCTAACCACCGCTGTTGTCTCAGATTTAAATCTTTTTGAGTGAACAGATACTTCAATGGTTTATGATCGGTGAAAAGTTCGAATCTCTCACCCAGAAGATAATGTCTCCACATCTTTAGTGCGAAAACCACTGCCAATAACTCTAGGTCGTGAGTTGCGTAATTCTTCTCGTGAATCCTTAACTGCCTACTTGCATATGAAATCACTTGTCCCTTCTGCATTAACACCGCTCCTACTCCCTTTCCACAAGCATCGGTGTAAACTGCAAATCCGCTCGTTCCATCGGGAACAGCTAATACTGGTGCTTCCGTTAATCTTTTCTTTAGTTCTTGAAACGATTCTTCACACTTTGGGTCCCAAATAAACTTTTGGCCCTTCTTTGTTAACTTGGTCAGATGTGACGATATTTTGGAGTAGTCTCGGATAAATCTTCGATAATATCCTGCCAGTCCTAGGAAACTACGAATATCTGTTGGTGTTTGAGGTTGTTTCCATAGTTGTACTGCATCTACTTTAACTAGGTCTACTGATATCCCATCTCCGTTTACTATGTGCCCCAAAAATCTCACTTCCGATTTCCAAAAGTGACATTTTTAAAACTTTGCCTTCAACACGTATTTCCTTAGAGTTTCTAGCACTACTCTAAGATGACCACGGTGTTCTTCTTCGGTTTTTGAAAAGATTAAGATATCGTCAATGAAAAAGAGAACGAATTTATTAAGAATTTTCCTAAAGACTCTGTTCATTAGATCTACGAAGAAAGCTGGTGCGTTGGTTAGTCCGAACGGCATAACCAACCATTCATAAAAGAAATCTGGGCCTCTGAATTCTGTTAAAGGAATACAATCTTCAGAGATTCTCAATTGGTGAAATCCTATTGCTAAATCCATCTGGGAGAATACCGTTGCTCCACGTAATTGATCGAAAAGGTCATCAATTCTAGGTAATGGATATCTATTTCGGATGGTTACTTTATTTAATTCTCGGTAGTCCACACACAATCGTAAGGACCCATCAGACTTTACTACAAAAACTACCGCAGAGCCCCAACTAGAAAAACTAGGTCAGATTAAGCCTTTACTCAGCAAATCCCGAGTTTGTTTCTCTAATTCCTGAACTTCCTTGGGAGCCATCCGTATCTTTGGTTGAATCATTTGTCTAGCTCCTGGGACTAAATCAATTCGGAATTCGATCTCTCGATGCGGAGGTAAACTTCCGACTTCCTCGAATACGTCCTTGAATTCTCTTACTACTTCCAAAGTGTCGAGACTTTCTTGAGGTGCTTCTAAAGCGTATAGAAAACTACAGGTGTGAATTCCCAGTTTCCCACAAGTTATTCTAGCTTTTCGCTCTAAGCTATTTATAAGGGTTATGATTTCTTTATCACATTTTATCTTGGCTTGGAACTTGCTTAACCAGTCTAATCTAAGTATAAAATTGAAACTTTTGAAGTCTAGAACATAGAAGTCAAATCGAAAAGAGTGTGAGAGATATAAGAGAGTTATATCCTCACAACACATTTTGAGCTCAGTTTTTCCCCCTATGGGGTTTGATACGCAAATGGGGTTTGGTGATATAATTGGTTTAAGGTCAAACTGATCTATGGTTTCGGCTGAAATAAAACTGTGTGAAGCGCCAGTATCAAATAAAACACGAAGGTAAATTCCATTAAACTGTAAAGTACCTTCCAGCACTCCCTTCCCTTTCATATTCTGAGAAGTAGACGGTTCATCTTTGATTGTAAAAACCCTAGGCTGTGGTGTCCTCTTCATCAATGGACAGTCTTTCACCATGTGTCCTGGTTGATGACAGTTGAAACAGAGATTCTTCACTACCATCTCGTTCCTCTGATTCTGGTTCTGGTTCTGATTCTGTTGCTGAGGTTTCTGTTGCTGTCTCGGGTATTGCTGGGGTTTTTGTTGTTGTTGTGGGTATTGCTGGGGTTTCTGTTGCTGTTGTGGGTATTGCTGGGGTTTCTGGTTCCCCTTTTGTTTACAGAATCGTGCAATGTGTCCCTTTTGCTTGCAGTTGTGACACACCACATTCTTAAATTTACCTTCCACTGTCTGTTGCCCCGTCTTAGCTTGGCCCTGATTATCATTCCAATCTGGGTTGACCTTTCTTTTCATGATATTCACCCCACTCGTCTCCCCAGTCTGGATCCTCTCTCCTGGTTTTCTTTGTATCTAGTGCTTCATATCTGAGTGCTAGGTCTACTAATTCCACAAATGGATCCTTTAAATGTCCCATCATCCTTCCTTGCATATTATCTCTAAGACCAGCTACAAACATCTCGTTCTTTTTCAAAAGAGTATTTATCAGCTCCGGTCCAAAGATTGAAAGTGCGTTAAACTGGTTTTCATACTCAGCGACAGACATGCTTTCCTGCTTTAAGTCAATGAAGTCTCGGTACATCCTTGTCCTTCCAGTAGCAGGTAGATACTGGCCTTCAAAAGCTTCTTTGAACATGGGCCAAGTAAAGTTTTCCTCAGGAGTGTTAGCATTCTGGGCATCCCACCATATTGCTGCGGCTCCTTCCAGATTCCATGAAGCTAAGAGACACTTATGCTCGTCATCCAACCTCAGTCCTTTAAAAATCTTCTCACATGACCTAATCCATGCTTGGACTCCGACCAGTGATTCAGTACCTCTGAAAATCTTTCCTCCCAAAGTTGTGTAATTCTTACAGACCATAGCAAAGTTAGGCTGAGTTGGTGCTCGGATTACTTCAGTAGTATCTACTTGGGTCTGGTTAACAGTGTTTGTCGTAGTTGCTCCGCTTGCTCCTCGGCCTCTTCCTCCACGAGAACTCATTTTCAACTCCTTGAGTACACAGATTGAAATTTTATTAACTAAATTGGAAAAATTAGTCGAGGGATTACCTAAGTAACTACGATCTACCTATATTAAAAATATAGTTTTTAGTAAAAATATGCTCTCTTACTATTTCAAAGCCTAAATGTTTCCGAAGAACATAGGCTCTGATACCAACTGTAACGGCGCGATTTTCGACCCTCCGAAAACCGTGTCATTTTTGAAAGAAATTAGAAGATGAGATAGAAAAGATAGAACTAATAGAATAGAAGAATAAGAAGTTATCAGAAATCTCACAGCGGAATTTTAAAAATACAAATACATTACATCATAGGGTCTGATACATCATAATACATCAACAACTTACATCATCATAGTACATTCACATAATAATACATCATGATAGGGAAATACAAACCTAACTGGATACATAGGTGTAGTTAAAACTACTAGACTTGTCCTGCAACTTGAACTTCGTAAGGTTCCATTTGCCAACCTGAATTACTTGCCTACTCATAATAAATATTATGAGTACCCAAGAGTTTAGGGAAAACATAGAAAATAAACTCCGGGTCAGTCAGGGGACTGGTGTGAGTAAACACAGTTAAAAAGATGTAAATAGGGAAATAAGGAATAAGGTGTTCCGTTATTAATAGATTCAATTACTTAGAAATCTTAAGCCCAATCCATAACTAATATATGGGAAATGACCCTTGTATTTTTAATATCAAAACGTTTGATATTTACGATAGTATTTATCAAATAAATAATCATCTAGTGAATACGCTTGCATCTCACGTTCACGTACATAGAATAAGATCTAAACTGTTGAGCGCTTATTGGAATTTGGTTTCTAACTGACAGGTTATGGGAGCACCCACCGATCAGTGTACTCTAGAGAAGATACACTGGGGTTCAACAAGAACATCCTGCAACCCGGCCGCACATGACCGTCCACTCATTTAGCTTGAGTGTAACGAATATATTACCACCTCCACGGTTGGGAATGACCCACCGATTACCGAAGTTACAGCAGTGAATATAGATTTAAGAAACAAAAGGAAATACTCTAGATAGTGATAATATACCCTGCTTGGGTATGACCCAACTAGCCATGCTGCCTAGCCCAACTATTGTCTTTCCGGGTTGTGAGGTTTGAAGTCACGTTTACCGTTGACGGATTATTCTTCAACGTCTTTGAATATCACACCATCCTATCTGACAGATCACTCATTTGTTTCCACAAATATATTCTGGGTATAAGGCTAAAGAAACGAATCTCTCCGCTACCAACATAATACACTTATGTAAAGTTGATGTGTAAAATCTGATCGATATACGTTGTCAGATATCCGACTGTTCGGATCTGTTCCGGGATTGAACAGACCGTAGATACTATTTTGGAATTGTGCTTGCATTCTTCATCTTTATCGATATCCGGTATACGTCGTATAATTCGATTCGAAGTGGAATGTAAATTCCGGACTCTTTGAAACGAGGTACGAAATATCTTTTATAGTCGATAATTTATTATCAGCTTACTGTCTTTAATTCAGTTGCACATCCTGTACTTATAATTATATATACAGTATAAAATTCTCGGGTTCATATCTGGATATCTTAAATATCACTTTCAATTGTATAGTTAAAGTGTGTGTGTCATACACAAGATGTTATACAGTTTTAATCAATATTTGAAAGTGTATAGAAAAAGCCCGTGCTACGCACACGGTGTTTTATCTTGCTTGTCATCGACTGTTAGACGATGTTCTATACTCCGATTTGATTTGTCAAATATTTATTTTCCTTTATTTAAACTTAAATAAATTGTTTTATAATTTATTTAAATTAAATTATCTTTTAAAACTCAAGTTCTAACTCGACGAACTTCTTCGAACAACTTCGATTCTGGGACCTCACTGTCGTCTTGACTGTTCCACTGGTTTACGCCATATTAAATAAAATCTCTATTTTTATTTAAATTAATTAATTACTGATTAATTATATTTATTTATTTAATTTAATTAAATTCGATTTAATAAAATTCTTGCCTTTGAAACTCTATTCTCGCTTGTATTTACCAAGTCGATATTGGCATCTCAAAATCGTGTGATTACCAAAGGAAAATCGTTGATTTTCTCTTGCCAAACCAATCTGGTTTTCTCGCTTAACCAACCACTTTTCTAGCCTTGTTACCAACCTCGAAAACGTGGTGAAATCACTCGAGCCAAATCATTTACCAAGCCATCGTACCAACCTCTTGATCACGTCGAAAAACATGGTGGATCACTCGTGCCAATCCATCGTTCCAGCCCCTTGCCAACCCTTCGAAATCCAAGTGATCCATCGATGGATCACTAAAAATCCAAGTGCCAACCCCTTACCAGGTCTCCTCTTCTCCTTCTCCCTTTCTTCTTCTCGCCTCGCCTGTACAACGTGCACTGGTGTGCACGTGCACACCTCCACTCGACGTCGAACCATCGCCGAACCACCACCCACAAACTCCACTTCATCCACCGATCACCACTGACCCATCGCCACCACCTATCGTTGCCTCCTCCTCGAAATCGCCACTCCACCAAACTTCCAGTAAACAACATCGAAAAGGACTCCCCCTAAACCGACCTCGACCCCACGCCTCAGACCATCGGAGCACCTCGCACCGCCGCCATCAGCTCCGCCAAGACCCAACGTCACTCCACGTCCAACCTCGGCCAACTCGCACGCCTGTGGGGCCCCCACGTCGCTGCCAAAAAGTCGAACCCATTTACCCCCTCAAAACCTAAATCGAGCTCGACAACTCGAATCACTCACTGGAAAAATCATGGGGTATTTTTCCCATGTTCTCCGATGTGTCCAGCTCCTCCACGCTCCATGCCCCGACCATCAACGTCGCCGTTCGCCAGAATTTGGCCAAAATATCATTTTCGGCTATCTCGATCATTCTCCCTCATCTCGACATTAAAAATCATGAAACTACTTTTAAAAATCATCATTTGCTACCACGATTGCATTCGAATCTCTGTAATTCAATTCCCCGATGTTTGGATTTTCGGATTTGAAAGTGTGGATACAGAGAATACTGCTTCTGCTGTTTTCTTATTTTCAAAACATGTTTACTTGATTTTTGTTCATGTTATAAAGGTTATATATATATATATATATATATATTCATATATAAGTATAACATATATATATATATATGTTTGTATACTTGTGATTTGTGATCAACCAGGTATAGATTCACATAACAGAGGAGTTGTTTTGACAGTAAACAAACAGCAGTGTCTTCTTTGATTAACTATGGTGATGAACTCGTTTATTTTTCATTTACACTTGCATACATAGTTGAATGATGACATGAACTTGATGTACTAATCATATATACTGGTGTTAACAAACTTGTGAACTTGCATTGGTGATAATCTATGAAAGCACACACACAAACTGTTTACAGAACTTGCAAATGAAACTAGACTTGTGAGTGATTACTCACATGTTTAAAGCTCCTGAATTCTTGTTTGTAAAAGGATTATAACTTCAGCACTTTCTTGTATTTGAGTAAAAAGAAAATGCATGGAATTTGATGTGTATTTATAGGCAATTCCCTCTCAAGTTTCCTACAGCAAAAAGCTTTTGTTTCCTAGCTACCCCTTTTCTCTCTCTTGCATTTGTGGTGTAATATTGTTACAGCAAAAGTAAGTGTACCCTTCACCGAAACATCTTCTTACCAACCTCTCTTTGGTCTCTACTAAGTATATGAGCCTATGCTTGCATTAAATGCAAGGCTTGATTTCATTAAATGCTACACAACACTTGCCATCAAAGTGTAAGAGAATGGATATTTCTCTCCTGATATTTGTTTGCTACTAAATCATTTCAGCCGCAGATATATATGTATGAGTGGATTAGGTCCTAATCTACTACCTAATGATGGGTTTGGATCTTGTTTTCTTTTGTATGCTAACTTCCATATGCTAGTTGTAAATAGGATTTAGTTACACTATTTTGTGTTGCCAATATTCTCACTCTTCTCTTAGTTAGAAATTTTGTCACAAATGTTTTGCTTAAGTATGTTATAATATAAATATTAAACATACCTTATATAAGTTAAGTTCTAGTGCAAACCATATATTTATATACATACATATAGGTGATTATACACATTTTAATTGGTTGAGCAACTCAAATATATTTAAATTTCCTTATTAAAATAGATATCAGATGCTTGAAAAATCCAACCATTACAGTATCTAATACTAGAAATGTATAAGTAGATTGTTATAACATTTATATATTATTTGGTTGAAGTCATACCTCAACCTTTCATTTCAAATCCTCTATGTTTATATAACAATTACATTTGATTTGTTTGAGGACAATCCTCAAATTTCAATGTTAGTCAAGAAATTTGATTTATTTCAATTTATATCCTTCTTAAGGATTAATTTAAATTATCGAGTTATTTATTATTTAATATCTACATTAGATAAAATAATAACGGATTCTATAATATTTATGTAATCATAAAATTTTGACAATCAAAATTTATATTAACATAAATATGTAATTTAAACTAAAATATGCTCCCACTCAAATTAGCATCCCTCTGTTTATATATGTATATCATTATATACATATAATGGTGTTCCAAGATCCACATATAGTCATGCCTTGACCCAACTTTGGCTAAACCCAAAACACAACCTTTTAGGTAGACATCTTATGTCAAATCGTCTATATAACTCTTGGATCGCATGTTGAACAATTTGTTCAGTATTATTCATTTTCTAAAAATAGAATAATTCATGCTTTTGTCTCTAAGGCCATAATCCTATTATGCAGCCTAGTTAAGTCAGACCCAATAATAGGTTGGAGCATCACATTTTACTCCATCGCACATAACCAAAATAAAAGGTGCACAACGCTTTGGCGTTAGTTACATCCAGTGATTTTGGACAGTGATGAGTATATTATTGGAAGATGTCACCATGACTTAATATAACAAAAATATTTCTTTAGAGGGAATTATAATTCGTAGTGGCGAACAATATTAGAGTTTTTACATATATCAAAATATATGTATTTCATATTGGTGATTTTAATTCCACACTAATGCAACTTTAAAGAAATTTTAAATAGCATTTGTGTTAAAGGAAATAAAATAGAATATATTTTACCAATTTTTGAACATTTCAGAACGTAGATAGCAATTCAATTTATATGATTGTAAGGGAATTATTGGATAACAATTATAAAAGTAATTTATGAAACTTGTTTATCCCATCAGAACATATAACATGTATAACGTATTATAATTATTGAAAGGATATAAACCAAAACAGGCATAAGAATTACAAAACGCAGCATGTATCATGTCTTCACTAAACAAGTAAATAACATATACATTCATCCAGACTTAAACAATTATACTAAAGGTGCATTGATGTTTTAATACTGCCTTCTTCTCATACATTACATGTGCAGTGCAACTAATCAAATCCAATTTAATATATCACATTCTACTCATATATAAAGCAAACAATTCACATACACAACTAACTCTTTACATACACACTTCTTTTACAATGCAACATGTGGTTTGTAATGTAATTTACTCGAATACAGCAATATACATTAACATTGCATCTTAATTTATACAAGCAGTCAAACTGCAATATCTTAAAACCCCACTTGCTTTCCATGGTTCTTCATCATCATGTTGACCTATATTAACATGTTGGTTTAGTCCCACTGATCCTTGCCATAGGTTTATCTGCAAATATTTATCCATATAAATAATTGCAGATGATCATCCAATTGAATATAAACAATGCATCATGTATGCATTATATACGTGTATATATATAAATATTGTATTTTGGTGGATATATACAACTTATACTCAATCAGGAGTCAATGTCCTTATATCATAATGTATAAACCATTTTAAAATAACATATATGTATATATAGATCAGTATCTATTTCTAAATATATTAACATATATATGCAAAGGACCTATATAAAACATGTATTCAAAATAACATCGATCCATATAATTAAGGAATTTAACATACATCAAATATATGTATTCTCGCCCGACAGGTTCAAAACCATTCCGTCAATTGCAATCAGCACAGTAGGTATTACATCAAGTATGAACACCTGTAACTTCCTTTTGATGCTACTTGTACAAGTTATGTTTATATCTTAGCATTATATATATTAATAATAAGCAAGAACAACATCATATATTTCATGATTTGTGCACTTTAGTCCAACACTATATATATGCAAATTACAAATCAATTTATATATATGTCACAATATCTGGGCATATATATGTAGCATGTTATAATGCTAATCATCAAATAAAACATTTGTTAATAACGAAATTGTCTAATAGACATTTATGATAAAAAAATTATTGCAAGTCTTTGGAATCATGAGATTGAGGATGCACACCAAAATTGCATATGCAAATACATATTTCATAACAGAATATGCAATTTGGATATGATTCTAGAAATTGTGTTTGAAACGGTGAATCATCATTATTTACACTTTATCTATGTATGCACCATGACGGAAAATATCAAGTTTTTCATCTTTTTATCTTTTTGAATCAGATTCACATAATATACATATATATTTATCAGCATAAAAATATACATATATATTTATTTATATATATCTATATATATATAAACATATATTGTTAGCACATTAATATCTCAGTGCTTAGAACATGAAATTCATCCAAATATATGTCTACACATATATTTTAGTATTCAGGAACGAATATGTATCTTATAGACTCAACAACCCTTTTAAAAAAATTGATATGAAAATTATACTTGTCATGGTAAATGTCATCTAAATACAAGATCTGGAAAATTAACAGTGAATTCTCAATTCAAATTGTTTTGATCAAATAAATGAAGTTTGATTAGATGTCATGACAATTTTAGGTGACAAGATAATCCTTCATGCATTAGAGAGGAAGATATTTCGTCAAGTTCTGCTCATAACATGCATTTAAAACTGGTATATATATAAACATTATACATATGAAAACAGGTCATTTTATTGTGTTTCTCAAACACATTCAAATCAAACAAATGAATACAAACTTGACAGAACATTAATATGCTACAAATGCAAATCATGTTTGCTTTGGAACATAAATCGGTTTTAAGTTCAAATTTAATGTCTAGGCCCAAAAATATTTATAAGGTACAATGGGGTATATGAAGTCTGCAAATCATATTTGCTCTGTTTATATATGAATACTATAAACAGTTTAACATAAGAAATATTTCTACTTATATATATATATACACACATACATACATACATATGCATATACAATTCAGATATACAAGACCATATTATATATCATATATATATATATATATATATATAATGGTACATTGTCATCAGCAGAATATTAAATATATGTACTATACTATAATCTGCATGACATAAGTAGAACTTAACAGATTTGAGAAAATTAACCAATTTTCAATATGATTTAAAATTCATATATGAGACAATGGTTCACTATGAAAATTGAAATGCCATGAGTATGTATATACTAATCAGGTGGTGGTGTTCATAACTTTCAACTGTAGTATAAATGTTGGAACAAAAAAATGATCAGCATCATTATGAAATAAAAGTACACATTTATATTCAAACCTGAATTGCTGCAGGTTATCTTGTAAATACATTACATAATCTAAATGGTTTTAAACTATCCTGTTTATCAATATAGAATATCAGAATTAAAATAAATTGATAAATATTGTGACAATGTTTATAAATAAGATTCAAACACATTTTAAATATCCATGGAATAATCAAACTTAATCCATAGTTTTGTTTTATTTCAAAATGTGTTTGATTGAATAAGTAACCTTATTGATTTCAGAAATCAATAAAATAGAGATATTTTAATAACCGTATGCATTTATAAAAGGTTCAATTCAAAATTAAACCCGTAATACCAGCTTTATCAATGTAATTAATTTAGTTTGAAAAGATAAACAAAATAGGCATTTGATTTGGTATTGATATCCAATATCAATCTTAAATGGTTTTCGAATTAAAACGAAACACTAATCTTATTCTGAATGAAACATTTCATGTCAGAACAAAACTATGTTTTATATCTTTTATTAAACCATATACATGTGTCTACCATGTTATTAAACAAAGCATTTATATTTCAATATTATGGTCATTACCATAGCAATTTGAGATGAGTAATTTAAAAGGGCAATCACTAAGCCTTAAATTCAAAATCGGAAGTCCAATGCATATGCATAGAATCATAAAATAAATCTACAGTCAACACTTGGGTTTTGGGTTAGTTTCTAAGTTATTAAACTCCAATCCAGATTCAAAGATCAAATGATTCAGGCATAAAACAATGTAATTAAATTCAATCAAGCTTCAGATTTAACTAACAAAATTCCACATCAAAGTTTTATATTAAATATAAAACTTTGTTTACAAATTTTATTTTATTTTATTTACAGCTTGAATCAAAACACAGTTTTAATTCACAGTGAAACAGTTTCACTTTTAAATCGAATTTATCATTAAATCTGAATCCATGATATTTATAATTTCGATTATCTAATAATTAAAATAAATAAACCTTAACTACAGTTTCAAAATAACTGATTTTGCAAACCCTAGGCTCTGATACCACTGTTGAGAATTCACGATCTAATCGACAACCCAATTTGAACAGATTAACAATTTAATCTAAGGATCTATTGCAAAAACAGAAAATCGAAATCAATTAGGTTAAAATTCATACCTGTTTACAGTGAATCCTTGAACCTTCACGTAAATATGAAATAGAGAAGACAATTACTGCATCAAATCGAAGAACTCGTCAAGCGCCGAGTCTCTATTGGTATCCACACGAACAAAGACTTCAATTTCAGACGAATCGAAGGAGAAGGAAGCTTTTGCGGTGCTAGCCGCCATTCTTAGTTTTAGGGTTTTTCTCAAGGAACGGGGTGAGATTATTTTCAACGTGTATGATCATAAAGGATGTAAGTTACATTTATTTTAATAGACGCGTGTACAATAAACAAGGAGCAATTCCTTGTACCCATTCAAACAAAATATCAACCGTTGATATTTCATTTACCCACAAACAAAATAGTGCTCCCCTTACAATGTTCTAAGTGTATGACCCTATAGGTTATTACAACGTTGGCAATGATTTTAAATCGTATTTAAAATCATAAACAGTGATTGGCATATAGCAATACGTCCCTGCTACCCAAGTTATAATAATATCGTCGATTCGATACAACCTTTCCATGACCAATGTATCAATGTAATATAATCCTTTTAACCATTATATCCAGGATTAAACTAGAGGCATGGATCGTATCATCCTTGTTATAATTTAATCCGATTTTCTTGATCGATGAGTAGACTGTTTAAAACAAATCAATATTTGAGCATGGCCATGCATTTCACAGTCTCACTCAATCAAGAGGCCCATGGATATCACTACGAATATATTGTAGGGTTAAATTCCATCTACATCATTCATAATTTTCATTCGATTCGAGATATATCCAATAATCACCGTTATCATTACTCTGTTACAAAATAACTTTAGATGATATCAAAATACAAATATCCTCGAAGAAAATTATAATGATTTCATGTCTGAGGACCATTACATCACTGTCACTATGAGAACAACTTATGATAATGTTGATTATATTCCATGCAGTTATCTCACGGCGGGTCAGCCCAATACGCTATTCTCCAATACGTATTTATATCTCGACTTTAATATCACATATATTAATGATCAACGAGATGTGATCATCAGTCAATCAATATACTAGTCTCAAAGCTTTATTGTTGTCCTATATAAAAAATAAAACTTGACTATTGCCATTTAAGAATTATAATACTTATCACATTATATAATCTCAAGTTCAGTCTTACTCGAACTATATATAATTCCGCATTATTATTTTAAGGACTTCTATTAAATTACTATTTATATTACGTAGTAAATATAACATAACAGAATATTTTTATTCCAAATAAAACAATAACGTTATTAATCACATCAAATGGATTGCCTCAAGGGCATAAACTCTAACAATGCTCCTGGTAGTCCTCTGTGCGGTGGCAGATGTTTAGGTTGTGCTCACAGAGGTTGGGTCTACACGTTACTACCAGGTGGGTGGGCCTTGACTGCAAAAGTAGATTTGCAATCAGAATGTTGTGACGAGGTGACACTATGGTGATTTGGCAGTCGCCTCAATGGGAGGCGAGGTCAGCACCAACAAGGATAGTAGATCGTCGGGTACCCATCACCGGCTGCTAGTGGGATACGAAAAGACCAGAGCTAAACCCTAGATACCATTAACCTTTCACTATCGAGGCATGGTGGTTGAGGGGAGACACCAACTGGATGTTTAGATTTTTTTGTTAGGAGCAAGTCGCTTAGCTCTTGTAGTCTTTAATAGTTGAGGGTGGGGCCGAGGTAGGGCCATAGCCACCATGAAAAACTGGCCCGAGGGATATCTGTATTTTGAGGCCCTTAAAGGCGGGCATGTATAGATATGGAAAAGCTCCCGACCGAGTTTAGCGTTTCCTGTATAGCCCTGCCACAGAACTCGGTGCACATTAGAGGTTATGTGGGGTTAAGGCATCGAATATGATTGACGATACGTACATGGGAAAGTCTAGATACATGCATGTCTGCTCTAGATGGTGTATCGTAGACTTGAGGGCATTACTCTATGATTGAATCTGATTCGACTGAAGATGGCAGTCTGTATGCTTACGTAGCATAGTAGTGACAGATATATGTGGAACGTAACATTGTTATGTAGAGATCCATACGTCACTTTGGCATAGGATGAGGGAATGCGTTCATTTCTGTGGCATTACGATGGAACCGTGCGAGTGCGATACCATGGGGTGTACCTCAATACTGGGGTAGCAACATATGTACCGTATTAGGTTAATCCACTAGGAAGTAAATGGGTACGACGTGTGTGTAAGCCTTGAGTGCTATTAACCCAAGTAACCTAATAAATAAGAAAATGTGATTGAACGGTATATGTAGGATTATCCAAAGTGTATACTTTAAATCCAATCACTAGAACCTGTGTTCTGACCCACTCCTCATAACATACTCGTAGGTTATATTTGTGGCAAGGATATGATAGCTTTGGATACCAGTTAGGCGGTATTATTACTACGGTAAGGCTATACTTCGATTATATTATACTTTACCCATTCCGCTGTGAGATATTTTCTGAGGTCTGGTATATTTTATATCTCTGTCTTCTCCGCAGGACACTAGAGCAACCAACATGGGTTTCGATGGATTAGAATTAAAAAAAACGGTCTATCAGAATTCGGGTTGTTACATCTGGTATTAGAGCTTAGGTTTAGGATACTTGTATAAATAGTGAGTGAACATATTTGTATTTTTAAAAAAATATAAAATATATATATATACCTAGATCCATAGAGGAACCCACTAAATAGAAAGAATATAATGTGATAAGGAATGGGATGTTTGTTTTGTACACTAAAGGAATGAATATGGAAGCCTGAGACCCTTAAGTAATTTGGTTGGAAAGTGTATAATGTACTTTGTATGGAAGGAAGGTGAATCCCAAATGATTAGTATTTTGGGTTAGTGGGTTTGGCAGTAAAACCTTATAAATTGGAAAAGGGTAAAAAGTAAAAAAAAATGAATTAGGAATATATATAGTTAAGAGAATTGACCTTGTGTGAGTATCTAGGAAAGCCTAGGAAAATTGGTAACCCGCTTTGAGTCTAACCCCATTGTTAACTTTTAAGAACTTGAAGTTATAAAAGCTCTTGGGAGATGGTTTATGGTGTTTTCAAGTTTTAATCTTAAGAGTTATAGTTTTAAAATATTTAAAGAAGTACATATTGGGTTTTGAAGTAAAATGGGGTATATTTTATAAATAGTGATTTCTTGCAAAAAAATTGGTTAAAATATAATTCCCTCGGTAAAAGGTGCATATTATAGAGCGTGTATAGCTCGTTAGTTTTCTTGTTATATTGCATGAAAGGAAAAGGAAAACTTAGAAAATATTGCATTTTGTTGAAAACTGAAATTTTCAGTAAAGAAAGTTTTGAAGTCTCTATTATTTTGACAATCATTTTTGATAAATTGTTTTAAAAGAGAAAATTTTATTGGGTGGACAAAATAAGTGTAGAAATTAAGAATAAAGTAGATGTTTGCACCTTGTAGTAAGAAATTGAATCGACCTTATAGGTAAGGACAAGTTATAAACCCAATTGAGAAATAGTTGTCCTTATCTACTCCGGTTTTTGTGATTTGAAAAAAAAATGGTTTACATTTTTTATATATAAAATGACATGTTTTATGGTTTGGCAAAAGTAAGTTTTCATAGGGAAAATAAATTTTTGACACTTCTAATTTTTGGAAGAAAAGTGAAATGAAAAGGTCAAACCGTGTTTTAAAAAAGTATGGAGTAAGTAAGGATTAGTGCCTAGGGAAGACAGGAAAAGTTTTGAGGGTATGAAGAAAATAGCGGAAATTATCTTGGAATAATAGTAAGTTCCTGTAGAATGCGTAAGCATTGACAAGCCTAGGATGTTGCTTGAAATAACCGTTGGTAAACAATTAGGACTGGTGGTGACTACTAGATAGTAAAGGGCAAGTTAGTATTTAGATTTTGTTGTTAATTTTAATGTTAGGGGTACTACCCGTTATTGCATTTTTGTTGGGATCATTCTGTTATTTTTCCTGTTGGGAAGTTAGGGTAACACCTAAACCTGTCATGGATTCCGTGGTTCAAGCTTGCTGTCTAGAGGGGACATAGTCCCGAAATTCTTGGCCCTTAGTAGTAGCTGTGTAGAGTATCTGTTTTCCTGTTTTAGTAGGCTGATTTGAAACTAAACTTAGATCAGATGATTAAATAAGCTAAGAATGGAGAAATAGTACGACTAAAAAGGAAACAACAAATTCAGAAATCGACAAACTTGACAAATTATGAGAAAAGATGAATAAGAGTAAAAAAATTTCAAGATAAGATAAAAAAGAAAAGCTGTAGCAGAGAAAATTCTCCTATGTGAGCTATGCTTGGATAGGAAAATAAGGAAATATTTATAAATAGTTACATAAAATCCAAATATGGTTGGAAAATGGTACATAAAAGAAAAACGGAAGATGTGAAATTTTCCGTTTTCCTCCTTTTTGTAACATAAGAAATCGAATTTAGAAACTTAGATTTTTCTAAAATTCGAAAAATAAAGTTGGTTGGTAGGATTTTGGATGCAACAGTTTGATGAACTATGCTCTTACTCAGTAAGAGTGTGGGAAAATTTGGATGACAATGTATTTTGATTTTCAAGATATTGCATTCATGTAGAGTTTCCAGTATATTTAGGATGTGAGCGTCATGTTTTTAAGGAATTTTTGAAAATTTTGCATGCACATAAGAGGTACCGCTTAGGCATATATGTATTATTATGTTGTATTGAACTTTGAACAAGTGCATAATGTTTGCAAAAATTGGATGCACATATGATGGATGAATATTATGCAAGGGATTATCCATTTTACCCTTATCAAATTTCGGGGATGAAATCCCCTAAGGGTGGAAGAATGTAACACCCCACATTTTACGATAATTTAAAAATTAAATAATGCATATGTATGTATATGTGTGTGTATGTATGTATGTATGTATATATATTACCTAAGCACATTATTGCTCTCAAGTTTATTCTTTATTGTTTTGAGATGTTATCAGGTCTTAGGATTAATTTTGATAAGAGTTTTGTTATGGTCATTAATTGTTTTGGTGATGTAGAGGCTATGGTGGCTAACACTTTAAACTGTTCTGTCATGAAATTTCCTTTTGATTATTTGGGTTTTAAGATTAGGCCTTCAAGACTAAAGAAAGAGGATTGGTTAGTTATAACTGATAAAATTAATAGTAGATTATCAGGTTGGAACAATAGATTCTTGTCTAAAGCAGGTAGATTAGTTTTGGTTAATTTGTTTCTATCTACTATCCCTGCGTATTGGATGTCTATACATTGATTTCCTCAATGGGTCATTGATAAGATTGATAGAATAAGATGTAATTATCTATGGAGTGGGGGTGGAGATTCTATTTGTAGGGGCTTCAAATGTTTAGTAAATTGGGAGGTGTGTTGTAAGCCAAAGAAAGATGGGGGATTGGGGATCATTAGTTTAGTTAATTTTAACTCTTCCTTATTAGCCAAATGGTTGTGGAAACTTAGGTGTCCTATTGTATCGACTACGTGGAAGGTAATTGTATTAAAAATTTACTATTTAGGAGGTGAGTTTATTGTGGGATCTAGGGATAGTTGGTATAACAGATTATCTTACTTTTGGAAGTCAGTTTTAAAGTGCTTTGATTTTTTTAACTTAGGGTATAAGGTGATTGTCCACTCGGGTGATACGACTTATTTTTGGCATGATAGTTGGATTTCTAGATTACCACTTAAAATTGAATTCAAGGAACTTTTTAATAAGTGTAGTTTTAAAAATGCATTGATTAAAGATGTTTTTAAAAGAGATTTGGACCCCCCATGGGAATTTCCTTTTGATACTATTTTGGAAGGGGAAACGTTATGACAATTAGCTTTATTATATGCTAAGTTATCATTATATCACATTGACGAACATATGGACTCTATTAGTTGGGGTATGGATAAGAGTCATGTTTATTCGGTTAATTCTATGTATAACTTTATAAACTTTTCGAGAATTTCATTTCGGCCTTTTAAGTTTATTTGGAAATCTAATTCTCCTCCTAAAGCTAAATTTTTAATGTGGTTAATCATTCATAAGAAACTTAATACGATTGAGCTTCTGAAGCGGAAGAATATCATTTTTGATGTTAAGTGTTATTTTTGTAATCTTCTGAACGAGGATGTGGATCATTTATTTTTCTCATGTAATATCACAAAATTTATATTTAATATGGTTTTAAGGTTATTTGTTTTTTATTGTCCTAATTCTTTTAATAGTTGTGTTGATTATTGGGATTCTTATAGATTTATTCATAATGATAGTAAAAGATACATTCTAGATACTATAGTCACTATCATAAGTTGATTCATTTGGTTCGAGAGAAATCAGAGATGTTTTCAGTCTAATACTGTTTCTACGGATAATTTAATTATTAAAATAGTTTATTTTTGCTTGGAATGGATGTCTAATTCACATTACAATCTATTTGGCAAAGTGGGTTTTGAGAGTTTGTTGATTAAGGTTAGATTCAATTTGTATCTATTTATTAGAATCAGCAGTTTTTTTCGTAATAGATTTCGCATTGGGTGTTAATTCCTCTTATTAGTTATTCATTGTGTTTTTTCTTCTACACATATATGTAAGGTAGATAAATTTGTATGAATATATATATATATATGCTTATATAATATATACATATATATTTATACACATATATTTCCATACATATATGTGTGATAAATAACTGATAATTTTTGTTGAGCTTTTTGCAGATATAGTTTGTTGATTATCATGAAGCATTTTGTGGATAGCTGGATGGATTGGTAGCAGTGATATACTTCTTTCGGTGTTCAGGTTGATGGATTTTGTTGTGGTGCTTAGAGGATTGCTGTTTGGTTTTGATGATTCGCTTTTCTTTTGGGTCTATTGTTAGATGGTTTTTTGTTGATGTTATTGTTATTATATAGTGAGTATGGGTTATTGTAGTGGAGTAGATATACTTCAATATCGGGTGGTGGCCTTGCCGGAATTCGATATTGGAGTAGATGGGCGGTGGTTTATCCGGAGCTCATCTATCTACGTCCCTTGCAACCCTTGAGTCGTGTTAGGTTTTTCTCGTGTTTGCTTATGTATTATTGTCAGACTCTATATCTTTGTTTTTTTTCTATATATATGTGTGCTCTCTTCTCTTCAGAAGATCACACATTTTTGCTTTTCAATATATATATATATATATATATATATATATATATATATATATATGCATAGACATAAATCTATACTATACTATTAAAGATGAGTTGTTTTTAGAGTGCTCTCAAGCCTTCTTCAATTTATGTTTGGACAGAATGTCAGCATGACGCGTGTAGTGTGTACTCAATATCTCGACTTTTACCATTTTCTACGACCTTTCTTCCCTTTTCATGCTCATTCACATCTACCTTATCCCTCCCCCATCTACGTCGATCGCCTTCCTCTTGACTTTCGCCTTCTTCCTCCCCAAGACCATATTTGAAGTATTCTTTTGTTCTTACGCTTGATCTATTCATCACGGTTCTTCTATAGGAGGCCTAGATGAATTCGATTCGGTTTTGGCCAGGTGAATCTACACTGCTTTCTTGCTGGTAGTAACGATTTTAGTTTCTCAGCGTCCATCATACCGGATCATTTCTCCTACACCTCTTCTGCCTTCCCACTGTTGCTTTGGCAACGTTTATTCCATGGATCTCCTGATCATCGTGCTAAGGTAATGTCATTAGTCATTTTATTATGTCCTCTGTTTACTTCTTTTCCTGTCTGCTTTCTGTGAACCATAGAATGCTGAAATACTATGCTGCTTCTGATAAAGTTTAGGTCTGTCATCCTATTTGCGGTCAATATATCTGACTTTGAATTCGAGAAATGCGTATAGGACAAACATTATAATGCGAATCTGATATCACGAGTTCTTTCTCTAAACTGATTTGATTTTCTATGATTTTGGATACAAATGAGCATTTTTTCATAATGTTATCAATTTTTAAGGTAACTATAATATATATTTTGAGAACTCGTGCTTCTATTGCATTTTTTCATCCTGTATAATATAAGTAAGAACTATGATCATAAGAGCATCTCCAACAGTGGTTTATTATTACGGATATGTAATAATTGTACCTAGTATATCATCCAACAGAGGTTGAAAGCTTGAGTCGATCCATAATTCAGCGTTTTTTATCACAAAAACGTAATCAAGCTGGGGAGCTGTTCAACAGGCGCCCTGGTATGGGGCGCCTGTTGAACAGGCGCTTGAATCATGTTTGTTAATATGATATATCAATTGTATACCTAAAATGAACTCTCTGTGTGTATGTGTGTGTATATACATATACATATGTGTGTGTGCGCGCACATAGTGAAAATTAAATTCTGCTTACAGTGTGTATGCTTTTTTATCATTCTGTTTAAAGCAACATTGTTTAAATTCACTATAGATTCAATTAATAGGCTTATTCACGTATATCCGGATTAGAAATATATCAGCAATTGCACACATATAACAAATAATTATTTTTGTATCTTATTTTTTGCACAACCTCACTAAAAATTTGTGGGAGATGTACCAATAAATTATCTATTTTAGACTATGTTTTTTTGTAAATACTTAACACATTTAATGGGAAATGTTCATCACAAAAATTATTCTTAATATGTCCTATTGGAAATATCGGTCTACAGATATTGTCTTTGTGCATTCATATATGGGCTGCTGCCCAATACATCTTTTTATTCAACTAAAGCCTTCATAACACTTGTGTACATTATAGATACAAGTTGTTACTGAAGCATTATTCATTCAATTAGATTGTACAATAAAATTCTTCATTCAATAAAATCGCAACATTACGTTTCAACTATTATGGTATCAGAGCTACATGCCAAACGGCTAAATTCGTTCATTAGAAATTTAAGCTGAATAAAGGATTGTATTGTGTTAGAAGTCTCCTCAGAAAAGTCTCATCATCGGAGGGTTTACCTTTCTCGGTGATCAAAGTGTTCCGTTCATCAGTTCTTGTCACAATTCTTGACGTTCCTCATGGAATCCGATCCAGAATCTTCATTTTCCACCAGCTATAAGACTGTTCTTTCGATTCTTGGCTATGTTTTAGCACTGTCGTCATCAGTGCATCTCTGATTCGGATAATGTTCATTACTGTGACAGTAATACACACATATCATTATTCCCACATTTAATTCTCCACTGGCTGCAGTTGTTACTGCCTCGCCAAATGTTTTCCTGTTTCCCACCATCATCAAGAACCGACATTTCAAGCATTCTTGAATCACTATAGGTCGTAACGATGAAAGATCCACCGGTGGATCCTCTACAGTTCAACCAAATCCACCTGCCCCGGTCAGTTTTGACCTGATAAAACCAAAAAGTGGAGTTATAACCATACCATTAGATGAAAACAACTATATCCGATGGAAATATCAAGTTGAGACCGCATTAAAGGGGTATGGCTTAATCGACTTCGTGAAAGGGACAATCAATATACCTGTAGTGATGATTCAGAATCAAGATAATACCACCAGCATTAATCCTGACTACACAAAATACCAGAAACAAAATAACTTGTCTTCATCTTGGTTACTGTCTTCGATAAGCACAAATTTATTGTCACAAATAGTGGGTTGTAATACTTCAAATGAAATATGGTCATCGACAGAAGAAATATTCAATTCTCAATCATCAGTTAGAATAATGCACTACGGGAGAGAACTTCAAAATTCTAGTAAAGAAGAGATGACTATGAGAGACTATCTAACCAAGATTAAGGGTCTTTGCGACAAATTAAAGGTTGTGGGTCACCCTATTCCTGACAGTGAACAAATCCTTATCATAACTAATGGATTGGACGAAGAATATGAATCTTTGGTTACGTTTCTTGCCACTTGACAAAAATTACCAGACCTACAATTCGTACACTCTGCACTTCTTGCACATGAAGGCAAAGTGGATCAAAGAAAAGCCTTAAGAGGTGAATTCTCTGCAAATTATGCAGCAGCGTCCAAGAACAAGGGTCCAAAGAAGCAAGGAAACAATCAAAACAAGGCAGTGAATACTTACCAGGGTAGTGGTCAAACCCAAAGAGGTCGTGGCAGAGGAAGGTGGAACTACAACAACAGAATGAAGTGTCATATCTGTGATAAGCCTGGACACACAACCAACAGATGTTATTTTCGATTCAACACTAAAGTCAATAATCAACCAAGGAATCAGGGTGTTCAAAGAGGAGCAAATGCCAATTTAGCTCAAGTTAATAATCAAAGCAGAAACAACAATGACAGCACCAGGGGATAGAGTACTAGCAGTGATGATAACGTGATGAATGAAGACACTATTTGTGATGATTGATTCCCAGATTCATGTGCAACTAAGCACATTACCAATAACTTGCAAAATTTGAATCTTGGCAACAAGAATTACTCAGGTACGCATTCTTTACACATGTGCAATGGTGAAACTAATAGTATCTCACATATTGGCACTGACACTATAAATGGAAAAAGGCAAATGTACTTGAACAATTTATTAAGAGTTTCAGACATTAAAAGAAACCTAATAAGCGTATCACAATTTGCCAATGACAATCAGGTATACTTTGAGTTTCACCCTAAATCCTGTTTAGTTAAAGACTTACTGAGTAAGGAAATTCTATTACATGGTAGGTTGGATCATGGGTTATACAGGTTCTCCCCTATGAAGTATGGAAATTCACTCAGTTAAAGGAATCATTGTGATAATGTTGACAATAGTAATGCTTGTAATAAAAACTTTGATGTGATCAATTTATGGCACTGCTAATTGGGACATCCCAATTTTAATACTGTCAAACGTTTCTTAGATGATAATAATATTTCTTATAAAAATTTACCTGTTCCACAATTATGCACACACTGTCGGCTTGGAAAAAGCCATAAATTACCTTTCAATGATTCTTTAAGTACCTATAAAAAGCCACTCAAGCTGATAGCTGCTGATCTGTGGGGTCCAGTACCGTTGGATTCATGTAGAGGACACAGGTATTATCTCTCCATAGTTGATGCTTACTGTAACACCCCGCATTTTTAAGTATAATTAAAAATGAAATAAAATATATGAAAATATGCTTATGATAGGTAAATAATGGTGATGCATAAGAAGAATTAATTAATACATGAAAGAGAAGAAAAATTAGTTCAATAACGGTGTGTGTAACGGAAAAGATAGTAAAATGAGGATAATTAATTTAAGAATCAGGAATTAGATAAAATGGACATCACCATTGTGTTCCTCTCGAAATTTTACATGAAATAGTGTCCGACTTTTCGAAAATCGGAGTCCGGATGAAGAAGTTATGGCCTGTAGAAGATTCAGAAGGTTTCAGTCAGCACAGAACTGGACCGGTCGACCCGGGGGTCGACCTGGGTCCAGGTCGACCAGGGGGTCGACCTGGGAGTCGACCTCCCCCATGGGGGTCGACTATAGTGTCGACCTCCCCCATGGGGCCTACAGGTCGACCTGGTCGGCCTGTTTCGGTTCAGAACACGTTTTTGAAGCCCAGGGACGATTTTTGATGGTCCGGATTGGTTTTAGGGTTAATCTGATGGCTGAAATGAATTGCTACACCTATAAAAACAACCTAAGACCTAGCCTTCTCTACACACAATTCTATTCTGCTTCTTCTCTGCCTCTGTTCTAAATAAAAATAAAAATGGCGTCGCTACTCTGCTGGAATCAAAACTAGAAGCTAATCAACATCAACCTAAGCAACTCAATTCAAATTAGAGATTAAAGCTTCTGCAACGATTCTACAACAATTAAAGTTCTTTCTTTAATCCAATCAAGGCAAGTACAGTTATTTTCCGATATAAACGTTAATTCTGATTGTGACATGGATTATAAATCTGAATCTGAGGTTATATCTGTTCTGTTCTGTTTAGATCTTATTTTGTATCTCTTTCCTCTTTCTGTTTTATAGCCAGGCTACCACGAGCCTGAGCCAATCTCATAAGAGATTAACATACGCTAAAATGTTTGGGACAATAAAATGAATGATGCATAATTTGGGCATGACCAATAGGTGACTGATTTGAGGATAGAACATGGACTGTAGCTAGAACATAAATTTGAGACATATGACTGGACATGTTATATTTATAACATAAATGGTAATTGAACATATGACTTGAGATAAAGAGAATATGGCTTAGGTATAAAGATTTACATGAGAGTAGGGTATCTATTAATGTAAATAAACAACTAAGTAAGGGATCTTTGGAATATATGACATGCATAGTAGTCGATAACTATATTTGGTATAATTTATATATGGATCTTCTGTACTATGAAAGTTTAATAAAAATTGAAACATATGATATATGGTAAATTATGACCATAATCTATGTTATGTAAATGTAATGCAAACATGGGGTATATGATCATATTGTGAATTAAGACTATTATTTATGCATGTGAACTTAGACAAGATTTATAATTAGGCAAGATATGTTTGTGAAACTTTAAGAAATGATTAAATTTGTTATATTTGCCTAATTTGTTAGTTTTGTTACATTGCCTAATCTGCTAGTTCTGTTATATTGCTTAATCTTCTAGTTCTGCTCTACTGCCTAGTCTGCTAGATTTGTTCATCTGAAAAATCTGTCATCTCCTAAGTCTGTTGAAAATGCTAAATCTACTAGTTTGCTTAATCTGCTAAATCCGTCAAGTCGCCTAATTTGGAAAAAAATCTGTTATCTGCTATATCTGTTGAGTTGATAAAATTAGTCCGCTATTGACATAATCTGAATTGGCTATAGTTATGAATAATTGACCTGTATATTAGGCGTAGGCATAAATGGTAAATCATTAATTAATTGGCCGCAAAGATGAAAATGGCTAACTCGAGGTTAGAATGAGTTTGCGGCGTAATTCTGCCCGGAACCGCCCGGCATATTCCAGTGGCCGCAAACAATAGGTTCTAATGTGAGAAGTTAGTCATAACGTGCTTGAAACCCGAGGTTAGACTCAGTTTGCGACAAAAACCTGCCCAGAACCAACCGGCCTAACCAGTAGCCGCAAACTGTCAGTCCAATGTGAGAGGTTTAGGCATTAATATTTAATTAATGAAAATCTGAGATAATTATGATGTCTAAAACGTGTTGGGTAAGGCTAAACCAATTGGACCAATGAATCTGATAAACTCGTTTCGTGAATCCGTAGGCCCAATACAAAGTTAGAAAATCTATAACCAGTTAATCTATAAGTCTGTTAATCTGTAACCAGTTAATCTGTAAGCCTGTTAATCCGAACATCTGATCCGTTAGTCTGAAAACCTGTTAACTTGATTGCCTGATCTGTGAACTAGTTAATCTAAATTTTGTATGTCTGAAACTTGTGACAAGTTAGGCTGAAATCTGTTAGTCTGGGACACAAGGTTAGGAGGGGAATTACTTGTGTCATTTGTTGTTTGGGACCCATATTAGTCAGTAACCCTTTCTGGTATCAAAACTTTGGCCCAATAGTAAGTAGGGTCCGGGCTCGCTTACTGAACTAATTATAAGCGGTTCATTCTGATAATGGCGAGGGGTGTTGATGGTGCGTTCCAACCGGGTCATGTGCGTGCATGAATCCCGGTCTGCCTCTGAGGATGTAAGACGCCGTGACATCTGTAAATAGGTCTGTGCCAATTAGTTGTCACTTTAGGGAGTGATACACCCTACTGTGGGGCCGACACAGGATATTTATGTATTAGGGAGCCGATCGCTTGGGGTAGGGTTTTAGGGTACACTTAGTTCTGTCTGTTTCTGTTGGTACCGTCTGTTTCTGTTGGGTGGTAACACCTGTCTGTTTCTGCGTGGTACCGTCTGTTAGGGTGGTAAAGGCCCATTACTAGTCTACACCTAATTCTACATTCTGTTTCCTTAGGGATTAATCTGTTTCTGCTTGTGTCTGTTTCTGATCGGGTAGTAAAGGCCCATTATTAGCATTCTGTTTCTGTTAAATTATTCTGTACCCGTTTCTGTTTCAGTTTAGACATTAGGGTGACACCTAATTCTGTTATACTAGTATTAGTGTAGAGAAGTGTAAAACAATAGCTTATATCATTCTGTTCTTCTGTTATATCTGTTACACCTGTTACAGTTATCTCTCATCTAGTTTTATTTTCATGTCATGTTATTATTATCTGTTCATAACTGAAAATCACTGGACTTGCCAGACTTTTTGTCTGACCCTTGTTGTTTCGCCTCCTTTCTTCCGTTTCCCCCCCAGGTTATCCAAGGAGGGAATATTTTAGCTTAATCCGGATTTCTTCTGCTTGAAGTGCTTAAAGTATGGCTTGGCTCTGTATAACTTCCGTTCTATGGGGATTATGATTTTAAACTATGCATTCTGAAGACTTTTATACAAGACTGATATTTTGTACTTGAATTCTGATAATGTGATTTGAAAGGATGTAACCAAGTTTATTTCGGTTTCTGTTGAAATAAAGTTATAAAATTTTCAAGTACTATTTATCTGTCTTGTAAGTTTCTGTTCTGTTAACTAAAATGCTCCACCAAAGTTAAGGCATTCCCTTTGTGAGTGACCTTAACGGAGGTGGGGTGTTACACTTGGTATCAGAGCTGAAGGTTACCAGATTGGGTAAAGTTTTTGGAAAACTATTTTCAAAAAGGTTTTGAAAGGAAGTATTTTCAAAAATAAAGTTTATTTTGAAAAAAAACATAATCCCCAAAGCCATATATCTATCTTTTGATTCTCTGTCTGAATCCTTGTTTCCTTCTTTTTCTGAGTCTCCGGGGCTCCTGGCTTTTTGGGAGGTAACCTCATCGCGGCATGGTTCCATAGGCTTGATAAGACTACGACACCTGTCAAAGGGCAAATAAGCGCCTAACTTCCATCTGTAGCCGCAGTAGTTTCACCTACGGCTAAATTTCTTTCGAGCTTTGTAGGATTTTTACGTGCGATGGAGGCAGCTTTCGAGGGACTGGTCAACGTGTTACACAAGCATAGTAAAGATGAGAATGAGGGAGTTTGGCCAAGGAGCACAACCCAAAGATAAGAAACCCATGGATATGAACTTGGTTCAAAAAGGAGGAAAAAAGGAAACACAAAAGAAGGAAGAAAAGTCTAAAGATAAAGGAGGAGAAAAGTGCTCTACTTATGGAAGCTTGACTCAAGAGGAAGGACAGAGGACATGACCTACTTCGGGAAGGCAGGCGAATGCTCTCATAGTTGGTGGATAGGATAGAAGTAGGAAAATTTCCGTAGAGAGTTTAGTTTCCTTATCTGATTATTGAGTTAGAACTCTTTCCGATTATGGCATTCTGATTCTATAGTCAAGTCTCTGCACTTTAATACTAGTCTTGTTTCTGATCTGGCTATAGTCTCAAACCCCATAGGGGTTACGACTCATCTGCTAGTGATAGGTTGGGGTTTGAGAGATATCTGTGTTAGGCGTCAAGTAGGACGTATACATTCTGGGTTTTATCATGCTTAGTTTCCTAAGAATCATTCGGTAATCTGATCTGTACCAGTAATCTGTAAATATCTGAATATTTTTGATAAGGTTAAGAATTCCAGTTTTGACATTGTCTAAAGAGGGTAATCCTCTGGGTGTCAATTTGATGTTGGTTTCGGTCTTCGGGGCCGATACTTAGGACCCATGCCTAATGGGAACCAAGTTTTTGTTCTATCTGTACTCGCTTCCATCATTATACTGTATCCTATCGATCGAACCTTCGAATTTTAGGTAGAAACTAATGGGTGTAAACATGTGTTTGAGACATGTTATGTTTGATGGTTGCAAGTGGATGCAAGTGGTTGCTAGTGGTTGCCCGTGGATGCATATACACACACTGGGCACTAGATCGGCTCGAAAACACTCTCATACTGCATATGGATGTGTGAGCATTTTTAATTTTTGTGGATGCAAAATGATTGACTCAGCACATGGATGTTGCATATGACTGAATGGTTGTGCACTCATATAGAAATGATATGTATCGAGTAGGAAAATTGCATACATGTTGGACTCATGGCACTGGCATAATTCGCATTAAGGAGGTCAACTAAATCAGTGGACCGCCTGATCTTTGCATTAGACAAGGAACATATACACACACTTCTTGCATATGTTCATACAGCATTAGAAATCTCTTAAGGACAATGAATGCCTGTGATTGGTGATTGAGTAGATGGATGACTGGATGGTAGGACACATTCTTCTTAACTTGAAGATTTCGGGGACGGAATCCTTTAAGGAGGGGAGAATGTAACACCCCACATTTTTAAGAATAATTAAAAATGAAATAAAATATATGAAAATATGCTTGTGATAGGTAAATAATGGTGATGCATAAGAAGAATTAATTAATACATGAAAGAGAAGAAAAATTAGTTCGATAACGGTGTGTGTAACGAAAAAGATAGTAAAATGAGGATAATTAATTTAAGAATCAGGAATTAGGTAAAATGGACATAACCATTGCGTTCCTCTTGAAATTTTACATGAAATAGAGTCCGAGTTTTCAAAAATCGGAGTCCGGATGAAGAAGTTATGGCCTGTAGAAGATTCAGAAGGTTTTAGTCAGCACAGAACTGGGCAGGTCGACCCGGGGGTCGACCTGGGTCCAGGTCGACCAGGGGGTCGACCTGGGTCTAGGTCGACCAGGGGGTCGACCTGGGAGTCGACCTCCCCCATGGGGGTCGACTATAGTGTCGACCTCCCCCCCTACAGGTCGACCTGGTCGGCCTGTTTCGGTTCAGAACACGTTTTTGAAGCCCAGGGAAGATTTTTGATGGTCCGGATTGGTTTTAGGGTTAATCTGATGGCTGAAATGAATTGCTACACCTATAAAAACAACCTAAGACCTAGCCTTCTCTACACACAATTCTATTCTGCTTCTTCTCTGCCTCTGTTCTAAATAAAAATAAAAATGGCGTCGCTACTCTGCTGGAATCAAAACTAGAAGCTAATCAACATCAACTTAAGCAACTCAATTCAAATTAGAGATTAAAGCTTCTGCAACGATTCTACAACAATTAAAGTTCTTTCTTTAATCCAATCAAGGCAAGTACAGTTATTTTCCGATATAAACGTTAATTCTGATTGTGACATGAATTATAAATCTGAATCTGAGGTTATATCTGTTCTGTTCTGTTTAGATCTTATTTTGTATCTCTTTCCTCTTTCTGTTTTATAGCCAGGCTACCACGAGCCTGAGCCAATCTCATAAGAGATTAACATACGCTAAAATGTTTGGGACAATAAAATGAATGATGCATAATTTGGGCATGACCAATAGGTGATTGATTTGAGGAAAGAACATGGACTGTAGCTAGAACATAAATTTGAGACATATGACTGGACATGTTATATTTATAACATAAATGGTAATTGAACATATGACTTGAGATAAAGAGAATATGGCTTAGGTATAAAGATTTACATGAGAGTAGGGTATCTATTAATGTAAATAAACAACTAAGTAAGGGATCTTTGGAATATATGACATGCATAGTAGTCGATAACTATATTTGGTATAATTTACATATGGATCTTCTGTACTATGCAAGTTTAATAAAAATTGAAACATATGATATATGGTAAATTATGACCATAATCTATGCTATGTAAATGTAATGCAAACATGGGGTATATGATCATATTGTGAATCAAGACTATTATTTATGCATGTGAACTTAGGCAAGATTTATAATTAGGCAAGATATGTTTGTGAAACTTTAAGAAATGATTAAATCTGTTATATTTGCCTAATTTGTTAGTTTTGTTACATTGCCTAATCTGCTAGTTCTGTTATATTGCTTAATCTTCTAGTTCCGCTCTACTGCCTAGTCTGCTAGATTTGTTCATTTGGAAAATCTGTCATCTGCTAAGTCTGTTGAAAATGCTAAATCTGCTAGTTTGCTTAATCTGCTAAATCCGTCAAGTCGCCTAATGTGGAAAAAAAATCTGTTATCTGCTATATCTGTTGAGTTGATAAAATTAGTCCGCCATTGACATAATCTGAGTTGGCTATAGTTATGAATAATTGACCTATATATTAGGCATGGGCATAAATGGTAAATCATTAATTAATTTGCCGCAAAGATGAAAATGGCTAACTCGAGGTTAGAATGAGTTTGCGGCGTAATTCTGCCCGGAACCGCCCGACATATTCCAGTGGCCGCAAATAATAGGTTCTAATGTGAGAAGTTAGTCATAACGTGCTTGAAACCCGAGGTTAGACTCAGTTTGCGACAGAAACCTGCCCGGAACCAACCGGCCTAACCAGTAGCCGCAAACTGTCAGTCTAATGTGAGAGGTTTAGGCATTAATATTTAATTAATGAAAATCTGAGATAATTATGATGTCTAAAACGTGTTGGGTAAGGCTAAACCAATTGGACCAATGAATCTGATAAACTCGTTTCGTGAATCCGTAGGCCCAATACAAAGTTAGATAATCTGTAACCAGTTAATCTGTAAGTCTGTTAATCTGTAACCAGTTAATCTGTAAGCCTGTTAATCCGAATATCTGATCCGTTAGTCTGAAGACCTGTTAACTTGATTGCCTGATCTGTGAACTAGTTAATCTAAATTTTGTATGTCTGAAACTTGTGACAAGTTAAGCTGAAATCTGTTAGTCTGAGGACACAAGGTTAGGAGGGGAATTACTTGTGTCTTCTGTTGTTTGGGACCCATATTCGTCAGTAACCCTTTCTAGTATCAAAACTTTGACCCAACAGTAAGTAGGGTTCGGGCACGCTTACTGAACTAATTATAAGCGGTTCATTCTGATAATGGTGAGGGGTGTTGATGGTGCGTTCCAACCGGGTCATGTGCGTGCATGGATCCCGGTCTGCCTTTGAGGATGTAAGACGCCGTGACATCTGTAAATAGGTCTGTGCCAATTGGTTGTCACTTTAGGGAGTGATACACCCTACTGTGGGGCCGACACAGGATATTTATGTATTAGGGAGCCGATCGCTTGAGGTAGGGTTTTAGGGTACACTTAGTTCTGTCTGTTTCTGTTGGTACCATCTATTTCTGTTGGGTGGTAACACCTATCTGTTTCTGCGTGGTACCGTCTGTTCGGGTGGTAAAGGCCCATTACTAGTGTACACCTAATTCTACATTCTGTTTCCGTAGGGATTAATCTGTTTCTGCTTCTGTCTGTTTCTGATCGGGTAGTAAAGGCCCATTATTAGCATTCTGTTTCTGTTAAATTATTCTGTACCCGTTTCTATTTCAGTTTAGACATTAGGGTGACACCTAATTCTGTTATACTAGTATTAGTGCAGAGAAGTGTAAAACAATAGCTTATATCATTCTGTTCTTCTGTTATATCTGTTACACCTGTTACACCTGTTATAGTTATCTCTCATCCAGTTTTATATTCATGTCATGTTATTATTATCTGTTCATAACTGAAAATCACTAGACTTGCCAGACTTTTTGTCTGACCCTTGTTGTTTCACCTCCTTTCTTCCGTTTCCCCCCCAGGTTATCCAAGGAGGGAATACTTTAGCTTGATCCGGATTTCTTCTGCTTGAAGTGCTTAAAGTATGGCTTAGCTCTGTATAGCTTCCGTTCTATGGGGATTATGATTTTAAACTATGCATTCTGAAGGCTTTTATACAAGACTGATATTTTGTACTTGAATTCTGATAATGTGATTTGAAAGGATGTAACCAAGTTTATTTCGGTTTCTGTTGAAATAAAGTTATAAATTTTTCAAGTACTATTTTATCTGTCTTGTAAGTTTCTGTTCTGTTAACTAAAATGCTCCACCAAAGTTAAGGCATTCCCTTTGTGAGTGACCTTAACGGAGGTGGGGTGTTACACTTACTCCAGATTTACTTGGATATTTTTCTCAAAACAAAATTAGAAACATGTGAGGCTATTACACATTTTGTTACATAGATTGAAAATCAATTGAACAACTGTGTCAAAGTTGTGCAAACAGACGGTGGCATAGAGTTCAAATCACTTAAGCATTTTTTTCATTAAAAAGGGTTTCACCCACAGAACCACATGTGCCTACACGTCTGAAAAAAACGGTCTAGTGGAAAGGAAACAATAGACACATTGTAGAAACAGGTCTTACATTATTATCTCAAGCCTCATTACCAATGAAATATTAGACTGATGCATTTGAAACTGCTGTGTACTTGATAAACAGATTGCCTACTAAGGTATTAAATTACATGTGTCCACATGAAAAACTACATGGATACAAACCAGACTACAACAATTTAAGGATATTTGGTTGTCTATGTTTCTCATGCCTTAGACCATACAATGGTCACAAGTTAAGTCTAAGATCAAGCCCTTGTACTTTTCTGGGTTATGCAAGCAATCAGAAAGGGTACAAATGCTTGGACAATAAAGGAAAAATAATTATTTCTAGACATGTTATGTTTAATGAGAGTGTTTTGCCACATGTAGATCATAGCAATAACATCAAAAATAAGGAAAAACATGACACTAGAATAATTCTACCTGATGTGCCGACAATACCATAATGGTCTGATATTGCCAACAAATCACATCAAGATCAAACTAATGACAACAACTCAGTAGCAATTATAAAATCTGATTACAACACAGATAAAACTGATGAGTATGAAGAAGAAGCTTAAATTCAATTCCCCACACCTCAGATTAGCAGATCAGAGAATCACAACAATCAAGAGGTGGAAGGATCACAGCCAGCTACTATAACACAACATCCTATGATCACAAGGTCTAAAAGGGGTATTTTCAACCCAAAAGTTTACAATGCAAACTTATCCAACACAGAACCACATACATATGAAGAGGCAGTCAAAAATAACCAGACATGGAGCATTGTAGAAAAGCCTCTTCATAGAAATATTGTGGGATGTAAATGGACTTATAAAATTAAAAGGAATAGTGATGGATATATATCCAAATATAAGGCCAGGCTACTAGCTAAGGGTTATTCTCAGCAATATGGTTTTGACTTCGCTGAGACCTTCTCACCAGTGGTCAAACCTACCACTATTCGTATTATGTTGTGCATTGCTCTAAATAAAAATTGGAGGATCAGACAACTGGATGTTCAGAATGCTTTTTTGAATGGTGAACTACGTGAAGAAGTGTATATGCAATTACTTATTAAATACTATCAAGACTTAAACAAGGACAAAGTGTGCAAGCTACATAAAGTTGTTTATGGGCTGAAATAAGGCTCGAGGGCCTGGTATGACAAGCTGAAGGTAACATTAAACAGACTGGGGTTTAAAGCAACGAAGTCTGACAATTCATTATACATAAAAATGCAGAACAATGACACAACTTATATACTTGTATATGTTGACGACATCCTAGTCACAAGCAACAATGATTCTGCTATCAACAGTGTGATACATCATCTCGACAAAAGTTTTGCCATAAAAGATATGGGCGAACTAAACTATTTTCTGGGCATCCAAATCAATCGGAAAAGCAACGCAGAGTTATTTCTATCACAAGAAAGATACATCAATGATATATTGGCAAGAGCTAACATGCATGAGGCCAAATCACTACCAACTCCCGCAGTGAGCAATTTACAACTATCTAAACATAAAGGAGAGGCAGTGGATAACGTGAAGCTATATAGAAGCATCGTTGGGGCCCTACAATATGTGACAATTACTAGGTCGGATATATGTTATAGCGTGATTAAAGTGTGCCAACACATGCAAAATCCGTTAAGCGAACACTGGAAAGTCGTTAAGTGAATACTAAGATATCTAAGAGGCACAATTAACTACGCATTAGGTTTTAAAGCAAGTAAAGGCTTAAATTTGCAAGCTTACAGCGATGCAGACTGGACTAATGATCCAGATGACCGCAGATCCATATCTGGTTATTGCGTTTTCCTTGGAAAGAACCCCATTTCGTGGTGTACGAAGAAGCAGAATACGATTTCACGCTCAAGCACTGAAGCAGAGTATCGCTGCGTCGCGAGCACAACAGCTGAAATCATATAGATCAAAACCCTAATTTGGGAATTATGGATCACTCTCTCGAAAAGGCCTGTGATTTGGTGCGGCAATCTCAGTGCAATCTCTCTCTCTCAAATAACCCAACTCAACATTCACGAACGAAGCATATTGAGATAGATCTACACTTCGTTCGTGAGAAAACCAAAAGAGAAGATCTGACGATAAATCATGTTCCAGCCTACTTCCAAAAAGCTGATACATTAACTAAAGCATTATCATTTAAGAACTTCGATAGATTGAGAAGAGAGTGGAAGATAGAAGATGAAGGCAGTGGCATGGAAGAGGATAGAAAACCCTAGCTCAAATCGAATGGGTGTACTGGAAATATCGGTCTACAGATATTGACTTTGTACATTCATATATGGGCTGCAGCCCAATACATCTTTTTATTCAACTAAAGCCTTCGTAACACTTGTGTACATTATAAATACAAGTTGTTACTGAAGCATTATTCATTCAATCAGATTGTACAATAAAATTCTTCATTCAATAAAATTGGAACATTACGTTTCAACTATTATGTCCCTTATATTATTACCCTTAAAAAAATGATCTTCACAGTCAAATGAACTGTTATATTTTCTCTATTTGTAGCAAAATCCCATGCTACTACTTTGATTTGTATTCCATTCAATTTCATAGTCTCAGAGACCAGTTTTGTACTTAAAATTGTATTCCTTGATTCAATAATTACATAAGCAAATGCAAATCATTTTTTTATGGTATTTTGCTTTTTCCTTCCAAACATATAAAGCAAACATAAAGGAAATAGAAATTTCAGAAGAATTGTTTCCTTTGTTCACATTATCTGACATTATGGTTTGATTAGTTTCCATTTCATCGGCGTTATTTCACTGCATAAGGTAACTTATTTTGTACATTCAATTTCATTATTTTCTGCCTTTATATCCTTAATAATCAGTCACATCATGTAATTTACATTTTGTTCCCACTATGACTATTTTATTACAAAGAATGAATGTGAATTTTTTACTTACTATATTTACTGGAAGTTATTATATGTTTTCTTAGGCTTCCTAAGAAACTTAACCAATGGTTTAAAAAAATTATCAAGCTAAACAATACTTTATCGATTTTTCCTCCGAAATGCTAAGGGTGTGTTCTTTTGGTCTTGAACGGGACGCGTCCGTTGTTAAACGGTCCATTAAGGACCGTTGAGTCAACGGCTCAAAGTTGAGTCGTTGACTCCGGACGCGTTCGACGCCAACGGCCCAACTTTGAGTCGTTGGCTCTTCTCTTCTCCTCTTTACCCTCTTTCTCTTCCTATCTTTAGCCCCTTATAAGAGCTTCTTTCAACCCTTCTTCCATCCTTACCTCTTCTCTACCCTCTTCCTCTTATATTTTTATTTCAATGTTGAAGTGATAACAATGAAAAATCCATTTTCAGATAGGCAATAATGACCTAGCACTAGCTCAACGCTATCAAGGCAGCGCTGATATGGCAGTGCGACGATAGAATAAGAGACGAGCTTGTTGCAGCAGAATTGCACTAACAGATTTCTACAATGTATCACTTTATCTATTTATTTTTTTATTTCTGCAATGTATCACTTTTGGTATTGTTTTTATGTAATGGACTGTTATGTTTTGTTAACTGTATTATTCTGCTATAATTACAATGTTACGTTTTAATTGGTAATTAATTAAATTACAAAATATAAATAAAATGCTTCGCTCAAATATTCCGCTTAACGCGCCAAACGCATTCTCCACTAAGTACAATTCTCCGCTATAATAGTCCATTCAAATTCTCCGCTTCCGCTTGTGGCGAACACACCCTAAATGTAAGCAACTATATTTGAACAGCAAAGCATAGTTCTTCACAGCTACATTTATAATTAATAGTTTTTCTTATATTTGTTCTAAATCAGATGTTTACCCTGCGTTTTGTTTTATATTTATAATTTGTTTACAAACCGTCAGTATATATTGATTGGATGTAAAATTGCCGCAAGGTTAAGAAAGTTGTCAACGTAAGTTTATCCCATTACATAGCATATTAGGTTGCTGGTATAATTTTACTAGATCAGTTCATCAAAGTTGCTTACATGCTGCTGTTAATAATTCTTTTAGCTAAGCAAATGAAAACCAAGTTTATAGTTGATAGTTCATCATTATTCATGGCAGGGACAAATTCTTATGGATACTTTTTTGGAAGATAGTTTTAGACTTATCACTTATATGTGGGCATTTTTCAAGGACAAAGCATGTTGTAAAGCTTTAAATTGCATGCAAAGGCGGCAAGGGTTAAATGCAACGATCAAATTAAGTGTCATTCAATAAAAATATTATATTTACAGGAAGAAAGATTGGAAAGTAATAATAGATAAAATTAGCTGAATTTAATTAATTATTATTAATATAAGAGTTCATCAATTTAATACTTGAGTGCTAAAACTGACCCCGGGACAATTTTATATCCATGTATTTGATAAGATTTAGATAGCATCCATTCATCTCTTTCTTTCAAATGGAATTTTATAAAAGCTAAAGCCTTATGTGGTCATGACGCTTTAAAACTTTAAACCAGTAGTGTTAATGTCATGTTCAATGATAGTATTTTAACATGGTTGACATGTTTTTTGGTGAGGATAACTGTGTTCATACTCTCATGGACTGACACATCTACTGGCTTGAAAATTCAATTTTCTCATTGGGTTTCTTTCTATCTATATAGCTTCTAAAAATGAGAAGGATAGTAGTATATAATATGGTTCGTTTGAGCTTGATGATGCTTCATTTCCTTAAAAAAAATTGATTAACTAGTTACTACTCATAAGAATGATTCATTTAATGAATCAATATGAGGAGAAACAAGATCATTAAAAATTGAAAATCTTGGCAGTGGACAAAGAAGATTCGAAAGAAAGTTTGATTCATGTTATATTTCAAATGATTTTTGTGATTTCCCAGGTCCATCAAGAAAATTGTAAAGGGAGAAATAAGGGCGATGGACAAATTTCCTATGTTCCATGCACATAAATGTGTCCGCTTCATTTAAAATCAAATAAGGAAAAAAAACAAAGAAGTTTGGTCATAATCACAACGTCTTAACTACACCATGTGTATATATCTTCAGGGTTAGAGCTGACAAGCAAAAATAGGTAGAAAAAGGGTTTTCAGCGGCATGTGAAGATTCATAGTCAACCGAAATTTGTAGCTGTTGATTCTCCCCAATTATGGGATGTTACTCAAGTAGAAATGGTTGAGCAAGAGAAGTACATTGTTTATCCTTAAAAGCTGAGATTTAAGCACTGTGCACATATTGGTAAACTGAGTTCATTGTTGTTGTAATAGAAACTGACATCTAGAGGTAAAATAACCGAATTTTCTCCTTTCTTTTACTTCAATGGTTTTTCTCCTTTGATCATTATCTGTTTTCCATTGTTGGCCACCAAGGTACAGATTTCTGCATAACCAGTGGACTTGATATCATTTATCATACTTACACCAAATATATACCCACCTGTCAGATATCAGTTGCTTCGCATTATGATCAGAAGCCCCCATTGTTTTATAAATCACTAATAAGCTTAGCACTTAATTTTTTGTGGAATTTTCTTAACAAATTGGCTAATACGTATGATAACATAATTGGTTGAATATGTTAGTCCGGGTCATCACCGTCTGTGGATGGCAATGTACGAGAAGCTACGGCTCCGAACTTCGCCATTGTTTTTACGCTGGTGGTGTCTGTGCTAGCTTCGATAAGAGTATAGCTAAGAGGAGCTGTTATGAAAAGTACTATGTCATGTCTCAACTCGATGTACTTAAGGACACTTTGGTAATCATATCTGTTCTGAGATGGTATGGGTGCTGCATTCTTCTCGGGTGTGGTGGTCAAGAAATTGCAAGTAGCTAGTGCTTACTGTTATCTTGCCCAATGTCACATCATAGGAAGAAATGGGTGCAACTTATTGTACCTCACATCTTGGATTTACGGCTATAAAACAGCATGTGACTTGGTCCTTGTACCTAGTTATTTTAATTTAGTTTGTAAACAAATATGCAATATTCTAAATTGTGCCTCCCTGTGTGGAGCATCATTGTAGTCTAGTAAATTAGCTAGCTTCAGTACATTAAGCCTGTCTAGGTAGAGTGGACGAAACATTATAAACTCCGTGTGTGGTGGACGGTCCACCTTAAAAACCGAATGTAGCTAACAGCTAACTACAGTCACCTGTTTTATATTGTATTTTTATTATTAGTCGTAATAAAAGGTGTTTGCAGTCACCTTAAAAACCGGTTGACTATGCCAAAAAAAATATTCATCACTAAAAATCCAGGTCGGCACATTCTTACCCCCATTAAAAAGATTTTGTCCTTGAAATCATAAGTTAAGAGGATTGTTATAAACCGATTAATTTTACTTCAAAAAATTTCTTATAAAATTTTTTCTAACATCCAAAATTTCGGAAAATTTTGGCAGAGTCTCCTTTAGCCGGCTTGATCCGGAAAATCTCAAATGCCTTGCAGGGCCTCACTCAATCCAAAACGAAAATAAAAGCCAAACAGCTACCCATATCATAAAATCACCCAAACCAATCGAAGCATAAATGTGTACCTATTTGTCGTGCATTTAAACTTTTATTTATGAAACCAAAAGCTATAAAATAGCTAACCAGCTTTTGCTTTCGTACACTTGTATATACCTACATAACGTAAAGAGAATCAAGCAAATAAACAAGTAACACAGCAAAGACAACCAATATATGCATAAACGAACATGACAATCATAGCAACCACCAAATATGATATAAAACATCAGAAACACATATGTAATATAATGTTACATAAAACCACAATCAGTCAACACACATCATTATTATATAGTGCTATAAACACTAAGAATCTTAACTTGAGATTTATTCAAAATATAAATCTTACCATCACACAAGGATGATAAACGACCTATTAAGCATCACTATCTGCTCAATTGCCTCAGGTTACTGCTTAATCGGTTATTCATGCCACCTCAAGCAACTCAAAATTCAAGTCCAAACTCATCACAAGTTAATATACTAAGCATGTATATGATATTAATGGAAATTCCAATTTTATTCACTTAAAATCCTTTTATTTTATTAGATAAACCACTATAGTTTATAAACAACCACACCATGATTTTTTTTTGAAAATTTGATTTTGACATAACTCAAAATCTACAAGATGAAATCTTGATTTTCTCTTCTAGTAGAAAATTATAATCCAATAGATCCAAAAGATTCTTGTTTCAAAGAATTCTGACACATATTGAATCTTATACACTCAATTGAAGTTCAGATCATAAATTTACGAACTGTCACTGCGCGACAAGCTCGTTTTTATTAAATACGTTCGTTTAATTAATAATTCATAACCATATTCACTTAAGTTTTAATAAAAACTAATCCAATTTTAAAATCTAACTTGAAAATTTGACTATCCAAAATCGTCGAATATTCCATTGCAAACCCACGAAATATCACATCAAGTTAAATGCACAATCAAATAATTCTAATGCTAGGATATACATCCATCCATATTATAGTTTGGTTAAAAATTTCAAGTCAGAACTATGGGTTTCAAAATCATAGATTCTGGATTCAAACTAACTTTCGTTTTATTCCAATAATTTATCTACGGTAGCAAGTCTTACTTAGCAACTCGAAAATGAACACTGATGATGACACGTTTATCATCGAAATTATTTCCCAGCGACACGAGCAAGAACTATGCTTTGAAAATCTTTAAAATCCATTTTTATTCATAAACAGTTTTAAATAATCATACAATTTCTTTTTGAAAAAAGCCATTTTCAAAACTCACCGGAAATTCAGATCTTTCCATTCTCAATTCAAATCCATTTCCCATTTATAAACCCCATTTATAATTACTCTTATAAAATTCTAGTCCAATATAAGATTGTCCTCATGGTTTCATCCTGGTTTAACTTTAAATTAAACACTTTACTTAGGTTAAATTCTTATCCAACCCATGCAAAAATGGTGATAATATTTCTCTTATCCAAACAAGTGCTAATACCCATAAACTGGTCGGACACATTACCAATCAATCAGTCATAGTCAATGCTAAGAAGTGAGCACAACTTATGAATAATAAAGGATAATAATAGAATATTATCATTTCAAATCAAACTAATCATCCATAAACTATATTTAGTTTGAAAATTCTTTATATATAAAATGTTGGTAAAATTATTTCAGTTGCTAACTCTTTAAAACAATATTATGTCGATTTACCTCTTTAAAATTATTTCAGTTACCAACTCTTTAAAACAATATTATGTCGATTTACCTCATTCATGTGTTTAGATATCCCTATCAATCATGCTGGCTAAACACATCGATTTGGAATTTATATACCACTCAACCGATAAACAAACATAATATAAAATATTTTATAACACTAATAAGTATGCCCTCTCATATATATACATATACACTCAAACTCAATCTAGGGTATTATTAACCCCATCTCTATTGAGTTACGCCATAGAGCCAAGGTTATCACTTAATCTTCAGTTCAACCTTCAGTTCTGGTACCACTATAACGACCCGGGAAAAAAATTCGATGCTCGAATTTCGACAACAATACACGAATTGTATTCACTTGCCAAAAGTCAAGTATCAAAAACTCAGATAGTTAAAAGAAATAAATTAGAGGGTGATAAGAAGAAAGAAATGTTAGAATAGAAGAAGAAGAAGAAGAAAACACTACAGAATCAGAATAGAATAGAATCTCACAGCAGCATGAATAAAATATAATATATCAATATTCTTTACACAAAGAGAAAACTGTATAAATATGTGACCAATACAACACACACAGCAGAAATAAATTAATAGCAGAAAATACGGGAATATGTCTTGACTTTGGCTCCTCTCCTAAAGCTCCAAAAAAAAACCAATGCAACTTGGAAAATGTAATCGATCTGACCGAGCCCATTTTGCGGAAAGCAAAATCACACGTGTAGTCAGTCTGGAATACTTTCAATGGGAAAACTAAACAACTTTCTTAACTTTTAGAAATCCTTTGAAAGAATGGAACTCTCGTAAGGCACGACCACACATAAACATGGCACACGTTTTCCCTTTACGATATCTAAATCACTTTTATTGTAAAAATCAATGACACTATAATAATGCCTATCAATCCACAAATAAAATAGGTAGGAAAATAGTGTAAAGGACAAAATTAGAGAAAAATTCAGGCATAAGAACAAGAGGCCATAAATTTAGCCAGAAGGACACTTTTTATTGTAAAATAGAAAATGATGTCGGTCCCCTAAATTCCTTGATTTAAACTAAAAAGTGTCCTTGTGGCTAAATTTTTGGCCTCATATCCTTGTGCCTAAATTTTTCTCTAATTTTGTCCTTGTTCCTAAAACCGTAAAATAGGAATATAGCCGAAAAGCTTGCATTTCACTATTCGACATAGTTGATTTACATCTAAAACTGTATGGCTCGTATTGGAGTTTGAATTTTCAACATGACTAGGTATGAAACAACCTACCGATCAGTGTTCTCTAGAGATGAAACACTAGGGTTCAACAAGAACATCTTGCAACCTGGTCACACAGAACCGACCACTTATTCAACTTGAATGTACTCAATATACCATCACCACGGCTGTAGGCCGTCAAACCGTACTCATCCCAAAGCATACAAAAAGGGATAATAGATTTCTCTAGATCAGGTGATGATATATCCCAATTGGTATGGCCCACATAGCCCTGCTGCATGCCCAATTTTGGTCATTTTCCCATTGATGAGGCTTGAGGTCACAATTACCTTTTTCAGACATCACATCAAACTTTGAATGACACATTGTCAGGTCCTTCAATCGCTAATTGATTTGCACAAATATACTCTGGGTGTTAAGCTAAAAGAAGTTGAATTCTCTGCTTCCATACTCGGTATATTTGTAAAAATCAACGTACATGATCTTAGTAAATACTCTGTCAGACATTCGTCCATACAAGTTGTTCAGAAACAAAACAAACCGAAGGTACTCTTTTACTACATCCTGTTGGGATAAACCTTAGGAACCTTAGGATTAGTAGCAAGAAGTCCTTGAGTCATGCAGAACCTAGAACGTAGGGATTACTACTACAAGTTTAATCCTGGTAATTAACCAGAGACATCTGCAAGCATCCCTCTCGCTCCAAAGATCTATGCCTTCAAATCATCTCATACGCACCCTTGCATTTAGTTCGAATGCAAAGTCAATTCGAAGTGGTTTTGGGTCCAGTTCCCATCCCGGTCTTATCAAACTAACACGTCATAAGTTAACAGGGTATTCATTGATAGTCGGTTCTTTAACTATCAAATCAAAAAAGTTTAGCCAAGTTTATCAATAGCTCAGGACCTTTATATCAAATCATTTATTAACATCATTTCATTTATTCTTACAAATCGATTCCACATACTTATCTCAACTGGATAAGTATATTCACAAATATCTCTTTCCATTACTTTGGGAAAACAATATCCATATACTTTATCTCTATAGGACAAATGTATTCACAAAACATCTTCATTTTTTTTACTTCGGAAATATCGCTATATACTTAACTAAATGGTATAAGTATAATCTTAATTCATAATTGGCCCAGACAAAGTCAAGTAATGCGTTGTTTGCTATAAATCTCAAACAATTTCATTTAACTTAGAAACTTAGTGAGTTAAAGTTTAAAGTTCACTTATGGAAATAATAATTCAATTTCCATATTCCCTCTTGTTTCAGACCTGTATAACCTCACAGACCTTGACTTGATAACGTTCTTATCTTAAGATAGATAAGAGTTTGTACTCAAGTTGATATTAACCATCAATCACAACAATCTTATTTACTATCCTATTTAAATATGGTTTTGAAACCATTACTTACATTTGAAGGATCTCCTTTCAATTATCACCACCTTTGCTTAATTCGTTTATTAAGTAAACTTTTAATAAAACACAACCTTTTTGTTTAAATTCCTTTAGTGCAATTTTTACAACTTAGATTTATTACATAAATCCATTTATCAAATTCTTTACCCAAATCCATTGAACTTCTTATTATAAAACTTAATTTGGATTTAATTACTATAATCCGTTTACCAAATTCTTTTACACAAATCCATTAGGTATTTTCATTTGCATTCTTGAAAATCTCCTTTCAATCCCAATTATCGTTACTTAATTAAATTATTATCTCATTATGAATTCGATTGCTTTCTTAAATGAATGCCAATTAAAAAGTAATCACTTCAATTATTCTTAATTAAAAATAATAATTAACTTGATTATTAACTAAAATAAAAGAAGTTAACTTCCTTATTAACAAAAGATAGGATAGTTAATCACCTTTGAATCTTTATTAGAATAAAAACTAACTTGATTAATAATTATCAACTCGATAATTATCTTCTAACACAGTTAACTAAAAGGTTAATTAACTTTTAAGAAATCTTATTAAGTTTAAACAACCCTTTTGTTAAAACTATTTTTCATTAAATTAATTAAAACAAACAAGTTTAATAACCAATTTCAATTAAACAGTTGACCAAGTCAACTTTGAAACCATGGTTAACTTGCTAACCGATTTCAACTAATCCTTCCCATTAATTTAATTAATAATATAATTAATTTAATATAAACCTTCTCAATTGTTTCTTAGAAACAATTATTCCAAACTATTAACCCTTAGGTTAAATTCTTACTTACTTGCTTATAAAATTTACTAAAATACATGAATTTGCTATATAAAATACCAAAAATATTGATTTATTAATAAAACTTCTATTTTATCTAACTTATATAAAATATAATTTAAAATCTTGCTTCAGTTATAAAAATAGATTTTTTAACTTAAACTTCGTCAATTTACCTGACTTCAAATCAACATCTTAAAAAGATGGATTTTAGGCCATCTGCTGCCTTTACTTAATCAGTACTGAATATTGATTAATAACTCATCAATATCTAGTTCAATTCAACCATCAGTATCCAAATAGAATTTAACGTTACTTGGGTTAAATAATTCATATATGAATAATATGGAAACAAGAAACATCCAAAATATTTGAGGAATCCAGTTGGATTCCTCCAACCTGTTTTCCGTGCATCTCAGCTCATAATATCATTTTATAAATCCATACGAAATAGAAATTTTAATCAAAATCATTTTAGATGACAAAAATAGAAATATCGACAATCACAACAAAGCAATAATCAAGCAAGCATCCAAACGTATAATTTATACTAACAACCATGTACGAAATAATAATATTTAGAAGTATTTCACAAAAAGTGAGAGTTAACTCACAATTCAATTCAATCAACGATTTTACATCATTTAATCTAATTTTAAATGGGCATTTAAAATTAGATAAAATTCTGATGAGCTCTAATTCACTCCAAACTAACCGTATGCGTAACTTTCGAAGGTACGATTCCAACGCAACTGATTTCGCTTGAATCTGATAACATATGGACAAAATACACATGTTATATGTTTATTCGAATTAAACGGTTATTAACTTAAACTAATTATAATTTAATTAACCTAATTACTTTTTAAACTCTTCTTCCCTCTCAAAGAAAGCGGCCAAAGCTTGTAGCACTCCAAACCTTCCATGTCGAATTACTTCCCCTCCACTTATCCCCTTCAACTTACCATGAAAACACATGAAATAACTTCTAATCTCCTTACCTTCACAATCTCCACCTTCCCCACCTCCGTGTTCAAACTCGACCTTCTCCCTCTTACTGCGCCTCTAGCATCCGCGCACAATAAGGCATAAAAAGGTGCGACAATATTATGTTGCAAAACCCACCAAACTCCGACGACAGCACCGCCTTCCACCCTGAACACCCCTACGCCACCTAAACAGCCTTTTACCTTACCCATTTCACTGGCACCCAAACCATGGCCACGCCGTGAAAATTCCAGCGACCCCAAAAATTAAGCCAAGCCCAAAACAAAGCCTACTGACATGAAGAGGAAGTTCGCGCGAGTTCAATGGATCAAGAATCATATGATTCCGTTATGTTTTTTTTATTTTACATAAATTTTGGAAGAATGTGACAATTATTTTTTTGTACAAGTTTCGAATGAAGAAGAAGGACGAGGATGCTTAAGTTTTAAAGCCAAACAATATCAAAAATATTTCATCCAATATAGACAGAATTTTTGTCGAGATTTTTATAAAGATTCATATAGATTTATTTTACATTTCGCAAAGATTTGGAGTGAATATGCTGACGTATGGGATTTTGTAAGGGTTTGTCGAGATTTTGCTAGAGATTTGGAAATATTTTATTATATTCACTTTTTTATCGTTTCACGTTTATAATTCGCACCATCATATATAATCTTTGATCACTATAAAAATTTACACCCTGCTATAATTTAATATTCCGGGCTCGATGAAACTGGTTTCGTCGAATTTTGAGTTTGTTTGCAAAAGCGCTATTTTAATTTCAAACCGTTAATCAATATGCATTTATATCGCACATGTTCACAAAACAATCCCGATTGACTCGAAATTTGAAATCTAGCAATAATTAACTATTATGGATTCTATAAAATTAGTTTCGTTGAAATCCAAAGTCGTTTGAAAACTGGCTATTTTCATGTGTTAAATTAAATCGATAAAATATAAACTAATTTCAAAATAATCAAATCCATTGATAACAAATTATTATTCTCGTATATATTCAAATAGAATTTTGTATAGCTTCACAGTAATTTAACTCAATTTTAAATTTAATATTTTCATTTATAAGTTAATTTAACGTTTAATTCTTTATTTAAATAAATTTCAAGTCGTTAAATCTTAAATTTAATCATTTTAGATATTTAAATCAATTAAATATTCATCACTGAAAATCCAGGTCGTTACAACTCTTCTACGTAATGTTTGGGAAAAGAGAAATCAGAGCCAGAACTTCCTAAGAGGTTATTGAATGATTAGACCATCATATTCTATGTAATTATGTTTGTGTGTAATGCTATTTTTTGTGCAAAGAATGAAAATAAAAGAATGTGGTATTCTTTGGTTAAAAACTTAAAGTTTGAAGGTTGACATTGGAGATGATATTTATTTTAATCTGAAATTTCTAACATACTTGACAAGAAAACTTATGCATTTCCATATTTGTTTGAAGGCGACCACTTTTTTCTTTAATATGATATGATATTTGTACTTTGTACTGTCATTAAAGTGTTTATCGATGACAATACTTACAAAGCTGAACTATTCAAAGCTTTTTGCAACATTAGGGATTGTCTCGCGGATCCATTAGTATATTATGATGAACCATGATCACTCGTGAGTTTTGACCACATCTTGTTTTTAGTTGTTTACATGGCTATATTCATGTTGGTAAGTAATGGCTCAAGGTCCCAACTTTATCGTTATGTTCTAACATGTATGTTTGATAGTATGAATTATTTCCTCTAAAAATTGTTTTGCAATAAGATTATGTTCCTGAAGTTTTTGACAATTTCAGTGCAAATGTGGTAATTTTATTTTACATTGTTGTTGGCTAAAGGCTAATTTACTTTACATGACTTTTACCATATGGCTATTGGACTTCTTTGTTTTAGGTTTAGATTTATCTAAATTCGAATTTTAATTTAGGTTTCCAATATCTTCCTTGTATGTGTTTTACTTTCTATTTGTTTACTACTTCATTACATCTTGAATTTTGTATTTATTCATTTCATTTTACTATGGAATTTTATTGATTATATTTTAGTAAAATTCAACTAGTTTCAGACAAGGTGAAATTTTAAGTCTAAATAATGTACTGATAGTTCTTTAGTGTATCATACGGATATAATAATTAGGCTTAAGAAAATATTTTTCTGCAAGATACCCGCTGGGAAAATTCTTTTGTAGTGTATTTTTGTCAACAATGCATTTTTGGCTAAAATATGAAGCACTAAGTTAGCAGTGCATTGTCAAGCCCTTTATGTTAGTGAACGACTACAGTTAATATCGAATATAACCCACAAATCTTCAAGTAACGATGTGCAACTAGATCATGTCATTGTTCTCTAATAATTTTTTTGGTATCGGCAACAAGATGGAACTAAGATAATATTCAGGTAATTTGATAATGTATATAATTAGTATTACATATGAAAAGACTATAATAATATACATGAGAGTTGAACTGGTGCTAATTATTACTCACTGCAACATGTCTTGATTAACATGTGCTTGAATCACATTTATCTATTTATGTTGAAGGAAGAATACATCCTAATTGAGCACGAGTCCAATCTCGTAATTGGTAATACATAAGCTTATTTTGAAGTAAACTACATACGAATTCACTGTGTTTCAAAAATATTAGTGTATCTCTTTTTTTTTAGTCTATCGTCGATAGTTATATTTTAAGTAATTAAGATTGTAATGTTGAAAAATCCAACTACTTGTTTCAGTTCAATATTTAAAAAAAAATCTTACAATTTGTTAGATATGTGAGAAACCATAATTATGCTACTAAGTAAGAAGTAATTTGTATCTTTTTCGAGCATAGGCATTGTTTGTATTGATGCTACACTGTATATTCTTTTAAATGCTTCCATTTAGAGCATCTCCAGCAAGGCTCAGCGAGGAAGAAATAGGGAGTATTCCCATTTTTATTTTCGGTTTTGCACTCGAGTTGTGGGAGTTAAAGTGTGAGGAAGAAAATAAAATGGGGATTCCTCCTTTTTTGGAATATCGTTTACGGTCTTTTTTCCTCCTTAAAAAAACTCAGTTGTTGATAGAGCAAGAGCTTTACCCTTTTTTGTTGCTTACTCCTCTTGAATTGAGCTCTTGAGCTTGTGATGCCCTCAAATTAAGCTATTTTATTGGTTTCTCCTATTAAAGTCATCTTATGGACACAAGCTTAGTTGCAAATGTAAGTCTAGTTGTGAATATAGAAGGTAATATATTGGTCGTACAAAGGTGGGCCCACCTTTTGATCCAAGTTTAATCCTAGTACATCTTTTATTTTTTGTTTTTTTTGGGTTCAAAACAGTGTTTAATTTTTATTAACAAAACAAAATAATAGAAAAGATCAGGAAATGAAAAAAATTTGATCCAAGGTCGGTGTTCTTCATAAGAGAATGAAATCATAATTAGCCTTTCTTGTTGGATTCGCCTTCACTGGTGCTATCATTATTTAATTCACTGCCGGTTTAGCCAAGGAAAGATGCTAAAAACTTGAGTTCATGCAAGAAACATAATACAAGCTAATGCTTGTTGTCTTTTGTGTTGCTCACTATTTGATGGCACTAGTGATTTTATGTTTTCTCATTAGCAGCTTTTTGTAAATTGTTTTTTCTAGTTACTAGTATTTGTGCTATATCGGAATAATTTTTGACTTGGACATTGTTGTGCTGTGAAAGTTTGCTTTCAAACCATGATTCAGCAAATGTAAGAACTTTGAAATGAATTGCTTGGCTTATGATCAACACTCACACATATAGTGAATATTTTATGAAGGCGTCCAACAGGTAAATGAGCAACTTGATTAACTGGTTATTAATTTCCTATGATAGGTACAACGAAAATCAACATGTCACCTTCAGCGAAATCTGATCGGGGTTTTTAGGCATAAGGACAAACTTAAAAAAAATATCCATAAGGACAAGAGGCTAAAAGTTTAACCTCAATGACACTTTTTAGTGTAAAGGGAGGAATTCAGGGCCCACTATCATTTCATACTTTAAACTAAAGTTTGTCCGTGTGGTTAAATTTTTTGCTCTTTGTCCTTATGGATAAATTTTTTGTTAATTTTGTCTATTCCTGATCTCTATCTATTATTATCATATATTTCTATAAATTATTTTAGTCATTCAGCATATAACTTAGTTACTCCTATTTCTAGTCTAGCCTATATAGGGAGAAGTAATGGATAGAGATTCAAGCTTACTAATTCGTTTTTGACAGCAACACTCATTTTTGAGTCATAAACTGCTGCATTACTGCTTCTGCATTTACTTGTGCATATATATATTAACAACAGTTCTTATATTGTCATTTAGAAAAAATGTTAGTTTTATCTTTTAGGATTTGTATCATGCCTCTTTAAATCTAGTATGATCAACTGATCCAGACTCGGTATACAGCTAGATTGAGCATCATCAATTTCTAGCTTATGGAAACTACCAGTTCTATCAGAAAAGGAAGATGATTCAAAATGTTCAAATAAAGGAAACTACCACTAATGGTTCTACCATTCCCTAAAAAATTGAAGGCTTTAAGGTATGGCTACCATTATAGTGCACTATTTGAAAATAGAAATGAATATGAACATGAGCAAAGAACATTTGTAGACACCCTATTAAGAGTCATAAGAATATTTCATGTAAGTTCAAAAATCATAATATTCGGACGTATGACATATAGTTGTTGGACAAACAATGGCTTAGTCACGTACAAAGTCGATCTCTTGAACATGTTTCAGTGATCTGCTCAATGGTACAAAGCAGTTCGTACCTTTCGCCATCGCCTCTAGGATAAAACAACTTTTTCTTCAATATCAATTCGCTTGCACAGACGAATTGAGCCTGATTTGCACTCAAATTAAAAAAATGTACTTCTCTTTTCTTTTTATAATGAAAATTTTTCAATGAAGGTAAAGATATTTTTGAAGAGAGTGGAAGATGAAAAAATTGTTCTGTATATTGCTTTGTCTATTCCATTCTTTATAAACAAAATGCAAAAATATAACGTTCGCTATGTTAGTGGGAGGAAAGTTGGATCATAGTTAATACCATAATAAATAAGAGAAACAGTCAAAAAACTGCAATTTATAACGTATAAATTGTATACTTTTCAAAAGTAATGATTGTTAATAAGTTTTAATCTAGGGGCTGGCTATTTGGACACAAAATTAAACACAAAGAGAGAGAGACACAAAGCCTCAACCATTGGATTTGTTTGTCTTTATGGGATGATCCAATGATTGAGATTTATTGTGTGCAATTTTGTGTCTAAATAGAGTTTCCCTTTTACTTATTTTCATTCACAATAGTATTTTAATATCATTTGTTTTTGTAACAGTTTGATAAAAATTCATATAAACATACGACTGTTGTGCTAGTATAACTGCTCAATTACGATAATGGCGTGTGTGTGTGTGTGTGTGTGTGGTGGGGGAAGGGGGATGGGATCAAGAGTACCCCAAACAGTGCAGCACCCTTATAGCCTCTTGATTTCCACCACACATTCTTGTTTTCTCTCTCCTCTCATTAACTCTCTCTCTCACCCACTAATTTTTTTAATTATTAACGAGTGGATATAATGGAGGCAATAGGGTGCCAGGAATTAGGGGTGTCATAGAGCGTGCCTCTTTATATATATATATATATATATATATATATATATATATATGTGTGTGTGTGTGTGTGTGTGTGTGTGTGTATATATATATATATATATCGCTAGCAGTAATGGCTCAAAAATAAATTCTTCATAACAGTATTTTTTTTTAATAAATTCACTATATATACAAAATGTTTCCAACAATCGCCCACTCGAATTTTTTTTATAAAAAAATTCGAGCAGTTCAAAAAACATAAGATTATGCATAAACAAGGTGTCTTCCAACTTGAACCTTTACATAGTGGATAAGATTTAGTTTTTACTAAAGTGACACGTGGTCTTGAACTCTATTCCGGGCATCAGACCACATACAACCTTTCTTTAGTGCAGTCAAATAAGCCCGTGCGTTTATGTCTATTCATGTCTATCCCAGTTTAGTGAATACTCTAGGAGTTTTACCCCAAACTCCATAGGAAACAGCCACATTCTCACATTCACGTAGGTGAGTGTATCAATAGTACTCTTGGAGGTAGGTACTCCGATTCAAATAAAGTACAGATCTCATTTAGAGTTTCTATTAACTCATTCTCTAATCACTTCAGAAATGCATGCCTCTTATTGTATAAAAATAGCATGTTCAACCATTATCACTACACAACTTGTCTTTACCCATTGAACTTAGTTCTTGGGATCTCCGGTCACTAGGTTGGTTACCTGTGCGTGACTCAACAATCTAAGGGAAGTAGTCTTATTCTTTTAGAAGTATCAAGGATTTTCTCTTTGGACAGTCCTTTCCTAATAGGATCCATTGGACCTAAATTAACCCTAGAGGGGGGTGAATAGGGTTTATCGAATTTTAACGAGATATTAAAATATCAGATGACAGATAATAGTAGAGTAAGTAAATGCAGAATGTAAATAACACACAAATAGACCCAGTTTCGGCAAACTCTGCCTACTGCTGCATTCACTAAGGTTTCTACTAGGTAATAAAACAGATCTCGCTTACAAACCCTGTAAACCTGCGAACCCCTCGCTCCTGTCCTAACCCTACGCTCAAAACCTTAGACTGATTTATATCTCCTAGATCAGATTTTCCCCTAGCTACGATCCCGCGGCTAGTAACCCCTAATTTTATAGATACTAGTAAACTATTTGAGATGGTTACAAAACAATACAATAAAACAAAAAAAGAAACCCTAGTTTTAAAAATTAAAATGACTTTTCCCTTATTTAATCCCTTCAAAGATATTAGGGCTTAAGTGAAAAACGACCGGCCCCTTTGTTTGCCACTTCAAAACACTATCGGCTACTTCTTTGTTCTTTAATGGCGGCCTCCCTAGGGTTTCTTTTTTTGTCCTAAATTGCGACTATGATGTTGTTCTAGAAATTGATCTATGATGCTTGAAATCGTTGATGATATTGGTCTAACAATTGGGACTCTCGATCGATCGAAATCTCCAAAAAATATGTGAGTTCCTCTGAAATTATTTGTTTGACATTACTGCTTGATTTTTTATGCTTGTGGTTTCGATCTAATTTGCCAGTGATGAATGGTGTGATTAAATAGGATTATAAAATCCCTAAATTAACTCTCTGATTTCATGCTTTGAATGTCTTGATTTGATTTGATTTTGCGTGATTTATTATTGTCATGATTTGGGTTGAATTCGGCTTTGAACTGCTGTAAAATTGATGAATGATTCCTGAGAAGTATTGCCATTGCTGAAATAAAACGTGCCCCTTTTGCTTGACAATTTATGGAAATAAATTGTTCACGTGAAATCTGAAAATAAATTCTTTGCCCCTTTAAAACTGTTGTCTTGTATTAATTCAACCGGGATAAAAAAAACGAAAACAAATTATTTTGCCAAAATGATATTGGATTTCTGGAAAACAATTTGGAAAAATTTGTTGCCGAGACAAATGAATCGTAATTTCTGGAAATAATCAAATTTTATTCATGGCAACCTAAATTTGCAAATTGCACTTTATTTTTGTTGAAACGACCTTGATGATAGTATAATGGAAATTTATTATCTTGCCAAGTGTGAATAAAAAACCTGTATTCCTGGAAAGACTGAATTGAATTATCCCCAACAATGGTCTCTTGCCAAGCTCTTTTAACTTTTCCTATTTTCGAATTTTTGGACACAAAATAATTCCCTCCCTTTGGCTCTTTCGTGATTGTTTCCATGCCATGAATTATTTTTAGAAAGATTAAATTTGAATTGCCATTTGAATTACATGCCATATCTGGAAATAATGTTTTGTGCTTATTTGAATCCAATCTGCACATTGTGGGTATCTGAAAACATTTTGAGCAAGTAGATTTCCTGAAAACATTGCAACATTTGTTGTGGCACCTCGATTGATTTTATGGATTCCTTGCGGTTGCCAAATATTGTTTTATAAAAAAATAGCATTTGCATGCACTTGCTTGTGTATTTGTTTTCCTGCTAATTCTTCAAGCTCTTCTTGTTGTTTTGATTTTTTCTACCATATATATCTAGATTGCTTGGTGCATGTGAATCCAGTATGCGTATCCATGCATTTCAGTTTTGGTCTCTTGCACCTGTACTTAATACTGTAAAGTGTTGAGTTGCATGCTGACCTGAATCTTTACTTTGTTGTTACCATTTTGCTTGATGTTAAGTAGCATGCATGACCTGAAATTTTTGAGTCATACACTTATGTCTTGATCAACATAAAACTGTCCATTGATCTTGAGATGTTTGAACAATTGAACATGCACTTTTGTGAATGCTGAATTTCTTTGCTGCCATGTTCCACCCTTGTATCTTGAGAAATTACACATGTTCTTGCTTTGTCATACATACATGTCAATAAGACTGTTGTCAATCCATGTGTTTATACTGGCTTGACCATGCTTGAGCTTGTCTTGATCATGTTGTTATCACTTTCTCTTGTGCACTATTTACATATGCAAGCTTGAAACCGAATTGTGTGCTGAACCATTCTTTGTTGCTACTCGACCATGTATGTTTGGCATTGGTGATTTGTACTCGACATGCCTGCCTTGTGCTTGATCATGAATTTCTACTTATACGCTTGTTGTGTACATGCCATGGAACTGTTTTTAGTTTGTGCATTGTTCATATGTTAGTGTCGAACACTACCTGTATACATACACATCATGCGTGTGTGTATGATGTTGCTTATGCCTCTTGTGTGTTCATGGATACGTGCAGCACATCTGTGTTGCCAACCTTTACCTGACACATCATAGTCGATATATTTGTCCCTTTGTGGTCATATTTCCCCTGCACAGTAAATATGTGTATATACATACACATGTATGTGTATACATGTATAGTGCACGTCAGATTATATATATGTGAGCACTGCAGACGATTTGTCTACCTTGTGGTATTTACAGTGCATCACTGTGAATATCACAAGCTGTCTAAACATAGATGGACATACAGATAAATCAGATCAAGTCATGAAAAATGATGAGAAACACACCAAAATTCTGAGCAAATAAAATTTTAAAATAAAAATTATATCTACTAGAATATAAAATTATTTTTGTTCCAGTCTACTGTGTGTGTTTCTGTTTGTGACAAGTAAGAAGACTGAACTGACAGTGATGAAATATGAAGATTGGACTGACAGTGAAATAGAAAAAAGACATAAGACAAAGCTATGAAACAGTATATGAGTGTATAAAAGAAATTGTACAACATGAGTGAGATGTAACTGAATGTACTGTAGTGAGGAGCATTGTATACAAATGAAATTTATTATGAAATGGACTGTATTGTATTTCAGTGAACTATAAAAATAATGGAGTTATAAATATGCACTGTTTGGAATGTTGAAATAAAATATTATATTTAAATAAAATACTATTTGAATATTTAAATTCTTGTGCAGTAGTATCTTATTTAAATATTAATATTATATTCTTTTTGTGATGTAGTGTACCAGTACAATTACAAGCATATTTATAACAATAAATATATGTTTATTATCATTAAACAAAAATCATAGAATTGTTAGATACAATAGGATCTGCCAAATTTTCATCACTGCATATGTGATTCACTCTAACAGTACCTGAAGAGAGTAGCTTTTTAATGGTATTGTGCTTACGACGTACTAGTCGTCTCTTATCGTTATAATAACGGTTTTATGCTTTTGCAATAGTCGCGGTGCTATCACAATGGATCTACGTACGCAACTGGTATCGATTTTTCCCATAAGGGAATCTCAGCTTGTAGATTTCTCAAGTATTCTGCTTCTTTACTAGCTGTGGCTATCATCTCAAACTCCACAGTAGACTGAGCCAAAATAGTCTGTTTCTTGGATTTTCAAGAAACAACTCCTCTAGCAATACTAATATATATCCACTGGTCGCTTTTGAATCATCAGATAAATATTCCAGTCTACATTGGAATAACCTTCAAGAATAGTTGGGAAATTTTCATAATGTAATCCAAGGTTCATAGTTCGTTTAAGGTATCTTATGACCCTCTCAATAGCATGTCAATGCTCTATACTAGGTCTATTGGTAAACCTACACAATAATCCCATGACATAGGCAATGCCAAGTCTAGTACGATTAGTGACATACCGAAGGCTGCTAATGAAGCTTGCATATTAAGTCTGTCTAACACCTTCACCAGTGTTTTTAAATAGCTTTTCACTGGGATTGTAAGGTGTACATGCAAGTTTGCAGTTAAAATAATTTTATTTCTTTAGCATCTTCTCAATATAATGAGATTGATCCAAAGAAAGCCCTTTTTGGTTCTAGTCATCTTAATATCAAGGATTACACTCACTTCAATTAGATCTTTCATGTCAAAATTGACACTTAACAAAGATTTAACAGTGTTTATGGCATGAATGATTGACCCTATGACTCTTCAATAGCACTTTGATTCAGAGTGTAATGAGTAGAGAGTGAGAAGAGAAGTTACATATATATATATATATATATATATATAATAGAAATCGGCAGAGTATAAGTGTAGAGAGCATAAAAATATGAAATAATAACGGAGGAATGAAAAGGGATGAAGATGGGGAAGATGAATGGTTAAAAAATTCGAAACCAACCCCTATTTATAAGATTTGAAAGGTTGCAATGCTTTTGGGACGTTACAAATGGTGAAAAGACACTTCCTTTCAAAATTGAAAATATTACGGTTATATGTCGATATGGACACATATGTATGTTGGCATATGTTATTTAAAATTTGAAATTTGAGTATTTTTCAAGTGTTTTAATATATATATATATATATATATATATAATTCTGGAAATTCTTGAATTAAAACATAGTGATATGAGTAAGTATTATAAAGTAGAAAATCATATGAAATCATAAATATAAATTATACAAAAATATTTATAAAATTATAAAGTTTAAAACTATATAAATTTAAAAATATAAAAGTATATAACTATATAAATATATAAAAACTTATAAGCTTTAAAACTTAAGTTTAAAATCAAAAGTAAAATTGAAAAACCTAATTAAAATTTGAGTAGAATTTGAAAATAGAATTTGAAATTTGAAATTTGAAAATCAGATTTTGAATTTGAACCTGGAGTGCTATTCAGAGTCTTACATAAACTAGACTATATTACTATATTTTTCTCGAATTCTTGATTTCTTGATTACTCATGAGTCTTGAATCTTCTCCGAATTCTGAATCTCTTGAATCTCTAAAACTATATAGTCTTCAGTATTAATTCCTGTATACAAATCCTGCATATATGTTTGTATATATATTCTAGATAGAGATGTTAGTATATATTTTATAATCAATTAATATTGAAATAAGGTTGTTGCCATCAAAACTCCATTCTCCAGCAATCTCCCCCTTTTTGATGATGACAACCTTAGTTTAAAAAATATTTGTACCTGTTCATACTTGTTGATGATGATCCTTCCAATACTCCCCCTGTCAGTATAGATCATGTATATTCTACTTAAATTAAATCTATATTTTTTAATTTCTCCCCCTTTGGCATTATCAAAAAAAAATTCTAAAAATACTCCCCATAAATCCTATATTTATCTATATCGTATTATTATTCTAAATCCTAAAATAATAAGATATGTATGTATAACTTGTGATCAAAATACTTAATGTATAACTTGACGATAGGAGACTTATGGGCTGGACAATTTGGGTAATGAAGGCAAAATTTTCCATTTCATTCAACGATATTTCCATGTTGATCGAACAAGACTTCACTAACGCATATAACTTGATCATCCTCATCTGTGACTTCTTGTTGTAACTCCTCAGGTTCCTCTTCTTCCATCATTTCTTCCTCCTCCTCTTCTGGTTCCTCTTCTTCTTCCATTACTTGATTATCATCTTCGATGATGATTAGATTCGCTTGACTATCCATTACAAATTTATGAAGGTTCCTCGTCATCTTTCCTTGTCTATTTTGCTCTTGACTTATCCAAATTTGGAGCACTTGAATCTCAGCAAGCATTTGAAGAGTATATTCCATTTTCTCTTCTAGTTTGATTACATGAGAGAGGGTAGAACATTGGAAAGGACCTTCGGATGGTCCATGGATGATTCGGGATTAATTTGGGTGTTATAGTTGGTAGAGGCCATTATTTATTTTTGCTTTGAGTTTTTACAGAAGTGAAATAAGAGAATGAAGAAGAAAATTCAAAGTGAAGAGTTTAAATGGTTATTATAGCTAACTTTTGGTGGGAATTAATTTTAAAAATCTGGTTGTTATATGTCGACATAGTGAAATATGTATGTCGATATGCTTGTGGTTTTTATTTTATTTTTCTGATTTTCAATGTTCTACTTATATATATATTAATATATTTAGTTATTTTAATTCACTTAATGACAAATACCTAATTCTCTTCTAAATTTAGTAAAGGTTGCTTTGTTTAATGTTTTTTTTAAATATATCTTGCTATTTGTTTTTCTGTTTCTATAAATTTGAGTGAAATTTTCTATTTACTTACATTATCTCTTAGAAAATGATGTCGTATATCGATATGTTTAGTTCTTGAGTGATGAGCGAGATTTTTATTTATAACGCTCGTAGTATCGCAGTACATTGGTGATTTATTTATTGCTAATCCAAAATCATTTTTAGTTTGTTGCATATATATTACTTGTGAATAAGCCAAAGCAACATAAATATATTCTGCTTCAGTTGTTGACAAAAATACAGTATTTTGCTTTTTACTAGCCACGAGACTAGTGAATGCCCTAAGAAATGACATTTTCCACTAATACTTTTACAATTAGATTTACATCCCCATAATCAGCCTCACAATAAGATACTAAGTCGAATGAATCATCGTTAGAATAAAATAATCCAGTGTCCGATGTATGCTCTAGATACCTTAGAATATGTTTTACGGCTTTTAAATGTGTATCCGTAGGTTGCGATTGATATCTTGCACGGAGACATACACTATGCAATATATCTGGTCTACTAGCGATTATATACAATAGCTATCCTATCATTCCTCTATATAATTTTTGATCAATGTCTTTTGATGTATCATCTTTACTTAAGGCTACATTAGTTGCCATTGGTGTTGGTCTTCCATTAGTTGTTGTTAAATTATATTTATTAATTAGATCTCTTGCATATTTTTCTTGATTAATAAATATTCCATTATTTAATTGATGAATTTGTAAGCCTAAGAAGAATGTTAGTTCTCCCATATGACTCATCTCAAATTCTTGGGTCATAATAACTGAAAATTCTTTATTCACCTTATTATTTGTTGATCCGAAAATTATATCGTCAACATATATATGTACTAATTGTATATCTTTATTATATATTTTAATAAACAAGGTGTTATCTAGTTTTCTTATTTCAAAATTGGATTGTAATAAGTAATTTCTTAATCTACCATACCAAGCCCTAGGAGCCTGCATTAATCCATATAACACTTCCTTTAACTTATATATGTGACTTGATAATTTTTCGTCTTCAAAAAGAGGTGGTTGCTCTACATATGCGTCTTCTTTAACAAATTCGTTTAGAGAAGCACTTTTAACATTTATTTGATATAGTTTGAAGTTATTATGATTTGCAAAGGCTAGTAATATCCTAATTGCTTCTAATCTAGCTACGGTGGCAAAAGTTTAATCATAATTTATTCCTTCTTCTTGAGTATAACCTTATGCTACTAATCATGCCTTATTTTTTACTACCTCACCGTGTTCATTCATTTTATTTTTATACACCCATTTAGTTCCTATTATAGTCTTATCCTCTGGTCCAGGAACAAGTTCCCATATATCATTCCTAGTAAACTGATTTAGTTCTTCTTGCATAACAAGGAGCCATGAATCACTGGAAGATGCTTCCTTTGGATTCTTAGGTTCAATAGTTGAAATAAATGCCGAATTACTAATATTATTTATTTAATTACGATTCCTAACGACGGATTCAATATCTCCTAAGATATTTTCTACAGGGTGGTCTCTTAGTAATCTAATTCATTTATTTGGTTGACTGTCTTCATGATTTGTTTCATTAGGTTAATTTTCACATTCATATTCATTGTGTTGTGTTGTATTTTTATAATTTTCGTCAAAGGATACATTTAAGGTTTCTTCTATAGTATTGGTTCTTCAATTAAAAACTCTATACGCCTTACTTCTTTCTGAATATCGAATAAATATTCCTTTATCAGATTTCAAGTCAAATTTATCTTAATTTTCTTTAGTATTAAGTATAAAACATTTACTTCCAGATATTTTAAAATATGATACTTTTGGTTTCTTATTGTATAAAAGTTCATATGGTGTTTTATGAGTTAATGGTCTGATTAAAATCCTATTTAAAATATAACAAGCTGTTGCAACTGCCTCAACCCAATTTCTTGGTAAATTACTATCAGATAACATAGTTCTCGCATACTCTTGTATCGTCTATTTTTACGTTCAATTAATCTATTTTGTTGAGGGGTCTAGGGAAAGAAAAATTATGGGTTATTCCCTTTTTATTACAAAATTTTCATAATTTTCGTTTTCGAATTCTCCGCCATGGCCACTACGTATTGTTTTTTTATTTTTAGTGATAATAATTTTGGATTCTTGTAGAAAAAGTTTTAAATTGATCAAAAAGCATCGCTTTTATTTTTAGGAAACAAAGTCCAAGTAAATATACAAAAATCATCGGTTATTATGTAAACATATCTATTGTGGTTTATCGATTGGGTTTGAGACGGACCGAATAAATCCATGTGAATTAATTCTAATGGTTTTGAGGTTGTAATTTCCTCTTTTGATTTAAATGAACTTCTTTTTAATTTTCCGAGCTGACAAGTGTCGGATAAATTATTAATTTTAAACTTCATTTTAGGTAATCACCTAATTGAATCTAATAGAAATTCTAGAGATATGTTTGAAATTTATATGACCGAATCTCTTATGCCAGATCCAAGGGTTACTTATATTGGCCATAAGACACAGATTATCGTTAGAGATTTTCATACTCAATATATAGATATTTTTCTTTCTATCTCCTTCGAATATTACTTTTGAATTCCTATCTTCTATAAACCATTTATTCTTTTCAAAGTTTATTCTATAATCCTTATCGCAAAATTGACTTATACTTAGTAGGTTATGTTTTAGATTCCTAACTAATAAAACATCAGAAATAGTTGGATTTTAAGAATTACCGACATTTTCGATCCCAATAATGTATCATTTAGAGTTATCTTTGAAGTTCACTATTCCACCATCTTCAAAGACTAGATTATTTTGTATTTCTGAATTTCCCGTCATACGTCTCAAAAAACCACTATACAGTATCCATTTGTCCTTTCTGATTTACACCATTTGTTTGCTAGAATTTGAATTTTCAATAGCCATGTAACACACCATTTCGGAATTTGAATTCTCAAAAGCCACCATTTTGGAATTTGAATTTTCAATAGCCACTTCATCCATCTTTTCAACTTTCGACTTTTCAAAAGCAATTTAGCACAAATTTTCCTATATTGGACAACATTTCAGTGGATTACTTGAATTTTCAATATAATTGAATGCAGACTCTTTCAACATAGATACAATGCATTAATCGACACTAATGTTAACAATCATTTCAAAATTTGCCATTTAATATTCACTAAACCAGAAAACCTGTTTTGCCACGGATTTGGGCCGTGGCTAATTAATTTTGCCACGGCTTTAGAACATGGCAAAACAGGGTGTGGCAGTTTTTTTGCCACGGCTCAAAGCCGTTGCAAAATCATATTTTGCCACGGTCCATAACCGTGGCAGATTGCGGTTTTGCCACGGCTTTAGCCCATTGCAAGATAGGATATTGCCATGGCTCTGAGCCGTGGCAATATGTAATTGTAACTTTCTATGCAGTTTTGCCATGGTTTTAGACCGTGGCTAAATTCAACTGAAAATACTGCATACTACCCTCTACCTGAGACATAAAACTCCTATTTAAACAAAATACAAGCATATTATAACCAGCAACATAAATTTATGAACATATCCATCAACACAAATTGTAATCTTCAAAGTTCAACTAAATAATTCATACTTCATAGTTTGCAAACTACAATATATCCAAACTAAAAACTACATAGTTCAACTTCAATTCATAATTTGCATCAACAATTCATAATTTGCATCAACAATCCAAATTACAAACCCTTACTTCAAAGTTCATATTACAGACTCTTACTTCAATGTTCATATTACGGACCCTTACTTCACATGATAAAACCGTCCAAAGATCCGCTGAAAACCTCCATAATTGCGTTGCATGTTCACCCTGCAACACGAAAAAAATTTGTTACTAAACAGTAAGAACATCTTGCAGGTTATAAGGTGTGCTATTCAAAGTGAAATTTCTAGTTCTTTTGTAGAAACCATTGTAAACATAGAAAATCAAATAGGCGAAGGCAAAAAAAGTCTTTAGTCAACAGATGAAATGTTCAAACTGGAGATAAAAAGTTGAACTAGAAAACCATCATGTTGTGTTATATCGACTCATAGCGTATCTTTCTTTTTCTTTTCTTTTTCTACTCAAACAAATTTACCATTAAAAGTTCTGTCCAGGAGCATATTTATAAGTGTGGTTTCTGACTATAAATTCCAACTCCTACGTATGTATATTCCCAACATAGATACAACTCACTTGATACAAAATTCAACTTCAAAGATAACATATTAATATAACCCCCCAAGAATTTTAAAGACAACACATATATCCATTATACTGTGATTAAAAAAACAAGAAATAATAACGTATTCAAGTGACATGCCACATAAAATATAGATGTGGCGGTGTTTCACGTTTGACGCTCAGTTTCTCGTTTCCAAGTCATTAGAGACACAATTGCTTGGGTACTAAAATAAAAGATATGTTTATAGCTTACTTCGGGGAAGACCTGAAGATTAAAGAATGACAACAAGCCACGTAAAATAACATAGTTTTACAATAAGCTTTCAATGAAACCTATTTTCAAAATAAGTTTATTCAACAAGCCTATATCTAAAATTTGTCTGAATGAAATGTTAGGAACATTGTGCGGAAGTTGCGGACAAGTAATAACAACCATCTTTAACTGCCAATAGGCTTGCATTCGAAATGCGATCAAGTTTTATGTTTCCTGTGATCACTACTAAGATGGCACATTTAAGGCATTATCAACACATCTTGAAATTAATGACCCATTGTATATTGACTCTAAACAATTTGGTCTAAAACAAATTGTTCAGTCATTCTTGTTATTGTGTTTTTGTATGTTCGATCTGACATTGGAGCCTTTTTTTTTGCTGCAGTAAGTCTCTCAGCAATGAGTTTTCCAATAGCACATAGTATTCGCCTTTTGTTGAAGGACTTTTTAACATGATGTAATGATTTCCCAAATATTGTTACCATTGCAGCATGTTAAATAGATTGGTGTCGGCAACTCACACAGAAATTTGTTTCATACTACTATTTTGTGTTATAACATGAAGATTTTGATGTGCTGTATTTAGTAACACAAATTTAGAGCGCTCTTCTGGTCTCAAATAATGAATCTGCAGTAGAGCAAAAAGCTTTTATTCAATAAACACGAATCATTTCTTGCTTAGGTATCATGCTTCTGTTTTTGACTGATATGTAGGCTCAGGGTTTTGTGCTAGTGGAAGAACTTGAACAGAGGCTTTCATGGCCATATGGCCGAGCCATTGATGCTCTCGAGACTTTATTGAAGGTGATTTATTACTTGTGTTGGTAACACTTCTTTGTACTTTCGGCGAAGATTACATGTTTTGCGTAGTCAGTGTGTGCGTGTGTCTAACTTTTAGAGAGCAAACGTTTGACAAGTATTTAGCCTTTTGATTTAAATACTAGCAAGTAAGTTCGTAGGTTGCAATCAACATTCTATTATTCTAGCAAGTAAGTATTTAGCCTTTTCGGCGAAGAAACTCGTCAATGAAGGCTTACTCCCATATTCACTCTAATTTCGTCATTTTAGCCAAAATGTTTCTCGGTAAAGTACCAAAACTGATTTTGAATATATTAACACTTTTAATGTACAAAAGCAAATTATGCTTGCAGGAGGGACTTGCTATGATTGATGACGGGCACAGAGACGGGAAACGTAGATACTGGTTTTCCATGTGTGGCTTCCATCTCTTCTGCAGCTACTTCTGAAGCTTTGAAGCTTTAATGATCATTTTTCTCCAAAAATACTATTATATTACGATGATTGTAATATCAAATAAATATTTTTACTTGTATCATAAATGTCGTTATGTAGAAATGTAAACAGACAATGGACTGAGCTATTTTTATATGTGTTTAACAAAGGGGTTTTTATTAGCTTTTGTGACTAAGTAAAAAATATTATTTGACATCATAATTCGCTGTCTCCTCCTCTTTTCTTTCGATTGTCAATCCGACCTCATGCTTATGTTATTGGTTAAACGCTTTGATCTTCCTACAGGACTCCCTTAACTCCTACTTGAAGCTTATTTTTTAGTTTCACAGAATCCGAAGATGATTTTGATGACACAACTGACACCAGCAGCATGAGCTGCTCTAGCAGTCCATATAGTTACGACAACGACGTGCACAAGTTTACAGTTAAAGTGTAAATGAATACAAGCCGTGAAAGTTTTCTATATAAAAAGATATGTTGGATTTTTCTGTTATTTCAAGTCATTTTGCTCTTGTCAGTTCAGATGGTGCTACAAAACTAGTTCAATTGGGAGAAATAACCCAGCAATAATGTATGCATATGACACTACAAAAAAATATTTAGAAATCTGTATTTATGCTAGTTAAATATTATTAGATATCCATTTGGCAAAACTGTATACATGTGCCAAACCGAGAAAAAAATCTGGAAATCAAATAATCAGACGATATTAGATTAATGTAAAGCGGTTCAATCAAATGTATGCAAATTCCTCTTTCGACATTTAAACAAACTGCTTTTACACTAGCTGCAGACCTTAGTTTTGAAGCCTTTTAATTTGCATGTCTTACCAGTTTTGGTTCAAAACCTTTTAATTTGTATGTTGATTGATCTGTAGTCTTTAAGTGCATTCGATTTCATTTATACATCCCTCTTGACAAACATTTTGTTTTGCATTGAGATCAAAACCCATCAGCTGTAATTTAAAGAAAACCAAATTTTTGTCAAATATTGACCAGTTGTTAAACTGTATTTCTATATTGCACTTTATATCGCTACTTCTAATCAATCTACGGATTCGTTAAGTTGGAATTAAGTAGGCTTAGCAGATGTGCTAAATTATAAAATCTTACTGACTTGAGGTTCTCCAGATGCAAAAGATCTATTTCTTTGCTTCAAAGTAGATGACTAATGCAGATATTACACACAGACATCCATATGTATGAGTAATGCAAATATTAATATCCTCATTTTTATTTCCATTGCAGGCCTGAGCAATACTGTAAAAATCGGAGTACCAATCCGCTATGGTTGAAATAACAAATAAACTCATGCTTTACGTGACTGGTATTTCGATTTAATCTATCCATTCAAACAGATACGCTGATAGCTGGTTAAGCTAATGAAAAACGGGAACTAGAGTCTTTCGCTGACTTACTCTAATTTTGCGATAAATTTCATGCTTTTCAAGTTCAATACACAGTACCTTCGTTCATACACATATATAGCAAAGGGCTTTATAAGTGCATTCCACTACATGTCTTACGACTCTTTACCCAAAAATCCCATTCATAATTTAATCTTACACAAAGCTGAACAAGGAAAATAATAATTATCTACATAACTAAGTCCTAAGACAACTAATGCTAATTAGAGAGATGAGGAGCTGATTTGTAGGAGTTAAAATTGCAGCGGTAGAAATTCATTACGAGATATAACGGTGATATAAGGAGTAATAGCGGAGCATTAACTATGCAGGTTTCAACCTAATTAATCAAAAAGTAAACAATTTTAAATTTCCTTAAAAAAAGCCATTTAAAGCAACCATAAAAAAACATTTTAAAACGTCAAATTTGTTTCAATAAGCATCAGATTTGCATCCTATAGGGCGAGTAACTAATTTTGCATCCTCGTTTGGTGTTTGGGTTGGACCATCTAAAACTGAGGATTACTGTCATATATCATAGGATTACTTACAGAGCTACCGTTCTGTAAAAACTGAGGTCGGGAGGACGTAGCAACTGTGTTGTTCAATGCAGACCTATCCGGTGTTGGTCTCATTGTGTTTTGTTTTAAAAACAAAACTACTGTCAGGATTCAACCAGCCTATTCAATGCAGACTTATCCGGTGTTTACTCCCATTGTGTTTCCATTTAAACCAGCCTTTACTGGTTTCAAAAAAAAAAAAAAAAATACTCGCGGAAAGACATTATTAGTTTGAAGATACTGACATTAAAATAATGTCAGTATCTTTCAAAGAACCAACAATACCCCTAACAAACTTGAGTCAATAAATGATCAAAGGCATATACTGAAGTGCAATAGAAAAGTCATTTTGAAATACTTCTGTAGCAAGTAGTAAAGATGTTAAATAAAGAAGATGGATATTTAAAAAAACACCAAACAGAACTCTAAAAAAGACCTATGACATAATCGTCAAATTACCGTGGAAATGTTTGTCAATTCTTTGAAGATACTGACATTATTTTAATGCTGGACTGAAATTGTCGTCCTTGCCTAAGTACTATCATATACTAAACAAACTTTCCTTTGTTGTGTCATCATTTTCTTTTCATGGCAGATCCTGATTTTTGTTCCTTTTCCTCCATCAGCTCTGTTTTCATATAATGTTAACAACAGCTTGATGACAACAATTTTTTTTCCTTTTAAATTTTCTATTAATACGTACATATATTTTTGGTAGTATGTTCAAAAAACAAAATACAAGTTCCGATTCTACTAATCTTTTGCATTCAAGTCAAAATCCCTAAAAATTGAGACACGCATTCAAGTCAAAATCCCTAAAAATTGAGATAAGGGTGCCGATCCAAATTTAATTTTATCTTAAATCATGTCAACGACTTATAATTGTTTTATAAAAATTAAAACTTATTTTGGAATATTATGAAAAAATGGAAAAATAAATATAAATGAATGCATCTTGTTTCGACAGTTCGCGATTTCACGGTCGAAAATGTTAAACAAATGTATAAATAAAATATGTCATAATATTTTAAAATAGTAAATTTTCAAACTTTTTTATCTTTTTTTAAATATGACGTTTAATTAGCAAAGTTTGAGATACGACTAAAATCAAGTTTTCAGAATCCTCGTGTTTTGACGGTTTGGAGGATATGGTTTTCAGCTTTTAAATTTTGATATTTGTCATGGTGTTTATATTAATATGCATGGAAACCTTTGATAAGCACGGAACGCAATACTTTTTGGTCATGCCACTAATGAATGCGATACACACTCCGGAAAAGCTTAAACAAGATGTGTGTGAATATAGGAAGAATCAAGGAACTATTCAGGCAACACAATATGAATAGACAATAGTTCAAAATATTCTTGCTAGCATTTTTGAAGTTCCAATCAAGCTTAAGCAGAAGGAAAAAATTTGGCAAAAGAAAGTGCACAAAGAAAAAAGGAAAAACAAAGAATAGCAGCAACTATAAACAGAATGTGAAATGAATCAAAGTGATGAGAATATTAATGTCAAAGCAAATGCAGTTACCCCTATTTGAATACTTATAAGATCAATGAGAAATGAAGAGACATTACTTTTGATTTTTCAAATAATCCGTTCGCAGTATTACATTATTTAGAGGAGGGGGAGTGATGATAAACCAAGTCAAAATGAAGTTAATGTTATCAATGAACAAGCAATGGAAAAGCACATGAAAACATTCCAATTTATACTCCTCTTTATTCAGAAATATCTTCATCTAAAAACAAGCAATATTCCACTTATGAGAAAATTTTGAAACAACCACTTAATGCTTCTTCTTATTGATTGGTTTAGTTAATAAAGGGGAGGTCCTGCCTAATCATAATCAATCTCCTGACATGCACGATGTGCATGTTCCTCCATTGTTATTGATTCCCTTTATTTCGGCAATTATTTGAGTCCAACAAATCAAATATATACTCAATCCACTTTATCTGTTCTAGTAATTCCTTTTTCTAAAAATCAATCTTCCCAATCTCCTAATTCTAACTCCATTCCTTTATGTTCTTATTCTAAACTCAAACCTCTGGAAACATCACACTTTTTTCTCCAAATAAATACCATTTGAAAAAAATCACGATCTTCTCCCGTGGCCAAATGTGGATTTAAACCTTAATTAAATTTTATAAGGTGGCAAGTCCATTGTCTTTCAAAGGTGATCGACTTGATCTCAGCGAGGGCACGAATTTCTCTACTGCTCAAATTCTTTCTGGCATTTCTTCATTAAAAGTCATAGACCCTAACCCTAACATCGACGAAAAGTTCCGATTCATTTTTGACGACTTATGATTTGCTTTTAATATATCATGAACTAAATAAATAACATTTTTTCTTGCGTTAGCGATTGATTCTCCTCTTCTAAATACATAAGGTAGTACTAAAAAGTTAAATATTTCCTTAATTTATAATTTAGAATGTTCACGAAGCTGTGTTTAAAAAGAAAAAATAACGTATTTTGACAGGAATGAGAAGAAAGAGCTACATAGGCTGATAAGTATATTGTGGTCTTCCTAATTTTATTAAATTTCAGTCATTTAAGAAAAGAGTAGATTGTTGGCTTTAGCATTACTGAAACTTTCTCGAAACAACACAACCTATGACAACGAAAAAACAAGCATTGATATGGAAAACATAGTCGAGCAAGTGATATATGTAAATACATACATACCTGGCTTATGCGTCTACAAATATTTAATCATATTCTTTGGATGACACACATATCCACCAATTCCAACTTCGCCAATTCCAAATTCTACCAACTTCAGACACCCCAACATTGCTGCACCACTCAATTCCTCCTCTAGCTTATGCTCTTTCTTTCACCAACCCCTGTTTCTAACTTCTGATATTTCTTTAGCCAATTACCCAACGTGTTTGGTTCCAATATTTGATTTTGCAGTTGAAAGGATTCATTCAGTCACCCACTTAATAATTATCTTTATTGGTCGTGACTCCATTGAACGCGTTTGCATCTTTAGTTTTCGGTCACTGAATCCTCGCCATTGCTGTAAAAAAATTCCATCAATTTGGATGAGCATGCTTCCTCATTTTGGTTAAGTGTAACGTTTCTTCTCGCAGTTCCTGCAATCTGGTCACTTAAATATGTTGTATAACAAACGTATTGTGTAATTAAATTGATAATTTCCTAGCAGTGGCGTATTTTTATTGGGGATGATATTTTGCTGCACCATTTGGAGTATTCTTCACATGAACTTGTGTTCCTAAATTTAAAACATACAGCCATCACTCAAGTTGTTTGAAAGAGAAACCGAAATAAAAAAAAGTGTGCACACAGATGCAAGCACACGTGGCATGTAGGCCCTTTTACGCATGTAGAAATCTGACAAAACTTGGTAAAGTCATACATACCTATAGGTATGAGATAAATCAAAACAATAAGCAGAAAAATATGAGAAGTGCAAGGATCCAAGCAGTAGGTACTAACAAATTGCATCAAAAATATGATTCCTAATCATCGCAAATATTGAACAATGATATAAATTCAGTAACAAATGTTGAAGATAAGAAACCAACATATCAAATTCAGTTCCAATCATAGTTGTCATAGCGAGCGCTATAGCGCATAGCGCACAGGTTGCGCTATTTTGGTTCTTATAGCGCAGGGGTCCCATGTAGCGCAAAAATAGCGCGCTATTTTATCATAGCGCAGCCATGAATAGCGCGCTATTTTGCTTTTTCTTTTTTTGAACATGCAGTTTTTTTTTTTTTTTTTTTTTTTTTTTTTTTTTTTTTTTTTTTTGGAGATTTTAAACATACAGTTTTTTTTAAAGATCTTCTGTTCTGTAAGCAAAAAAAAAAAAAAAAAAAAAAAAAATATTATAGCGCAACCCTTGCGCTATTCGCTATTGACAACGTTGGTTCCAATACGCAAAGACTGGTGTAGGCCTAAAGCATCCAATTTGATTACATAGTGGGATATATAAATGAACAACTACCTGTAGATAACTATCTTTTGCTATTATTATCGCTGCCCTAATTTATGTTAAATCAGCGGCTGCTTTTACACTAAGATTAGCTTTAAAATTTTAAGGAATGAACTACAACTCAAAAAGACAAAGCATATTTTTTTACTATTGCATCCCAATAGCTATGGTCAATAGATAGTGATACCGGTAGACATGATATCCCAAATTTGTTTAGTTAGTTCTAGCTTCCGTACTGAAAACTTAGACGAGTTGATGAACATGCCTATGTGACACGATCAGGCTTTGGTATTTGACAAAAAAAATACATATAGATTCACCTACAAAAAGAAGCTTATGGGGAAATCTTGATCTCTTTGAATCCTGGTTCATCTTCCAAACTCTCAACATGAATCAAGACAAGTCATTTTTGTTGCTTTTGCATCAACGGAAGGAATCACTACTAAGTTATGAAGTTCTGCATATAATTTTAAGCTATAATTTGCTAAAATGCACATATACTGAATGTTTTTTTGTAGCATCTTTTGTGTTTTGTTATTTATTTTCAGACTAGCGTCGGGGCAATATATGATGCTTATTTTTGGGCATGTTTTATGTTTCTTGCAATAGAATTATCAGTACTTAACAAATTTCTGTTTTTTTCTTCTTTACATTTTTGTTTATCGACCATCCTTCGTAATAAATAGCTACTGCTATATTGTACCAATTCACCAGTTATGTTTTAAAACATAGGAGCTGAGCATTCTTGTATTGTTCCTTTTCTAAAGCGTTATACTGAAGCAAATCCAGCGCAATGCTGTTTTAAATAGTCTGTATATCATGTTGTCATTTGTGCAGGGATTTTTGGTATTGACAAACATTTTTTAGCATGTTGTATATTTGAAAAAAGTTGAACAACTTGTAAAAAGAAACAGAAAAAAGGTCCTTCAACCAATGTAATGTTAAATCATATTCACTTCTCGCATTCTTAGAATCTCAACATGTAAAATATGATTCGGTTGAGAACAAGCAATACAATATTTGGCATACTATCACAAGCAAACACTAAAATCCTTCACTGTGACCGCAATCCTCTTGTCCAAAACAAACCATACCCCTTGAACTATCTTACACAACTCTTTGATTTTTCTGTTGATAATTTCCAGTTATTCCAATTGCATCCTCATCCACCGAACCAGCCATTGCCAAGCAAACTTGCGAAGCATCTTTTTTCGCAAAATATAATTTGCAAAACTTACTGAATTCCAGCAGAGAATACATCAACACTCAACTATGAACGAGAGAAAAAATAAACAGAATCCAAGAGGAGACAGTTTAACTGTTTTTATTAACCTATGTTTTGAAAAAAATGAACAAGGATACAAAATGATGCCGGTTTAATTTGGATCCAGTACCTTTTTCTTTGCATACAAATCATGACCATTAACTCTGAGGTAAAATGAACATTTTAAAATGTTATATTTTAGATTGCTACCAAAACCAGTTAAGTTCCTGGAATTTCATTTAAGAACTTTCCAGAGACTTTCCAGAACTTGATCAACAAGCTCTCTCAAACCAAACTGTCATATATGACATTTGTATTTTACTGTGAACCGATATACTGTGTTTTACTATGCACCGATATGGTGATGTTCAGTTAATTAGTTAATACAGGTTAGACGTCAATGCTAAAAAAATGCAGATACATGCAAGATAGCTTATAAAAACATGGGACCTTGGTCTCTGTCTATGGTCTCATTCCAACTTCTACAAAGGCAGTAAATCAATCAGTTTAAACTATATTCATCATTCACTATGACCACAGTGAAAACTTGTAACTAGCAACCAGAGTAAAGATTCTGCAGGCAAAGGCTGAATAAATCGGATTACTCAAGCTTTATCTCCTGTGTGAATCTACTGTGTGAACTAATTTCTGGTTGGATACAACATGGTTCAGAATTTTAGAGCATGAAGCTTAATCTGTATATTACCAGTCGAACTCAAAATTTTAAATCTATTCTATTTCAAGGGATATAATCTGATATTCCCATACACAAGTAGAAAGATTTTTATATGGTCCGTACTCAACTACAACAATTGTTCTTACAATCCTAAAAAGAAGAGTTGAAAATGAGAATATATTTTCTTACAATCCTGTGTGTAGTTTCAACTAAAAAGAAAACATCAACATACTGCAAAAGAAGGGCTGATTTTAATAAAGAATAGCATCATTCGTCTAAAGAAGGGCTGATTTCATGAAATTCTCTACGAACAATTCCAGTAATGTATAAAATAAAATAAAAAACCTTAAAAATTTGCGTATCTCTGCTTCCTATCACAATGCAGACACTGTATAAGCCCCCTAGTTGCAATCAGAATACTTTTAACATAGTTAAGCTTAATAACATTCTGAAATTTCTTTTGTTTTTTTTAGCAAAATCAAAATTCATATCATTTTCAAAAAAATTCAAATCATTACAAAAGCTCTCAAATATAAATCAATCAATATAGAAAAAATTATAGCACACAATCCAATTTTTTTTTTATAGTTTATAGAAAAACCACAAGCACTTCTACATGTACATTAGTTTGCAATTGAACTGGTGCTAATTCACCACATACACAGAGTAAGGTAAACCGGCATCAGCTTATAAATATCCTAAATCCATCCAATCTCCCTACCAATAAAATTCACACTTATCTTAAGGCATTAGTAATTATATATATATATACATATATATATATATATAGATATATATATATACATATACATATATATATATATTAGTTTGTAATATTCCCATGCCCAAGTACAAGATTTTAGATTGATAGTTGCACTTAAAAAAGAACAAAAAAAAACGTAGTTTCAGCCAAAAGAAATTAATTTATGTTTCTATCTAAAAAGACCTTTATTTTTTAAAACACAGTACTATGCAGTATTTTTTCAAGCCTCATCAAGTGTCTTAATCAATATCGAGTATTATCAAAAGCTGTAAAGGAAGCTGAATTCTAATTTCTAAACAATACTGATTAAATTCACATGATTACATTTAGCCTATGACATATACATGATTTATTCAAATATGAAGGGTACATAATAATGTTGCGTTGAAGGTACCACCACGGAAAAGTATAACTATGACGTAAATAAAGGTAATAATTAATTTTAATCCATAATAATCAATAATCATACAATTAGTTAGTATTCTAATGCATAAATAGTCTTGAATTATATTTTAATCTCCATTTTATGTCCACAAATACCGAATTCAGTTTTTATTAGTTGTAGACAACATTATACCTCTTCTCCATTTGTTTGGACATTCCTATCGGTAGCGAAATAAAAAGATTAACGGTTGTATAAAGAAGAATGCACCATTTAAATTATGTAACAAAATGAACCCATGAATCAAATATGAAACTGAAACTTATTTAAAAGGATGGAGAAATAAAGTAAAACTCTATAGAGAGCACCTTCATGTTAAAAAATATATTAATTTAATATTCTTGAAGATGAATGCCACTTGTGTTTCTTTGTTTGTTTTATATTTCGATTGATCTCGACATGCTGGACGTAGATTTTTTTGAAGGTAAGGTAATATGCATTACTGAACTAAAAATTACAATTTCACAATGCATAAATCATCATTTCGTTTTTTTTCTAGTGGAAACCAAATAACAATTTGATTAAATAAGAATGATATCAGCTTGATGCTTCTTGTTATTCAAAGCTAAAAGAATACAGCAGTTAAAACAATACAACAGTGAAAATAATAACCTAATAGTCCGTTAAAACAATACTGAACAGTGAAAAAGAAACCCACATAACAAGAAACCTAAAGATAGATCTTGTGAGGATTCAACTCACCTTAACTCCTTAATTCGATAGCTAAAATTCCTCAAAACTGCAAAATAATACGACCGTTCACAAAATCATTCTTAATTCAATAGTGAAAACAATACGACAATTTAATGGAAACACTTGGATCAGATTAATCATCTTACCTGAAAACACTTCGATTGGATTTTCGATTGAGAGCATACGTGGTTTGGATCTAAAATTTAATGCAAATTTTGTAGATCTATCGGCATCGGAAGAAATAGATCTGAAAAAGAGAGGAGCACGCTGATTTGGGGGGACGACTTTTTGTTTTGAGAGGAGTACGCTTTTTGGTTTGAGAGCGTGAGATAATGGGATAGGGGGTAACAGGGGCTTGTATGTAAGGGGAAAATATATTCACAGAAGCATTAGAACGGGGAAAGTCCATTCCAAAATTACCACGGCCTAGGACCATGCTAACTACACTTGCCACGGCTAATATCCGTTCCAAAATTACCACGGGCAAAAACCATGGCAAAAGCTCCGCTTTGGGGTGTGGCAAATCTGGCATTATGGTGTAGTGATTTTCAAAAATCAGATTATGAACTTTTTGAAAGACCTTGCTCTGATATCAATTGTAATGCGGAATGGATCATCAAGGTAAAACTAACACTAGAGGGGGTGAATAGTGTTTTCAGAGAATTTAAGAAAATCTAAAACTAATATGATCTACTATATGAATAACACACCACAGAGATGATCACAGACACAAAATCAAACACAAACTCAGAAATAAATAAAAATAAAATGCAGAAAAGGAAAGAACACACCCGATTTTATACTGGTTCAGATTACTCCTACGTCTAATTCCATGCAACGCTGGATTGCACAGAGTTTAATTACGATATCAATATCGAAGTACAACACCCTTGATTTCACAACTACAAGGTTATCATCGTTTCCACCACCCTTGATTTCCCCAGCTACAAGGTTAACACCGTTTCCTTCCATGATTTCATGGCTACAAGGAACATACTTTTTCCAGACTATCCCAAAACAATCCCAAATGATTACAACAACCCTATAACTCTTCAATAGCACTTTGATTGAGAGTAATGAGTAGAGAGTGAGATGAGAAGAAGTTATATATATATATATATAATAGAAATCGGCAGAGTATAAGTGTAGATATCATAAAAATACGAAATAATAATGGAGAGATGAAACGGGATGAAGATGGAGAAGAAGAATGGTTAAAAAATTCGAAATCAATCCCTATTTATAAGATTTGAAAGGTTGCAATGCTTTTGGAACATTACAAATGGTGAAAAAACACTTCCTTTCAAAATTGAAAATATGACAGTTATATGTCGACATAGCCACATTTGTACGTCGGCATATGTTATTAAAAATTTGAAATTTGAGTAATTTTCAAGTGTTTTAATATATATATATAATTCTGGAAATTCTTGAATTAAAACACAGTGATATAAATAAGTATTATAAAGTAGAAAATCATATGAAATCATAAATACAAATTATAAGAACATATTTATAAAATTATATAGTTTAAAACTATATAAATATAATAATATAAAAGTATATAACTATATATAAAACATATAATCCTTAAAACTTAAGTTTAAAATCAAAAGTAAAATAGGAAAACTTAATTAAAATTTGAGTAGAATTTGAAAACCAGAATTTGAATTTGAACCTAGAGTGTTATTCAGAGTCTTACGTAAACTAAACTCTATTACTATATTTATCTTGAACTCTTCATTTCTTGATTACTCATGAGTTTTGAATCATCTCTGAATTCTGAATCTCTTGAATCTCTAAAACTCTAGTACAGTCTTCAGTATTAATTCATGTATACAAATCCTGCATATATGTATATATACATTCTAGATAAAATGTTAGTATATATTTTGTAATCAATTAATATTGAAATAAGACTGTTGTCGTCAAAACTCCATTCTCCTATAGCAACAACCACTTTTTTCATGGTCAGAAAGAACTGCATCTTCTAACGCCAGCGTTTGAAGTGCAACCCTTGAAATTTGAATGGGGCGGCGGTGACACATGGGATCTAGAATGTAGGAGAAGGTGCAACATCGTTAAAATTTGCAATCGAGGTCACTGTTTTTTGAGAACGTCTTCAATTTGTTGGAAAAACAATGGTTGAGTCACGTACAAAGTCGCTCTTTTGAAGTCGTTTCGGCGATCTGCTCAATGGTGCGAAGCCGTTCATTCCTTTTGCTACCGCCTCTAGGATAAAACATCCTTTGCTTCAATATCAATTCGCTTGCATAAACGAATTGAGCTTGACTTGCACTCAAATTAGAAAAACTGCACTGATCTTTTCTTTTTGTGATGAATTTTTTTCAATGAAGATAAGGAGGTTTTTGAAGAGAGAGGAAAATGAAAAAATTATTATATATATTGCTTCGTCTATTCCATTCTTTATATACACCGAATGCAAAAATGTAATGTTCACTATGTTAGTGGAAGGAAAGTTGGATCACATCTAACATCGTTTTGCAATTTATAACGTGTAAATTGTATACATTTCAAAAGTGATGAATGTTAATAAGCATTCATAGCAATATTTTAATACGATTTGTTTTTGTAACAACTCAATAAAAAGTCACATAAATATGCGACCGTTGTGCTAGTGTAACTGCTCAATCATAGTAATGGCTCATATACATACATACATACATACATACATACATACATACATACATGCATACATACATTACCATTATAACTTTAAACGGCTCAATTGCAATAATGGCTCAATAATAAATTCTTAGTAACTGTAATTTTTATTTTAATGAATTCTCTATGTATACAAAATGTTTACAACAATAGTCGATTGTCATCTACCATGAATTTATCACTATGATTTATACCAATAGGTCTGAACTAGTAGCCTATATTTCATTTTGGATTATATTTATTGGTCTGATTTTTTTAAAAAAGAAAAAGAAAAATCAATTATGAATTCATTTTATTGAAAGTAAACAGTTCTAGCTGTTTACCAGTATTGAATTTTTAGTATTTTTTACCCTGTCAATATAAATATAATGAGATATACTAAGATACTCCTAGATAAAATTCAAAACTTGGAAAGCTCCACTTGTACTCCTGAGAAAACAAATCACTATCTTGGATGGGATTATGATCTGAATTTTGAGGTTGTGAACCTTCGTAATAGCCAAAGGATTGTTATTTTTCTACTATTAGTAAATAGTCTATCCAATAAGTACACTGTTTTTTTTTTAAAAAGTGGGTATCTTATAGACAAGTATAGGTAGTATATAACATACTATATGACAAGTAGTTTAATCTCGCAAGGCAGGATTCGAAATCCTGTCATCTCATATCATGTCGAAGTGTGTCTTGTTCACTTGGATAATGGTGTTTATTGTAGCTATTTTTATTTATAAAATTTTAATATGCTTGTGGATTATTATTTTTCTTGGACTTTGATAGTGTATACCTGTATGCAACTTATTATCAATACTAACTTTTAAATATGTTATTTTCCAGACATAATCATTGTCATAGTCAGTCACTCTTAGTTCCTTTGAAGGTGGTAGCTTGACAGTTCAGAAATATGAGTTGATGTTGGGGAATGTAGTTATTGAACAAATAGTTATTTCTTCGGTATGCTCACCCATAAGGATGATACGTCTGAGTCATATTGTATCTGCATGTTTGTTTCTTCAGAGTTAAAAAGAATATAGTTATTCACTTTAAACTTTGGATTTTTGATAATACATGAACTAAGAAAGTAACCAGTTAAATCTATGGTTAGTGAACACTGTACCATAATTATGTTTATAATCTCCTTTTTTTTCTTTAAAAAAAAATGAGGACTTGCAGATTTTAACCTTGTTGTGTTTAACCATGTAAAGGACTCGTTGATTTAAATAAAAAATGTTGAAGTTGAGGGCTCAGAGATATTAACCATGTTAGGTCTTAGGAATATTTACAACCATGAGGTCTCATCATCAACTCTTTAGTTAGATGCTTGCATTTTTATTTATTAACCATGATTTTTTTTAGTAAAACACCCAATATTTATTCATTCCTTCACTGCCATAGGTTGTATATGAAACACTAATCCAGTGATATTCTACAATATATGCTTCACAATGGAATGAAGATAAAAAGTATTATTCATCACTATGGTTTTGCTAATCTAATGCTGAGGCAATAATTCCTAACTTACATACTATATCTTTATTACATTTGAAGAAAAAACATTTATTTCAAACTTTCTTTTTAAAAAGAATCTCGCATAGAGCTTCAAAAAAAAAACGAGGAAAATGAAAATGATGCATTAATGCTTACTATAATTTTCTAAGACTAAATTGGCATTTATTTGTCATTTGGTCATTAGCTACCGGATCTTCATTATTTCTAAGTGTCTTTTTTTATTGATTTAGTGGTCATAATTTAAACATCAAACAAAATAATCTGATTAGCTTGCTCTATTTATTAGGGTGGATAATGTAAGCAGTACTAACTATAGCAATGCTATCATTCAACATAAACGAAAATAATAATGTGATGACTTGCTCATATGTCCATAATGTTAGTGATTCAAAATTTTGGATTCGAAGATCATCAAATTAAGGCCATTAGTCTAATACTTGTTTGTATGCTGAAATTCCAAATTTGGCATAAAGGAGTTGATAATTTTCTAGTATTTTCCTAATTGAGTTTGTGTTCTAACTTCTAATAAGGCCACAAAAGAGGCATGAACTTTAGTGATGATAACAATTTCATTATTTTTCTTTTAGTGGAATTTAATCCCTTAACTTTCCAAAAAGTAAGGACATTATTTAAACGCAGTAGATTTAATAAATCCAAGTCTCTTGGAGTATAAATACTCTTTTTGTCTTCTTGTTGATGGTGGACTTTGATTAAGTTGTGAAACAAGGTGGTTTCAGTCTGGGTTAACAATAACATCTACCTTATTTCTTAGAGAGTGTATTTACTTGATTTCCTTCTTAGTCTATGTGAAAATGTTGCATTTGAATTTTGACGTTAGTAAATAGTAGAATTAATGACAATCATTTTGATTGTTCTCTGAAATGTTTTCATTTTTTGATGTGTTTTTAGGAAGCACAAAAGAAAACTTGCCTTCTAAAAGATAAGATGAATCAACATTATAACGTCTACAAAGAGAAGTAGATTCACTATTATTTGGAATGAAAGAGATAAGTGACAGAGAAATATAATTTGAGTTAAACAAATTAAATTTTTTTATGATTCATTTGTAATTGTTTGACTTTTGGAACTACAACCAAATTGACTTTTCATATATTAATCAAAAGTTGTATTCATATAGAAAAAAGATAAAATTGTAATATTAAGACATTCAAATAGGAGTGGTAATCGGGCGAACCGGCCTGGACGGAACGGTGTTTGTGTCCTGTATTATAAGATTTTCGAATGTACACCGACGGGACACGGATTTGGTTCGGACATTGTTCGTACGAGCCTGACAACAGACAGACAACGTTCGAACAATAGAAAAATATCAAATATTTTCGGACAGACATATTTTCGTATACTTTTTCTTGTCCTAAATAATAATTATATGAATACGGACCAAATACCTTACCCCTTCGGATCAAGCCGTACAACGGACTGTCATGTCCTATTAACTTCCCTACATTCAAATATGAATTGTAAATGGTAAATTTTATTTATATACACAATTTTAATAACTTAATCCACCCTATAAATTATGATCTTTGAAATCTAAGAATGTTTAAAATTTAATTAGTTTATCCATCTAATGTAATTTTTTTTGTAGCCATTCTTCTTAAAATCCTACATCTGAAGTAAAAGTCTAGAACATCAATCAAATTTGTCATGTCTGGTTAATTTTTTCTTTGAAGTTTGAAGTGAATCAAATGTAAACACAATTATGTTTTCACATCACTATTATTATGTATATTTTATTGGCAGCTATGTTCTGAAATACATAAAATGGATAGCAAAATGTGTGGCAAAGGCAATTTGAAGCTAAGGGATCTTGATAATGATCGATTTCATTCATTCATTCATTCATATATATATATATATTGGATTTAGATTTGCAGCATTTGTGTTACATTTATATTACAAGATGTTTTTTTTTCATTTTTATTGTATAAATTTGTCAACTCTATTGATATTTGTTGACGTCAAAAGTTGGTCACTAGTGACAGTCAACCCCCAATCGTGTGGAGAACACATGAATATTGATCACAAAGTATAAATAAGTAAGGCAGATAGGGAACACACAAGACTTTTATAGTGGTTCGGCAAAGATGGTGCCTATGTCCACTTTATATATATTGATTTTTGTTTGGTTACAAGTACAATGCTTTTTTCTATTTTGAGAAAAGAAGAAGAACCGACTATTTTTGGACTTAGCCATATAAGAGAAGTTCAGCCAAAAAGTGAAGTAGCCGAACGAAGTCTTAGAGCAAAAGTTGAGAAAGGTCCTTTTCCATTTTGAGATTGGAGGTATTTATAGGTGAAGTAGTGGGCTGAACGGGCCGCCATGTGGCTTTCCTCTTTTTCGGCGCATGGACACGTGGAGCTCGATTATTGGTTGTAATTGCGGCGGTGGGACCCGGTCCACTGCTGATTAATAGTATCCTCGGAAATAGTGGTTTACGTGGCACTTATGGTGAGGTGTATCAAAAGTAGAGCTTTGTCCAGAAGTGGTTGACCGCCTTTATTGCTTGAGAGTTGGGCCGAGTATTGAATGACTCAGTTGGATATTTCTAAAGGAATTCCGAGATATTTGGTCGATCCTACTTTGATGGGAACGATGAATTCGGTCGGTTGAGATGAACGATTCTTCCAGGCTGGATGAGTCGTTTATTTGAAGGAGAACTACTCGAGCCGGCCTAGGCTCGGGCCGTTTCTGAAGAAGGTTGGCTCGAAGTGAACCTTTCCTGGGCTTCCTGGAGTGTAAGTCATTCTATCGGTCGATCGACCGATATTGAGAATGAACTTTCTGACATTGGGCTTCGATCCGTTGAACCGCGACAGCTTTGGCCAAAAAGCTGGCCAACAATATTCATTATATAACACATCATACGCAATCATACTTGTATTAATATAAACCAAAGCCACGCGAAAAGGGTAAAGTGTTCGATCATTTTGCATGAAAATATTGCAGTGCTGATTTCGAATAGAAACGAAAAGCTAAGCCACATGGATTACATTCCAGAAGCATAGCAAACACTTCAATAAATTCCCCCTCAAGATTTGGACATCTAGAAACATTACAGAAGCATAGTAGACATTTCAATAGAATACATGAAAATTTGGACACATCTAACACATTTTTTATTTTTCCCCCTTAAGACGAAGAAGTGGCTTCACTAAATTCAAGGAGCATATGACAAATGTACATCAACCTAACAATAATATTTCATTCACCTCTGGAACACCTACACGTAATGATAAAGCTCAAAGTAGTCCTGCATTTAATGTACAAACTGATTACTTAAAGGAGAATGTAACTACTGGGCAACATACATACAATCAAACTGTTCATCGCGTGTTTATGGTCAACAAGTATTTGCAGTAGAGATAACAAGCCAAACTGAGGAAACAAGTAAAAATGATAAGATTAACAAAAACGTTTCCCTACCTGATTTATGCTAATACGAAATACAAACAAAATCATGAAAAATAAAACATTCCACTGGCCCCTCCTAAAAGATCAGGTACTAGGAATGGTAAATGAATCCAATCTCTTGCTAATTAATTAAAAGAAGTACGAAATCTACAAGTTAATCCACTTGTGGATTACTTACAAAATGGATGAACTAAATAAAGTAAAATGGTGGATTAACTGATGGATGATATGGATTAAAATAAAATTTACCATCATAAATTGATGGTATTTTGATCATTTGTTCTTTAAGTATTTCCTGAACTTTAATTTATAATCTTGTCCATCTCCATATTTTTTATATTGCCCCCTCAAGATGAAGGCGTAGCTCACTAAATTCAAGGAGCATACGACAAATGTACGTCAACCTAGCAATAATATTTCATTCACCTCTGGAACACCTACACGTAAAGATAAAGCTCAAAGTATTCATGCATTTAATGTACAAACTGATTACTTGAAGGAGAATGTAACTACTAGGCAACATACATACAATCAAACTGTTCATCGCGTGTTTATGGTCAACAAGTATTTGCAGTAGAGATAACAAGCCAAACTGAGGAAACAAGTAAAAATGATAAGATTAACAAAAACGTTTCCCTACCTGATTAATGCTAATACAAAATGCAGATAAAATCATGAAAAATAAAACATTCCGCTAGCCCCTCCTAAAAGATCGGGTACTTAAATGAATCCAATCTCTTGCTAATTAATTAAAAGAAGTACGAAATCTACAAGTTAATCCACTTGTGGATTACTTACAAAATGGATGAACTTAATAAAGTAAAATGGTGGATTAACTGTTGGATGATATGGATTAAAATAAAACTTACCATCATAAATTGATGGTATTTTGATCATTTGTTCTTTAAGTATTTCCTGAACTTTAATTTATAATCTTGTCCATCTCCATGTTTTGTTGCCTCTCACGTAACAAATTTTCTCAGGGTTAATGCTATGAATGTAAACTGAAGAATTGTATATTGAAGAAATATATTAAATGAGTTTTTACGAGTATCTCATCTTTTCAGGGTTTGCGTTGCCTAGATTGAGCACATAAGCCAAAAAAGCAAAAGATTATTAATAAGTGCTAATCGATCATTGATTATTCCGCTAAATCAAACATTTTATTGAAAGAAATATCAACAATGACATAGTTCGAAGTTTAGTTCTTTATTTTATTCAATAATAGAAGTAATTTTTATAGCAATGTTTTTAGACTATTTAAATAAATATTATAGTTCAACTGAAGTGATTTGTTTATTATATTTATTCTTACATTTTTGATCTCACTGATTTGTTTTCCTTGTATATGATGGTATATTTTGAGCTAAGTTATATAGCTTTCAATAATTACTAGGAAAATGGCAGACCCTAAACTTATGACTGACGCTTTCAGATCTGGATTGAGGAATGATGAAGGTCGCCCTCCTGATCCGTCCCTTAACAGGAGAGCCGGTAAAGAGATCTTGAATGTAGGGCCTGTTGAATCCTCTCGGACGAGAGAACTTTTGGGATCGATATCTTCTGACGTACCTAGGGTTCATGAAAATCAAATTGATCGATCTCGTGTGTCCATGCCGTTTTCTTTTAGGGGTAGATCTAGAGGAAGGGGTGCAGGATTTTCACACACACGTTATGGTCAGAGGTATGACGGGGTTCAAGCAACCCAAAATACTGTGCATAACACAGTTCGTCAGCCTAGGGCTACAGATTTGGGGGGAATGGATGTTCGATCTAAATCTGGAGCATCACTGGTCCAGCGTATGATTAGTGGAAACTCAAAATTTTATAATCAAAACTGGAGATCTGTTCAAGCTGATGTTTTGGCTGGTAAATCTATGTCGTGGATCAAGGCGACTACAGGGGGTATAGGTCAGACAAGAGATAATTATGTGGATCTAACATATATCAAACCTTTAGTAGTTAATAACAAGAAGAAGGCTTCTGTTTCGGAGAGAGCTACATCTAGATCAGCGGATAAATGGAAGAATTCAATTGTTTTTTACGTGTATGGTTCTCGTCCGTATCATTTACATTTGAAAAAGTATGTTGAACGCATGTGGAAACTGACTGGTAATTTTACGTTACTCTCAAAAGAAAATGGTTTTTTCATAATTCGCTTTGAAAATTCAGTAGATTGTGATAATATTCTTAAAGGAGGCCCTTACCTGTTTGATAACAGAGTGATTATTTTGAAAAAATGGGAGGTTGGGATGAGATTTCGTAAAGATTTATTGACCACTATGCCTATATGGGTCAAACTGTCTAACCTTGAATTAGAAATGTGGGATAAAGAAGCTCTGAGCGCAATTGCTAGTGTTTTGGGAAGGCCAATTAAGATGGATAGAATAACGGCCGATGAATCTAGAGTGGCTTTTGCAAAAATTCTAATTGAAATGTATGCTTGTTCTGATTTCTTCGATGAAGTTGATGTCGTTCTGCACACGGGGGAGGAACTAAAGGTGAAAGTTGATTATCTGTACAAACCTATTTGTTGTAGAAATTGCAGGGTGTTTGGTCACTCGACTGAACAGTGTAAAACAAGATTAGAAGAAGTTTGGGTACCCATAACGACGACTCATAGTGGGAATTCTACCGTACCAGAAGATGTTAACGGTCAAAGGGATGTGGATAATTCAGAAAATGGTGATATACAAGCAAATATTTCTTTGGGACATAACACAGAAAGGGAATGTACGCGAGAGAACATTACTGATGTGTCTTCTAATGACTGTACTGATGCAGCACAAAATAATATTACCTTCACCAATAATAGTACAGACATTACAAATAATAAGGATGTAATTACAGTTGCAGAAGAAAATAATGACTTAACTAATAATGTTGTAATTACAGACGCAGAAGAATATAATGATTTATCTAATGATGGAAATGACCAAGTGATAAATGCGCCGATAGTTCAAAACAGGGTTGAATCTGCTGTGCAACAGGATAATGTTTCTATTAACAATGATCTGTATTCTTCTGGTGAGTTGATGAACCCGGCCGTGACTGGTGTCGAGAATGCAATTAGAACTAGTGGTGATGATATAGTAGAAGGACAAGTAGACGACTGGGTAGATTCCGAAGATGATGATTTGGTGAACCATTTAACTGTCCCTGATAAACCAGATGATCCCCCAGAGAAGGATATTGATGTATCTGCGTTTGTAGAGAGTAACAAAAAATTTCATGAGGAATTGAATGCTCTGTACAATAATATTAACAAAAAAGATAATAGCTCAAAACCTTTTGCTCCTCCTAATGTAACGACAAGGAGCCAAAGCAAAATAAAATGAATATTGTGGCATGGAATGTGAGGGGGTTGAACGCTCCGAACAAATTGTCCGAAGTGGTCAAGTTCCTCAGTAAATTCAGGCCGTCTGTTATCGGCCTGTTAGAAAATAAATTATCCGATGATAAGATTAGTAAGTTGAGAATCTTTTTGCAGACTAAATAGGCTTTGGTGGACAACAACGAATGCGGTTGCAAGGGTAGAATCATTATTTTGTGGGACACTAATGTGTGGTCGATACAGTTAGTATTTAAATCTTCTCAACATATGTCAATCTTAGCAGAGAATGCAGGGGGTCTCAAATGTAGAATGACTTTTATCTATGCTAGCAATTTCTTACTAGACAGAGAACAACTTTGGGCCGAGATTTCTAAGGAAGCTACTCAGGTGAATATGCCATGGATTGTTTTGGGTGATTTTAATAACATTACTTCCCTAAGCGACAAAAAGGGAGGCATTTCTGTCCCTTTTAGATACATGTCGGGTCTTATAAACTGCATTACTAGTTCTGGTCTTCAGGAACTTAACATCACAGGTTTTAAATTTACTTGGCGGAAAAAAGGCGTAGCAACTAGAATTGATAAGGTGTTTTGTAATAACACTTTGATGGAGGTGATCCCGGACATTAATGTATATGGTTTTGCTAACCCTTTGAGCGACCACATACCAATTTGTATAAGTTTCAGGATGGAAGATAGAGTGAAAAAGTGCATACCGTTCAGGTATATAAATTCATGGCATTTGAGTGATGGTTATTGGGATTGTTTTAGTGGTGCTTTGGAGAAGTGGTATTTTTGTTTCTGGGAAGGAAAAAAATGCGCAGATTCCAATTATTTCTGAAAGAATGCAAAATCCTTATGAAAAAATGGAATAGTCAAAGAAATAAAGATGAAGATAACCTAAAGCGTATGGAAGCAAACTATAGGGATATTTTGCTAGAATTGGATGAATCTCCTACTGATCATAATATTTATGACAGACTTAAAATTGCCCATTCTGAGTGGAAGGAACAAAGCACTATCCAATTCATAAACAACCGTCAAAAGGCTAAGATAACCTGGCTTAATGAAGGTGACTCGTGTACTAAAAATTTTCATGCAAAGATGTCTCTTAGGAAGCACATCAATAATTATGGCAAAGTGTTTTTGGAAAATGGAGAGATTATACACAGTATAGACTACATGGAAAATGAGGCTATAAAGTATTTCACTGATATATTTATGTCTGATGCTCCATATCATAATTCTTTTCAGCATATAAATTGCAAGACAATTATTAATGAAAGGGGGCGAAATCACCTGTTTTCAAGTATAAGCATGGAGGAAGTCCGCAAGGCCGTCTTCTCCATCCCAGATGATAAAAGTCCTGGACCGGATGGGTTCTCTGCAAAAAAATTCAAAATTCATTGGGTTACTCTTTGTGATATCATGTTAGATATGGTGCAGGAGGTTTTCAGAAAAGGAAAATTGGCTAAAGGAATCAACCATACTTTTATTACTCTCATTCCCAAAGTTGATAAACATTCTAGTATCACTGATTTTAGGCCTATATCTTGCTGTAATGTGGTTTATAAAATTATTTCCAAAGTGATTTGTAATAGGATAAAACCTTTTCTTCGGCATCTTATATCGGATAATCAGTCAGCGTTCATTCCGGGTAGGTACATAACTGAAAACATTTTATTGGCCCATGAGCAAGTTAGACTTTTTAATCGAAATGGCAGTAGCAGATTGTGTATTAAGATTGATCTTCAAAAAGCGTATGACATGATTAACAGGGAGTTTGTTTGTCATATGTTAGCGATGATGGGTTTTCCTAAAATCATTGTACGTATCATTAGATCTTGCATTAACACCCCTACTTTCTCTATCCTTTTACATGGGAGTCCAAAGGGTTTTATTATGAGTAATCGAGGCTTACGACAAGGGGATCCACTTTCACCCTATCTTTTTTGTATTGCTATGGAATACTTTTCCATTCTTTTGTTTAAGGCGGAGAGAATGAAATTTGTGGAGCCTATTTTCAAGAATGATCCTATAATCACACATCTAATCTACGCTAATGATCTCATGATTTTTTCTAAGGCCAAAATTAAATGTGTTAAAGAGATTAAAAGGATTTTAGAGATTCTGAGGGATGTGAGGTCTGAGATTGAATAATGCCAAATCTAAGGTTTTCTTCAGTAGAGGGGTTGGTGTTAAAGCGCAGATTCTACATATGCTTGACATGAAGGAAGGTAGGCTGCCCATTAAATATCTGGGGATCCCTTTGACTACGAATTACTTGAAGTTTGCTGACTGTGGCCAACTTTTGGATAACATTAGAAAAAGAATGGATAGTTGGGACTGCAGGCTACTATCTATGGCGGGAAGAGTGGAATTAATTAGGTCTGTAATTACGCCCATGGTTTTATTCTGGATGCTGACATACCAATTACCGGCGGCTACCATCGGGAAGATTAACAGTCTGTGTGCTAACTTTATCTGGGCTGGGAAATCTCATAAAATTGCATGGGAAACCTTATGTACACCTAAAATTGAAGGGGATGTAGGTTTGCGGAACTTCAAAGATATTAAGACAGCGGCTGCTCTTAAATTGTTATGGCATTTTGTTAACGGGTAAAGTATGTGGAAAAAATGGATGCAAAGTAGATATTGTGCTGATGAACAATTCTGGGTTATGAAATGTGAGTCTAATAGTTCTGGTACATGGAAATCAATTCTGAAACACAGAATATTGGGACTTCAATGCATTAACAGGTGCATAGTCAATGGGAATGACTCTAAATTATGGTACGATCCTTGGATAAAAAGCGAAATTCTAGTTAATTTGCTAGGATGGGATTATCTTAGTATTTGTGGGGGTGAAGATTTACTGGTAAGCAGTGTGATTCAAAATAATGTGTTAAATACTAACAAACACCATGCTACTAGATTAGTGTCAGACAAGATCAGATCAGTCAGGCTTAATCATTCTTTTGACAAAGATTTTTGGAGCTGGAATGCTAAACCGAATGGTTTTTCTTTTTATTCTGCATGGGACACTGCGAGAGAACATTTACCAGAATTGGACTGGTGCAAAGTGACGTGGCATTTTATAAACTGTCCTAAAATGTCGTTATGTATGTATAAGGCTATGCTTAATCGTTTGAGTACTAAAGATAAGATGATTTCATGGGGGTATGAGGTTAACCCTAAATGTGAATTATGTTTTGAACAGTTAGAGGATAGGGATCACCTGTTTTTCCTGTGTCCCTACGCTTCATACTTGTGGATTCGGTGTAGAATTAATCTCGGACTTCCACCAACGACTGCAGAACCATTACTGTTGGAAAATGAGATGCTCCGTCTTAAATCGTCTTTTCACCATAACGGCATCATACAAGATGTCGCGTTTTGTAGCATAGTAACTACGGTATACCATATCTGGAAAGAAAGAAACGAAAGAATTCATGGCAACCAAGGAAGGAACAAGTTTCAACGATGGGAAGAGATAAAATCTGGATATTAAATACTTACTTCGCAAGTCTAAAAGAGGCGCTCATCAGCTAGCAGACATGAGGATTCTTCAAAAGTGGGGTATTGAGCTCAATGATGAAGGCTGATAATCATCAATTTTGCTTCAGTGATGGCGGCGCAGATTTAGGTTTTCGTTTGCTTCATTTTGGGAAAGATGTGTTTTGAAGAGGAGTTCTTTTAATCGGCAGCCTTTTTTCTATGCTGACGTGGATGTGAGAGATGCGGTCCTATGGGCTTTCTACTGGTGTTGTATCTTTTGGGCCGGTTTCCTATTTTATGTTAAAGTGTTTTGTTAAATTGTGGGTTGGGCTTTCGTATTATCATATGTTGGTATGCCCTTTGTTCTTGACTATTGTACAGTTTTTTTTATTGATTCGTTGTCAATAAAACGCCGCACTCTTTTTTCCTAGCTAGTGCTTACACTGAGCATTAGGCTAGGTTTTTAACGAGGCGGTTAACCCATTTTCAAAAAAAAAAAAAAAAAGTATATTTTGAGCTAATATACGTTTCATTTGTCGTTTTATAATTCAAATTCAATAGTGATATAAAGTTTACTGGATAAGCTATCTATTTCACAACCTCGGGTCTTTTTGAATTAATTAACGATCAAAAGATATTGCAATAGTAATAGGATATTAACAGATGTTTTTCTTTTAACATTTTACAATTTAACGGTAGATTTCCCCATCGTTATATGGTTACACTAGTATTAATGCTCATGGTACTTGTTGTAAACAATAATGATATTAATATTTGTAAAGAGATACGATGCTAATATTTAATCTAATATAATTATGGTTCAATAAGGGTGCAACTTACTTTTGTTACTTGACCATTATAAATTATAACATAAACATTATGCTATTATGATATTGCGATATATTAGCGCTAGACCCAGTCTAGAGGAAAACCAGGCTATGAACAAAACAATGAGCAAAAAGCAAGAAATAAAAATATTACTAATATGAAATGATGAAAAATGATAGAAGCCAAATTCAAACTTGCATCTCAAAGTCCACTAAAGTGATACATAATCACACAACTATAACCTCGGTTGCCAAGTCTTCGAAAACACATCTTATTTATTATGTAGTATATAATATAAAACCATTCCCTGAGGCCTTGAGTACTCGACCAAGCAGCCCATGTATAGAGCTTGCCCTAATTAGCACTAATGTGCAAGTGATATTATGTGAAAACTTTTTTGTATATGAGGTTGTAGCTACAAGTTTAGTGACTTACGGGAATAGCCATAATTGTGAATGATACTAAGATATTATGATCATGATTTATAATACGTGGATTATTAACACGAGAATTGTGACACGCGTTTCACGCGTGATGATGACACATGCTTAGCACGTGAATTGCTTTTCTACAAATTATATATGATTATATATTTGAAAGAAACTAATTTTAGTTAATACTTAGTCATGTTTTTATGTTGAAATCATGTGTAATCAATTATTATTTTTTAATTTCAAAGTTGCAACATTTAGTCTTTCATTATTTTGTATTATATTAATTAATGAACAATGAATTTATAAATGATGTTTACTTGTTTAAATTGTTTTTATTAGTTAAATATTAGTTTTAAGCATGAAGAGATTGTTTGAATTTGTAAAGAAATTTAACCGTTATATCATATTTTTAGGCATAAATGAATCTTTAAAATTATACACTAAAAAGTGTAACACTAAAGAAATATTTTGAAAAGTTCGCGATCAGACAAAAAATTTACATTTCTAATTCAACTATTAATAAAAATAAAGATGAAAAACAAATTTGTAAATGATGTTTATTTGTTGGATCCTATCACTGGAAAAAAAGACGTATTTTGAATTTGTAAAGATGGTTAAATTTTAGATCATATTTTTAAGTTTAAAGAGATATTTGAGAATTGTAAAGAAACTTAATTATTAAATCATATTTTTAAGAGATATCGAGATTTGTTAACATCTATATATGGTATTTTTGTGGTAGTTCACGTTGATATAAAAAAGTGCACATTTATTAATAAAGTTTGTATATTTGGGATCTATGCTATTTTAAGTTGTATTTGTAAATGAATTTTCTTCCAAGAACATGATTGTGATGGTTTAGACGGTCCGACGCTTGAAACTCAGATCGTTAGATTTGAGTTGCGATCTGCCTTTGGATCGTTGGACCCGTCCTTCCTGATTCCTATTCCTCAAGCAACAGCAACTTCGAATTTTCCAGCATCGCTAAAGAGTAAAGACGGGAATACCTTGAAACCCAAGGAATATTTATTCAAAATAAAATTCTGTTTAACGCTTTTAATCTTCACGACGCTTCAGTTTAAAGATTCGGGAGTAAAGAAAATCAAAATGGCAGCAGAAGCATCTAGTACAAAGCAATGGCTTCCTCTTGAAGCTAATCCGGACGTACTTAATCAGGTACAGTTGGATCATTAATCCCTAGGGTTTCACTCCGTTAAATTTTTATATTGGTTAATATTTTAATTCGTTGACTAATTGAGCTGCAGTATATTTGGGGACTTGGTGTTCCGGAACATGTAGCGGGTTTTACTGATGTGTATGGATTGGATGATGAGCTTCTCGAATGGGTTCCTAAACCTGTGCTAGCTGTTCTCTTTCTTTTCCCGGTAATTTATTTGATTCTTTTGTCCTTGTTCCTTTGATGTTACATTGGGCTTTAAGGTTTATTGATTACGTTTTCTTTCTCGATTGATTTAGTTGGGCGATGACAGAGACGAAGAAGAAATTGCTGGAACGGTAATGTTATGTACATCTTTTTGTACTTGTGATTAGTGTTATTTGATACATATAGTTACAGAGCAATAAAATGGCCTGATTGCAGTGTTCCTTTTTTTGAAATAAACAGGGAGCCTTTCCTGTGCCATGTGACACATCGTTCACAAGTTTTCGGTTTTCTTGATTAAAAAGTATGTATGTCTAAAAATGACGGTGTTTAAACAGTTACAAATCAACTGGTCAGTCTAAAAATATATCATGTGTTTACTTATTACTTGCAAACGCAACAAAAGATCTAACCAAGTTCAAAACAAAGACAACTAACGAGCTGCACAACTATCATGTTGCCTTATAATTTGTAAGCAATCATCACTCAAGTGAACCCTTCTCTATCATAAATACAAAGTCAATCTCTTGGCCATAGCATGACATATGTTACCGTATTTCACACTTTCCCTATCGTATTCTAATTTGGTATGAACATGATACAGTAGAAATCTGGAATGTTGTTAACACTCGTTTTGAAACATCGATTGCGATTGTTTGGCAATTGATATAACAAATTATTGCATTAACACAAGTAACAATCACTACTTGCAGAAAATATCTGTACTTTTTGTTGACTTTTAATCAAATGCTAGTAACTTGTTGATGATGAGATATTTGTACTTTGTTTCAACGTGAAACTGATTTTTGATGGCATCTTTTTTTGCTGGAGTGTTTCTATTTGATGTTATATATGCAGCAATTGTAGTGGTTAATGATATTATGCATGTTTGCTTGTAAGTTATAACATAAAAACTTCCATTTATATGCTTCGATTTCCGCTATCATAATTTGTTTCGACAAAAACTGATTTAGTTTAGCCTAGCTTTAATATATTGTGTTTCGAAGTATGTAAACTTTTACCCAGAACTTTCAATGGATGCAGACGAATGTGCATGGTGCTGTCTGATATATATAGTTGAAAAGTAAAACATGCATCCAAATTCATATCCACTATAGTTATAAGCACGTATCTGCATCCATCGACATTTTCAGAACTTCAAAAATATTCATATTCAGAAAACAAGATCAAGATATATCCATTGTAAGATAACGAGACATGTTACATAACATAATATGTGTCACATCAATTGTTTAAATTACAAGCGTGTAAGTGCACGGATTACAAGTGTAAAGACACTTTTGATATTCTCCTGAAAGAGAATTGTAATGACACACCTCATGTTGCGTGTGTGTTGCTATCATCTTATATAACAAGTATCATGTGACATGATGCACTCTTCTTAATGGAATGAGTCTATAAATAGAGTTTTACTCGCATACAGTAAAGAGATAATAAAATCACTTTTCCTGAAAACATAAAGTTAATGTTATCATCGTAAGGTGAGTAAGAAATGAACAAGAAATAAAACTAAATGTAGCTTTTTCTTATATAAAGTTGAATTCCGATTCAATGACATGCTTTTTTGCTTGTATATAAAAAGTAACTTTCATCTTGAGAATGTCATTGTTATTGAAAAATAAATCCGGTAGCAAATCGAATTTCTTCCTTCACGGTACGACTTACTTTCGGGTTCAGTCCCCAATTAAAACGTGTATTGAGAGAAATCATTCGGTTCGTATTGATATATTCAATGTACTTTTTTGGACCTACAATTCCAATTATAATGTTTTTTAAACAAAATAAAAATGTTAACAAAAGAGAAAATTGATTTAGATTTAGACGTAGAAGTTCAAATGTCAAAATGGGTATGTTCAGATCTTAAAGTATGGATATTTTGCGTCTACAATTTCCATGTTAAATTGTGTTTTGTTTTGAAGTATCTTTATGATTTATGGGTAAATCCTCTTTCCAGAATATTGTCGAATGTTGGCGGAAATATTGTTCAAGCACCGAATGCTGACTTAACAGCAGATTTTGAATCCTGCCAAAGTTACAGGTTCACGTTGGTCATGTCTTTTTTTTTTTGGTGTTAGACAACATTGGTGCAATTTGTACGTTTTGACTCAGCGTTGAGTTGGTCAAAACTGAGCTATGAAAGTAAATTGTTTTCGGGTTATTTTTGTAGTAAGTTTCTGAAACATGGCTAATTAAAAAAAAATCCTAGGAACAAAGGAATAACACAACAGGTCCCGCCCTGAGGGTCGTACCCTGACTGGGCGCAACCCTTGGGATTGATCCCGATCAGTGTTATTAAACGCGAGACACACACTGAAGCGCCAAGAACTTTTAGAGCATAAGCCTAACGCACGCTTCATTAAAGAAAGCGCGTAATGCATAAAATTTTAGATATATACATCTTGCACATGTGAACTATGTAAACGTTGTGAACTAATAGAAAATCACATATTCATAAGCAAATCAAATTGTCACTACATCAAACAAAGAGACGGTAAAGCATGTACGTAACTTGTATATACATGTGTATATAGCATACACACAAGATAGATAGTAGTAATGATGAACCCTATTAAAAAAAGTAAAGCGAAGTACCAAATATAACTTGTATATACGTGCACATGTAATATATATATATATATATATATACACACACACACATACATATGTACATACATACATACACACACACACACACACACACACACACATATATATATATATATATATATATATATATATAAACATGTTATAAATACAGATATATACGTATAATACTAAAAAACTCATTTCAATACTGAAGAAACTCAATGAGGCAAATTGACAAGGACATAACAGACTACATACGCCACTAAAGAATGCATTTCAGTACTGAATAGATCCACTGAGACAAATTGACAAGCACATAGCAGACAAATTAAAAGAACAAAAAAGAAAATAGAAGAAGATAGAAGTTACGTATGAAATATATCGAAAAGAAAAGGAAAGATTAAAGAAGACGAGAAGTTTATTTAATCGTTGTATGAGTTGAAGCCATTGGAAGAAGAAGATCTCGTTTGAAGCGGTTGATGTTTGAAACGTATATGAGTTAAAGTCACAATTAGGGAAAACATAATTATTTTAGATAGTCAAACCCGATTAAAGCTTGTCAATTACATTTCTTTCCTTTTTTTCCCTATATTTTTCGTACAACTTCATCTGTACATGCATACTTGGCGTGTTGTTGCGCGTTGCGCATAGGGCATAAGCGATAAAAACGCGCGCATAGTTCAAGTCGCATTGTATACCTTAAGCAAAGCACTTTAGATGCGCATCGTTGCGTGTTGCACGTATACATGCGCATATGCGCGCTTTTAATAGCACTAGTATTGATCCCTCTAAAGGGATCGGTATCTATGCCCCGCTTTTAGGACTTGATCGTCGTGTTTTGGTGTGCTTCTCTGCAAAGTTTCGGGCTGATCCAACGTCGCTTTCAACTATAAATCGAGGACCTTGGACACTCATAAAAGGGATTTTCTTCTCTTCGCGCAGAAGCTCTGTCAGTTCTCAGAGATAGCAACACCTTCTTTCTACATTCTTACGAACAAATAACTAAACGTATAAGCAACATTGTAATAAAAGATTACTTCAAATGGACGTAGACCTGAGTTTGCCGAACCACTATAAAACTTGTATGTTCTTTATTGCTTTCTTGTTTTTTTGTGATTGAATGTATGATTGTAAACTTGGCTGGGTGTTAGTGCCTTTTTAACCAAAAATGAGTTTAATAGTTCAACGCGTCAAGCATGGGCAACTTGAGCTGAAAGCTTAGGAACTGGTCGTGAAAGCTTGAAAAAGGATAACAATAGCTAAAACTGAAAAGCTGAAGCTTTAGCAAAAGGAAACGGGCAAAGAGGAAGTCATGAAGCTTTCGTTTGTGGTAATTCTTCCATCTACTTGATTACGGAGGAGATGGATGGTGCAGTGAATCAACTGCAAATCAGGTTGGAGCGACAAGAAGACATGCTAAAGAGTGGTTAATTTCCTCTGACAAATCGACCATGCAACTGGAGCTGGAAAGCAGAACATAAGCGATGAGATTGAAGTCTGCGTGTAGGGGAATGGTTCTCAGCAGTCGGGACCAGCATTCGAAGCAAGCACGTGTCGACCCCTGTCAAAGGTTTGGACCTGATCCCTCATCGATCAGACGCATGACCTCGGCACAACTTCGAATAACTTCTGATCAACTTGAGTTCAAAACTTAGGAATTGTAGCAGCTGCCTTGAATCGCATTGGCGACGCGAATCAACCAGAGGAAAACCTCGTCCAAGGGGATTAGGTCGAAGCTGGACCCCCAAGAGTAATTGGTACCATTACCTTAAACCTTGAGGGCATGCCCCGACTTAGGTAGATGCAGGTGCAGACAAATTTATGGCTAATATAGATATTCAAATGGCAAGAATTTAAGATGTTGACTGGAGAACATTTCTGAATAGTAATGATGGATTTGCAGTTATCCGCGGAGCTGAGGAGCTGATTGGTGAGTCAAGATGTGGGTAGCGTGCATCGAAGCCCATTCACTTCGAATATCGAGAATTCATAAAATCTATTGGGCTTTCGACTTTTGATTCTGAATGCTTACAATGGGAGGATAGATCCAACCGTTCATTTAATGATATATATGAGACATTTAGATGTACCGGGGGCATTTGAGGAATGCCATGATGAAATGCTTTCCCCTGTACCTATCAGACATCGCTGTCGCGGTGTTATGGTTCAAATAGTTTGGGAATGAAACCATTAGAACATGGTCAGAATTGGTGGGCAAATTTACGAGTCAGTTTAAGGTCTACATCACTCGATCCAAAAAACGTCATGACTGCGAAGATAAACAATAAACGATTGAAGAGATTCTTTAGAATTTCTTGGCTTATAATGTGGTAATGGTTTCGGTTGATTGACCGGATTCAACAATGGTTCTAATGGCAGTTGTATTTGGAATCTTCATGGGTCTCGGAGAATTCTATCATTAGGTTGATCGATTCTTGCGACAAGAAGATGCGAAGGCAGGTCGTGAAGCCTTCAGAAAAAACAAAGAAAAACCGAAGGCCAATGATGCCAACCGAAAAGAAGAGGGGATCGAGATTCTCATGTTGTCAAGCTCTGAATGCTAGCTTGAGAAGTGTGTGTGTGTGTGTGTGTGTGTGTATATATATATATATATATATATATATATATATAGAGAGAGAGAGAGAGAGAGAGAGAGAGAGAGAGAAAGAGGAGGGTTCCATGGCACCCCTATTTGGGAGCACTCCAAATGCACCCCATTTATGGCCACACATTTATATTAAAAAAGTTAGTGGAGGGAGAGAGAGTTAGTGAGAGGAGAGAGAAATGAAAATATGTGGTGGAAATCAGGAGACTAAAGGGGTGCTGCACTATTTGGGGTGCTCTTAATCCTTTCGCATATACATACATACATACATATACATCTACATATATATATATATATATATACACACACATACATACATACATACATTAGAGAACGCCTTCCGAATCAAAGGCCAACGAGGAGGGTGCACTCGGAGCGTGAGAGGATTTCCAAGAAACATAATTCGTTCCATGAAATTGACGGACATGATACCAATAAATGCGAACATTTGAAGGATGAAACTGAGAAACTAGCAAGGAAAGGAAAACTACCCGTGTTTTCTGAACATGGCCGCAGTGACTGATCTAGAGAAATTGTCAACTGCACAGGATCAGGGTGAGCCCAACTCCAAGCGAAGGATCACTGTCAACCGATGACTTGAGAATCAAATAATAAAATAGCTAAGTCTCTTACTGATTTACAAGAACCGATGAAATTGTTAGGTATGCTCTTAGACGATGACAAACCGTTCTACCTATTTTCATCTGAGTAAATTTGTACTAGAAATGTCTAAACCACTTACTTTTGTATGGGACCGACGGGAATCCCTAGACAATAACTTGGATGATGATAAACCAAAGATTTCTGATGTAATCATAGTTGTTAAGGCGTGCACTTAGGCACGGCTAAAGCTCAGGTGCAGGCTTTGCGCCTCGCTGGCCTTCGAGGCGCCTCGCCTAACTGAGACGGTAAAACGCGCATTTGGCGCTTTTTCTCAAGGCGTTGATGCTCAAATAAGCACGCCTTGAGAATAATTGATTTTGTGCCAAACCCACTTTTGTCTGGACCCGATCCGACTCTCAGCTCTCAAATTCGAACAATTTTGTTCGATTCTTATAGTTTTCCGTTTTGTTTTAATGCATTCAACACTAAAAAACTTCCACCGCCTCCGCTGCTTGTGCCACCGTCAGGTATGTGTGTTTGTGTATATATATCAAATATCAATAATAGTTTTTTAACTGTTTTTCATTTAAATTAATTAGTTTGAAGGTTTAAACTTTATTCTAAACTTGTTAGTTAATTTACTGAGTTATGTTTTAAATTGAAATTCAGATATGTTTCAAAATTTTGTGGGTTATGTTTTAATTTTAAAGTTTAAAGAGATGTTTTAAATAATTAAATTTATTGAATTTGTGATCGTTTTAATTCTTAAATTGCATTTCTGACTTTGTACCTATAGTCTATGTTTTTTATCATTAAATTTATCGTTTTTAGTAGCATTTTGTAGTACAGTTTTTTCCAGCAAAAGAACTCACTTGTATAAAAGTCGCACAAAAAAGCCTAAAGGCTCAAAAAAGCCCAGGGCGCAAGCCTTGTGCCTTAGCTACTATGGATGTAATAAAACTTACGGTTTTCATATTTTAGTAAAATTATTTGACGGTCTGGCTTGTATTTGTTAATAATGAAACCTGCAACTGAATTTTTAATTTTAATACTTTAAGGCACAATTGTGTGTGGTTTACGGATGGTAAGGGATATGTAATCTTGTCAAGAACTTGGTAATGTCTATTTAGAATCATTAAGTATGGCCTATGCTTAGCAAGTGTCAGACTGTTCTGGATGTAGGTCCGCTCAATCTGGATCGTCGAGTGCAACAACGTTGTCGACCCTATGGATCATCAAGAGCCTAATGAGCTATGAATCGTCGAGTGCAACAACGCTCGTCGACCCTACAGATCATCAAGAGAACGATATCGATCCGAAATAGCCACGGATTTAGATTCAGAATGGATGTGCATTGCATAAACAATCCGATGAAATCGTGGATTTATCTACTGCCCGGGAGCAACCATGGAAATAATGAACAATTCGAAGAATTTGCAGACATTAGACACGAGAAATTTAAACACATCTTCCACAACAAAATATGTTTTGTGTGTGCGTTTGTGGGGGGGGGGGGGGAGGGGGGGGGGGAGGCAAATGTTAATCCATAGGTCGTTACACATTGGATTTGGATACTCGGATTTAACAACCATCAAGGCGGGTAGTCCGGAGAGATGGTTGGATCGCTCGAGAATCGAGCATGAACTAGGATATCAAGCGACAAATAGCTTGATTCACTCAGATATCACTTGGGAACTGGTTAAGTGTAAGAAAGATTTTTGATATATTAGGGAAGGCTAGGGATCTGCATTGATCCGAAGGACAAAAACTCAAACTTGAAACTTTAACGAGCTACGTTCACAACTCAAAAACTGTAGAGGGATTTGAAGAACTCAACATATAGGAACAAGGAAACACCACAAGGGGTTTCACCCATGGGTTCGCACCCTGATTGGATGCAACTCTCGATATCGTTATCGATCCCTATGGAGTTGTGAAGTTTCGAGTTCGCACCCTGATTGATTGTATGCTTTGGGCCCCACTTATGGGACTTGGTCGTCATACTTTAGTGGGCCCCTCTATGAAGTTTTGAGCCGACCTGATGTCTTCTTCAGTTATAAATTAAGGACCTTGGGCACTCAAAAGAGATCTTTTTCTTCGCTCCATGCGGAGGCGCCGTCGTTCCTCGAAGATAACAACACTTTTTTCTCTCTACATTCATACAAACAAATAAATGAACATGTAATCTACAATATAATAGAAAATTACTTCAAGTCGACGTTGGACGGAGTTTGCAGAACCACGATAAAACTTGTGTGTTTTTATTGCTTTCTTGCTTTTCTACGATTGAATATGTGGTTGTGATCTCGCATAAACTCATATGGGTGTTAGTACTTGTTTAACCAATACGAGTCTAACGGACAGCTAATTATTTTACCTTTTGTTCTTATTATAGGAACCCAGCAAAAAGGTGTATTTTTTGAAACAGACTGTAGGCAATGCTTGTGGAACGGTTGGGATACTTCATGCCATTGGAAATGCAGTAGCAGAGATCCAGTTGGGTATGTCCATTCATATTTATGACCTCATTAATATCTGTACAACAAAGTGTTGTTCTGGATGGAAAAATTGCACTTACATTTCATAATAATGTCTTTAATAGTTTTCTCTCTCTTCAAAACGATGATGTTTACACAAACAAGTACCTCGGGTCATAATGTTAATATTAGTTTTGTAAACTAGAAATATACTTACCTTTACTTAGTTCTTATACCGTTTTGTAATTTTATCATTGTTACATTCTATTTCATTTATCCAGTTTGCTAAACTACTTGTTTCCATCGTGGTTAAATTTGATGTAAGAATTTCGTAGTTATGTTCTCTCAGGCATTTGCTGTGAGTGTTAGGTTGCTACAATCTTTGGATATATGACAATGCAAAGAAGAGCTTGTGTCAAGGCCTTGGATTTTTTTTCCTCCACTCTCTAGGGTGCTACAATATCTACTTTTCTCCTGCTCTTACCCATCTCTTCTCTTATCCACCAATATTTTGTAAAATACTTCTCTCGTTCTTATACTTCTACCTCACATTTCCTTAATTCTTTAAAGAAAACAAGCATACACTATTTCGTCTTCTTAGAAATGAATATGTAAACAGCAATTTTGAACTTAAATATCGTCAACTCCAGTTCTTTTTTCTAGAAGTTTCTATTAATTCGAAATTTGAGTGGAAAATTATATTAAATGTGGTGATTATTGAGGTTAGACGATCCCAATTTAACTTTCCTTCCAAGTGGTAAAAATGGAAGATATAATAGGGATGACATGCAATGAAGTAATTACTCAAGTTGATAAATAAATTTGAAGTGAGGTTATCCATAAAGTTTGTAAAAATTCAATCCCTTCGCATTAGCAACAACGATGAGTGTTTGAAGAGATTTTTTGGTTCTTTTAGTATCACTTAGGAGTGTATTAATGAGTGTGTATAGCAACACTGCTGTATAAATATTGTACATTTCTCGGTAGTTGTTAGGTCCAGTGAACCCCCAGCAATACACTCCTTAAACCTCACACTAATTGAACATCCAGTGCTACTGTGCGTATATAGCTGCACCCTTCTTAAAATATTATGCAACAAAATTACTTTTACATGTGTACCATTTAAGCTATCTAGGATTTGTGTCTGGATCTTGTCTCAGTTTTATTTTTGATACCATCGTAGCATTGTTTCATTGTGTTTTGAGTCTTTTGACAGTTAACCGTATGCAGTACCGTTGAACATGGTTTTCTTCAGGAATATTTGTGAGTGACTTCTGTTGGTTAAGTTTTAAAATGAACATTATAACCTTTTCTTGATGTAGATCTTTATATATAAAATAATGTTTATCATTAGACCCATGAGGATACTACAAAATTAACATTAGGGGGTGCCTCAGTGGGAAGGTTGAATAAGTTCTACCCTCTGACCTTTCGATTTTTTCCCATTTAATTGTCTACAGAGAAACTAAAATGCCAATCAAATTTCTTACTTGTGCCGTGCAATGATCAGTGCACATCTTTATAAACCTGGTAACACATGATTTGTATTTCTTACCACTGTTGTATCTAAATATACTTTATAGCTAAAGGTAAGATCATGCAATTGCAGTCCAATTTCATTGGGAATTCTTGAACGAAAGACCACTAATTAATATGACCTACTATTAATCTGCAGCCAGGGTTCTGAAATCAAAGGTCTATTAATGCCATGTTTGATCCCCTGAACAAAACAGTTTGTTATATTACCAATTTACTATTCTTTGTTCTGCATTCTACTAGCCAAATGGTCAGATTTTCCTGTCAATAAAATATTTTCCTCAGTTACATTACTAAATTTGGTCAATAATTTACTTTTGCTTTCAGCCGATGGTTCGTTCTTCGATAAATTTTTCAAGTCAACTGCTAACATGAATCCATTGGAGGTTTCCTCTTCTTGACTTTTCTTTTTATTCTATGCTTCTTCTTTTTCCCTCCATTTTGTATTTACCTCTTTCTCTTATTATTTTTTTCTTCATATATAGCGTGCAATGTTTCTTGAGAAGGATAGAGAAATGGAGAATGCACATTCAGTAGCAGCAAGCGCTGGGGAGACCGAGGTACCCTTTCTCAAAAAAAATTGAAGTTCTGTCATTTTATCTTCTGCAAGAGTGCAATAGGTTACCTGTACAAGTCATCTTGGTGTCTGTTTCAGTCACCTTTCTGAATTACATTTTTTTTGGGGTACATGTAAGCACATGTTTGTGGGTAATTTGCTTTTTGCGCACTTGACTGCATATGCAGATTTAAGTTTGAATTCCATTTCATTATACAGTAAAGCACTGATATGAAAGAAAGCAGGCACAAAATCGCATTTACTTATCTCATATACATTCGTACATGTTACTTCCTATTTTTCAGTTTTAGTAGTTTCCATGAGTAGAGCGTGTTTGCGTTTTTAATAGTTGCTTTTCACTTGACAGGCTTCCACAGATGTGAATGAACATTTCATCTGCTTCTCGTGCGTAGATGGTATATTTACCTTTTCATATGTATAAACCTCATTTATTTTGAACACAAGAGTTTGTTATCAATCAATAATCTACTAATGCTGTATTTCAGGAGTACTTTATCAGCTTGATGGGAGGAAATCGCAGGCAATATCTTGTGGTCCATCATCACCTGAGAGCTTGCTGAAGGTAATATACATCATCTCTTCTTTCTTGTCTTAGCCAAATTTTAGCTTATTTGCTATATTAGTTTTTTTTTTTTTTTTTGGTAAGTTTACTGAATTGATATCATACAATGGCGATGACAGCTATTTTCATATAGAGTTACTAGCTTACTTTATACAAGATCCAGTTCATGCTTACTGCATCAATTTTGTTTCCTCAAGTTAGATCATTCTGCATTCTTTCAAATCAGATCATAGTCACTGAAGATGAGAGTTTCTTATTCATTTATGATCATCTTTCGTTGATTTGGTAAATTTATTCCTATTTTACTAATAGGACGCTGCACGGGTCATTAAGAGTATGATTCAGAAAAGACCAAATTCATTGAACTTCAACGTCATGGCACTCTCAAAGAAAGGATAAGTGACATTCTGATCAGGGAAACATTGCAGGTTGTTGTGATCATCACCAAAATATGCTTTTAGACTAGATTTTGGAGTTTCTTGTATTTTATGTATGCTTACTTTTATGAAAACGATGATGTTTGTCAGAAGTTCTCCGTTAATTCTTCTAATTGAGTTTTTGTTATATTTCTGTATCAGTGGTTTTTTCTCTCTGTGTTCTGTTATAATGGTGCTTTGCAACTCCCACCATGCAGATGATTGATAGAAAATACGGCCAAATCATTAAAATAGAGTAGCATTATTAGTACGAACCGTTATGCTAGGTAGTTGTGCTTTCTATTTCTACAGTGGAGTTGCAAAATACCATTTAGTTATCTTTTATATCAAATTTAAAATCAAGGGATGTTTTTGCTCACATCCTTTTTCTCTTGATCAAATTAGGCTCAGGTCTCTCTTTTACGCATTATAATTCACATCTCAATTTTTGAACAACTGTTGCAAAGTCATCACTTTGTCTGCTATTCGAATAAGATTACTAATTTTCGAACTAGATTTTCTTCTTTCAATCAGTAGAATCAACCAAAGATGACGCTCACAATTGAATCGCTATCAACTCGAATGCAGCAACAAACTAGAGATTTCTCCAAAAATGGGATCATGCATGCAAATTTATTGAATGTAATTTTATATGTTCCATCATTCGTTGGTTCAAAATGTAAAGAAAAAAAGGCATTGTAAATAACATACCATTTTTAAATTAGACGTGTCCATTTTTTAGGATTTTTTATTATTACCATAGGGTGTACTTTTACAGCAAGTCCTTCCTTAATAATACAGTAAGGTATTACTAAATTACCACTTTAGTTTTTGGTACGACGTGTCAATTTACTCAACTAATTTTTGTTCATATAAAACCATAAAACCAAATGTAGTGAGCATGTAAAACGACCATCCTACATCGTATCTACTTGTTAAATTCAGTTAAACACTACAGTATTTTTATGGGTAATTTTATTCGATAATATGACATTAGTTTCAAGCTCGAGACATTCTTTGACAGTTCAAAAGTTAACGATGTGCCCTCAAAAAATGGACATCTCTTATCCTAAAGTAGTGTCATTAACAATGCAAAAAAAAACGTAGAAAATCAAATTGGGAAGGTTATTTGAGGTTTCTTTCTGCTATACTCATACCAAATGAAATTTTATGCAAATATTTGACATGCATTATCTTGGTTTTTGATAAACTAGAATTGTACATTTTGAAAAATGAAATGAAGTGGCAAAGGCAAATAATATATTGACAAATATTTCCCTATATTTGCTTTATTTGGTTGTACCCAAATTTGAAATTGTCAGAATTAGCAAGAAGAAACTACGAGAAAATAGATATAGTAAATGATTGAAAATGACAAATATTTGTTGTAAACATTTATCCGTTAAATATTTGTTTAATAAATACAGGAAAATAATGACAAGGAAATTTTTTAAGAATTTTTTAACTGTAAGGACAGCCCATTAAAATTTTAATCAGAATGACGATATACTAATTATATTTTTATAAACATATTTGACGCGCGCTTTCCTTTTTCGCCGTTAATTATTTCTCGCAAATATTTCTATCTCGTTGCCATTAATTGAAAACGCGATTTTTTTTCCTCCATATTGATTTCAAAAATCAATCTCGTTTCGTTTCTAGTATCGCACAATTTAATCGACGTTGATCGCAACTGAATTACAAACGCCATTGATCGCGGAACTCAGATCGGAAAATTGATCTCCTGCATATTGATTTGAGAAATCGCGCTTGATATTAGGTTTTTTTTTTGGAAAATTGACCTCGTGCATATTGGTCTCAGAAATCGCGCTTGAAATTAGATTGTTTTTGGAAAATTTGCCTCGTGCATATTGATTTTGGTTGTATCGTTGATTCATGGATTTTGTTGGTTCTACTAGCAATTTTTTTATTTTTTTTATTTTGAATAGATGGGTATCAGTTTTCTATTTTTTCAGGTATCAGATTTTTTTTAGTTAATCAGTTTTATATTCATTTGTTGTATTTTTTGATGTTGTATTTATTTTATGTTTATTTTGTTGTATTATCACTGTATTACAATCGAACTTGTTTTGCTTTAGTTAATTAAATTGTGATTTAAATTGTTTTTGTGTTACCTTTTTTTCAAACATAAATAAATAATTCAGTTTTTAGGTATCCGTCATGTATTTTTAAAGGTATCAGTTTTAGTGTAATAATTGTGTCATTATCTGTTTTTTTAAAAGTTTTTACTGTATAGTTGTAATGTTGCATTACCTCTCTATTTTACTTGAAATATGTCCTTTCTTTAATCAATTGAAATGTTACGTAAACAGATTTTTTATTTTTTCTCTTTAAGTACAATTGCTTGTTGGTATCAGTTCATTATTTTTTAAGGTATCATTTTTACCGTGTTAAATATATTATTCTTTTCTCTTATAATTTTGGTGTTGTATTACTTTTACAGTTATCTGAATTAGCTACTTAAAACAGTTGAATTTATTTTCTTTTAATAAATCATCCTATGATGTAAACATTTTTTGTATTAGATTTTCTTTATAAGTTTATATCAGCTTATAGGTATCAGTTTAATGTATATGGGTATCATTGTATTAACCGTGGGTATTAGACTACGATAACTGTGTATCAGTTTTCTTCTAATTGCTTTGCTAATTGAATTTTTTTCCTTTCAGCGGTGAAAACGGTCTTCTTATTGTAGTTGTCTTCAATGATACCTCTTTTAGTACTCGGCTGTCGGTTGATTGCTCCCTTTTTTATTTTCGGAACGAAATATGTCGGAATTGGTACCAGCTTACTCTTATGTCGATTGAGATTAGTATGTGCTTGAGAATAAAACCAAAATTGTTGATACTGATTCTGATCTTCAAAGTATCGTTTTATTTCAATTACACAAGAAGAGTGCTTTTTTTGTTTTAAGTTATGCTTAAGGATTTTCAGTTGGAAAATATGAATGATGATTCTTCTTCACTTTCTACTAATGGTTTAATCCCTTCGTCTTCTACTGGATATACGGGTGCAAACATTGTTGTTCATAACAAAAGCTACTTGAAAGACTTGATGAAACGAGGTTTTGCATTAACATTTTTGATTTTATTGGTTTTTGTTTTGGAGGGGCCAACGACTTTAGAGAATTCTTAATGACATATCAAATTAAATCAGGTCATGAGTTACATTATCTTAAGAATAGCTCTACTAGGATCACAACTGTTTGCTCATCGTCTTTCAGTGGATGTCCATTTAAAGTGCATGCTACTTGTGATTCCAGCCATCTCAGTAGGTTTTTCATTAGGACTTTGGTTGTTGAACACTGTTGTGGTGGTGGTCTAAGAAATGTTAACAATCCTCGTCTTTCTAGCTCATTTGTTAAGTTACTGATAATAGATAAAATCAGAGACCATCCAAGTAAGAAACCAAAAGATATCATGCAAGATTTTCGAAGAGAGTTTAATCTTTAGTTGTCCTACTCTTATGCTTATCACGGGAAGCAACTTGCTTTAATGGAGTTGTATGGTAATGATGCAATGTCCTATAATGATTTGTCTTGATACTTAGATGCATTAACGAATCATAATCTGGGTTCTTATGTCGAGATGGATGTTAATCCTTCTACAAATCAGTTTGAGAGAGTGTTTGTTGGTTTACATGCTTGTATTCTTGGCCTCAAACATTGTCAGCCTATGATATTTTTAGATGATAATCATTTGAAGGGGAGGTCGGGTGTCTTGATGGGGGCTACTACAAAGAATGGTAACCAAGGTATGATTTAGTATTAATTTTATTTGGTGTATTATTATTTATGGTATCATTTTAAGTGTATGCTATCAGTTTTCTTTTATATACAGTTTTTAGGTATCAGTTTAATATAACTAATGATATTAGTTTTTATTGTTCCAGTTGGTAGGTAGCACTTTTTTATGTTTGAAAGTATCAGTTTGTTCTCTGTATTTATTAGGTTGCAGTTTTGTATGTGTGAAAGTATCAGTTTTTAGTATATAGTTTGAAAGTAGCAGTTTGCTATGATTGCAGGTATCAGGTTTTGTTATACTGTGTGTAGGTAGCAGTTTTGTATGTCTTAAGGTATCAATTTTTATTATACTGTTTTTTGGTAGCATTTTTCTACGTCTGAATGTATCAGATTTATTTATCAATCCTGATTTATGTTTGTTTTTTTTATTCTGTAATTTGTTCCGTAGGTTTCTTCCCTCTAGCTATGGCTATAGTTTGAAAAGAGAATGTGGGCAATTGAAGTTGGTTTTTAACTCATTTGCAGGAAATGCTTAAAGAAGAACGAACTTCGGGTTTATGTCAGATCGACATCAAGGTTTGATTTCTGGTGTTCATGATGTTTTTCCAACATCATTCCATAGTTTGTTACCTTCACAGGGAATAAAATTTGCTTTCGGCCGTTAAGTCCAGAAATGCAAATATTTTAATTGTCGAATTGTTTAAGACTTGTTCTAGAGCTTTCAGTGTGTATGAGTTTGATGCAGCTCATTCTAAGTTTTTGGAAATTGGTGGCACTGCAGCAGTGAATTTTTTGAATGACAAACCATTTGATAAGTGGACTGACTTATTCTTTCGAGATAAACGGTATGGGGAGTATAGCTCTAACGTCGCTGAAAGTTTTAATAGTTGAATTTTAGACAAGAGGGCATTATCTATTACAACTTTCTTGGATGGAATACGTATTAAAATCATGGAGAAAATGGCTAAACGGAGAGAGAAATGTCGTTTATGGACCATGATTTTATGTCCAACTATGGAAAATCTTTTAAATCAGTTGGTTGAAAAAGATTTCAGGTGGGATGTCTTCAAAATTCCTTTTTGAAGTGAAATCTCCAATCTCTCATCGTGTTGATCTTAAAGATTGGACTTGCAGCTGCAATCAACGGAAAGTGATGGGTTTTCCTTGTGCTCATGCAGTAAAATGCATTAATAAAGTGAAATTAAATGTGTATGATTTCGTTGAACAATATTTCACCGTGGAAGCTTATCGATCTTCATATTGTAATATGGTTAATCCGATACCTGCCTATGATAAACCTATTGTTGATTCAAGTAGTGATGCAGTTATTAGGCCACCCAAGGATAAACGTGGAGCTGGGAGACCATCCTAAAAAAGAAAAGGAGGGTTTGCATATTTCCAGAACAAACAAAATAGGTGCGGAGTGTGCAATGAATGTGGACATAACAAGCGCAATTGTCAAGCTTCCAATAAAAAATGATTTTTATTGAATTTATTTTAGGGAATATATGTATTTTTAGATTTTTTTTTTAATAAATTTGTACACGATAGCAAAATTGTGCTTGATGCAGTTCTATGTGCTATATATTCTATATTTTTAATAAAAATTCTTTATACCTTATTGTGTTTTTATTTAATTTTTACATTGATATGTTGGTATGATATTATATGTTGTTGTTATGATTACTGATATTATATTTGCATGTTGAATATCAATTTTAACCTCATGTATGTATCGTTTTACTGAGTTATATTTTTTTGTTTCAGCTACTGGGTTTCAGTTAGTATATCTCTTGGTATCAGTTCTGTGTTATTTTAATGTTTACAATTTTTAAGTATCAGTTTAACATCTTTTTAGGTATCAGTTTTTTTATGCAGTCAATAAGTATCAATTTTATATCATACTAGGTATTAGTTTTTGAGAACCTCAGTTACATATGACTTTCAACGTATCGATACTGTATAAATTTCTTATTAGCTCAGCAATTTGTTATGCAAAACAGAAACATTACAGACATTTCATACATCAACATTTATATAAGCATCATTTCATACATCAATCCAGTCAATACTGAAACGCAAAACATATAAAAATGTTTACATATAAAACTGAAATTCAAAGCATTGTTTTCAAACATGCATTAACTACATATAACATTGTTCTTTATTCTAAACATTACTTCAGTTTTGTACTTTAACTTTTGCTCAATCATATGATGAATCTAACTAAATTCCAGCACCTTTCACGAATCCTGCTGAACACATCCGAGTCGATAAATTTCTATCGGTTGAACCTTTATATCTGGAAGACTGTTCTGTATCCATACGTGCTGCGTGATTTTTTGAACTTTATCTCGCTGCAATAAATATAGATTGGTATCACTTTATACCATAGTAAGGATAATATTTTCATTACCAGTTTATAGCAATCTCTCCTATCATTTGAATTTCTTGGCCTCAAAGAATCATAGTGCAACCATTGCATGTTTGGATATAGCAATGTTAGTAGTGTGCAGTGGTAGTCACCGTGAATTGGAAACTATATCGCTTCAGTATATTTTTTCAGAGCACATTCTTCTAAGAATGGAATAACTAAATGTGTTATAATTCCATCTCTTTCCTCAATAATGGCTTTTTATCCAAATTATAGTTTTGTTAGTACTTTATATGTAAGTCAATCATGTAAACAAATAATAATGGTATACTGTAATTGTACTTACTGCCATTATTGTAGACATTGCATAATTGTTTGGGACTAAGCCACATTTAAGGCTAAACCAGTCGATAACCTGATTTATGAATGAAAATAAGATGCTACACAAATTATATTGACATGTTAGTTGTTGCTATACAACATTTTCAAATGATATTCCATCGGTTTTGTGTTTACTAGTTGTTAGATATCAGTTTTTTATGTTGGTAGCTATCAGCTTTTTTTTTTTGACAATTAATAGGTATCAGTTTCATATACTCTATCGTATCACTTTTTACTACAACAACTAATAAATAAAGGTTTTGCTTCTCTTAAAATATCAGTTTTATTACTGTATAGCTTCAGACATAATTACCAGTATCTGCGTATCAGATTTACATGTATGTAGGTATTAATTTCTTAACAATTGTACTTATCCTATTATAGTTACACATTTTGGGTATCAGCTTGTTATGAACTTGGGTATCATATTTAATTAAGTTAATAAATGTGTTTACATGCCCATCTATGAGGGTTCCTCTCAGCAAATCTATCATCATATCCTTTGTGATAGTACATCCTCCCCTTGACAGATCGTCATCTCGCCAAGCAACTAGACTGTTTATTAAAAAAACAGCAAATATTAAGTTTTTGTATGTTGTACAAGGGAAAAAAAATTATAAATCTTACTTTTCTTTGGCTTTTGCCATTGATTTTTTTTTCTGACAACTCTTGCCTCATCATCATTTAGATGATTTTGTCACACTTTTGCAGTGTGACAAGTGTAGGTCTTTCCAAGTAGGTTCTACTACTTGAATTGGCTCTAAATCATCTATGTTTTCATTTTCTTGCTTTTCATCTTGTTTCTTTTGTTTTTTTTCCATCTCTTGCTTCATTTTTTAGCACCAATGAAAGCTGTAGTTCTTCCTCTTTTCCTACGCATAATTTATCTTTTGTCTTCTTTTTTCTATTCTTTGCTTTCTTGGTTTCTTGTTTAGAATACTCAAACTCATCATTCCTCTTCTTAATTCTACTCTTCGCCTTTAGTCTTGCAACATACGATAATGGTTTGGCACTTGATGGTTTCTTGGCTGATTTTTTAATCCTTTGTCCGTATGTTTTTTTGTCACTACTTTCATCAACTTGTACTTTTGAAAATGCTTGAGTAAGACCCAATTTAAAGTCATGAGGAACAATATCTTCTAATATTTTTTTCTGATGTTCATCTTTGCCACTGTTGTTGTCGAATTTAGTATCAGATCTTGGTGTTATTTCATTTTCCTTTTTGTCAGACTTGTCTTTCTTTACAGTAGCGTATTCATCGTCGATTGAAATGCTTCATGGTTGGTTTTCTCCCTCTTCATATTCAACATTCAAATCTGTTTCATTTTTATCATGACTTTCAAATTCAACTACCAGTGGTGAATCATCCAGTGTTTCTTTTGAATCTCCTCTACCATCTGTTTTATCATTTTCAGCTTCGTTTTTGTTTGTTTGAGTAACTGCCTTATTTTGAAAAGCTCATCTTCCGCTTTTCTTCTCATCTTTTTTTTTTTTTGTTTCTTAAGCTCTTGTTTTATCTCTTTAATTTTGTCTTCAAGCTCTTTAATATGACAGTTAAAAATTCTGGTAGCCACGTTGTCTTCAAAATTTCCACTTGTTCTTCCAACTGACCACGTTTTATTTTTTTTACTTTCTGCAACTATTTCTTTTGTGGTTCTTCTTGATAAATTTTGTTATGTCTCTAAGAGCTTAGCCTCGTGCGGATCAATATTTCTAATCTCCTTTATCTGCATATTTTTGAACATTCAACATATATTAGTTAGATAGCAAATTTATAAATATTTAGGTTGCGTTTAAAATGTCTAAGTTTTTAAGTATCATTTTTAGTACAAATTGGGAATCAGAAATAAAGTTTCAGTTTTAGGGTATCTTTTTTTTTTTTTTTTTTAGATATCAGTTATTTAAATTCATTACAAAAGTATCATTTTTAATAATTTTAAGGTATCATTTTTACCATTATTCACTTCTCACTGTTGTGGGATCGCTTTTTTAGTATTAGTTTTAGTGTTTTATAGATATCACTTTTTATTAAGATCATCATGACATGAGAGTGAGATACCAGTTTTGAGTTGTATACAGTATCATTTTTTAAATACATTGCTTCATACAGTAACTAAGACTGAATTAGTCAATTATATCAAAATAATGTACCTCCCCATTCTTCGTTTGGTTCAAGAATTTTTGGTTTACGATGTTCTTCAAATCCTTCAAATCCCACCTTGCAAATCGTGAAAGTTTATTGCGGAAGTTTTTCCTTTGCTTTACTCGACCAATCTTCTCGCAAAAGACATACTGCATATAAGAATAGGAAAATATTTTTATACAATAAATCATATTGTCATGTTTGAATTAAAAATAAGATTACTGTAAAAAAATCTTACCAATGGAAGCATTGAGCATCCGGACATGTTTCTCGGCTTGTGCATGAATTCTTTAACATATTTGCAAAAACTAGGTTGGATTGTTTTCGGCCATGTCACAGAATTCATCTTGTCTACATCCACTAGAAATGGAACAAATCCCCATCGGAGCTTCTGTTGGTTGTTGGGAAAAAAGAATGTGACTAGTATATCCATGATCAAAAGCAGGCGCAAATCTTCTTCAAACTGCTGCTTCTTTTTTTCCAACTTCTTCCATTATTCGTTTTTCTATCAAATTTCTATTAATAAATGTTGCTCCTCCAAAGTTCCTTAAAACAAAATCTTTTCACTTTGATGGTATTGTTCTGTTTGTCATCTTCGCAGTTTTTACTACATTGCATCCTTCCAATGACATTTAGAAAAATAAGCTAACATCTTGTTCAGTTATTTTCATTCTTTCTTTACCAAGTACAAACGAGTCTTCTTTTGGTGAGTAACAAGCATAAATTTCATCCAAATTTACCAGATGTTTCTTGCACTCCTTCAACTCAATTTTCTCATCATAAAAAACACTGAAAAACTCGAAGAATGGAGTGCGTTTGAAAAAGCCAATTTGTCTTTTGTTCAATGTTTTTTTCCTTTTATCAACTTTATGATTTTGTATACAGCTTCTAGACTGCATCTATAAGCTGTATCTTTTTTGATCCCCTAACCTGCTACAATTTCTTTCTTTTTCACTTCTTATGTAGCCAAATCACTCAGTCTTGGCCTCAGATTGACAAAATCATCATCTTGGTTAGTAATAAAAAAACATTAACGATAAGAATGTCATGGTTTATTATTATAAATATTCATGCGATGAAGCAAAAAAAAAAAAAAAAAAAAAAACATCAAATAAATTTATAATGGTTAATACATATGTAACAATCATTTTTTGATTCATGTAAGTATATGTTTTTAATGTGTACAGTGAGTGGATATCAGTTTTATATCAATTCAAGTATCAGTTTCTATAATATTTACTATGTATAGTAGAATGGTATCATTTTTGTATGTATGTAGGTATCAATATTTTTTTAATTTTTCTAATGAAAAGTTATCAGTTTTCTATATTTTTAGATATCATTTACAATTTTTTTCCTTGGACTAGTGTACATGTATCATTTCTGTGAATATTGTTGAGAAATAAGTTTTAATTTCATTGCACTTTTGATCAAAAATCAACATTCTCACTATAATAACAGAACATCTTTATTATTTTTAAACCATTATTATTAACCAATATCAAAATTCAACAATATCTAGTTGCATTATTTTCTTGTGTCGTACTTACCAATTTACCTTAGATAACAGTATCATTTTTGTAGGTCAACAGTATCATTTTAAATAATATAAAAGTAGGATTTATCTCACAGAATTATCCTCAACATCTTTATATGCTTTTGCATGATTTTTTTTCCTTTTTCTTCACAATATCCTGTTAAATAAGTTCAATATTGTTAGAAAAATAGAATAACAGTATTAGTTTTTCATATTTAAGGTATCATTTACTTATTTTTGTCTGCATTTCTCTTGATCTTTTCTATTTCAGCTAATCTTCTTGGATCATTATACTTTTGGACCTAGTTTCCATAGTTGTATATTTAGGAGCTACAACCAATGGAATTTCTTCAACATTTTGACCACCAACATTATCAGATTGTTTCTTAATTGCTCTCTTTTCCTTATTTTGACAAACCTCGGTATCAGTTTCTTTCTCCAGACCTTTTTTTCTTCATTTTGTCCAGCAATGGTTCCAGTCTTTTCTCTAACTGCTATTTCTTCCTCTTCTTTCCTTTCAACAATATCATTTCTTTTTTCAACCACACTTTGTTCCTCGTTTTGTCCCCTAACAGTATCATTTCATTTTTCCACATCAGTTTTTTCAGCATCATTTCTATTTTTATCTTTAATATTTTGCTTTTCTTCACGATCTAGGGTTTCTACACTAGGTTGCAAATTTGCAGCACATTTGATTACGATTTCTTTTGTTTTTGCCAATTGCTTTTGATTTTGTACATTATCATTTGCAGTTTTACGGTTTTCACTCGAATCCATCACGTCGACATTCAGAATAATTGGTGATCGTGATTCGGTCGCCATTGAATTAGGGTTGTATGATATACGAATTGAGGACTATTTTTTTGCATGCGTGGAAAACAAATACATGAAAAGGCACGAACAAAAAAGGGCAAACAAAGGTATAATGCTGGGCTGGAATATAATTTGTTATTTTCAATAAAATATTAATCCATATGGATAATTTTTTTAATTAATTTGTCCTTATAAAAAAAATTCCCTAATAAATATTTCTCATTCCTTTATTAATAACAATTATTTTCATAGGAGACATGTTCAGTTCATTTTTGCTTCTTATATGTGTGACAATAATTTATTTATTTTCTAAGAAAATTATAAGTGAACAAGCGAGAATGATTCAAAGATACAATTAATAGAAGATCTACAACCATTTTCAATGATCAATTTTTATTTATCTAATGTACCTAAAACTTTTCATAACCTCGAAATACTGACACATCAAAATTCGATACTGCAGAAACATCAACAACTAAAAGTTTAGGATTTATACCATTTGATGAAATTGTTCTTTTTAAATTCTCTACATGAAAAGAAACAACCAACTATAAAGAGTGACGATAGAAAATCAGCTACAAAGAAACAAACAAATAGAAGCGTTATTTTTTTTAGAACGCTAGTTTTAAATCTCTTCATACGTTGATAGAAAAATCAATGAAGGAACTGCACTCATCAACATCATCAATCCATTTGTTAAAGGAGCCATAACAAATGAAGATATATCTAAAGAATATGCTTCAATAGATATGTTAATTGACCGTCTCTCAATTGAGCAGAATTGTTTTGATTTTGGAGATGAGAAAGTAATCTAAAAAAAGCAACAATACCAGTATTTTCAGATTTTCGAATGATGACATTGTTAACCAACCTTAGCAAGGTCATTATGCTTTGGATTTGGATATTCGGATCGCTTGTGACTTGAGCGCGGACTTGTACAAACTCAGACTAAACGTCTGAATAAGAGGAGCGGGCTGGATCAGTTGCAAATAGAAGGTGGTGGCACGTATGTAATTTCGATGGACCGCTACAACTCCAAGCATGGACCGCTCCAGCTCTAGCTATGGACCGTCAGCTTCTCCAATGGATCGTTAAGGAGCTTCAAGATGGATGGCTCTAGTTCAAAGTGCATGGGTCGGTTGTGTAACACTTCATAATTTCAAAGAATACTATAACGATAAACTAAAAAAACACTTAATTAAATATTGGGAATTAAGAGAAACAGACTGCGCCATTGTGTTTGTCTTGGAATTCTGCTTAAGATAGACCCCAAGTTTGCATAAAATGGACATTGTATGAAGAAGATATTAAGGTTTGAAGTTTGTGTACATATAAGCATAATATATATAAATAAACTAGTCCAAAATTCAAAATCAAATAGCGGGTTAGGGGTCGACCCCTTTCCCCATGGGTCGACCCCTACACAGTGGTCGATCCCTCGGTCGACCCCCAGTTAGATCTGGGCGGATCAATTCTGTGAACGTTGACTCGTTTCTTGACCAGATTCGTTGACCTTAGGCTATAAATAGGACCTCATTTCCATTTTTTTATTCACCAAATATAGTGGAGACAACGAGGTGCGACGCTAAATAGCCTATTCTTCTCCAACCACAAGTTATACATATTCGAGATTCTCTGCTATGACATCCACAATCACTTCTCTGTTCTTTAGATCCAGTCACAGTGAGTTTATGTTATTTTTAAATGTAAACAAGTAAAAAGTAATCCTGACATGTTCATAAGTTGGATCTAAATCAGTGCCTGTTAATAACTTGAATCATACCTAATCAGATCTGCTATTACTTGTTCACCTAATCTGCTGATTAGTTCTCATATGCCTATGCCTAATATGCCTGTTCTGTTATCATGCCTATTTCTGTCACCATATGCCTATTTAGTTAGTATGCTAATTTATGGCATATTATGCCTGTTTTGTTATTATGCTTATTCCTGTTCTCTTCTCTCCCTCCTTTCCTTTTTATTTTTATAGTCAGGCTACCTTCGAGCCTAGGCCTACCACTGGAATATGTGAGCGAACAAAATTGGGAATAGTCGGGGATGATAAATTGGAGCATAACTTGTATTGTAAAACATAATTGGCTTTTGGGGCATAATCTATACCTTGATCTACTTGGGGCATAACTTGTATCGTGAATCAGATTGGGATTTAGGGCATAACCTTGGATAAACATGAAAAATTGTTTAATAATGAACATGCCTAAATTACAGCAATTAGATACTGTAACCGCACTTAGACATAAGGTTACATTACACTTGTGGTAGAAGTCCTCCGGGAACCGCCCGGAAAATCCGGCATCCACAAGTGGTCAATCTAATGTAAGGGGTCGAGTGAATAAATTTACATGTAATGGTGATAAGACACGAGGTTAAGTCCGACTTGTGGTAGAAGTCTTCCCGGAACCGCCCTGCATATCCAGCATCCGCAACTGATAGACTTAATGTGAGAGGTCTAGTCCATTAATAGCCATAAATGGAAATACGATAATAACTTGTTAACCTGAAATACTTAACCTGTTTAAATCTTCGAGGTTACATGAACCTGTGGGTAGGGGTTAAATAAACTTTCTTGAATCAGTGGGGGTTAAGTTAATCTTGTTAAAGCCTTAAAACTTAACCTGTATTACATGTTGGGGTTATGCAACCTTGTTAAACCGTTAGGCATAATCTATCAAAATCCTAGTAGTGGGGATGTGAGCCCAGGGGGTAGCTTATATCATCTGTCATGTGGGACTCGTATAAGTTAGTAACCCATCTTGGTATCAAACAAGGACCCCGAATTAGGTTGGGGTCAGGGCACGCTTATTGAGGTTACAGTAAGAGGTTCATATAGGTGGAGGTGTCGACAGTGCGAGATCCAACCGAGTCATGTGCGTGCATGGGTCCGGCTTGCTCGGGAAAATTAAGACGCTGTGACATCAGTAAATGGCTGTGCATCTCGCTAATAAAGGGGTTGCCACTTTAGGAAGTTATACATCCTACTGTGGGGCCAGCACAGGGCGTCTACAGGGTAAAGAGCCAATCGATTGGGGTAATAATTAGGGTACATCTAGTCTTGCTTGTTTAGAAGCCTATTATTTTCGTTGGGGGTAACACCTAACATTTCTGTTGGGCTGTTTATTATTCTTGTTGGGTGTAAAACCCGTCACTAGAAGTACACCTAAGTCTGCCCTCTATTTCTGTAGGGATCATCTTGTTTCTTTTATACTAGTATTGGTGCAGAGAAAAGTACTTGAGAAGCGCGATATATTCTGTTTTGTTTGTTCTATTTATCCTGCTCAGTCTATTATATATGTCTTATTATATAGTTATCTCTCTCATCTAATTTATATGCCTGTCATGATGCTTTTACTTATTTATATTCTAAAAGTATCCAGACTCGCCAGACTTTATGTCTAACTCATTTTATTTCCTCTTCTCTCTCTTTCGTTCCCCCCAGGTTCTCAGGGTGGGAATACTCAGGCTTGATTTGGATTCTCTCTTTCATTCTGCTTGGATCTGCTTAGATGTACCGCTTTGATTTCCTGTCTTCTCTGATATGGCTATATTTTACGGACTATGTGTGACACCCCACGTCCGTTAATGTCACTCATTAAGAGAATGCATTATGCTTCGTGAAGCGTTATAGTTAAACGGAAACAGAAACATTACAAGATAGATTTAAAATAGCAGCAGAAAAATTAAAACTTTATTAATCATAAAGCATCGTGGTTCAAAATTTGGTTACATAATATATGTGAAATACATATAACCTAGTACATCATTAAAATTTCTGTCTTGTACTTAAAAAAAAACAGAGTACAATAATAAAAGAAGCATAATCCCCAATAGAAACAGCCATAGTAGAAAAGATAAGAGCTCGAGCAATACATCTAAGCAGCTCCAAGCAAGACGACAGCAAAATCCTGATCAAGCTTGAGTATTCCCACCCTGAGAACCTGGAAGGAAACGGAAGAGGAAGAAGAGGAAACAAAACGGGTCAGACATATGTCTGGTGAGTCCAGTTACTTTTAGCATAAAAATAAGTAAAAGTATCATGACAGACATATAAAATGGATAAGAGAGGTAACATCATAAAAGGCAGATATGACAAGATGAACAGGATAAACATGATAGAGTATATTGCGCTTCCCTAACAATTTCTCTGCACCAATACTTGTATAACTAGAATGAGATGATCTCAATATAAGATAGTAAACTTTGGCGAAATTTCTGGTGAGAGGTTTTAACCCCATACAATCAACAGGCAGCCTAATAACAGGCTCCTAAACTTACTAGAGTCCAGATGTACCCTAACTACTACCCTAATTGATCGGCTCCCTACTCCGTGGATACCCTGTGCTGGCCCCATAGTAGGGTGTATCACTCCCTAAAGTGGCAACCATATCTACTGATGTCACAGCGTCTTATTTTCCCAACCAAGCGGAGTCATGCACGCACATGACCCCGATGGAATGCGTCGTCGGATACCTTCCCCACTTTTGGATCTCTTACAATCAACCCAGTAAGTGTGCCCCGACTCTGGCGTAGTTCGGAGTACTCGTTTGATACCTATATATGGGTTACTGACTGAAACGGGTCCCACCACTACAAGAAAAACAACAAATAGCAGTGGAAGAATCCGCTTCTAATCCGTCGCTAAACAGACATTAGCGACAGATTTCCTATATAACTGTTTGGTCGGTAAAAACCATGACGGTATTTGTTTCAGATTTTGCGACGGATTTTAGCATGAGTTTTCCGACATTTTTCCGTCATTTTACTAATTTTAAAATAAAAATAAAATTTTATTTATTAATTTAATTTTAATTTATATACCGACAATTTACCGACGGATAATTAATTTATAATAAAATATTATGTATAAAAGACGTAGGTAAATCCTTACTAATTACCAAGGGATTAGTTACAAAAATTAAACCGAGGTAAACTTAACCTCCTTTTATGATGGTAATCCGCTGCTATTCCCCTTCTGATGTATATATATATATTACTATATATATATTACTATATATATAACTATATATATATATATATATATCTCCAAGCAGAAACCGTATACAAATGAGATTCAAACAAATTTATGTAAATTGAATGCTGATAATGCACTCAAAATTGTTATAGCCTGGTAAGCTACCAAATGATTTGTGCCTGGAGACCTATACAGGAAATAAGATTTATAAAGACATCACATATTATCGAAATGATGGTTGTACATAAAATAGTTGGTACAAGTACAAACATGTAGTGATGCTCAAACGGAAATTATAGTACAAAAAGTAAATGTTATAGTTTACAACAAATAAAAGGGCAATATGAACAGAACAAAGATGGTGAAATTAAAAAAAAATGACAAAGCAACAAAGCAGGTGTAGCTGTACAAAATGAGCTGATACCATGGTCATCCTTCTAGCTATTTATTTATGTCTTCCTTTTCTTATTTGAAGGTCTTCCCCAGACCATTTGCAAACCATGATCTCTTTAGAGTCAGCCTGAAAAGTAAAATATTATTCGACTTGTGTCCAGAGTCCAAAAAAATAATGCATTATTGAATCAGTACTCCGACGACTATGTCAAATTGACATTTACATTCCCATCTGTACTGTAGGTTGTTTCAGTTTTTTTATATGCAAATTATTAAGGTTTTCTGCATTATTGAGGAGTTAGGAAGTATGGTACCAACACTAATTATTGGCAGACAGTGTTGAATATGTCTTGATGAGCAAAGTTTCTCAACTGTCATTTTGTGCAGCATCAAGGGTGAAATCCAGTAACCCCAGATCCACCATGGCTTTATATATTCTATGAATTTCAATATAATATAAATAAATGATGAGTTACCCTTGTTAATAGGACTACAACACCAGGAAATTTGTTGTCCCAGCTGAAAGTGTCGAAGTCCAAATTGATGGTGTTTACTACAGAATGAGTACAATGTTATAAGTTGTACGTCCTTGTCATTTTTCATCTGCAACTAATATTATACAATATCGTATCCAAAACGGGGATATGGCATTATAGCACATGCACAAAAAATATTGCAACATAAGTATAGTTCAAGCCACACTTACTTGTCAACAAAAACAGAATCGGAATGGCTTTGCACCTCCTCAAGTAAAGCCAGAATGTCTCTACAACAGACGAATCCAATAATCCAAACCTTAAAAAAGAAGCCAAACAAATAGTGAAAGTAACAGCAGTTGCACAAGATAATCAACGAATTCCAGGGCAGTTGATTCAACAGATAACAATGTCAATATTTGTTCCATTATAGTTAAAACAGTTCACTACATGTGGATAGAAAAACAATGTCAATATTTGTTCCATTATAGCCTTTTTTGTTAGCTTTTCCCTTTGAGGGTGTAATTGTTAAACCAAATTTATCATACAAAATGTAGTGGTGCAAGCTACATATTTGTACAATTAAATCTAAAAGTACATAGATCGGATGGGATAGTGTATTAAAGTTGCAGTAATTTTATTCAAGAATGCATAGCACTTTCTAATCTCAAACCATCTAACTAATATACAAACTCCAAAACTAACACTAAAAAATAAGAATAAAAGTAATAACCTATATCACAGCATCTCAACCTGGAAACCGACTTAATTGAATCATCCAAAAGAACTGAAAACTAGCAAAAACAGTAAAATCACTTTGACATCAACGTCAGTTCCATTTTCTTTTAGCTAAAGAACACCGTTTAGCTTCCTATTGACAGCACAACAGATTTTACTAACCACTTACAGACAAAACATTTCCGCGAGATAGCCAGTTTTGATAAGATTAATATACGATGGTAGAGAAATCTGGAAAAGGTAGAAAGCTGCAATCGTAGAGAAAGAGCGTTGTCGATGAGAAGTGAAGTACCTAGTGTAGATTTATAAGGTGGAGATCTGAATACCTAATCAGCGATTAATTGTTGCTGAAAAATATCACTAAAAATTAGCTGAAAACCAGATCTCGCTTATTTTACTTTTCAAAACAAACGCCTTTTCTTGTTCTGACCGCTGAAAATTTCAAGCGATCAGCTCTAGTTTGCAGAAAACAAACAGAGCCTAAGGGTAGCTTGAACTGCTGTCTCACAATTCAAGAACAGATTCACAACAAAAACAGAATCGGAATTCACAATTAAGAAACAGATTAAATTCACGACGAAAACCAAAAACAGGATATTAAGCCCTAACTGAAAATAACAGATTTACAAATCAAGAATCATAGAAGAGCAAAAAACACAAGATTAGAACGAGTACGAATATAAACCTGATAGGATGCCAATTAGAAGGGATGCAGTGGCCGATCTGAAGGGAGACGGCGCTTGAACTGAAGGATGCGGCGGCGAGATTTAGGTTTTGCTTGGGAACAATGTCGGGCACTTTTTTTATATGGAGAAAGTAGAGAAACCAAAATATTGGTGGCTGCGAAAGCAATTTCAAGCCCAATATTTCGTCTTTGGAGCCAAATATTTTGTTTTGGAGCCAAACGGTCTTTGAATATGTCAAAGAAAATTTAATCTGATTTAACTTTAATTTTTGAAAACTTCTAAAATTAATAACTTTTACAAATGAGTCTAGTTTGAGGCATAATTTTTTGCATTGTGAACCTATCGAAGTGCTCTACATGGAGTTGTTTTGAAATATATTGATCAATTTAAAATTCTACAATTTATATATTTGAAATAATTTTTTATTTTAATGAAATTTTGAAACCAAAGCAAGTATTTTGGCTCCAAAGCAGATAGATAACATGCACGAAAATAATAACTTGTATGGTTTGAATTTTTTGAAATTTGAAATTCCTTGATACTTATTCAACTTCTTTTTTTTAAACTTTGACCATTTTTTTCTTAATTATTAATTATTTATCAATTAATACGTACCAATCAATTTCTTAAAAGCAAATATGTATTAATAATTTCTTGATAGTAATTTCTTTAACCATATTAAAGATTATTTATTAATCATTTATTATAAAAATAAATTTAATAAACATCGAACATTAATGTATTTTATTAATTATTACTACCTCTTATTTATATTTTATAGTAATTAATAATTAATCAACATTAACTATTGAATATTATTTACTTCTAATCGTTATTATTTATTACAAATATATTATTAACATTAGTTATTTAGAATTTATATTTACTTATTAATTACTAAGAAATAAATTTAATAAACATCGAAAATTAATGTATTTTATTAGTTATTATTACCTCTTATTTATAATTTATAGTAATTGATAATTAATCAACATTAACTATTGAATTTTATTTACTTCTATTAGTTATTATTTATTATTAATTACTAATGTATTATTAACATTAATTATTTAAAATTTAAATTTACTAATTCATTACTAAGTAATAACACAAATTTAAAACATTTAATAAATAAAAAATATAAAAGTTCATTTCAAATCTCTTGGAAAACTGCAGGAAAATAGCTTCAAAATTATGTCGACGGTAATCTGACTCTATTAGCAACGGAATTTAGCATCAAATATTATATGACGGTAAAGAGCTGCAATTTCCATCGATTTAGAGACAGAATTAGTATTCGACGGTAATAATTTATAATAAGATGACATATAAAATCCAAAATATTTTCTCTTACACAGCACACGGAAATCCGCCGCTAATTAGCAACGGAATTTTCCAATGCTAAAAATCTGTCGCTAATCTCGGTTTTTCTTGTAGTGCACACTCAAGATGATGCAAGCTCTCCCCTTTGTCTTGCATCCCCACTACTAGGTTTTCCGCAGATTATGCCTACATACTGGTGTCATAAAATTACATAATCCCAACAGGTTAAGTTTGTGGGTCTATATATAAATATTACCCATCAACCCAAGATTTACTTAACCCACCCACAGTTTCAAACAAGTTTACTTAACCCCTATTCAAGTTACATGTTCGTACAATCCCTATGGATTCAACTAGGTTAAGTATTCCAATTCATTACCATGTCCATTTATGGTTATATGTGCTAGACCTCCCACATTAAGCCTACCACTTATGGATGCTGGATATGCCGGTCGGTTCCAAGCAGACTTCTTCCACAAGTCAGACTTAACCTCATGTCTTAGCACGCTCGTGTTTATGCATCTAGACCTCTCACATTAGATTCACCACTTGTGGTTATTGGATGGTTCTGGGTATACTTCCACCACAAGTGTAATCCAACATCGTGTCTAGGCGCGGTTATAGTTTCTAATTACTGTAATCTTAGGCATTTCCATTATTAATCAATTATGCCTATGTCATTATGGGTTTCAAGCCCATTTCCCAAGTTATGTTCATAATGAACCATATGCCCCAAATTAACATTATTGCATATATTTCATTCAAGTTATGCCCAAATTCCCAATTACAACTTATGCCCCAAATTATACTGTTTTCCCCTTATTCCCAATTTAACACACTCGAATATTTGAGCGGCATGCCCAGGCTTGCGAGTAGCCTGGCTATAGAAATAAAAAGGGAAAGGATAAAGGGAAGATGACAGAAATGGTCATACTAACAAGGTTGACATGTAATGACATAAACATATAGTGGCATAGTGAAAAGATAAGCATATAGGAACTGATCTGATGAACATATGATAATAGAACTAATTTTAACATAATAGGGACATGCATGATGAGATCTAAACAATGGTTTAGGTGTCCAACCAATGACAGATCTGATTTGTCCATAAACATAATAGAATAGGTATAAGGTGATCTAAACAATGAATTAGATCTATAATCAATGGCAGGTATGACATGATAAAGGTTAAGATCCCAGTCATAGTCATGTTAGAATATCATAGATACACAGGTTATAGTAGATCTGATATGATTCAAGTAGTCACAGGCATAAGTCCAAGTTATATTCATGTCCAGATTAACTTTTTAATTATTTAGATCTAAAATTAACTTAAACTCACAGTGTTTGGATCTAGAAAAACAAAAGAATCGAATCACAGATCTCTAAGCTTGAATAACTTGATTGCTAAAGAAGAAAAAGGCTTGATTTGATCTGGGTGGTGGCAACATCTAGTTCTCCATTATTTTTTATGTGCATAAACATGAGAAATGAGACCATATTTATAGATACCCCAAAACCCTTATCTGCCAGATCTGACGCGAGGGGTCGCCCCCCTTATGGGGTCGACCCATTGGTCGACACCCCCCTTTAGGGGTCAACACCGCTGAGCGGGAAAATTACCGCCTCTCTAATTCTGCACGACCTAATTTTGAATTTTTGGACTTAATATATATATATATATTCTTCTTGCACGTATACAAACTTCAAACCTTAATAACTTCTTCATACGGTGTTCATTTTACGCAAACCAGGTGTCTACTTTGACTAGAATTCCGAGGTGAATGCAATGGCGCAGTCCGTTTCACTTAATTCTGAATATTAAATTAATTATTCTTTAATTTATCATCTTTAGTGTTGTTAAAATTATAGGGTGTTACATTCTCCCCTACTCAATGGATTTCGTCCCCGAAATCTCCAAGTTAAGAAGAATGTATATCCTACCATCCATCACCCATCTACTCATCCACTAATCACAAGCATCATTGTCCTTAAAGACTTCTAATTCTTATATGAACATATGCAAATGTGTGTGTGTATGTCCTTATACTAATGCGAAGATCAGGCGGTCTACTGATTCAGTCGACCTCCTTAATGCAATGTATGTTAGTGTCATGAATCCAACATGTATGCAACAATCTTATTATAACATATAAGTTCTATACGTGTGCACAATCATCCGTCCAAATGCAACATCCATTATGATGATACATTCAATATCATCCATTAAAAGAAGAAAAATGCATACATATCCATATGCAGTATGAGAGTGATTGAGCCTATCTTGTGCCTAATGTGTGTGTATATGCATCCACGAGCAACCACTAGCAAACATTTGCATCCACTTGCATCCATCAAACATAACATGTCTCAAACGCTTGTTTACATCCATGAGATTCCTACCTAAAGGCCGAAGATTCGATCGATAGGATATACTCAAATGATAGAAACAAGCATAAATAAAAGCTTTGGAAAGGAAGTTAAGAACATACCTGGAAGAGAAAAGGGTACGAAGCGCGAATCTTGTCTACAGTCTCCATAATTGCATCCTCTGGGTTATCTCCCCACTGATACTTCATCAACTTGACTTCTCTATTGCGTAGCTTCTTAACTTCTGATCCAAGAATACGGGTAAGAACTCTCCTAATTGTCGCCTCCCGTTCCACCTCTACTTCCTTCAATATACTCGGCTCAACTACTTCTGCGATATCATGTAAGCACTTCCGCAAATGAGAAACATGGAAAACATCATGAAGGTCGGATAGTCTCTCTAATAGCTTTACTATATAGGCCATTTGTCCAATCCTTTCTGTTATGGGAAATGGCCCTACAAATCTTGGTGCCAATTTTCGTACAGATCCAAAGCAAACCACATTCCTCAAAGTTGACACTTTAATGAAAACCATGTCTCCCACCTCAAATTCAATGTCAGTCCTTCTCTTGTCTACATAGGATTTCTACCTATCTTTAGCGGTCTTCATTCACCTCCTAATACGATCAATCTTCCCAGACGTTTCTCTAACCATATCTGGTCCAAGTAGTAGTCTTTCTGTAGATTCCCACCAACAAGTCAGTGATCTCCAGGGTCATTCGTATAATGCTTCGAAGGGTGCCATGCCAATGCTAGCTTGATAACTGTTGTTGTAGGCGAATTCTACTAAAGGAAGATGCTCTTCCTAAGTCCCTCCGAAGTCTAGGATACACAGCCTTAAAAGATCCTCAAGAACTCTATTCACCCTTTCCGTCTGTCCATCGATTTGTAGGTGATAAGTAGTGCTCAAATACAACTGTGTACCTAATGCTTCTTGCAAGCTCCTCCAAAATTTACTGGTGAAGACGGGGTCATGATCACTTACGATATTGGAAGGTATTCCATGAAGATGGACTTTCTCAAGAACATAAACTGCTCCCAACCATGATGTCATCCTCTTGCTCTTAACCGGAAATAAATGAGCGCACTTTGTAAGTCTGTGTATTACAACTTAAATACTGGTGTTGCCTTTCTTCGATCTTGGAAAACCATCTATGAAATCCATAGAGACACTCTCCCACTTCCACTGTGGAACCTCCAAAGGATGAAGTAAACCACCAGGCTTCATTTGCTCAACTTTGACTTGTTGACAAACCAAACATTAAGAAACAAATTCTGCCACATCTTTCTTCATCCCATCCAAAAAGAAAACCCTCTTCATATCTTTATACATCTTATCACTGCCTGGATGAATAGTCATCTTGGAATGATGGGCTTCTTCTAGGACCGTAGTTAACAAGCTCCCAGTTTGGAGAATACAAAGCCTCCCATCTCGTCGAAACCACCCTTTGTCGTCTGTGGAATATCTATTGAGGTGACTAGAAGTATCCCCTTTGCCGAGCCTATCCAAGATGTCTAAAAATCTATGGATCATTTTGCTACGAAGCTCCTATTTGATCTATAAGAGTAGGTCGCACTTCCAGTAATGCAAATAAGCTAGGTAAAAACTCGGTGGAGGGTCTAAAGTCAAAAGTCGATATAAATTCCAAGCTTTTGCTTTCCATAAACAGAGGACTTAAGGTCATCCTCAGTTTACTTAGTGCGTTTGGCACCACATTACCCTTGCCAGGGGTATAAGCAGTCTCAAAGTCATATGATGCTAGGAACTCCATCCACCTTTGCTGCCTCAAATTAAGATCCTTTCACTAGAACAAGTACTTGAGAGATTTATGATTAGTGTACAACTTGAACTTCTCTCCAAGAAAATAATGACGCCATGTCTTAAGCGCGAATACTCTGGCAGCTAGCTCTAAATCATGGGTAGGGTAGTTCTTCTCATGAACTCTTAGCTGTCTACCCTCATAACATACTACCTTTCCCTCTTACATTAGAACCGCACCAAGCCCTATACCACATGCATCCGTGTATACTATGAACACTTTATTCCCATTGGGCAAGGTCAAGATCGGGGCTGTTATCAGAGCCCTCTTCTGCTGGAAAACAACATCACAATCTATATCCTACGGAAATGCCAAATTCTTCTTTGTCAGCTGGTGAGCGGGGCTGATATCTTTGCAAAGTCCTTAATGAATTTCCTATAATAGCCTGCCAATCCAAGAAAACTTCAAACCTCCATTGCATTCTTCGAAATTTGCCAATCCTGAACTGTAACCACCTTTGCGGGATCTACCGTATCCCTTCTTTAGAAAACACGTGCCCGAGGAGTCTCACTTCTTTTCTCCAAAAATGGCATTTGGAGAAATTTTGCCTTAAGCTGTTGCGCACACAGAGTTTTCAAAACCTCCCTTATATGTAAGGCATGCTCTTCCTCGCTCTTTGAGAAAATCAAGATGTCATCTATAAAGGCCATGACAAATTTATTTAGAAACTCCCGAAATACCCTACTCGTCAGATCGACAAAATAGGCGGGTGCGTTCGTCAACCCAAAAGGCATAATGAGCCATTCAAAGAAACCATCTAGAGTCCTAAAAGCGGTCTTGTCTATACTATCCTCGACCACCCTCTACTGATGAAACCCTATGACCAAGTCTAACTAATATAATACTAATGCACCAACAAGCTAGTCAAATAGATCATATATCCTCGGGGGTGGGTGCATGTACTTCTTAGTGAGTTTATTCAATTCTCTATAGTCTACACATAAGCGAAGCGAACCATCCGCCTTAGTTGCGAATCCCACTGGAGCACCCCATTCAAATATGCTTCGCCTAATAAACCCTTTCTCAAGTAGCTCTCCTACTTGCTTACTAAGCTCCCTCCTTTCTCTTGGAGCCATATGGCACATGGGCAATGTAACTAGCTTTGCATTGTCCTCCAAATATATACGAAAATAGATTCATGCCCCAGAGGTAATCCCCGTACCTCATCAAAAACATCAAGATAGTCATGGACTACTGGTACAGATCACAGATCATCGATAGATGCATCAAGAGACTCTAGGAAACTAAGCATGACAGACCCTTGCGGGTCACAAGAAATCTCAAGGGTCCTTCCATGGAAAGTCAAAAGTCTTAACGACCCTCCTCTCATAATCCAGAATGGCACCATACATGGCTAGCCAATCCATCCCTAGAATCAAACCATAACCCATAAAACCGAGCACATATGCGTCACACTCAAATTCGACGCCTAACACAGACATTCCCAAACCCCGACAAATCATGGACAAATGAGCCGTACCACCAATGGGGTTTGAGACAACTACGGGATCCACTACCATACTAGTATTTAGGTACAAAGAATCAACCACAGAGTTAGATATAAATGAATGCGAAGCACCAGAATCAAAAAGAGTTCTAATAGGATGATTGGAAAGAGAAATTAAACCTTCCATAGGAATTTTCGTACCTCTATCCGGAGAACTGGTCATGAGAGCATGCATCTTCCCTCCAGAAGCTCCTGCCCTTTGACCTTGTCCATGTTTCTTCGGGCACTCCTTAGCAAAGTGTCCGACCTCTCCATAATTAAAGCAAGTATTCTTCCTTCTTTTGCAGTCTTTTACCAAGTGACCCTTGCGTCCGCAACTATGGCACTTCCTCTTATCCTTAGCCTTGTCATTATTTCTGCCCTTCTTCTGTTGCTGCTACTGTTGTTGTCCTTTCTTGGGCCATACTTTCTTGTTTTGTGTTTCCTCAACTTTAACTTCCTTCTTGTCGCTTTTGTCTTCCTTATGCATCAAGGCAGTATTAACAAGCCTTTCAAAAGTTACTCCCATTGGAATATGGGACATAGCTAACCCATGAAGCGGTTCATTCAGTCCTTTAACAAACCGCAAAGCTTTCTTATGCGGAGTATCTACCAGTTCCAATCCAAACCTTGCTAGCTGGTTGAATTTGTTAACATATTCATTAACAGTCATGCCCCCTTGCTTGAGCGCCAATAACCTTTCCATTTGCGTGCTTTTCTCAGCTTGATAAAGAAACTTCATTCCAATCCTTTGTCTAAAATCATCCTAAGTTTCCACCGGACGCCCTCCGTTTCTTTGAGCTAATTCCTTGCCTCTACGAACGTCTCGGTCTTACAGAATGGCTTTCTTCCCATAGCATAAAAATCTTTGTAGATCTTAGAAAAAAATTATCTACATGCGGAGGAGGAGGAACGACTGGTGCCGATGGGGGAGGAACGTCGGCTTGACCATCGCAGGCGCCATGGCCTCTAGATACTTATGGAACTAGCCTGGTATCGTAATGCCCTATAGAATATTAGGTCCCTCAAAAATTCTGGAAAGAAAAGGAAAGCGATTGAGACAAAGGATCGAAGGATATTACATATAGCTTTGGGTAATATGTTTTTCAAAACAGACTTTTCTTTTTGAAAATGCTTTCTTTTAAAACCTTTTTGAAAATAATTTTCAAAAACTTTTATCTAATCTGGTAACCTTCAGCTCTGATACCAAGTGTGACACCCCACATCCGTTAATGTCACTCACTAAGAGAATGCATTAAGTTTCATGAAGCATTATAGGTAAAAAGAAATAGAAACATTACAAGACAGATATAAAATAGCAGTGGAAAATTTAAAACTTTATTAATCATAAAGCATCGTGGTTCAAAACTTGGTTGCATCATATATCTGAAATACATAAAACCCAGTACATTATTAAAACTTCTGTCTTGTGCTTAAAACATCATAGTACAATAATAAAAGAAGCATAATCCCCAATAGAAATAGCCGTAGTAGAAAAGATAAGAGCTCGAGCGATACATCTATGCATCTCCAAGCAATGTGATAGAAGAATCCTGATCAAGCTTGAGTATTCCCACCCTGAGTACCTGGGGGAAATGGAAGAGAAAGAAGAGGAAATAAAAACGGGCCAGACATAAACTCTGGCGTGTCCAGTTACATTCAACATAAAAATAATTTAAAGTATCGTGATAGGCATATAAAATGGATACGAGAGGTAACATCATAAAAGACAGGTATGACAAGGTAAACAGGATAAACATGATAAAGTACATTGCACTTCCCTAACGATTTCTCTGCACCAATACTAGAAAAACTAGAATGAGATGATCCCAATATAAGACGGTTGACCCAGGCGTACTATCCGGTGAGAGGTTTTAACCGCATATAATCAACAGGCAGCCCAATAATAGGCTCCTAAACTTACCAGAATCTAGATGTACCCTAACTACTACCCTAATCGATCGGCTCCCTACTCCGTAGATACCCTATGTTGGCCCTACAGTAGGGTGTATCACTCCCTAAAGTGGCAACCCTTCAAGTTCAAGATGTGAACAACCATATCTACTGATGTCACAACGTCTTATTTTCCCGAGCAAGCGGAGTCATGCGCGCACATGACCCCAATGGAACGCGTCGTTAGACACCATCCCCACTTTTGGATCTCTTACAATTAGAATAGTAAGCGCTCCCCAACTCCAAATAGTTCAGAGTACTCGTTTGATACCTATATATAGGTTACTGACTGAAACGGGTCCCACACTCAAGATGATGCAAGCTCTCCCCTTTGTCTTGCATCCCCACTACTAGGTTTTCCATAGGTTATGCCAACCTACTGGTGTCATAAAATTGCATAATCCTAACAGGTTAAGTTTGTGGGCCTATATATAAATATTACCCACCAACCCAAGATTTACTTAACCCACCCACGGTTTCAAACAAGTTTACTTAACCCCTGTTCAAGTTACATGTTCATACAATGCATATGGATTCAACTAGGTTAAGTATTCCAATTCATTACCATGTCCATTTATGGTTATAATGTGCTTGACCTCCCACATTAAGCCTACCACTTGTGGATGCTGGATATGCCGGTCGGTTCCGGGCGGACTTCTTCCACAACTCGGACTTAACCTTGTGTCTTAGCACGCTCGTGTTTATGCATCTAGATCTCTCACATTAGATTCACCACTTGTGGTTGGATATGCCGGGTGGTTCCGGGTAGACTTCCACCACAAGTGTAATCTAACCTCGTTTCTAGGCGCGGTTACAGTTTCTAATTACTGTAATCATAGGCATTTCCATTATTAATCAATTATACCTATGTTGCTATAGTTTTTCATGCCCATTTCCCAAGTTATGTACATAATGAACCATATGCCCCAAATTAAATTTATTACAAATATTTCATTCACGTTATGCCCAAATTCTCAATTACAAATTAGCGGTATGCGTAGGCTCACAAGTAGCCTGGCTATATAAATGAAAAGGGAAAGGGTGAAGGGAAGATGACAGAAATGATCATACTAACAAAGTGTAACACCCCATATTTTCTGAGAATATTAAAAAAAAAATGGTTAATTATGAAGAAGTTATTAAGCCTTCAAGTTTGTATGCATATGAGAGAAATATATATAGATATATATAAAAATTAAATAAATAAACATGCAAAAAAGGTTCAAAACAGCGAATTGGGAGGGGGAGTAACCGAACCGGTCCATTTTTGAGGTCGACCCAAGCCCTGCTGGGTCGACTAGGGGTTAATCCAGGGTGTTTGGCTGTCATCCCGTGGGCCGATTCGCTCAAATGCAGATTTTGCATTTGAATGGTTCTCATGATTCAGGGTTAATCTAATGGTCCTAAATAACTTCCTACACCTATATATACATCCCTAACCTAAACCTAAATCTCATATACAATTCTCTAGCCTCCATTGCTCTCTTCCTCTCTAAAAATAAATAAATCAATGGCGTCTCTACTCTGCTGAAACCTAAGCTAGGACTTGTGGTTCTTCTTCCTCCAATTCTGATTAGGATTAAAAGAGAACAGCTACAACACCTTTTTCTTTTAGAATCCAACCAAGGCAAGTGTAGTTATTTTCCGATATAAACTTTAATTATAATTGTGACATGATTGTAAATCTGAATTTGAGATTGCGTATGTTCTGTTCTGATCTATTTTATTCTATATCTCTTTCTTCTTTCTGTTCTATAGCCAGGCTACCCCGAGCTTGCGCCAAATCTCATAAGAGATTAACGCACGAACGTTAAACTTTGGGACAAATAATGAATGATGACATAATTGGACATTGCTAATCTGTGACTAAAAGGACATAGGTTGTAAACTAGATTTAGATCTGTGCATATTCTGTGAATTGGAAGAAGAGGAACTATTGTATATTAACATATGACTTGAGACTTTGGACATAACACATATTTTTGAATTAAAGATCTGTTATAATTAAAAATTCTAGATTGTTGGGCATATTGTTTATACAGAAATTCATGATTTGGGATAAAAAGGGAATATGACTTAGGTGTGAAGATTTATGTTAAGATTTGATAACTATTAAATGTGAATAACACCTAAGTGGGAGATTTTTGAATATATGACATGCATTGAAATCGATGGCTATATTTGGTATAGTTTATATGTGAATCTTTTGTACTAGGCAAGTTTAACTAAATTTAAGACGTGTGTTATATGGTAAATTATGACCATAATCTGTGCCATGTAAATTCAATGCAAATGTGGGGTATATGATCATAATGTGAATCATGACAACTATTTAGGCATGCAAACTTAGGCCAAATTTATAATTAGGCAAGATATGTTTATGAAACTTTAAGGAATGATTAAATCTGTTATATGGCCTAATCTGCTAGTTCTGTTATATTGCCTAATTTGCTAGTTCTGTTATATTGCCTAATTTGCTAGTTCTGCTATAATCTGCTATATCTGTTCATATACCAAATCTGTCATCTGCTAAGTCTGCTGAAGATGCCTAAACTGTTATATGCTTAATCTGCTAAATCTGCTAAACTGCTTAATCTGCTGAATCCGTTAAGTCGCCTAATCTGCTAAATCTGTTATCTTCCATATCTATTGAGTTGATATATTTAGTCTGTTATTGACATAATCTGAATTGGCTATAGTTATGAAAATTGACATGTATATTAGGCGTGGGCATAAATGGTAAATTAATAATTAATTGGCCACAAAGATAAACATGGCTGACTCGAGGTTAGAATGAGTTTGCGGCGTAATCCTGCTTGGAACCGCCCGACACATCCAGTGGCCGCAAACAATAGGTTCTAATGTGAGAAGTTGGTCATAACGTGCTTGAAACCCGAGGTTAGACTCAGTTTGCGGCAGAAATCTTCCCAGAACCAACCGGCCTAACCAGTAGCCGCAAACTGTCAGTCTAATGTGAGAGGTCTGGGCATTAATATTTAATTAATGAAAATCTGAGATAAATATAATGTCTAAAACGTGTTGGGCGGATTGGGTTAAACCCACTAGACTGATGAGTTTAATAAATCTGTTCTGTGAATCGGTAGGCCCAATTACAAAGTTAGACAAATTTGTAAATCTGTTAAATCCGTATATCTGATCCGTTAGTCTAAAACTTGTCTGATCTGTGAACTTGTTAATCTGAATACTGTATGTCTGAACTTGTTAATCTGAAATCTGTTAGTCTGGGGACACAAGGATAGGAGGGGAATTACTTGTGTCATCTGTTGTTTGGGACCCATATTAGTCAGTAACCCTTTCTGGTATCAAATCTTTGACCCAACAGTAGGTAGGGTCCGGGCACGCTTACTGAACTAATTATAAGCGGTTCATTCTGATAATGGCGAGGGGTGTTGATGGTGCATTCCAACCGGGTCATGTGCGTGCACGGATCCCGGTCTGCCTCTGAGGATGTAAGACGCCGTGACATCTGTAAATAGGTCTGTGCCAATTGGTTGTCACTTTAGGGAGTGATACACCCTACTGTGGGGCCGACACAGGATATTTATGTATTAGGGAGCCAATCGCTTGGGGTAGGGTTTTAGGGTACACTTAGTTCTGTATGTTTCTGTTGGTACCGTCTGTTTCTATTGGGTGGCAACACCTGTCTGTTTCTGCGTGGTACCGTCTGTTCGGGTGGTAAAGGACCAATTACTAGTGTACACCTTATGCTACATTCTGCTTCTGTCTGTTTCTGATCGGGTTGTAACACACCGCCTCCGCTAGGGTCACTCGCAAAGGAATGCACTAGCTTTAGAGGGGCATTATTGGTAAACATGCACAGAAATATCACAAGACAGAACATATAAAATAGCGGAAGTAAAATCAAACTTTCATAACATGAATAAATAAGGTCTAAAGCCTTTTACATCAGAGTACATCAAAACCTGTCTTGCAATAGTAAAGAAGCATAAAGACATTTTCATAAATTATTCCCCAAGTAAAACCAGTAAAGTAGCCATTAGCCAAGAAAAGTCCAAGCCATCCATGATGACCTTCAAGCAGAAGAAGTCCGAACTAAACAACAGTATTTCCTCCCTGTAACCTGGGGGGGAAACGGATGAAAAGAGGCGAAACAAAACGGGTCAGTCAAAAAGACTGAGTAAGCCCTATCTACTATTAGCATAAAAACTAGTAAAGTTAACTGACATGAGAAACTGAGATGAACATAAGCATGATAACAAGATAGATAAGCTAAATCAAAATAACAGGATGAACTACTGATCTCAGATAAACTAAGGTGTCATGATAAATTACGATGTCAAGATAAAACAAGGTATCACATCGTCAGGTTTCTATCAAGTATAATATCCCCAAGATATCTGTCACGTATAACGCCCCGCGATATCTATCCTGTATTTTAGCTCTGCACCTACCGTACTAGTATCCCCACCGTGTCATGTGTTAACCAAGAATGACCCTCACTCAAAAGTCGTGTAATGGTCCATGTCAACCTAATATATCGCATATATAGGTTACTCAACTTGTATGTTTTATTCCATGTAAATGTTCAGTCCCTTGCCGTAGACCATACGGGCTTTCCCATGAGATTCTATATTACTTTAACATAGTTCCATGATACTTAAGATCGGTTTGGACTGTTACCCTAAACCTAGCTAGGGTCTTCCAACATGAATTATTGTTTGTACAACTAGGACTTATGCTACCTAGGGCTGCTAGGGATTATGCTTACCTATTGCACGTTTTCGTATCTCGGTTTGGGTTCAACCACCTAGGGCCACCAGGGATTACGCTAACCGCCAACCGCGCCCTTTTTCCCACGCATTCATCGTGAATCGCTTTTCCATGACTGTATGCACATGTATCACATCGTGCCATCCGAGTCCTGTCACAGGGCAAATCAAGAAATACAGGACTCGATCGGGAGCTTTCGATTTATCTGCCGATGCAGATGCTAAGGTCTGTTTTTCTTATACGTGGCTATGGTCCCACGAGACCACTCCCTCAACTAGTGAAAGACAAGACAGGATAAATCCTGTATGAGGACACAACACTGGCCAACCCACATCCAAGCCTTACCGCAACCATAATTAGATAGCAATTATGGTCTTTTTTGTGTTCTCTGCCTTTCCGTACGTACACGCTTGACCAAAGATGGTAGGTAGCCTGACGAAATGCTATCTAGGGTACGACCGCGTATCGTCGACTATACCCTATCCATCCCCGTCTTTAGGTCGCTCGTATAGCAACCAAGGCATACTCTTGGTTCTACTAACGTAGACCTTAACCTCTCATGATCCTAGTATAATCACCTGGCAGCTCATAGAGGGATACCAAGAATATCCTCACGTTCCCCGAAGCCGCTGCTTCGTTACCCAGTTCGCTGGAGCCTTTATCTAAATCAGATACTTGCTCCTTCTCGTATACTTAAACGATGACCTACCATATCAGGTTACTCATCTATCTATGAACTGGTCTAAATTTCCTTGACTAAGAATCATTACTTAGTTATTCTTCAACTTAGGTTTACCACTTAGCATTGTTCCCGTTATCCTTGTTAACTACGGTTATCCACCTAACCTCAGAACTAGGGTTTACATAATGGATTAAGTGTCACTTAAGTTCATGACTTAACCCGTCTACAAATCCTGTCAAAATTGGCTAAGTATCCAAGTTCAAGGCTTAACCCTACAAACCATGCTCAAGTTGGTTAAGTATATTAAGCAATTCACAACTTAACCTCGTCCAATTATCATTCTAGATTGGTTAAGTATATATTAACTTGACCCTATCAATTTACTTAGTCAAATCGGTCAAGTGTATTCAAGCGATTTGTGACTTAGCCTTATCATGTTTTCACGTTATATTGGTTAAGTATTGGTTAACTTAACCACAATAAATTAACGAGTTAGATTGGATAAGTATAGGTCACTTAACCACATCAATTCATCATGTTTAGATTAGTTAAGTGTTTAACTTAACCCCATTAAACTACCAAGTGGGATTAATTAAGTATAGGCTAACTTAACCCCATCCGATTTCCATGTTTAGACTAGTTGAGTCTAATCTTAACCCCATTCGTTAACCGTATTTTTCGGTTAAGCGTCATTAAGAAAACTTACTTAACCTTACCAAGTTATCGCGTTGGATTGATTAAGTGTTGGTTAACTTAACCCCATCCACTAGTCATATAAAAATGGTTAAGTGTCATTAGGCAAATCAAGTTACTTAACCTACCCAACCTTGTCATGTTTTGTTAAGTATCATTAGCCTAATCAAATTACTTAACCCATTTGTCCATGTCATATTTGGTTAAGAGTCATTAATCAAATTAACTTAACCCTATCATGTGGCATTAATTACTTAATGCACCTTCACCTCTCACATTAGACTTTGTTGTGGTTACTAGTTAAGCCGGTCGGTTCCGGGTAGCTTTACACCACAACTTGGTCTAACCTCGGGTTCAAGCACAACATGACCAACTTCTCACATTGGGTCCTATTGTTTGCAACTACTAGTTAGGCCGGTCGGTTCCGGGTAGTTTTACGTTGCAAACTCAACCCAACCTCGAGTTGGTCACACTTATATTATCTAAGTGTCATGTCCATCATGTTTCCCAAAACATGTTACAAGTTTTCAAGCATTTGGGTAGACCTAACTTAATAGGTAAATTCCCAAAGGGTAGACCTAACTTAATAGGTAAATTCCCAAGCTTATGTTTTTATGCATACTTACATGTCAACTTCCATGTTATATTTCAAGTCATGTTTTCAAGTTGTATTTTCATGTCATTAGAAATTACCCATAACATAACCCAACGCTTTTAAACTCGCATATACGTTCGCGACAACGTAATGGATTAAAAGAAGAGACTTGGAAAAGGCATGACAAAAATGGATATTAAGCCACAAGTTAATCATGGTGGCAATTGAGGCACAAATGTGTTCATTAACTTGCATGTTACATTCTTAAGCCTCAAAACATGCATACACCCAAACTTGGCACATAAGCGAATCATGGTGACAAAAGATATGGAATGATGACTAGTAACTCGCATATATCATCATATAAGGGTTATGACTTCATATGCAAGTTGACATAAAGGTTATGAGGGTTCTCATGTTGCCTAATGCAACATTTCAACATAAAGGTTGTAGGTTTTAGCTCACAAGATCAAGATAATGACTTCATAAACTTGCATGACATGATAGCATGTATCATACTCAATGATCAAACCCAAACTTGCAACATGAACATTTAACTTCATAGTTAATATCTAAGAGTAGGGAAAGGGCTTACATTGCTATGAAGGCACAAAAGATATGACAAAGCCCTTATGCAATCAAATAGACCCAAAATGCAAGATCTAACATAAAAATCCTTGAGCCAAAATGATCATAACCCTTGCTTTATGATGCAAAGATAGAAACTTGACTTGAATGCAAGCTAATGACACTCATACAAGCTTGAAAACACTTGTATGCATGGAAAATCTCTCATAGAAACCATTTAGAAATTTTATGAAGAGAGTGGAGGCCATGAGAGGTAAAATTTTGCCATAGTTTAGTTGCATGAATGAATAATGAGGATTTAGGATAGGTTAGGGTCTTATTTATAGATTAGGCAAGTGTTTTAGGCCATCGGATTAAACCTAGATTCAATCCAAGCCATCAAAGCATGTCTTGGGGAAGAAGTCAAGTGTAGGAACCATCTAGGGCCTTTAGATTAAAGATGAACCATGAGAACCATCCAAATGCAAAATCTGCATTTGAGCGAATCGGCCCACGGGTTGACAGCCAAACACCCTGGATTAACCCCTAGTCGAACCAGCGGGCTTGGGTCGACCTCAAAAATCGGCCGGTTCGGTTATTCCCCTCTCCCAATTCGCTGTTTTGAACATTTTTGCATATTTATTTATTTAATTTTCAATTATATATATATATATATATATCAATATATATATATATATATTTCTCTGCGCAACCCATTTCACTTAATTAAGTATACTTTAATTTGGGAATTTTTCGTGAAACTTCGCGAGGCCATATCTTGGTCATACGGACTCCGATTTTCGAAAACTCGGACATTATTTCGCGTATTTTTCCGAGACGAACGAAATGGCATAGCCCGTTTCCCTTGATTCAGATTTTACAGTTTAATTCTGCCTCCATTTATGTTATAACAGGTTACTGAAAATACGGGTTGTTACATTCTCCCCACCTTTTAGGATTTCGTCCCCGAAATCTCCAAGTTAGGAAGAACATATCCTACCATCCATCATCCATCTACTCAAAACATCATCCACAAGCAACCATTGTCCTTAGATGATTTCTAATGTTGTATGAATATATGCAAAACGTGTGTGTACATGTTCCTTAGCTAATGCTAATGATCAGGCCTGAATAATCTTTCTAATGCAAAATATGTATAGTGCCATGAATCCAACATGTATGCAAATAGTCCTAGTCATATAGATACTATATGCGTGCACAATCATTCATTCATATGCAACAACCGCATGATAATACATTCGATTTCATCCATAAACAAGTATAAATACTCGTGCATATGCAATATGAAATGTGACTGAGTCGAGCTAGTACCTAATGTGTATTCGCGCATCCACGAGCAACCACTTTCAACCACTTGCAACCATATCAATCATAACATGTTTCAAATACATGTTTACATCCATAGGGTTCTACCTAGAATTCCCTGAAACAGGGTCGAGAAGATAAACAGGACAAACTCCGTACAGGGTTTGTAACGGAGAATAGGACCGAGAGGATGTCCACAAAAGATAGCCTACAAGTAAGCTCTACAAAAAACAGGGATCAAGGATGTACTCCCAAAAAGAGATATCATGCGCGTATCTAGTCTTTGACCATCAAAGTCGTCTTTTAACTTCGCGATTTTGTAGCTTCTTATTCCTGTTTCCATAACATGAGCTGGAACTCATTTCTTCATCGCCTCTCGTTCCACTTGCACTTATCCTTTTCCTAGAATACTTGACGCAAACATGACTGCGTACTCATGATCTCATGCAAGCTTTCCAAAATTCACTAGTGAATCTTGGATCTCGTTTATATACTATAAGGCATTCCATGTAGAAGAACTTTCTCTTGAAAGTAAACAGATGTCAATCAGGTTATCATGCGCACTTACTAGGATGATCTCTATAACCCATGCATAAATGAAGTAAACCATCCGTCTTATTGGCGAACACCACTCGATCGGGCTTCAAATTTCCAGTAAAGGCATCAAGGGATTCTAAGTAACTAGTCATGACAGAACCTCAAAAAGGTTACCCGATACTTCGAGGGCATTACCAAGGCTAGTCAAAAGGTCTAACTACCCTCCTATCAAAACCGAGAGTGGCACCCCCTACTGGATAACCACTTCATCCCTAGAATCCATCCATAGCTTATAAACATAAGCATTATTTCCAAACTCAACACTTGGCATAGACATTCCCAAATCCAAACAAGTCATGTATAAATGGACTGATTCTCCAATAGGACTTTGAGACAAAAATGGGATTCTCTATTACGCTAGTACTTAAGGTGCAGAGACTCAACTATCGAAGCAGACTTAAATGATATGAACAACGAAGTCCTAACGGGATGATAGAGAAGAAAAGCTAAACCTTTAACAAGATCGTTACCCTCCTTCCGAGGTACTCTAGAAATGAGAGCATACTACTGCCCTCCCGATGATCTTGTCCTTGTCCCATAATACTTAACTATCCGCCCCGTTTTACCATGCCAAAGGTACTCTCTCGTCATGGGTTTCATTGTTCATCTTTCTCCCTCCTTTGAGGACTAAGCCATACCAACAAGTTGCTCATCCTTAAGCTCGTATCCTTTATCCTTCTTTCTCACGATCCTTTCTTATAACGCGGCCACTGGTCTCTCGAGAACCACCTCCATCGTATGGAAAGCACTTTCGTAGGTAGAAAAGACTAGTCGTAGTTAAAACTACTATGACTACAGATGGAGGAAAGAAAGGAAAAGAGACTCAATTAAGGAAACAAGGATAGTGCTAATGGCCTTTGGGGAATAGCCTTTTTCTTTTAAAAGAAAATTTTATTGAAAAATGCTTCTTTGTAAATGGTTTTTTTTTCAAATAGTTTTCAGAAGGTCTTTAAAAACTTTTGCCCAGTCTGGTAACCTTCTGGTCTGATACCACGTGTAACACCCCGCCTCCGCTGGGGTCACTCGCAAAGGAATGCACTAGCTTTAGAGGGGCATTATTGGTAAACATGCACAGAAATATCACAAGACAGAACATATAAAATAGCGGAAGTAAAATCAAACTTTCATAACATGAATAAATAAGGTCTAAAGCCTTTTACATCAGAGTACATCAAAACCTGTCTTGCAATAGTAAAGAAGCATAAAGACATTTTCATAAATTATTCCCCAAGTAAAAACAGTAAAGTAGCCATTAGCCATGAAAAGTCCAAGCCATCCATGATGACCTTCAAGCAGAAGAAGTCCGAACTAAACAACAGTATTTCCTCCCTGTAACCTGGGGGGGGGGGGAAACGGAAGAAAAGAGGCGAAACAAAACGGGTCAGTCAAAAAGACTGAGTAAGCCCTATCTACTATTAGCATAAAAACTAGTAAAGTTAACTGACATGAGAAACTGAGATGAACATAAGCATGATAACAAGATAGATAAGCTAAATCAAAATAACAGGATGAACTACTGAACTCAGATAAACTAAGGTGTCATGATAAATTACGATGTCAAGATAAAACAAGGTATCACATCGTCAGGTTTCTATCAAGTATAATATCCCCAAGATATCTGTCACGTATAACGCCCCGTGATATCTATCCTGTATTTTAGCTCTGCACCTACCGTACTAGTATCCCCACCGTGTCATGTGTTAACAAAGAATGACCCTCACTCAAAAGTCGTGTAATGGTCCATGTCAACCTAATATATCGCATATATAGGTTACTCAACTTGTATGTTTTATTCCATGTAAATGTTCAGTCCCTTGCCGTAGACCATACGGCCTTTCCCATGAGATTCTATATTACTTTAACATAGTTCCATGATCCTTAAGATCGGTTTGGACTGTTACCCTAAACGTAGCTAGGGTCTTCCAACATGAATTATTGTTTGTACAACTAGGACTTATGCTACCTAGGGCTGCTAGGGATTATGCTTACCTATTGCACGTTTTCGTATCTCGGTTTGGGTTCAACCACCTAGGGCCACTAGGGATTATGCTAGCCGCCAACCACGCCCTTTTTCCCACGCATTCATCGTGAATCGCTTTTCCATGACTGTATGCACATGTATCACATCGTGCCATCCGAGTCCTGTCACAGGGCAAATCAAGAAATACAGGACTCGGTCGGGAGCTTTCGATTTATCTGCCGATGCAGATGCTAAGGTCTGTTTTTCTTATACGTGGCTATGGTCCCACGAGACCACTCCCTCAACTAGTGAAAGACAAGACAGGATAAATCCTGTATGAGGACACAACACTGGCCAACCCACATCCAAGCCTTACCGCAACCATAATTAGATAGCAATTATGGTCTTTTGGGTGTTCTCTGCCTTTCCGTACGTACACGCTTGACCAAAGATGGTAGGTAGCCTGACGAAATGCTATCTAGGGTACGACCGTGTATCGTCGACTATCCCTTATCCATCCCCGTCTTTAGGTCGCTCGTATAGCAACCAAGGCATACTCTTGGTTCTTCTAACGCAGACCTTAACCTCTCATGAGCCTAGTATAATCACCTGGCAGCTCATAGAGGGATACCAAGAATATCCTCACGTTCCCCGAAGCCGCTGCTTCGTTACCCAGTTCGCTGGAGCCTTTATCTAAATCAGATACTTGCTCCTACTCGTATACTTAAACGATGACCTACCGTATCAGGTTACTCATCTATCTATGAACTGGTCTAAATATCCTTGACTAAGAATCATTACTTAGTTATTCTTCAACTAAGGTTTACCACTTAGCATTGTTCCCGTTATCCTTGTTAACTACGGTTATCCACCTAATCCTCAGAACTAGGGTTTACATAATGGATTAAGTGTCACTTAAGTTCATGACTTAACCCATCTACAAATCCTGTCAAAATTGGCTAAGTATCCAAGTTCAAGTCTTAACCCTACAAACCATGCTCAAGTTGGTTAAGTATATTAAGCAATTCACGACTTAACCTCATCCAATTATCATTCTAGATTGGTTAAGTATATATTAACTTGACCCTATCAATTTACTTAGTCAAATCAGTCAAGTGTATTCAAGCGATTTGTGACTTAGCCTTATCATGTTTTCACGTTATATTGGTTAAGTATTGGTTAACTTAACCACAATAAATTAACGAGTTAGATTGGATAAGTATAGGTCACTTAACCACATCAATTCATCATGTTTAGATTAGTTAAGTGTTTAACTTAACCCCATTAAACTACCAAGTGGGATTAATTAAGTCTAGGCTAACTTAACCCCATCCGATTTCCATGTTTAGACTAGTTGAGTCTAATCTTAACCCCATTCGTTAAACGTATTTTTCGGTTAAGCGTCATTAAGAAAACTTACTTAACCTTACCAAGTTATCGCGTTGGATTGATTAAGTGTTGGTTAACTTAACCCCATCCACTAGTCATATAAAAATGGTTAAGTGTCATTAGGCAAATCAAGTTACTTAACCTACCCAACCTTGTCATGTTTTGTTAAGTATCATTAGCCTAATCAAATTACTTAACCCATTTGTCCATGTCATATTTGGTTAAGAGTCATTAATCAAATTAACTTAACCCTATCATGTGGCATTAATTACTTAATGCACCTTCACCTCTCACATTAGACTTTGTTGTGGTTACTAGTTAAGCCGGTCGGTTCCGGGTAGCTTTACACCACAACTTGGTCTAACCTCGGTTCGAGCACAACATGACCAACTTCTCACATTGGGTCCTATTGTTTGCAACTACTAGTTAGGCCGGTCGGTTCCGGGTAGTTTTACGTTGCAAACTCAACCCAACCTCGAGTTGGCCACACTTATATTATCTAAGTGTCATGTCCATCATGTTTCCCAAAACATGTTACAAGTTTTCAAGCATTTGGGTAGACCTAACTTAATAGGTAAATTCCCAAAGGGTAGACCTAACTTAATAGGTAAATTCCCAAGCTTATGTTTTTATGCATACTTACATGTCAACTTCCATTTTATATTTCAAGTCATGTTTTCAAGTTGTATTTTCATGTCATTAGAAATTACCCATAACATAACCCAACGCTTTTAAACTCGCATATACGTTCGCGACAACGTAATGGATTAAAAGAAGAGACTTGGCAAAGGCATGACAAAAATGGATATTAAGCCACAAGTTAATCATGGTGGCAAATGAGGCACAAATGTGTTCATTAACTTGCATGTTACATTCTTAAGCCTCAAAACATGCATACACCCAAACTTGGCACATAAGCGAATCATGGTGACAAAAGATATGGAATGATGACTAGTAACTCGCATATATCATCATATAAGGGTTATGACTTCATATGCAAGTTGACATAAAGGTTATGAGGGTTCTCATGTTGCCTAATGCAACATTTCAACATAAAGGTTGTAGCTTTTAGCTCACAAGATCAAGATAATGACTTCATAAACTTGCATGACATGATAGCATGTATCATACTCAATGATCAAACCCAAACTTGCAACATGAACATTTAACTTCATAGTTAATATCTAAGAGTAGGGAAAGGGCTTACATTGCTATGAAGGCACAAAAGATATGACAAAGCCCTTATGCAATCAAATAGACCCAAAATGCAAGCTCTAACATAAAAATCCTTGAGCCAAAATGATCAAAACCCTTGCTGTATGATGCAAAGATATAAACTTGACTTGAATGCAAGCTAATGACACTCATACAAGCTTGAAAACACTTGTATGCATGGAAAATCTCTCATAGAAACCATTTAGAAATTTTATGAAGAGAGTGGAGGCCATGAGAGGTAAAATTTTGCCATAGTTTAGTTGCATGAATGAATAATGAGGATTTAGGATAGGTTAGGGTCTTATTTATAGATTAGGTAAGTGTTTTAGGCCATAGGATTAAACCTAGATTCAATCCAAGCCATCAAAGCATGTCTTGGGGAAGAAGTCAAGTGTAGGAACCATCTAGGGCCTTTAGATTAAAGATGAACCATGAGAACCATCCAAATGCAAAATCTGCATTTGAGCGAATCGGCCTACGGGTTGACAGCCAAACACCCTGGATTAACCCCTAGTCGACCCAGCAAGCTTGGGTCGACCTCAAAAATCGGCCGGTTCGGTTATTCCCCTCTCCCAATTCGCTGTTTTGAACATTTTTGCATATTTATTTATTTAATTTTCAATTATATATATATATATATATATATATCAATATATATATATTTCTCTGCGCAACCCATTTCACTTAATTAAGTATACTTTAATTTGGGAATTTTTCGTGAAACTTCGCGAGGCCATATCTTGGTCATACGGACTCCGATTTTCGAAAACTCGGACTCTATTTCGCGTATTTTTCCGAGAAGAACGCAATGGCATAGCCCTTTCCCTTGATTCAGATTTTACAGTTTAATTCTGCCTCCATTTATGTTATAACAGGTTATTGAAAATACGGGTTGTTACACGGGTGGTAAAGGCCCATTACTAGCGTGGAAATTATTCTGTACCTGTTTCTGTTTCAGTTTAGACATTAGGGTGACACCTAATTCTGTTATACTAGTATTAGTGCAGAGAAGTGTAAAGCAATAGCTTATATCATTCTGTTCTTCTGTTATATCTGCTACATCTGTTACAGTTATCTCTCATCCAGTTTTATTTTTATGTCATGTTATTATTATCTGTTCATAACTGAAAATCACTGGACTTGCCAGAGTTTTGTCCGACCCTTGTTGTTTCGCCTCCTTCTTCCGTTTCTCCCCCCAAGGTTTTGTAGAAGGGAATACTCTAGCTTGATCCAGATTTCTTCCGCTTGTAGTGCTTAAAGTATGGCTTGTCTTCTTCTGTGGGGATTATGATTTTAAACTATGCATTCTGAAGGCTTTTGTACAAGACTGATATTTTGTACTTGAATTCTGATATTGTGATTTGAAAGGATGTAGCCAAGCTTCTGTTGAAACAAAGTTATAAATTTTTCAAGTACTGTTTTATCTGTTTTGTAAGTTTCTGTTCTGTTTACTAAAATGCTCCACCAAAGTTAAGGCATTCCCTTGTAAGTGACCTTAACGGAGGTGGGGTATTACACTTGGTATCAGAGCTAAAGGTTACCGGATTTAATAAAAAGTTTTTGAAAACTATGTTTTAAAAACGAAGTATTTTCAAAAGTAAAGCTTATTTTGAAAAAAGAAACATAATCCCCACAAGCCATATATCTTTCTTTCGATTCTTTGTTTCGAGTTCCATCCTCTTTCCCTTTTGAATCTCTTCCTCCGCGTATAGATGCTTTTTCTAAGATATGTAAGAACTTCCGTGCGATGGGCGGAAAACCGCTTTATGGGACTGAGACGTTGTCGAGGCTAGAAGTTGGCTCAGCGGAGTAGAGGACTTGTTGGTACCTTTGAGATAGACGATGAGAGAAAGGTTCACCAACTGCTTGGTTAATGAAAGATGAAGCTTCATTTTGGTGGAAGGTCACGAATGGAGAACGTACATGGGAGATATGGATAGGACACACGATAAGAAAGTGGATCCAAAGAAGGCCGCTTGCTTCAACTGTGGTGAGATGCGACACTTCACTAGGGACTGCCCAAAGAAACGAGGGCAAGGGATAGGACCTAATTCTGGAGGGCAGGCGAACACTCTCGAGGCTAGTGGATAGGATATAATTAGGAAAACTTTCTGTGAGAGGTTTAATTTCTTTATCTGATTGTTGAGTTAAAACTCTTTCTGATTCTGGCAATTTGATTCTGTAATCGATACTCTGCACTTTAATACTAGTATTGTTTCTGATTCCGCTGTAGACTCAAACTCATCTGCTTGTGATAAATTAGGGTTTGAGAGATATCTGTGTTAGGCATCAAGTAGGACGCATACATTCTACGTTTTATCATGCTTAGTTTTCTAAGAATCATTTGGTAATCTGATCTGTACTAGTAGTCTGTAAATATCTAAATATCTCTGATAAGGTTAAGATTTCCAGTTTTGACATTGTCTAAAGAGGGTAATCCTCTGAGTGTCAATCTGATATTGATTTCAATCTTTGGGGTTGATACTTAGGGGAATTATTCTCTCAACCAATGTCTAATGGGAACCAAGTTTTTGTTTTATCTGTACTCGCTTCCATCGTTCGATTGTATCCTATCGATCGAATCTTAGAACTTTAGGTAGAAACTAATGGGTGTAAACATGTGTTTGAGACATGTTATGTTTGATGGTTGCAAGCGGATGCAAATGGTTGCTAGTGGTTTCTCGTGGATGCATATACACACACTAGGCACTAGATCGGCTCAAAAACACTATCATACTGCATATGGATGTGCGTGCATTTTTCAATTTTTGTGGATGCAGAATGATTGACTCCTCACATGGATGTTGCATTTGGATGAATGGTTTTGCACTCATATAGAAATGATGTGTATCAAATAGGATTTCTTGCATACATATTTGGACTCATGACACTAACATGATTCGCATTAAGGAGGTCAAGTGGATTAGTAGACCGCCTGATTTTGCATTAGATAAGAAACATATACACACACTTTGCATATGTTCATACGGCATTAGAAACCTTTTAAGGACAATGGATGCCTGTGATTGAATGGTTGAGTAGATGGATGTTGGATGTTAGGATACATTCTTCTTAACTTGAAGATTTCGGGGACGAAATCCTTTAAGGAGGGGAGAATGTAACACCCCGTATTTCCTGAGAATATTAAAAAAACTGGTTAATTATGAAGAAGTTATTTAGCCTTGAAGTTTGTATGCATATGAGAGAAATATATATAGATATATATAAAAATTAAATAAATAAACATGCAAAAAAGGTTCAAAACAGCGAATTGGGAGGGGGAATAACCGAACCGGCCCATTTTTGAGGTCGACCCAAGCCCTGCTGGGTCGACTAGGGGTTAATCCAGGGTGTTTGGCTGTCATCCCGTGGGCCGATTCGCTCAAATGCGGATTTTTCATTTGAATGGTTCTCATGATTCAGGGTTAATCTAATGGTCCTAAATAACTTCCTACACCTATATATACATCCCTAATCTAAACCTAAATCTCATATACAATTCTCTAGCCTTCATTGCTCTCTTCCTCTCTAAAAATAAATAAATCAATGGCGTCTCTACTCTGCTGAAACCTAAGCTAGGACTTGTGCTTCTTCTTCCTCCAATTCTGATTAGGATTAAAAGAGAACAGCTACAACACCTTTTTCTTTTAGAATCCAACCAAGGCAAGTGCAGTTATTTTCCGATATAAACTTTAATTATAATTGTGACATGATTGTAAATCTGAATTTGAGATTGCATATGTTCTGTTCTGATCTATTTTATTCTATATCTCTTTCTTCTTTCTGATCTATAGCCAGGCTACCCCGAGCCTGCGCCAAATCTCATAAGAGATTAACGCACAAACGTTAAACTTTGGGACAAATAATGAATGATGGCATAATTGGACATGGCTAATCTGTGACTAAAAGGACATAGGTTGTAAACTAGATTTAGATCTGTGCATATTCTGTGAATTGGAAGAAGAGGAACTATTGTATATTAACATGTGACTTGAGACATTGGATATAACGCATATTTTTGAATTAAAGATCTGTTATACTTTAAAGTTCTAGATTGTTGGGCATATTGTTTATATAGAAATTCATGATTTGGGATAAAAAGGGAATATGACTTAGGTGTGAAGATTTATGTTAAGATTTGATAACTATTAAATGTGAATAACACCTAAGTGGGAGATTTTTGAATATATGACATGCATTGAAATCGATGGCTATATTTGGTATAGTTTATATGTGAATCTTTTGTACTAGGCAAGTTTAACTAAATTTGAGACGTGTGTTATATGGTAAATTATGACCATAATCTGTGCCATGTAAATTCAATGCAAACGTGGGGTATATGATCATAATGTGAATCATGACAACTATTTAGGCATGCAAACTTAGGCCAAATTTATAATTAGGCAAGATATGTTTATGAAACTTTAAGGAATGATTAAATCTGTTATATGGCCTAATCTGCTAGTTCTGTTATATTGCCTAATTTGCTAGTTCTGTTATATTGCCTAATCTGCTAGTTCTGCTATAATCTGCTATATCTGTTCATATACCAAATCTGTCATCTGCTAAGTCTGCTGAAGATACCTAAACTGTTATATGCTAAATATGCTAAACTGCTTAATCTGCTGAATCCGTTAAGTCGCCTAATCTGCTAAATCTGTTATCTTCCATATCTGTTGAGTTGATATATTTAGTCTGTTATTGACATAATCTGAATTGGCTATAGTTATGAAAATTGACATGTATATTAGGCGTGGGCATAAATGGTAAATTAATAATTAATTGGCCGCAAAGATAAACATGGCTGACTCGAGGTTAGAATGAGTTTGCGGCGTAATCCGGCCCGGAACCGCCCGGCACATCCAGTGGCTGCAAACAATAGATTCTAATGTGAGAAGTTAGTCATAATGTGCTTTGAAACCCGAGGTTAGACTCAGTTTGCGGCAGAAATCTGCCCGGAACCAACCGGCCTAACCAGTAGCCGCAAACTGTCAGTCTAATGTGAGAGGTCTGGGCATTAATATTTAATTAATGAAAATCTGAGATAAATATAATGTCTAAAACGTGTTGGGCGGATAGGGTTAAACCCACTAGACTGATGAGTTTAATAAATCTGTTCCGTGAATCGGTAGGCCCAATTACTAAGTTAGACAAATCTGTAAATCTGTTAAATCCGTATATCTGATCCGTTAGTCTAAAATTTGTCTGATCTGTGAACTAGTTGATTTGAATTCTGTATGTCTGAACTTGTTAATCTGAAATCTGTTAGTCTGGGGACACAAGGATAGGAGGGGAATTACTTGTGTCATCTGTTGTTTGGGACCCATATTAGTCAGTAACCCTTTCTGGTATCAAAACTTTGACCCTACAGTAGGTAGGGTCCGGGCACGCTTACTGAACTAATTATAAGTGGTTCATTCTGATAATGGCGAGGGGTGTTGATGGTGCGTTCCAACCGGGTCATGTGCATGCATGGATCTCGGTCTGCCTCTGAGGATGTAAGACGTCGTGACATCTGTAAATAGGTCTGTGCCAATTGGTTGTCACTTTAGGGAGTGATACACCCTACTGTGGGGCCGACACATGATATTTATGTATTAGGGAGCCGATCGCTTGGGGTAGGGTTTTAGGGTACACTTAGTTCTGTCTGTTTCTGTTGGTACCGTCTGTTTCTGTTGGGTGACAACACATGTCTGTTTCTACGTGGTACCGTCTGTTCGGGTGGTAAAGTCCTAATTACTAGTGTACACCTTATGCTACATTCTGCTTCTATCTTTTTCTGATCGGGTGGTAAAGGCCCATTACTAGCGTGGAAATTATTCTGTACCTGTTTCTGTTTTAGTTTAGACATTAGGGTGACACCTAATTCTGTTATACTAGTATTAGTGCAGAGAAGTTTAAAACAATAGCTTATATCATTCTGTTCTTCTGTTATATCTGCTACATCTGTTACAACTATCTCTCATCCAGTTTTATTTTCATGTCATGTTATTATTATCTGTTCATAACTGAAAATCACTGGACTTGCCAGACTTTTGTCTGACCCTTGTTGTTTCGCCTCCTTCTTCCGTTTCTCCCCCCAGGTTTTATAGAAGGGAATACTCTAGCTTGATCCAGATTTCTTCCGCTTGCAGTGCTTAAAGTATGGCTTGTCTTCTTCTGTGGGGGTTATGATTTTAAACTATGCATTCTGAAGGCTTTTGTATAAGACTGATATTTTGTACTTGAATTCTGATATTGTGATTTGAAAGGATGTAACCAAGCTTCTGTTGAAATAAAGTTATAAATTTTTCAAGTACTGTTTTATCTGTCTTGTAAGTTTCTGTTCTGTTTACTAAAATGCTCCACCAAAGTTAAGGCATTCCCTTGTGAGTGACCTTAACGGAGGTGGGGTATTACACAATGTTGACATGTAATGGCATAAACATATAGTGGCATACTTACAAGATAAGCATATAGGAACAGATCTGATGAACATGTGATAATAAAACTATTTCTAGCATAATAGGGACAGGCATGATGATATCTAAACAATGGTTTTGATGTCCAACTAACGACAGATCTGATTTGGCCATAAACATAATTGAACATGTATAAGGTGATCTAAATAGTGAATTAGATCTACAATCAATGGCAGGTCTGACATGATAAAGGTTAAGATCTAAATCATAGTCATGTCAGAATATCATAGATACATAGGTTATAACAGATCTGATATGATTTAAGTAGTCACATGCATAGATCCAAGTTATAGTCATGTCAAGATTAACTTTTTAATTATTTAGATCTAAAAGTAACTTAAACTCATAGTGTTTGGATCTAGAAAAACAGAAGAATCTTATCGTAGATCTCTAAGCTTGAATAACTTAATTGCAAAAGAAGAAAAGGCTTTGATTTGATTAGGGCAGAGGCAGGATCTAGTTCTCCATTATTTTTGGTGTGCAAAAACACAAGAAATGAGGCCATATTTATATATGCCCAGAAACCCTAATCTGCCAGATCTGATGCAAAGGGGTTAACCCCCTTATGGGGTCGGCCCATGGGTGGACAACCCCTTGAGGAGTCGACCCAGAGGTCGACACCCCTGAGCGGGAAATGCCCTCCCCCAATTCTGCGCGATTTTTGAATTACAGACCTAATTTTGAATTTCTGGACTTAATATATATATATATTCTTCATACACGTATACAAACTTCAAACCTTAATAACTTCTTCATATGGTGTCCGTTTTACGCAAATCAGGTGTCTGTTTTAACCAGAATTCTGAGACGAATGCAATGGTGCAGTCTGTTTCACTTAGTTTTGAATATTAATAATTTTTCTTTAATTTATCATCTTTAGTGTTTTTAAAATTATGGGGTTTTACACTATTCTTTTTATATTATTGTACTCTGATGATTTTAATACAAGACATAAGTTTTAAATTGATGTAACGAGTTTTCTGTATTTCAGACTTATGATGTAACTGGGTTTTGGACAACGGTGATTTATGTTTAATAAAGTTTTTAATTCCGATATTATTTTATATCTGTGTTGTGATGTTTCTGTTTACCTATAACGCTTCACAAAACTTAATGCATTATGATAAAGAGTGACATTAACGGACGTGGGGTGCCACATTTGGTATCAGAGATGAAGGTGACCAGATCGGATAAAATAATTTGAAAATTGTTTAAAAAAGGTTTCAAAAGCTTTTTTCAAAAGAAAAGTCTTTTTTTAAAAAACATATTCCTCAAAGTCATATGAAATATCTATCGATTCTCTGTTTGAATCCCTTTTCCTTTTCTTTTCAGCATGTCTGTGGAACCGAATCTTCCCGAGGGCGTTACAATACCAGCTTGGTTTCGTAGGTATCTTGAGGCTACGACGCCTTCCGGGGGCCAAGCAGACGCCCATTCCCTAGTTGTAGCATTTGTTCCTCCTCCTCCTCCTCCGCGAGCTGATAATTTCTCCAAAGTATGCAAGGATTTCTATGCTTTGGGAGGAAAGCCATTTGGAGGAACTGAGACTTTTGTAGAAGCAAGGATTTGGCTTAAAGAGATGAAGGATTTGTTTGGGATTTTTGAGGTTGACGGCCATAGGAAAATTCAGTTGGCCATCTGGCAGCTAAAAGATGAGGCTTCGTTCTGGTGGGAAGTGATGCATGCAGGATGACTAGTTGAGACTTGGGATGATTTCCAACAAAAAATCAAGATGAAGTTTCTCTCTCGAGCTGAGCAAAGTATGCAAATGGAAAAGTTTTTGGCACTTAAGCAAGGAGGCATGTCTATCAAAGAGTATGTTACTAAGTGCAATCAATTGGCGAGGTTTGGTTTGGAGCTAGTAAATACCTGCTTGGTTTGGAGCTAGTAAATACCCCGCATAAGAAAGCTTTGAGGTTTGTTAAAGGATTGAATGAACTCCTCCATAGGTTGGCTATGTCTCATACTCCGATGGGGGCAACTTTTGAGAAGCTTGTTGATATGGCATTGATGCACGAAGAAGATAAAGGTGAAAAGAAAGAGGCTAATTTTGATGAATCAAAAAATAAGAAAGTGTGGCCTAAAAAGGAACAACAACAGAAGAAGAAGTGTGGAAAGAACAACAAAGCCCAAGAAAAGAGGATTTTTTTAATTATGGACACGTGGGTCATTTGAGCAAAGATTGCAGAAAAAGGAAGAATGCTTGCTTTCTTTGTGGAGAGGTCAGACGTCTTATTAAGGATTTCCTCTCATGGCTACTGTACTGGATAAAGGTAGGAAAGTTTCTATTGGTGGTTTGATTTCTCTTACCAATCATCCTGTTAGAACTCTTTTTGATTTTGGCGCTTCACATTCTTTTATATCCGATTTTGTGGTTGAGTCTCTGCACCTTAGTACTTGTATAATTTTGGATCCCATTGTTGTCTCAAACCCCATTGGAGGTACGACTCATTTCCCTACGATTTGTCAGGGTTTGATAATATTTTTGTTGGGCATCGAGTTTGAGTGCGACGCATACGTGCTTGGTTTCATGGGCTATGGTTTGATTCTAGGGACCGATTAGTCAGCCATGTATGGTGCCATTCTAGACTGTGAGAGGAGGGTCGTTAGACTTTCGACTTTCCATGGGAGGACCCTCGAGATTTATTGTGACCCTAAGGGGTCTATCATGCTTAGTTTCCTAGAGTCTTTTGATGCATCTATCGATGATCTACGATCTGTACCAGTAGTCTGTGAGTTTTCAATTTTTTGAGGAAGTTCGGGTTTACCTATGAGGCCCAAGAATGATTTTTGTATATACTTAGTGGACAATGCAAAACCAGTTGCATTGCCTGTGTGCTACATGGCTCCGAGAGAAAGGAGTGAGCTTAGTAAGCAAGTAAGGGAGCTATTTGAGAAAGGGTTTATTAGGCGAAGCATATCTAAATTGGGTGCTCCGGTGGTATTCACAACTAAGGCGGATGGTTCGCTTAACTTATGTGTGGATTATAGGGAGTTGAATAAGCTCACTCAGAAAAATAGGCACCTACTTTCGAGGATAGATGACATATTTGACCAACTTATTAGTGCATCTGTTTTCTCCCAGTTAGACTTGGCCACAGGGTTTCATCAATTGAGGTTGGCCAAGGACAGTATAGACAAGACTGCCTTTAGAACTCTAGATGGTATCTTCGAATGGCTCGTCATGACTTTTGGGTTGAAAAATGCACCCGCCTATTTTGTGGATCTGATGAGTAGGGTGTTTCAGGAGCTTCTAAATAAGTTCATTGTGTTCTTTGTTGATGACATCTTGATTTTCTCGAAGAACGAGGAAGAGCATGTAAGGGAAGTTTTGAAAACTCTCCGAGCGCACCATCTAAAGGCAAAATTCTCCAAATGCCATTTTTGGAGAAAGGAAGTGAGATTTCTAGGGCATGTGGTCTCTAAGGATGGGATAGTAGTAGATCGTACGAAAGTAGTTGCAGTTCAAGATTGGAAGATTCTATAGAATTCAATGGAGGTGAAGAGTTTTCTTGATTTAGAGGACTATTATAGGAAGTTCATTATAGACTTCGCAAAGATATCAGTCCCACTCACTAGGCTGATGAAGAAGAATCTGACATTTTCTTGGGGTATCGATTGCGAGGATGCTTTTCAGCGATTGAAGAGGGCTCTGGCAACAGCCCCAGTCTTTACTTTTCCTAATGGGAACAAAGTGTTCACAATACACTAATGCATGTGGTACAGGGCTTGGTGTGGTTCTGATGCAAGAGGAAAGGGTAGTATGTTATGGAGATAGGCAGTTAAGAGTACATGAGAAGAACTACCCTACCCATGATTTAGAGTTGGTTCTCATAGTATTCACGCTTAAGATTTAGCGTCATTATCTACTTAGGGAGAAGTTTGAGTTGTATATCGATCATAAATCTCTCAAGTACTTGTTCTCGCAGAAGGATCTCAATTTGAGGCAACGAAAATTGATGGAGTTCCTAGCGTCTTATGACTTTGAGATTGCTTATGCCTCTTGCAAGTGTAATGCAGTGGCGGACATACTGAGTAGGAAGAGGATATCTTTGAGTCCTCTATCTGTATAAGGCATAATTTGGAGTATATATCAACTTTTGATTTCAGATCCTCTACCAAATTCACACCTAGTTATTTGGCACCATTAGAGATGCGACCTACTCTTGTGGATCAAATAGGAACTTTGCAGCGAGAGGACCCACAGATAGTAGACATCTTGGATAGGCCCAGTAGAGGGGAGACTTCTAGTCACCTCAGTAGATATTCCACAGATGATAGGGGGGTGGTTGCGACAAGATGGAAGGCTTTGTGTTCTCCAAGTTGGGAGTTTGTTGAAGACAGTACTTGAGGAAGCTCATCATTCTAGGATGACTATCCATCCAGGCGGTGATAAGATGTGCAGAGATATGAAGGGGGTTTTCTTTTGGGCTGGGATGAATAAATATGTAGTGGAGTTTGTTTCTCGATGTTTGATTTGCCAGCAAGTCAAGGCTAAGCAAAGGAAGCCCGGTGGTTTACTTCATCCTTTGGAGGTTCCACAGTGGAAGTGGGAGAGCATCTCTATGGATTTCATTGATGGTTTTCCTAGATCGAGGAAAGGAAACACCAGTATTTGGGTTATAATTGACAGGGTTGATAAGAGCGCTCATTTTATTCATGTTAAGAGTAAGAGGACGGTAGCATGGTTGGCAACAATTTATCTTCATGAGATAGTCCGTCTACATAGAGTACCTTCCAGTATAGTGAACGATCGTGACCCTATATTCACTAGTGAGTTTTGGAAGAGATTGCAAGAGGCATTAGGTAACAGTTGTGTTTGAGCACCGCTTATCACGCTCAGATCGATGAGCAGACGAAAAGGGTGAATAAAGTTCTTGAGGATCTGTTAAGACTGTGTATCCTAGACTTTAGAGGGACTCGGGAAGAGCATCTTCCATTAGTAGAGTTCGCCAACAACAGCAGTTAACAGGCTAGTATTGGCATGACACCGTTCGAGGCGTTGTACGGACGACCCTGTAGATCATCGACTTATTGGTAGGAGTCTACAGAAAGGCTTCTACTTGGACCTGAGATGATTAGGGAAACTGCAGAAAAGATTGATCTTATTCGCAAGCGCATGAAGATAGCTCAGGATAGGCAAAAGTTCTACGCAAAATAAGAGAAGAACCTATATTGAGTTTGAGGTGGGAGACATGGTTTTCATTAAGGTATCACCCTTAAGGAATGTGGTTCATTTTGGATCTATAGGGAAATTGACGCTAGTATTTGTAGGACCATTTCCCATAACAGAAAGGATTGGCCAAATGGATTATAGAGTGAAGTTACGCAGAAGTAGTGGAGCCGAGCATGCTTGAGGAAGTAGAAGTAGAAAGGAAAGTGACTGTTAGATGAGTTCCTACCCATATTATTGGATTAGTGGTTAAGAAGCTACGTAACCGAGAGGTCAAGTTGATGAAAGTTCAATGGGGAGAAGATCCCAAGAATGCAACTTGGGAGAATGAAGACAAGATTCGCGCTTCGTACCCTTTTCTTTTCAAGGGTATGTTCTTAACTTCTTTTTCCAAAACTTTTATTCATACTTGCTTCTATCATTTAGGTATATCTTATCGATCGAATCTTCGACCTTTAGGTAGGAAACCCATGGATGTAAACATGTGTTTGAGACATGTTATGTTTGATGGATGCAAGTGGATTCAAGTGTTTGCTAGTGGTTGCTCGTGGATGCATGTACTCACACATTAGGCACTAGATCGGCTTAATCACTCTCATAACCGTATGGATGTGTGTGCATTTTTACTTCTTTTATGGATGGAAATGGGTGTATCATCATATGAATGAGTGCATTTGGATGGATGATTGTGCACACATATGGAGTTCAAATAATATACTAGGATTGTTTGCATATATGTTGGATTCATGGCACTAACATACATTACATTAAGGAGGTCAACTGAATAAGTAGTCCGCCTAATTTTTCGCATTAGTATAGGGACATATACACACACCTTTGCATATGTTCATATAAGCATTATAAATCTTCTAAGGACAATGGATGCCTGTGATTGGTGGATGAGTAGATGGATGATGGATGTTAGGATATACATTCTTCTTAACTTGATGATTTCGGGGACAAAATCCTTTAAGTAGGGGACAATGTAACACCTCGTAATTTTAAATAACATTATAATGATAAACTAAAGAATACTTAATCAAATATTGGGAATTAAGGGAAAAGGACTGCGCCATTGCGTTCTTCTCGGAATTTTGCTTAAGATAGACCACAAGTTTGCATAAAACAGACATAATGTGAAGAAGATATTAAGGTTTGAAATTTGTACACATAAAAGCATAATATATATAAATAAATTAGTCCAAAATTCAAAATCAAACAGTGGGAAAAGGGGAGAATTTGGCCCGTTAGGGGTCGACCCCGTGCCCCATAGGTGTCGACCCATGGGTCGACCCCTACACAACAACCTCTATGTCGACCCCTGGGTCGACCCCTATGTCAATCCCTGGGTCGACCCCAGTCTGATCTAGGCAGATAAATTTCTGTGAAAATTGACTCGTTTCTTGACCAGGTTCATTGACCTTAGGCTATAAATAGGACCTCGTTTCCATTGTTTATTCCCCAAAAACAGTGGAGACGATGAGCTGCTGCCCCAACTCAAATTAAACTAGCCTATTCTTCTCCAATCATAAGTTATACGTATTCAAGAATCTCTGCAATGACATCAACAATCATTTCTCCATTCTTTAGATCCTGTCACAGTGAGTATATGTTATTTTTAGACGTAAACAGGTAAAAAGTAATCCTGACATATTAATAAGTTGGATTTAAATCAGTGCCTGTTAATAACTTGAATCATAACTAATCAGATCTATTATTGTTTGTTCACCTAATCTGCTGATTAGTTCTCATATGCCTATTCCTGATATGCATGTTCTGTTATCATGCCTATTTCTAGCCTATTCAGTTAATATGCCTATTTCTGACATATTATGCCTATTTTGTTATTATGCTTATTCTTGTTCTCTTCTCTCTCTCCTTCCCTTTTTAGTTTTATAGCCAGGCTACCTTCGAGCCTAGTCCTACCACTTAAATATGTGAGCGAACGAAATTGGGAACGGTTGGGGATGATAAATTGGGAAATAAATTATATTGCAAAACATGATTGGCTTTTGGGGCATAATCTATACCTTGATCTAAAAGTTCAACTTAGGGCATAACTTGTATCGTGAATCAAATTGGGATATGGGGCACAACCTTGGATAAACATGAAAAATTGTTTAATAATGAACATGCCTAAATTACAGCAACTAGAAACTGTAAGCGCACTTAGAACGAGGTTAGATTACACTAGTGGTAGAAGTCTACCCAGAACCGCCCGGCAAATCCAACATCCATAAGTGGTCAATCTAATGTGATGGTTCAAGTGCATAAATGTACATGTAACGGTGATAAGACACAAGGTTAAGTCTGACTTGTGGTAGAAGTCTGCCCGGAACCGCCCAGCATACCCAGCATCCACAAGTGGTAGACTTAATGTGAGAGGTCTAGTCCATTAATAGTCATAAATGGAAATATGATAATAACTTGTTAACCTGAAATACTTAACATGTTTAAATCTGTGGGTGTTACATGAACCTATGGGTAGGGGTTTAGTAAACTTGCTTGAATCAGTGGGGGTTCAGTTAATCTTGTTAAAGCCTGACAAACTTAACCTGTATTACATGTTGGGGTTATTGCAACCTTGTTAAAATGTTATGCGTAATCTGTCAAAATCCTAGTAGTGGGGATGTAAGCCCAGGGGGTAGCTTGTATCATCTGTCATGTGGGACTCGTTTCAGTCAATAACCCATCTTGGTACCAAACGGGGAATCCCAAATTAGGTCGGGGTCAAGGAACGCTTATTGAGGTTATTGTAAGAGGTTCATATAGGTGGAGGTGTCGACAGTGCGAGATCCAATGGAGTCATGTGCGGGGTCCGGCTTGCTCGGGAAAATTAAGACGTTGTGACATCTGTAGATGGATGTGCATCTCGCTAATAAAGGGGTTGCCAGTTTAGGAAGTTATGCATCCTACTGTGGGGCCAACATAGGGTGTCTACAGGGTAGGGAGCCGATCGCTTGGGGTAGTAATTAGGGTCAACTAGTCTTGCTTGTTTAGAAGCCCATTATTCTCGCTGGGGGGTAACACCTATCGTTCCTGTTGGGCTGTTTATTATTTTGTTGGGTGTAAAACTCGTCACTAGAAGTACACCTAAGTCTGTCGTCTGTTTCTGTAGGGATCATCTTGTTTCTTTTATACTAGTATTGGTGCAGAGAAAAGTACTTGAGAAGCGCGATATATTCTATTTTGTTTGTTCTATTTATCCTGCTCAGTCTATTATATCTGTCTTATGATATAGTTATCTCTCTCATCTAATTTATATTCCTGTCATGATGCTTTTACTTGTTTATATAATAAAAGTAAATGGACTCGTCGGACTTTATGTCTGACCCATTTTGTTTCCTCTTCTCTCTCTTCCGTCCCCATACCCCAAGTTCTTAGGGTGGGAATACTCATGCTTGATTTGGATTCTCTCTTTCATTCTGCTTAGAGCTGCTTAGATGTACCCTTTGATTTCTTGTCTTCTTTGATATAGTTATATTCTGGGGACTATGCTTTTTATATATTTTTGTACTCTGATGATTATAGTACAAGACCGATGTTTTAAATTGATGCAATGAGTTTTCTGTATTTCAGATTTATGATGTAACTGGGTTTTGGACCACGCTGATTTCTGTTTATTAAAATTTTAAATTCCACTGTTATTTTATATCTCTGTGATGTTTCTATTTCTGTTTACCTATAATGCTTCACAAAACTTAATGCATTCTGATAAAGAGTGCATTAACGGACGTGGGGTGTCACAGGTTGCATGGTGACATTGTTGTAATATTGTGGATCGGTTCATAACTCCTCACACCAAATTACAACACTCCCACTACACTCCACTCCAACCTCATCTATAAATTCCACACCTCTATACACATTCAAGGGACTGAATTTTCCGAAAATGAAGTGCTGCCCAATTCATTTCTCAACAACTCAAGATAAACTCCAACTCCATTATTGTTCTTCCAAGCTTTAATCATACATCTCAACCACCATGAAATCATCGAGAGTCATCCGAGTGCTCAATTGTTGAAGATATACTCCAACAATCACCGCAAACGAAGAGATCTCATCATTTCAATGGTGGATTCAAGAGAATTAAAAGATTGGAGATTGAAGAATTTAGAGAAGAAAGAGATATGTTGATTGTAGAAGAGAAAATGTATAAAGGAATGACAATTGTGTACCTTGTAATGGTTGGAAAGCTAACGAATTCTCCTCTCATAGTGGGTGTACATCGAAATTGAGACCGAACCACTCTAAATCGCCTCCACTTTACCTCTTCCCCGCATTTATTTGCTTTTAACGTTGTGTTTGATCAATTTTTAAGTGTTGATAAGCATTTTGGGGTGTTAGTGCCACCTTTTGCATTAACATTTTTGGTCCCCAACGTGGGGCTCGAGCCCACAAACACAAGGTTAAAAGTCTTTTTGGGGTTTTGCTAAAGTGTTTTGCGAAAGCCTGCATTCTACGGTAGGCTCCCGAAGTCTAAAGAGTGGGCCAGTTGACGAGTTTGCTTCAAGATTTAAGAAGTTGTCAGAATTAATGGCTACCTCGAAAAGGAATAGCAAGTCTGCTAGAGCCTCTGGAAATACTAATAATGATGCAGCTACACCGCATACTTTGAATGAAGATAGTGGTTAATTATCGAGACCTTCCATAACTCGAGATGAATTGGATGTAGTCGTAGCTAGTTTGAACGAGAGAATTGATTCTACAACCAAGATTATGATGGAAAAGCTTGATTCCCTGCTCAATGCTCAGGCTTACCCCTACCTCCAAAGGTTATAGTTAATGTCACAGAGAAAGAGGGTTCCTTTGTCTCGGATCCTAGCCATTCTCATTTTGAAGTTGAAGTCAATGATGAAGGCAATGACAAAGTGGAAGCCGAATCGAAGACTCTAAAGTTAAAGTGAGACAACATGTTGAGAAGTATACTACTCGGAGCACTGCTAGTCCCACCATAGAGGCACCCTTCAAGAGAGGTCCAGGGCACGGGACTCAAACCGTGACAATCAGGTAAGAGGATTGGCGCTTGCTCCGTAGAGCGAACCAGTGACGAGCAGTATATCTCATACATGGTCAAGAAGATAATGAAATAGTATATGGCTCGTGAAGAGGAAGAGAAAGAATGGGAATTTTTTTCTAAGTAAGAATCCATTCACAGAAAGAATCCATAAGGAAAAATTCCCTAAGAAATTTACACCTCCAGCGATATGGCTTATAGGTTGCCGGAGATCCGAACATATTTTTGTTCAAGTATGATCAACATATGAACAAAGCTAGGGCTACCAATGAAATAAAGTGCTTGTACTTCCCAGTATACTTAGAGGATGTAGCTTAATTATGGTTTGCTAGACTGCCGCCAAAGTCTGTGGACCAATTTGCTGATCTGGCAAAGAAATTCAAAGAACAGTTCCGACTGTACTCTACGAGAGCGAAGGATGTGATGTCACTCAATGACATGGATCAGGATCGTAGAGAGTCAATCAAATCTTTCCTCACACAATTTCATGTTGTAGCAACAGAAGTTGCGGATTCGGAACCTCAATTTGTATTAATGGCATTGAAGCATGTTATAAACAAAAAGACAGAGTTCGGGTGGTGGGTCAAGATGAAGACGCCTAAGGCTCTGGAGAAATTCTATAAAAAAGTAGAGGAATTCATCGGTGTGAAGGATGACCCTCCTCTTGTGCGAAATGTTGCGGTAAGCCGAACTGATGGGGCAGGGAAAAGTAGTGAAGTTCAAGCTGAGCAGAAAAATATTTCTAGGCAGAAGAGAGGGAAAGGCAATAAAACTTACAAGAAGATGCGATTCTTTAAGCCTTCAGAGTTGACCCCTCTGAATGAAACTCCAGAAACAATCTACTTTGCTACGAAGGACTCGGGTATCTTTCCCGAAGTGTAGACGCACAGAATCACAGAGAAAAATGCTAATTCTGGGAAGTTCTATCACTTTCATAATCAACCGGGGCATAATACTAATGAGTGCAAACACTTAAAGAGTCTGATTGAAGAGCTGATTAGGAAAAACCAGCTTCAGCAGTATGTGGGAAGTCAGCAAAATGCTCAAGCTGCCCAGGGGAAAAATGCATCCGCAAACCAATCTGGATCAGGAGAGAAAGCTCTAGCACCTGTCAACTCAAGATCAGTTATCAATACCATCTCAAGAGGACCTTATCCAGCCGAAAAAAAGCTGGGGATACATTAAGAGACATGCATGTGAGTTGAAGAATGCTTCGAAAGAAGAGAAATGCTTTATCCTAAGTAACACATTTCGAGTGAAGATGCCAAAGACTTCATATGAAGATATGGTGTTTAAAGATAGTGATTCCAACGGAGTAGTTATGCCAACAGTCAATCCTATGGTTGTCACAATTTTCATTGGCCCGACAACGGTGAAGAGGGTGTTGGTTGATTTTGGTGCTTCTGTTAATGTGCTCTTAAAAAAAAAGTTCAATAGAATGAAGCTCTCCATATGGATGTACGGGCTTGCCAAAACAAAATACACGGGTTGACTGGTGAACCAAAGCATCCAATTGGCATGATTTACTTGCTTGTGGAGCTTGGGGATGGAGAGAAGAAAGTGGCAATGACGCAAACCTTCGCCTTGGTGGGTGAACTCTCGGCTTATAATGCGTTTTGGGGAATGCCAGCTTTGGCGGGTTTTAAGATTGCATTGGCTCCATGGTGTATGACCATGAAGTTTCCAACAAAAAAGGGAGTAGGTGTAATCAAAGGTGACCAAGAGACAGCCAGGGAGTGCTACATGACAGAGTTGCGGGACGCTAAAAAGAGAGACTTGGGAAAGAATATGGAGGACCCCCTCCGCATTCACGATACCGCCTTATAGAATTTAGGGCGATGCCCCTGTACTGGTGAGCGTTTGGGCTGTCAATTTCTAACATGACCCGAAACACGACTCGTAACCCACACGAAAAAACCCCGATCCGACCCATTTATAAACGGGTCAATTTCGGGTCAACCCGCTCTGACCCGTTTAATAAACGGGTTAACCCGACCCGACTCGTGAACCTGTTTCTGATCCGTGAACCTATTTCTGACCCATCATGACTCGTTTAATATAAACACATATTATTACTCTACAATCTATAAAACATAGGCCTAACCCAGTCCACTACCCATTTTCCGCTTTACCCTAATTTACCAATTACCAAGCTGCCACTCATTCAGTCATTCTAATTTCTATGGTTCTGCCTCTTTACTGATTCACTCCTTCACGTTTTCATGTTTATTCCCACATTAACAACTTTTTACATTTTTATTCTCATCTTAGCTTGAACAAGTGAATGACGAAAACAACCTTCTTTTATGTTTTCATATTTTTATACAAATATTTTTCTTAACGGGTTACATGAATCAAACTCGAAACCCGCACGATTATAAATGGGTCAACCCGAAACCGACCCGTTTAATAAACGGGTTGAGCTGACTCAACCCGAACACGACTTGACCCGACCCGAACCCAACCCAACCCGATCCATTGACAGCCCTGGTGAGCGTACTGGAGCACAAAGATATATGGATCCAAGAAAAGCTAGTAAAGTGGTGAGAAGAGCAACTCCAGCTGAGATTGCAATTCTCATTGCAGTTCACCCTAAAGATCCCGATCGATAGCTAAATATCGGATCTCAACTGAGTCAAAAATTGCAGAATGAACTGATTGTTTTTTTAAAGAAATTTTGGATGTGTTCACTGGAGCCACTCGAACATGTGTGGAATATCTTCAGAAGTTGCGGTCCAAAAGCTCAATATTGATCCATGTGTTCCATCTGTAAAGCAAAAAAGGAGAATCCAAGATTCGGAAAGATCGAGAGCTCTGTAAGAGGAAGTTGACTGACTAATGGAGAATGGCTTCATCAGAGAATCCACTTATCCAGACTGGGTCTCCAACCCCGTGCTTGTGAGGAAGTCAAATGGAAAGTGGCGAGTTTGTATAAACTACTCAGATTTCAACAAAGCCTGTCCTAAAGATAGCTTTCCTCTTCCTAGGATAGATCAGCTTTTGGATTTTACAGCTGGGCAAGAGTTGGTTTCATTTATGGATGCTTATTTAGGCTATAATCAGATTTTGATGTATGCTCCAGATCAAGAAAATACAATCTTCATCACGGATGTAGGCTTATATTGCTATAAAGTAATGTCGTTTGGCTTGAAGAACACAAGAGCGACTTACCAGCGACTTGTTAATGCTATGGTCAAAGCTCAAATTGGCAAAACAATGGAAGTACATGTCGACGATATGCTAGTTAAGTCAAAAAGGGCCACTGATCAATTAGAGAATTTGGCCGAGATGTCTGTTATTCTACGCAATTTTGGTATGAAGTTGAATCCATTGAGGTGTTCATTCGGAGTCCCATCAAGGAAATTTTTGGGGTTCATGGTCAATGCCAAGGGCATAGAAGCCAACCCAGCTCAAATTTCAGCCCTAAGAGATATGCGTGCTTCTAGAACCAAGAGAGAGATCCAATGCTTAAATGGAAAGATTGCAGCTCTGAACCGCTTCATATCAAGAGAACCTGACAGGTGTATTCCTTTCTTCGACACTTTGAGAAACGCGAAGGAAGATTTTCTGTGGACTCCTGAATGTTAGAAAGCATTTGAGGATCTAATCCAGCACATGGCAACACCGTCGATGCTATCCAAGCCAATGATGAGGAAGACTTGCTCTTGTATTTGGCAGTGTCTGCTCATGCGCTAAGTGCTGCTTTGGTAAGGGAGGAGTCGAAGGTTCAGAGGCCAGTGTAATATATCAGCAAGAGACTGGCCGGGGAAGAGTTGAACTACCCAAAGTTAGAAAAGCTTGCTTACTGTATACTCATAGCCGAAAAGAAGCTCGGGCAATACTTCCAAGCACACTAAAGTCTTAACCGATCAACCGTTAAAGCAAGTTCTGTTTCGTCCAAAGACCTCAGGGAGATTGCTGAAATTGAATATTGAGCTCAGTCAGTATGACGTCATCTATCATCCCCGGAGAGCGATCAAGGGACATGCACTTGCAGATTTTATCCTAAAGTTTACGGACTGAGGGGAGGATAAGGAAGAACCTGTCAAAGCGTTAACTTAATGGAAGCTATTTGTTGATGGGTCATCAAACGATTATTGTTCTGGGTAGGAGTGATTCTGGAAACTCCTGAAGGAAGATCAATTTTCTAAGTGCTAAGGTTGGAATTCCCATCAACAAACAATGAAGCTGAATATGAAGCCCTTATTGCCGGATTAAGATTGTCAAAAAAGTTGCAGTTGAAGACTTTGCAGATATTTTGTGATTCACATTTGGTGGAATGTCAAGTTCGAAGAGAGTGTCAAGCTAAAGGAGGAAACCTTCCATCTTATCTATCCAAGGCTTGGGAACTACTCAATAGTCTTGACTTCTACACCATATCACATATTCCTAGAGAGTAAAACATGAAGGAAGATTCACTGGAAAAGTATTCTAGTACGGAAGATGCACAATTGCTGGGGTTAGTTCCAATTGAAGTCCTTTCTAACCCTAGTATAGAGTATATCAATGTAGATTGTATCATGGAAACGGTCGAAGAGCCGGATCATGGATGACTCCAATTAAAGAATATCTCCTCAGTGGTGCGCTTCCGACGGATTCTAAGAAGCGAAGAAAGATATTACGAAAGGGCCCCATGTATCTCATTTAGGATGGTCAACTATACAGGCGAGGATTTTCTATGCCTTTGCTTCGGTGCGTCATGAAGGAGGAGTCAGAAGCAATCCTGATGGAATTGCACGATGGTGAATGTGGAGTTCATGCTGGTGGTCAGACGTTAACCAAGAAAATTCCACGATATGGTTACTTATGTCCATATGTGAATCGAGACTAAGCAGCATACACCAGAAAGTGCGATAGATATCATAGATTTGTAAAGATTCCAAGAGCGCCACCCACAGCGATAACTCAGATGGTCAGTCCATGGCCATTTGTTGTCTAAGGCATCGATCTGATTGGGCACTACCCACTGCAAAATCCAGCTTTAAATATGCCAATGTAGCCATTGATTACTTCACCAAATGGGCTGACCAAAGTAGGGCAGCCAGGCATTTCAACTCCAAAGTCAGACAGAGGACCTTCGAGATCGGATACGTTGTGCTGAAGAAAGTGATGACTAGAATCGGAGTCTTCAGGCCAAATTGGGAAGGACCCTATGTTATAAGCTAGAAGCTCCGAGATGGCACCTTCAAATAGATTCCTAGAGCTTGGAATAACGAGCATCTCCACCGCAACTTTACATGATACTCTGTTCAAACTTGTTGTAAAAAGTTGTAAATAATTTCCAAGCATTGTAGCTGAACTCTGTATACATGAATGAGAAGTCTAATTGCTTGCCTGAATCGTATATTTGCACTCTTGTTAATAATTCAAAAGTTGCTAAAAATCGATTTCTGATTACAGGATATATAAAAAACACTAGCTCATTTACAACCTAACGAGACCTGGAAGCTTTCTAAGTATATCCCGACAGGGACAGCTCAAGCGTTGAGTGTTGGAGGCATCATACAAAATAAAGGATATGATGTAGAGCACCGCCTTGCAAATCAGAAAAGAAAGATCTATCCAGGGTCAAGTGGTGAAAAGCACAACAAATCGGTAGAAAGTCGAAAAGCTACACGTTTCATCAGAAGCGCACTTCCTAAAGTAAGGAGTTAAAGACATTGAATCTCCAGCTATGATCGCTTGACAAGACAAGCATCCGGTGGAAAGGTTGGTGTTGGCCCTCGAAACAATGCAAAAAAGAAAGCAGCTTAACCAAGCTAATAAGCTAAAAAGTTGCAAGTTCCATCATAGGGGTACCTTCCCAAGTGCAAGGTCCAGGACATCGTTTCTCTAACCATGATAGCTTGCCAAGTCAAAGCATCTGACAGAAGGACTAGCATCTGCCCCATGTAATGATGCAACACAACAAAAAAGAAAACCTTACATGAAGGAGGCATCCGGTTTAGCTTCTCCAATGCCAAATCCAATTGGCGGGAAGTGCAGCGAATAACGGATTCCTAACCAAACGTGGGTGTTCAGAGAAGTCCCTTCGAGGTTTGGCTTAACAGGTCGAAGGAAAGCTCACCTTGGACTTAAGATGGAAAGACCAACACATAATGAAATCCTAGCCAGTAAGTGGTATCCGGGCCAGTTCCTTCGAGGCTTGGCTTAGCAGGTCGGAGGAAAGCTGAGTTTGGGCTTACTGAACGCGGGTGTCCGGTTTAGTTTCGATGATGTTGGATTTATCCAGCGGGAGGATTTATCCATTGGGAGGAGAAGCAAATAGCGGATTAAATACTGGAAGGACCAGTAAACCCAAACTAGAAGGACTAGCACAAGAAGAAATTCCAGCCCGAATGTGGGTATCCAATGTAGTCTCTACGAGTCCTGCTTCATCAGGTAGGACAAGACGAACATTGGATTGGATTCAAACTCAAGACCTCTCCAGGGGCATGTGTTCAATCTGATCTCCAAAGGGCACGGACTACCAGGTTAGTGGGTCAAATGATTAAATGCATTATAAACTTAAGAGCTCTCAAGTAGGGGTCCCAGGAACAAAAAAGCTTATGCAGTTAAAAGTACAACGTCAATCAACGAAGTTGAATCTCTTGGAAGGCACTAAGGCAAGCTCAAAGGCTTCGACATAGTGGTAAGCACAAAAGGTTGTTACCTACAAAATAGATGTCTTGAGTGCTTCAACTAAAATCAAAGAAGTTTAGCAGAGTTGGTCTTATAGAGTCCAAGAAGATCGTGATGATCTATGGCATGGGGGCAACACAGGTACACTTGAGGGACCAGTATTCAAAAAACATACCACAAGCTCATCACGACACTTGACACTGCAGTAGTTAAAGACTTGTAATCTGAAAAATAGCGAATGCACATAAAAGTACGACAAAGCTGAAATAATAGGCTAAAGTACATAAGGCAAAAACAACTTCACGTGATCTAAACACAAGTCACATATGCAAGTTTATACAAAATCACAAAACACAAGTCAAAGATACAAGTTTCCATCAAGTCATAAGGCGAGGACTGACACTCGCTTAAACATCCAGTCCAAAAAAAGGCATAAAGAAGTGCGAATAATTAAAAAGGCATCAGTCACTCGGTCCTTGTACCCACCTTTAGAGGAACTACTGTATTAGGTTGAAAGCTTCCCAGTCCTGGAAGAAGAAAGACGAGTGTCTGGCAAGCTGGCATCCTTGTCTTTATCTTTGTCCGTCTTGGTCTCAAAGGAAGGAGCAAGTGACTTTTTATGTGCCGATTGCTTCCCTTTGCGTTTGGTAGATGGAGGCTTGATCACTTTACCAGAAGAATCTTTTTCCCCTTTAGTTGGGCTACTATCCAAAGTCTCATCATCCTCATCCGAGTCCCCATACAATGTGATTGCATCATCCAGATTTCGGATAGCCGCAACCATTTCTGACAGAGACCTAGGTTGTGAGGAAGAACCTGGAGTCGATACTAGAGTAAGTGATGTATCGTGTTGCGAAGGAGTGGTAGCAACCATGGTAGATTCAATAGTAAAAGATCCAATTCCGGTTGCAGCGGGAGAAGGCTTCGGTGTAGCAGGGCCTATTATATATGAATAATTAAAAAGGAAGTCATTGTACCCTTGTGGGGAGAATAAAGGGCAAAATACAAGGTTAGTGATTCAGTCCCAGCTTTACTTGGGGTGATTGGAAGAGTAAATGATTCGGTCCAAGTTTTACCTGGAGTGGCTGGAGGGCTTCTGCTCCATAGCATGTATCAGTTCGCATCATCTTCCCCGTCATCGTCATTCAAAAACTCCTAAGCAATATCTCTTTCCTTCTCAAGAGGAATGGAAGGGTAAATGGCAGGCGCTCCAGTAACCTTCAGATCGGAAGCAATAACATCTGTAAGAGATGTGTCAATGGCGGTAGTAGTCTCTGTTTCTGGAGCATACCCCCCAGAGGGTCCAACCCTAGAATACGAAGCACAGTCTTTTCGGTGTTGTTCCCGATCATTGGAAAGCGCCTCACGGAAGTCATCGTCTAAAAGCATATCCATAAGATCCTCTTCGAACCTAAACCATCATATTTTTTAAGCACATGTCCCTAGTGATCGGGAATGCATCTTGTAAAAAACACAAGCTGCCTCTATTCGTAACACTCAAAGTGTAAAAGTCAAATAAAGAGGCATTAAAGCAGGCTTCATCCTGAATGCGTGCGGCCTCAGCTGTGGTCTTAGACAATAGAGCGTTATCCCTTTCCTTCTCAGGCCTTGCAATCTGAACTTCCAATTAAGAAATCTTCAAGTGTTGTCCACCTTTCTCCCTTTGCAAGCTGGCATTGGATTCTCTATAGGATGCTGTAGATTGCAGTTCTATAGCCAACTTAAGCTCAACCAGTCTCTGAGCTGAGTGTGCATCTTTCACCCGGGAATGGAGTAGGGTTTCATTGGTTCTAGCAGTGGTAAGTTCATCTTTAAAACATTGATTTTTCACCGTTAACTCGGCATTTTGTTGAGAGAGGGATGCAATGTAGGCAATGCAAGAATTGAGTTTTCTTTCCCACTCAGCCTTATCGTTTTCCATCGTAAGCATGGCAGTAAGATGGCATTGGTTAGCTCGCTGAACCTCATCACAAAACCTATACCATTCAGCCATCTTCTCAGCCTCCTTCCTAGTTGCGTCCATATGCTTGTTCACATTGTCCTTCGCTTCGTCTATGTCCTTAATTATATTATCCTTGTCCGAGGGATAGACATTTACATTAAAACGAACCCCACTGAAGCACCACTTATTACCGAATCATCGAGAAAGCTCCTTTGGACCAAATATGAGACGATAAGGGGGTCTCCTAATGATTGTTAGAATTTCAGCAGAGATAATGTAACATCTTGGGGTTCGAGAGATAGGGTATGTGCAAAAATAGCAGAGGCAACAACAACATCTTTGCTAGCTCTGGAGCGCTTATTTTCGGTGATAACACCCATGTCGGTTTTAGAATGCTTGTCTTCCGCCATAGTGCCTTCATCACCTTTGGGTCGCTTGCTTTCTCTCCTGTGATCTTTATCTTTATCATCATTAAGCCTCTTTCCTTTGCGGTCAATTGCATCACACTACTCGCGATCATGCTCATGTTGATTTTTGCGATCATGCTCATGTTGCTTCTCGCGATCATGCTTGTTATAGCCATCCTTTTCGTACCGGTATGGATCATCAAGGGTTTGCTTATCTCGTCCCACCCAGTCCTGGTAATCATGGTCTCTGGCTTCTTGTTCCTTCCTTGCTCTCCGTGCCTTAGTTTCTGAGCGATAGCGACCAAGATTGCTCCGCGAGTCGTAGGAACTCGAATAACGGTTGAGATCGCCTATATAGGTGCGATGGATGCTTGGACCTGAAAAAAAATGAAAAGAAGGGAGTTCAGTTTTCTAGGAACAACAAGTGCTGGGCCAGAACAGTAAACACATGAGCAAGGTTGGAATCCTAAGTGTGTAGCATGCAGTCTAGCATAACAAACCACTCAGTGTTGTTGGAGATAGAGATGCTCTGATTTCTATGACAGACTTAATAGGTGGAGTTTGTGAAGTTCGGACCAGCTGAGAAGACGTTTGCGTGATCACTGGGGAAGAAGTTTTAGGAAGCAATACAAGTTGTAAGGTGTGTACGTCTCTTGTAAACTCTTCTCCCAAAGTCACGCTGAGCTCACCTAAATCCGCAAATGTGTCGGAGATGACATCCTCTGTAGTTACGGGAAGTGTGGGATCAACTTCTGTCATTTCAACATCAACACTTCCTCATGTTGCAATCTTTCCTATGTCGTTTGCCCACTAATGTCAGCTGAACCCTTACCCTTAGGATGCTCAGTATCCCCTTCTTCAGGCAAAGGCAATTCAAGTTGATTGGATGACTCAGGTCTAGTAGCGGCATCCGAGCACTTCTTTAAAGAACTTTCTCCCATAGAAGTCTTATCGATTGTATCATCTTTAGCACTCGGGGCATCATGTGTTTCAATCGTTGAGGGAAAAGCTGAAGGTTAACCGGAAGTAAAGGATCTAGAAGGTGCAAGCAAAGAAAGTTCACGAAGGGACTCTTCTGTGATAAGAAATTTTTTGGTTCTCTTCTTCTGATCTATAGCCATTAAAGACTCAAGCATAGAACTGCGAGCTTCAGAATCTTTAACAAGCAGTGGGACTTCTGTACAGAGAAAGAAGAATTTTTAATGGTTGAAACTCAAAACAAACTGGGAATACAATTTAGAGTAGATGTCCTCACCTCCTTCCATCCAAGCGTTGTGAAAGCCCTTAGCACACCGAACATAAAAGAATTGGCATACAAACCCAGAAATGATCTCTGGTAAGACAAATACAACTTTACGGTTTTGAGCAGCCTCAGCAAAGAAGATAGAAGGGTGATCCTTCCTTGTGTTGAAAATGCATAAATAGCAGAGGTCCTCAAAGGTAGGCTCTCAATCCCATGTCCTCATGAATAGTATATATAGCCCCAACAAAGTGACATACCCATTAGGGTCTAACTGAAAAGTAGCAAATGGCTAAGCGACTAAGAACCATCCATAAAAATCACTGAAAGAGGGGACAACCCCACTTAGTAGCATCTAACGGTTGACAGTTCTGAACCCAGAAGGTGGTTGGTCAAGGTTATCATCTTTTTCCTGGCAAAGGGCGTCATCCTTGGAGATGCCAAACTACTTACACGTCTGTTTATAAATGCGTAAAGTCATAGTTGCAGAGCATCTTTCCAGAGGTGGCTTGCTAAAAGGTCGAGAATTGAGAAAAGGATGGTCTTCCACTGGCTCAGGTTGTACAACTATGGCAGCCTCAGAAGCTTGTGGAGAAACTCCGGTTTTACTAGAAGTTGTTGTCTCTTTATCCTTATGACGACTTGATTTTTGGGATGTCTCCATTCTATATAAACAATGTGGTTTACAAACACATCACAAGTGTGCGTTTCCTATGTGCAAAGTGCAGTGCATGATTGCGCATATCATTGGAAAAACGAGATTGAAATCTACAACTAATCTGTTAACGATGCAGGCAGTTGATGGAAAAATATTGAGCCCAAGTCTTGTGCAAGTATTGGTGTATCAAAGGTGTTTGGTGACGAAAGAAGTGCATCCAGGATTTTGAGTCAAAGCTTTGAAACAGTCATGGCTGAGTTGCTCGAAGCTGATTCGATGTTGATCACTAAGGATTCATATGCTTTGGAATGATCAGAGTTTTTCTTCACTCTATGGAGTAGTCTTAATTCTGCTACAGACGTTTACAAGTCATATATGGATAGCATATATGGATAACGATCCATATATGGATCATACACGGTCCAAGGATCATTAACGGTCCATAGATGGATCACCCAGGATTCATGGACCTCTAACAATCCATACATGGATCGTATATCATCCATGGATCCCCCGTGATTCACTAAAGGGCTGTGTATGTTTCCTGGATCAAGAGTGTTCCATTTCTTGGCGGCCCATTGCTTGACTACAAGCACTCCAGGAAAGTGATTAAAAACAAAGTAGTACTCTAAAGAATCGTGAACTTGCAATCAACATTGAGCATCAAGTGTCAGCAGTCAGATCTTCAACCCTTCAAAACTTCGACAGAACTTTTGCATCAAACGAGCACTTCATTCTTTCATCAAATTACATAATAACCTCGTGATTTTCAAAAACCAACAAGCTACCTACACATGTCAAACAGTCTGATCCAAATCAAGGTTGCGGATCAATCATGCAACATTGAAACACAGTTCGACATCATCGTCAACATGTGTAATCTGTGCGCAATTCTAACAAAAGCAATACAAACAATTCTATGCAAATACAATAAAGAGCAAGTTATTATTAACGAAATGGTGTCATGCTTCATTATTAGAACTAAAAATTGTGGAACAATCACACAATATCAGGTCTTTAGTTTAAGTCAAAGATGCGGATCAATCACGCAAACATTGATTAACCTAGTATTGTGCAACAATCAACTAGTAAAATTAGTGTGTGAAAGCAAGGCTGGAAATTGCATGCAATGCTACCAAAAAAGGGGAAAAAACTAGCCTAACATCAAATTATTTTAGCAGTAAAATTCATGGATATCAGAAGGGATTCTGAACACACCGTATAAATGAAAATGCAAGTTCAAATTGGAATTGTGGATCAATCACACAATACCAACTCGCATCTCAGTATAAAAACAGTTCAGAAGTGAGGAATGAATATCCTTGACTATGCTGAAAGGAATTAAACAGTTTTGGTACAAAATTCATTGCAAAAGTTCCCAAGCCTAACCTAAAATCACCTCAAACAAATTACCATCGCTAATTTACCCAATCCACCACTGATTTGGATCATCAAGTTTGACACACCACAAACTAAAAATTCAGTTTCAAATCTCAGGTGTAACTTGAAACCCAAACATACATCCAACCAAAATCATTCGTGTAACACCCCACCTCTATAGCCATATTAACCAAGAGTATTACTAAGTTATACCGTCAGATAATATGAAGAATGAGGCTGTAGCGGTACACACGTTCAAATTCTCTTAGACTAATACTGGTACGTATAAAAATTTATGAAATATCACTTACTCTTACGTACTCAATGTTGGTACAAGACAATTACACGTGTGCCTCCAGGGCAGAACAATATAGAATATACGTGAATACAGAGATCACAGAGTTAATCACATCAATAAATATAACAAATATAAAATTTAACGTTTCATATACATTAACTCATTACACACCAAAATATACACATCATTCAATTTAATACATGGTAATAAATAATTCACTAGATTATTATACTTCTCTAAGCACAGTAAATACAAGCTAGTCTCAAGGTCCATGCACCTGTGATGTCTCGGTCCGACCCAAGTATTATATAGATAATAAACGGAATAGTCTATGTTTTAATCCATTATAGTCAATATAAAATATTTGGGTGCTCTAAACTTGAAAGATCATCGAAGACGTAAACCTAATCATTAGGAACTCTTTAACCAAAGTGTTAAAAAGGTGAAACTCTATTGGAATGGAATAGACTACATTCATAGACCACAAACGAAGGGAAGTTAATAGACCGACTTACAAGCACAAGGCTTAGTGATTCATTGTACACATATTATAAATGTTATCAAAGTCTCCAAAATCAGCATATAACTCAAATTTCACGAAAGGAGCAACAAATTCCAACACAAAAAAATTTCAAAATGCTTAAGTGAACTTAAAACCCAATAATCACCTCAACGTATGATCGTAAAGATCAAGAGACAAAATAAATATCATCACAATACGGATCCCGCAGAAATAAATATGCATGTGCAATCACACGATAATATAGCTCCCCTCCCGAGCTTAGCTCAGTACTTATAAGTATTCAAGTTAGGTGCCCATCACTGTGACCCCTCCGACCGAGTGTACCTTGACCCCCCGGTTAAGTGAATACGTAGATGTGAGCCCCCAAGTCCCGGGTTCCCCCGAAGCAAAGTGCGGGCTTATCAAAACACAATATGCGTCATTGACTCATAGTCAGTAAACCAAGTAGCGGTAACAGTGTGTCTCATACCACACGTTCTCACTACTGGTTCACTAGCTTCTTATCAACTCCGCAATGGAAATTCAAAAGAAATTTCAAATCAAAAAATCTCATGAATCATAACATCAACTCAATACCTTCAATCAGACGAAATAGGAAATTAACTAATCTCGTATACCACCGTTTAGAAATATGTTTATTTAATGCTTGCACACTACAGTTATCCTTCAATACTCTATATAACAAATCTTGTGAATAGCCAGAAAGGTGATACCAAAAGTCCTATACCAAACAGTTTCAACAAAGCATTTATTCAAATTTCTCATTACTTAGTATATAAATATTATAAAATCATATAAAAAGTATCATCACTGTATCATATTCAAAGGATAATTAGTTCAATATCAACAATGAATCATTTACAATATATAAAATATCCACACAAAAATTGGAATATCAAAACATAAGCAATAAATGAAATTTAGAAAATATAAAGCAATAAATGAAATCCAATTTTATTTACAAATAAAAATGGAATAGGAACTCTCAAAGAATAATTTAAATATTAAAAGGATAAATACTTTCATTTTAAATTTGTATAACCTCATAAAAGCATATCATTCAATAAAACAATACAAAATTATGCTAAATATTGTTTAAAAATGATTCTATGCTGTAATGACAAAAGTAACTTCTTAAATGATTTATTCAAAACAATTTTAAGCTACCTTTTAAAATTTACTTATATACTAACTAGAATTATACTAAGTGTTATTTTCTATCATTAAGTGAATTTATTTAAGCTGTATAATCAACTTATTGTTCCCATGCACATGTTTACCAAAGCTAAATCAACCAGTAATGTTATTCGGAGTACTTCATTTAAATTAATCTATGTATAATTCAGACTACCATTCGATATTTAAGATATTCACTGTACTTTATAATTTATTCTCTAAAACATCATAACTTTATTATTACCTATATAAATATATATTCCCGGACTTTCTAAATTTATTTGAAATTAAACAATTGATCAATCGTCAAAACATCAATTTGTATATAAATATAAGATGAAAATAAATTTGATAGCATCCCCTCTACATACAAACATCCAACCAACACAACTTCATCAATAAACCCAACTCATAATCAATACCACGACAACCATTTAACATGCAACAAATTCAAACATCCAAGCAATCAAATCCAATTCAGATAACAATATGAAAATTTATATACAGGAAAAAATTGTGAAGGACAAAAAGACCAAAAAAACTGCCCAAAGGGACAAGGGGTAAAAAACTTGCTCAAAATGAAAAGTTTTGGTGCAAAGTGGAAAAACATGGGACCCCCCTAAATTCCACCATTTGCACTAAAACTTGTCCTTTTGGGCAAGTTTTTGGGCTCTTGTCCTTTTGGGCAAGTTTTTGGGTGAGTTTGTCCTTATGGGAAAAGTCTCCATTTATATAACTATTATGGAATAAAACATAGATGTAAGTGATGGGAAAACTCACCGAAACGCTACCCGGATTTCTGAATCAGCCAATACCTTCGACATCATCACTTAATATCCCATAAACAATAATCTGAGCTTCTCTTGTTCCAACCACGGACAGCGGCTGCTCCTCGGACCTCGTAATTCGCACTTAATTCACATCTCTGTCTTGGCATCTCATGCTCTCCTCTAATCAGGCAAGACAAGTGGTTCGATTTTATTTCCTTCTTCGGCGCCCAGGTCGTTTTTAACCCACGGAAGAGCATAAGGTGGCTACGGCTGTCGCGTGGGAGCGGATGCACAGAGTTGGCGCCATACCATCTGAAGTGGGAATGCTTAAATATCAAAGTTTTTTTTTTTTTTTCTAATTGAGATTCCGATTTTCAGGGCTGAAAAGGAAAAATAAGAGGAAAGCTGTGTGTTTTCCTTTTTTCCAAGGAATAAAGGCTTCGGCTTAGTCATGAGGGGTGTGGAATAATCGAGAGCGGGCGCACCAACTGATGGGCTTTGGCCGCATTTGTTTATTTTAACTCAACTTGATTCTATTCTATATTATTATTATTCTTTTTTTTTTTACTTCTTTTTTTCTTCCTGTCGAATAAATTTGAAGACCTTAAATAAATTTCAATCTTGTATAAATGGGTTTACATCCCATTCTGTTTACTTGTCAAACAATTTTATTTAATTTCTACATTCGCTTATGTTTGATTTGATAACCCATTGCTCAATTAATAATGAGTTTATTTTCCAACTATTTTAAATATTCATTTGCGCTCTTCTAATTTATTTGTCAAATTAACAATCAATTATATCAGATATGTTTTTTTGCTAGCTATTTCAATTATATATATAGCAAAATTATTCAACATCACAAATAAATTCCTTTAATTTAATTCGTTTATTAATTTACAAATAGCTACAAATAAAAAGCATACGTATAATACCGACATCGAAAATAGGGTTGTTAAAGACATCCCTCCTTAACAAAATTGTGTCCTCGCAATTTCTTATGGGGAAAAGTAAACAACGTATATTCTAACCCGAATGTACGCTATGTTGTTTCAATATGTGGCTTATACACTCGATACAATAACATGCACAATGTATTTTAATTGTGCTAACTTTAACGTCTTATATTTTCTACATATAATTTTAGTTGAGGAAAATTTCCAACTTCCGAAATTTTGAAAAATTTCGCCAGAGTCTCCTTTGTATGGAGGTCGTTTCGGAGAAACCGAATACAATATAATTACAAAATATACATCTCCGAAGAGGCATCCCAACACGGGGCATCCCGAAACACGAGGAAACAAACCAGTGACACACTATACTAGCATTTTACAGTATTTAATCAAACACGTACCTTTGTTTTAGCGTTTTAAAGAAATTTCGCCTATTATTTAGTAAGTATTAGCCGCTATTCATGCAATACTTCTTTATATGCTTCATAAGTACATGTACTAACTCATGTTGAACATTAGTTACATATAAAAGAGATATGTGTAATTTTAGATAACAAATTATATAAGTTTACTTCAAATCTGTCACTTAAATGCAAGATTTTAACAAGTGGAAAATAGTAATAAGGACAAACTTTGGAGAAAATTTAGTCTGAAGAACGTCAAGTTTTATTTTTAGGCTGAAGGACAAAATTTAAAAAAAAAATTAGGTTGAAGGACAATGCTAAATGTAATTAGCATTTTCTGCAGTGTAAAACTGAATAATGCTAGTACATTTAGCATTTTTGTGTAGTGTAAAAAGTTGAATATAATGCTAATTACATTTAACATTTTACTTCAGTTTAATTTTGGTTCAAAGTTTGTCCTTCAGACTAAAAATAAAACTTCGTGTCCTTCAGGCTAATTTTTGGGCAAAGTTTGTCTTTCTCCCTAATTACCTCTTTTAACAAAGTAAACAACAAAATTTCACTAACACTTAGAATAAAAGCTGTAACTTGAAGCATTCCGAAATGTGTAAATTCATTCAAATTGGAAAATTGGTTCAAAAGTTACAATTAAACAATTCAGCCTGGATTTTTTCCCCACAATATGTATGCAGGTCAAACTGGAGTAAAGTTCAAAGCCTATGTCAGATTTTCATTGAATATTTGTGTAAAAGAAACGAGGTATCTCGAAATTGAGAGGACTGATACTCCAAACTGGAGTAAAGTTCAAAGCCTAGAGAAGGACGCTTAAATATTTTCTTCCAAAAGGATATTAAATGGTGTAATAGTGAAGATATTAGATTCAAGCAAACATACCCATCAACAAAGTATATCGTTTATAGTATTAGTGAATTAATAATCAATGTATCAAACCAGTTCATAACAGTATTAAGAAGGTAGGCAGATTTTCATTTTCTTTTTTTCTACATGATATATGATACACTTTCCATTCACAATTAATTTGTGGTTGTTACAATTTCTTTGAATAAATTTATAGTTTCAGCCTACATTAATATGGGAAGCTTACAAAGATATTTGAACTACAATTGAAATTATATAAATCAATGTACATATCAGTCATTGTCTTTCTAGCACATCATATAGCGTCTATGTCGAATTATCAGTATTCATGTTGCGTGTTAGCTTTCGTGCGGTTATCCATACAACTAGCTTTCAAACATATAGGCAGTTAAACTCTCCAAAGTAAGAAATTATGCGTTCGTTACTTGCATGGACGCGCCCAGTCATGCAAGCATGAATCAAAGGAATTGCAATGTACACGTGCAAGCAATCAGAGTGTCAACCAAGACCAAACAATATGGTTAGGTTGAGTCAGTGAACAAGTGCACGACTAAACAACCAGATAAACAAGTTCAAGAGAAATTAGTACAAGATCGGGTACACGAGGACTTTCAAAACAACCGCGTGCAACTAACTTGACAATCAAATGCAAATTCAGACATTACTTCCAAAAACATTTTAACTTATGCATTTGTATATATTTTTTACTTTATTTTATTTCTGCAAATTATTACATCTTTTTCCAAACATTGTGTCCATGTTTCTCATCGAAGCGTTTAAGAACCTTTATTGAACACGTATGCACCGGTATTGATCAAAATTCTTAACACACTTCAATGGAAAATTTAACACCGTTATTTTCCTTCATCTCTTGTATAAGTATCATATCCTGAGTTATTTGTATTATAATAACAATTAAACTCAAGCATAATCGCATCTTCCTATTATCCATCACCTATTTATTTTTATTCTTCCTTATAATACTGCATCGAATTGTCTCGCACAAGTATTTAGGAATCCTTATCAATAATGCTGATCAGACGTATCGACCGGAATTCCTAAACTTCTTCATGGACAATTAACGCAAAAATTTAATTTCTTTAAATATTTACTTGCCTCTCTCTCTGTGTGTGTGTGTGTGTGTGTGTGTGTGTGTATATATATATATATATATATATATATATATTACAATTCACATCATTATTATTGTCGTTATTGTAGTTATTAATTTATTTGATTGAATTTAATAATTATTTCCAACTTCCTTGTTTGTACATTAAATTCAACATCTATAACATTTATTAAACAATCAGCGATCAAATAACAATAAACAACGCCTTATAAATCAATTTCCGTTGTACAACTTCTTATTTTCTAACCACGCACACAATTATTTAAATTCTAAGCAAAATTAAATGTCAAAATTGTGGGGGAAGCAAATCGATATATTATTATATAATAGAAAAATGAAAAATATGTCCTCAGATGATTATCCTAGTAATCATCATATACTTTTATAATCATACAATTGTAATAAAATGCACCCATGGGGACAGGAACTCTAAGTCACTTCTAAGATCTCGACTTGTATCTCTTTTATATACATAACGTATTGTCCTAAACTCGCTGATACCGACTGTAACACCCCACCTTTATACTCATTTTAACCAAGAGTATTACTAAGTAATACCGTAAGATAATACAGAGAATGAGGTTGTATGGGTACACACGTGCAAATTCTCTTCGACTAACACTGGTACGTATTAAAATTCCTGAAATATCACTTACTCTTACGTACTCAATGCCGGTACAAAACAATTACACGTGTGCCCCAGGACAGAACAATACAGAAATCACAGAGTCAATCACATCGATAAATATAATAAATATAAAATTTAACGTTTTATATACATTAACTCATTACGCACCAAAATATACACATCATTCTATTCAATACATGGCAACAAATAATTCACTAGATTAATATACTCCTCTAAGCACAGTAAATACAAGCTGGTCTCTAGGTCCCTGCACTTGTAATGTCTCGGCCTGACCCTGATATTATATAGATAATAAACGGATCAGTCTATGTTTAAATCCATTATATCAATATAAAATGTTTGGGTGCTCTAAACTTGAAAGATTATCCAAGACATAAACCTAATCATTAGGAACTCTTTAACCAAAGTGTTAAAAAGGTAAAACTCGATTGGAATGTAATAGCCTACGTTCATAGATCACAAACGAAGGGCACATAATAGACCTACGTACTAGCACAAGGGTAACTAATTCATTGTGCACATATGATAAATGTTATCAAAGTCTCCAAAATCATCAAAAATCGTCATATAACTCAAATGAGTCAAATATCACGAAAGGAGCAACAAGTTCCAACACAAAAAATTTCAAAATGTTTATATGAACTTAAAATCCAATAATCATCTAAATGTATGATCGTAAAGATAAAGACACGAAATAAATATCATCACAATATGGATCCCGTAGAAATAAATATGTGTGTGCATCACATGATAATATAGCTCCCTCTCCCCCCGAGCTTAGCTCAGTACTTATACGTATTCAAGTTAGGCGCTCATCACCGCGACCCCTTTGGCCGAGTGTACCTTGACCCCCCCGGTCAAGCGAATACATAGATCCATTTCATAACTGAAAACAATATTCAACTCCAGTACTCATTTTGAACACAAACTAATACGATCTATCAGATAATAGTGAAATCATTCAAGTTGGGGTATTTTAATTACCTCTCAAACCATGAATTGAAATCATTCTCATCGTCAGATTCGTAGAAGTTTAATGTCCAAAATATTTGACAAACTAGAATTTTTAAATACATTGGTTTCCAAACCTTAACCCCTTTTCAAACAACGTTGTTGTTTTGTAAAAAATTATTAAGTTAACTTAGCTTAAATATCAATTCCGGGAATTTATTCCAAATGATCGACTAAATTTCTTTTCCATATATAACTAAATTATTTTCTCCACATGCTTAATTAAGCTATAGATAGATATTATCTTGAATATTTTATCCAATTCTACAATTAACTTTATGTAACACACCGAATTTTAGTTAATACTAAAATTCACTAATTACAGAATAAATAATCTCAGATATGGGAATTGGGGGTAACGGGCTGCGTCATTGCGTTCATCTCGGAAAAATACGCGAAATAGAGTCCGAGTTTTCGAGAATCGGAGTCCGTATGGCCCAGTTAAGGCCCAATGAAGTTTGCGGAAAAATTAAAGCTAAAAACAGATTTAGAAATTTAAATTCAGATTTCAAATTAGAACCAGCGGGGCCAGGCGGGAAAAATCCCGCCCTGACCATGTCGACAGGGCTGTCGACAGGCCTGTCGACAGGGGTGTCGACTTGCCTGTCGACTTGCCTGTCGACACGGCGTGTCGAGCCAGAAGGTTGGGTGCACCAGATTTGGTTTTCTGGCTAGGGCTGGGCTGGGTTCTAGAGATTTCCTAAATCTAACGGACCTAATCTAACCTAGGGTTAATCTAAGGGCCTAAAACACTCACCTAATCTATAAATACACCCTAAACCTACCCTAATCCATACTAAAAATAGAAATGATGGCCTCATGCCGCCAAATTAAATCCTAGAAGGAGCCTCCACTAATTTATGAAGGAAGTTGCAAGCTAATCACTCTCTAATCAACCTCTAATCATCATCATCTTCATATTTAGCAACTAATTCCACTTCATAAGTTTGCTAATCTTGGTTTTGGTGAGTTTCTATCACTTTAACATCAATTGTTAAAGTAAGTAGATTGGGTGTAATGAGACTTATGGTCTTAAATGCGGATTAGTGAGTTTGAATCATTTATAATGATATGCTATTCTATGTTTTCCTATGTTTATGCATAATTAATAAGTGGGTTTATGCATGTTTGATAAGTTGGTTTATGCATGCTTAACAAGTTGGTTTATGCATGTTTAACAAGTGGGTTTATGCATATTTAATAAGTTGGTTTATGCATGTTTAACAAAGTGAGTTATGCAAGTTCACATGCAAATTATGTGTATGATGTTATGTAAGTGGTTATTCAAGTTCATATGCAAGTTATGTATATGCTTAAATGCAAGTTTAACATGATATGCAAGTTATGCATGCTTATGCAAGTATGTGAATGCTTATGCAAGTATGTGAATGCTTATGAAAGTTATGTGTATGCTTAAATGCATGTTTAACATGTTATGCAAGTTATGAGAATGCTTATATGAAAGTTCAACATGTTATGCAAGATATGTGTATGATAATATGCAAGCTCATATGCAACATGTTATGCAAATCATGTGTATGATAATATGCAAGTTTGGGTTAAATGTAGTTGGGTTAATATGTGCTCACATATGCAAGTTGACATCCTCTTAACCCATGACAAAGTTGTATGCTAAACCCATGATATTTGTGATGGATCTTCCTCTTTTATTATGTCATGAAATGAGAACGATTTACGTGGGGAACGATGGGGTTGGTAAATATGTTAATAAAAGTATGGTCGGGTATGATTAAGCATACCATAAAAATAAATTAACATAAGTGGGAATTTACCTATTGAGTTAGGTCTACCCCATGGGAATTTACCTATTGAGTTAGGTCTACCCATGTTATGAAAAACTTGATATTAATTAGGGATAATTAATATGGGGGTGATTAATTAGGTGTAATTAATCGACTAAGACACGAGGTTGGACTCATTTGTAGTGTAAAACTGCCCGGACCCGACCGGCTTAACCAGTTGCTACAAATGTCAGCCCAATGTGAGAGGTCTTAGCCATAAATTAAATACGTGATTAAAGTAAAGACACGAGGTTAGACTCTGTCATGACGTAAGACTGCCCGGACTTTACCGGCTTAACCAGGCGGTCATAACAGCCAGTCTAATGTGGGAGGTCTTTGTGGGAGATCACGGTCTTAATTAATTAAGAAACACTTAACCATATTAGCATGTAGTGGGACATGAGGGGTTAAGTGGGTGCCTTGGGTGGCATGTGGAAATTTAGTGGTTGCCTTGGGTGGCATGTGGAATCTAGTGGGTTGCCTTGGGTGGCAATAGAAAATACGATTAGAATACTTAACCAAGTGAAACATGTAATTAAACATGATTAAAGGGTTAAGTGGGATTCACTAGATAAGGGACAAGCTTAGGTGGGTAGCTTGTGGGGGCCCATTTCAACCAATATCCCAAACGTATCTTTGTGGGCTCGACCCATGTCGAGTGACGGGACACGCATATTGGGCTTGATTATAAGAGGCCAAAACGGGTTAGCGGTGGCAACGCGAGTCCAACGGGTTTCATATGCGTGTGTGGGCCCGGGCTGGTAGATAAGCCGTTGTTGCATCGTGTAGATATAAAGCCGTGCACCGTTGATATTATCAGGTGGCCACTTTGGGGAATGATACACCCCATTGTGGGACCAGCACGGGTATCTACGGTAGGGAGCCGATCGCTGGGGAGTAGTGGGTACACCTAATAAAGATAGGGGCAGACGGCACCTATGTAGGGGTACACGGAACTACTGGGAAAAATTACTAAGTACACCTAGTGGAGATAGGGGCAGACGGCACCTATGTAGTCAGCTAGGGGTATACGAGACTACTGGGGAAAATTTTCTAAGTCCTTGGGAGGGATCAACCTTTAAGTAGAAATGACTGGTGTGGTGCAGTGTAGTAATTATCCTTGGGTGGGTAGATGCGTCTTTACGGTTATCTTAGTTCATCCTAAGTCTATCAAGCTGCTTAGTGTAGCCATTTATCCCCAGACATTACCGTAGGTCAAGTTTATGTCTTCTCTGGTTACTTTAATGATTGTATTGTTAAATTTATAGGACTCGCTCAGACTTATGTCTGACCCCATTGTTTTTATCTTTTTCCCAACCCTCAGGTGCTACGGTGGATCATAGCAGTAGTGGAGCTTGATCGGATTGCTGTTCCAGTCTTTAGGAGCTTGGATAGATGTAAAGCTCCAGTTACCCAGTTATCTTTTCCTTTGTCCTGGCTATTGTATGAGAGAGTGGGATTATGTACTTCTTTATTTTGATGGATATTGTACTTGACTTTTATTGTGGTTTTATGATGTAACTAGACATGTTTATTTCCGCTGTTATGAGATGATGTTTTAAATTTCAAGTACTATTTATATCTGTCTTGTTGTAATTTTCTATTCTATATTCACTAAAATACTCCACCGATGCTATGGCATTCCCTTAGAGAGTGACCATAGCGGGCGTGGGGTGTTACACGTGGTATCAGAGCCAGGTTACCGGAACAGATAAAATTTTTAGAAAGCTATTTTTCTAAAAACATTTTTGGAAGAGATATTTTCAAGAACATGTCTTTAAAGAGAAAAGTTTTTGAAAGAAAAGCATAATCCCCAATAGCCATATCTTTATCCTTCGAATTCTCCGTTTTGAATCTTTCCTTTTTCGTTTCAGCATGGCTGAGGATCTTAACTTTCCGGAGGGTGTGACGGTACCAGTATGGTATAGGAGATTGATGGAGGCTAGGGCCACCACTGCGGGTCCAGCAAATATTCCTCCACCAACCGTAGCACCCGATCTTCCTCCTCCCCCTCCTCCTCGCACGGATACTTTTGCTAAGACTTGCAAGGAATTTAAAGCTATGGGAGGGAAACCTTTTCAAGGATCTGAAACCTTTGTGGAGGCTAGAGATTGTCTTAAAGAGGTGGAAGAATTGATAGATATCTTTGAGATGGAAGAAGGGAAGAAAGTCAAGTTAGCTGCTTGGTTAATGAAAGGAGAGGCCTCACTCTGGTGGGAGGTCACTAATGGAGAACGCCCCGTTGACTCTTGGGCGGATTTTAGGCAAAGATTCGTGGCAAAGTTTCTCTCAAGGGCGGAGGAAAACTTGTATATGGAAAGATTCTTGACTCTAAAGCAAGGAAATCTCTCGGTAAAGGAATATGTCAACAAGTTTAATCAATTGGCAAGGTTTGGCCTAGATATGGTGAATACATCGGAGAAGAAGGCTTTGAGGTTCGTGAAAGGCTTGAATGAACCAATGCATGGGTTGGCTATGACTCATATTCCTATGGGGGCCACCTTTGAGAAGCTAGTTGACATGGCACTCATGCATGAAGAAGAGAAGGGTCCCAATGCTAATAAGGCACCCGAGAAGAAGGGAGATCAAAAGAGGCCTCAGCAACAACAACAAAACAAAGGTGGGAAAGGCAACGGTGGCAAGGGCAAGAAGAAGAAGTGTTTCAATTGTGGGACACCTGGCCACCTAAGCAAGGATTGTCGCAAGAGGAAGAAGACTGGCTGCTTCCACTGTGGCGAAGCAGGGCATCTAGTGAAAGATTGTCCTAAGAAGGGGAAAAGGACGGGTTCTACCTCAGGAGGACAGGTGCAAGCTCTTATGGCACCGGGTCAGGTTAGGGGGCAAGTACAGGCTCTCACAGTCCCACCGATTCAGGAGAGAGGTAGAACTATTTCCGTTGAAAGTCTGGTTTTTCTATTTGATCATCCTGTTCGTACATTGTTTGATTCAGGCGCATCGCATTCGTTTATCTCATCATCATTAGTTGAGTCACTGCACTTAAACACCAGTCTGGTAGATGATCCCTTGGTTGTTTCAAACCCAATTGGGGGCTCCACTTATTTGTCCATGATATGTTTGGGTTTGAAGATTTCTATACTTAGCATTGAGTTTAGATGTGATGCTTTTGTGTTGGGCTTCACGGGCTATGGGTTGATTTTGGGCATGGACTGGTTATCCAGTAATGGTGCCGTTCTTGATTGCGAAAGGAGAGTTGTTAGGCTCATGACCCGCTTGGGTAACACTCTCGAGATTTCTTGTAATCCCATGGACTCTGTTATGCTAAGTTATCTTGAATCGCTTGACGCTTCGGTCAAGAGTTTGCAATCTGTTAGAGTGGTCCGGGAATATCCGGATGTGTTTGAGGAGGTGAAGAGCTTACCTCCGAAGCGGGAGATTGACTTCCAAATATATCTGGTGGATAATGCTAAACCTGTATATTTACCAGTGCGCCACATGGCTCCTCGTGAGAGGAGGGAACTCCATAAGCAAGTAGGGGAGTTGCTTGAGAAGGGGTTCATAAGACGAAGTATATCGGAGTGGGGTGCTCCAGTAGTATTTGCTACAAAGGCGGATGGGTCCCTCAGACTTTGTGTAGACTATAGAGAACTCAACAAGCTCACAAAGAAGAATAGACAGCCATTGCCGAGGATTGATGATCTTTTCGATCAGTTGGTTGGCGCTTCAGTATTTTCTCAGTTGGACTTAGCCACGGGGTTTCATCAGTTGAGGGTGGCTGAGGATAGCGTAGACAAGACTGCCTTTAGAACTCCGGATGGTTTCTATGAGTGGCTGGTAATGCCATTCGGGTTGACGAACGCCCCTGCATACTTTGTTGATTTGATGAGTAGGGTGTTCAGGGAGTTCCTTAATAAATTCGTGGTGGTCTTTATGGATGATATCTTAGTATTTTCTAAGAGTGAAGAAGAGCATGCCCTACATCTTGGGGAGGTATTGAAGACTCTTCGAGCACATAGCCTTAAGGCTAAATTCTCTAAATGTCACTTCTGGAGGAAGGAAGTGCGGTTCTTGGGGCACATGGTCTCCAAGGAAGGGATAGCTGTGGATCCCGCGAAGGTAGTATCAATTCAGGATTGGAAGGTTCCGAAGAATGCTACCGAAGTAAGAAGTTTCTTAGGGTTGGCGGGTTATTATAGGAAGTTTATTAAAGACTTCGCAAAGATATCAGCCCCATTAACCCGCTTAACGAAGAAGAATCTTGTTTTCGCATGGGACGTAGATTGTGATGATGCGTTCCGACGGTTAAAGAGAGCTTTAACCACTGCTCCAGTTTTAGTGTTGCCAGATGGGAGCAAGCCATTTGTTGTTTATACCGATGCTTGTGGGACAGGACTAGGCGCAGTCTTAATGCAAGAGGGAAGGGTGATAGCCTATGGTGGAAAGCAGTTGAGGGCACATGAGAAAAATTACCCTACCCATGATTTAGAGTTGGCCGCTATTGTTTTTGCGCTTAAGATTTGGCGCCATTATCTTCTTGGTGAGAGATTCGAATTGTTCACTGACCACAAATCATTGAAGTACTTGTTTTCTCAGAAGGATTTGAATCTGAGACAGCAAAGGTGGATGGAATTCTTAGCATCCTATGATTTCGAGATAGCGTATACCCCTGGCAAGGGTAACGTGGTGGCGGACGCCTTGAGCAGGAAGAGGTTGTCCTTGAGTCCATTGTTCGTGGAATGACGAAGCTTAGAATTTATCTCGATGTTTGATTTCAGACCTTCCATTGATTATGTACCCGGTTTGCTAGCTTCCTTGGAGGTTAGACCTACTCTTTTGGGGCGGATTGGAGAAGCACAGAGGGACGACCCACAGTTGGTTGAGTTGGTAGAGAAGCTCATAAGGGGGGAGTCGTCCAGCCATTTGAGTAGGTACACCCTAGACGATAGGGGGTGCTTGCGTAGAGACGGTAGACTGTGTGTACCGCAAGACGAGGGTTTGAGGAAGGTTATTCTTGATGATGCACACCGTTCTAGGATGACCATTCATCCCGGTGGGGACAAGATGTACCAAGACATGAAGAGGGTTTTCTTCTGGGCCGGTATAAAGAAAGATGTGGTCGAGTATGTTGCTCGATGCTTGGTGTGCCAACAAGTGAAGGCGGAGCAAAAGAAACCAGGTGGGTTGCTTCACCCATTGGAAGTTCCGCAATGGAAGTGGGATAGCATCTCGATGGATTTTATTGACGGGTTACCCAGATCAAGAAAGGGTAATACGGGAATTTGGGTGGTGGTAGACAGACTTACTAAGAGCGCCCATTTCATACCTGTGAAGAGCAAGAGGACCGCTCCATGGCTAGCTTCAGTATATCTTCGAGAGATAGTTCGATTGCATGGGGTACCCTCTAGCATAGTGAGTGATCGAGATCCTATCTTCACTAGCGAGTTCTGGAGGAGTTTGCAAGAAGCAGTGGGGACTCAATTGTGTCTAAGCACCGCATATCATCCTCAGACAGACGGCCAGACTGAGAGGGTGAATCGTGTTCTAGAAGACCTTTTGAGGCTTTGTATCTTAGATTTTGGAGGTACATGGGAAGAGCATCTTCCATTGGTGGAGTTCGCATATAATAACAGCTTTCAGTCCAGTATTGGTATGGCTCCTTTCGAAGCTCTCTATGGAAGGCCTTGTCGATCACCTGCATGTTGGTGGGAATCTACGGATAAGATCTTGCTTGGGCCTGATATGATTAGGGAGACTTCTGAGAAGATTGACTTGATTCGGAGAAGGATGAAAGCAGCGCAGGATAGGCAAAAATCTTATGCGGACAAGAGAAGGACGGATCTTGAGTTTGAAGTTGGGGACATGGTTTTTGTCAAAGTATCTCCATTAAGAAATGTTGTTCGCTTTGGGTCCGTTGGGAAGTTAGCACCGAGGTTTGTTGGACCGTTTCCTATTAAAGAAAGAATTGGACGGATGGCATATAGAGTGGAGCTGCCCGACAGACTTAGTGGTGTACATGATGTATTCCTTGTGTCCCATTTGAGGAAGTGCTTACATGAGACGGCAGAGGTGGTAGAGCCGAGCTTGCTTAGAGATGTAGAGGTAGAGCGTGATGCGACTATTCGACGAGCTCCTACTCGCATCCTTGGGTCAGAGACTAGGAAATTGAGGAATCGAGAGGTTCGACTAGTCAAAGTGCAATGGGGAGAAGATGAGAGCAACGCAACTTGGGAGACGGAAGCGAAGATGCGTTCATTGTACCCATTTCTTTTTGAGGGTACGTCTTTACTTCTCCTTTATCGCTTGTCTAGTACTTATTTTATCTTTAGTATGTCCTCTCGTTAGTACTGTTTGACCTTTAGATAGGGTAAACCTATGGTTGAAACATGTGTTTGAGACATGTTATGGTTGATGGATGCAAGTGGATGCAAGTGTTTGCTAGTGGTTGCTCGTGGATGCATATACACACACTCTAGGCACTCGATCGGCTCAGTCACTTCATATTGCATATTGCATAAAATTGTGTGTAGGAAGCTATATTTATGGATGTATGATGATTGTGTTATCATATGGATGATGCATTTTGGTGAATGATTGTGCACTCATGTAGATATTGTATGTGTCGATAGAGTTCTCTCGCATACATAATGGATGCATGGCACTATCATGGTTTGCATATGTTCATACATTAGATAGGGAACATATACACACACTTTTTGCATATGCTCATACATCATTAGAAATTGTTTTAAGGACAATGGATGCCCGTGTTTGATGGATTGAGTAGATGGTTGTTTGGATGGTAGGATATGCATTCTCCTTAGCTTAGAGATTTCGGGGACGAAATCCTTTAAGGAGGGGAGAATGTAACACCCCGAATTTTAGTTAATACTAAAATTCACTAATTACAGAATAAATAATCTCAGATATGGGAATTGGGGGTAACGGGCTGCGTCATTGCGTTCGTCTCGGAAAAATACGCGAAATAGAGTCCGAGTTTTCGAGAATCGGAGTCCGTATGGCCCAGTTAAGGCCCAATGAAGTTTGCAGAAAAATTAAAGCTAAAAACAGATTTAGAAATTTAAATTCAGATTTCAAATTAGAACCAGCGGGGCCAAGTGGGAAAAATCCCGCCCTGACCATGTCGACAGGGCTGTCGACAGGGGTGTCGACTTGCCTGTCGACACGGCGTGTCGAGCCAGAAGGTTGGGTGCACCAGATTTGGTTTTCTGGCTAGGGCTGGGCTGGGTTCTAGAGATTTCCTAAATCTAACGGACCTAATCTAACCTAGGGTTAATCTAAGGGCCTAAAACACTCACCTAATCTATAAATACACCCTAAACCTACCCTAATCCATACTAAAAATAGAAATGATGGCCTCATGCCGCCAAATTAAATCCTAGAAGGAGCCTCCACTAATTTATGAAGGAAGTTGCAAGCTAATCACTCTCTAATCAACCTCTAATCATCATCATCTTCATATTTAGCAACTAATTCCACTTCATAAGTTTGCTAATCTTGGTTTTGGTGAGTTTCTATCACTTTAACATCAATTGTTAAAGTAAGTAGATTGGATGTAATGAGACTTATGGTCTTAAATGCGGATTAGTGAGTTTGAATCATTTATAATGATATGCTACTCTATGTTTTCCTATGTTTATGCATAATTAATAAGTGGGTTTATGCATGTTTGATAAGTTGGTTTATGCATGCTTAACAAGTTGGTTTATGCATGTTTAACAAGTGGGTTTATGCATATTTAATAAGTTGGTTTATGCATGTTTAACAAAGTGAGTTATGCAAGTTCACATGCAAATTATGTGTATGATGTTATGTAAGTGGTTATGCAAGTTCATATGCAAGTTATGTATATGCTTAAATGCAAATTTAACATGATATGCAAGTTATGCATGCTTATGCAAGTATGTGAATGCTTATGCAAGTATGTGAATGCTTATGCAAGTATGTGAATGCTTATGCAAGTTATGTGTATGCTTAAATGCATGTTTAACATGTTATGCAAGTTATGAGAATGCTTATATGCAAGTTCAACATGTTATGCAAGATATGTGTATGATAATATGCAAGCTCATATGCAACATGTTATGCAAATCATGTGTATGATAATATGCAAGTTTGGGTTAAATGTAGTTGGGTTAATATGTGCTCACATATGCAAGTTGACATCCTCTTAACCCATGACAAAGTTGTATGCTAAACCCATGATATTTGTGATGGATCTTCCTCTTTTATTATGTCATGAAATGAGAACGATTTACGTGGGGAACGATGGGGTTGGTAAATATGTTAATAAAAGTATGGTCGGGTATGATTAAGCATACCATAAAAATAAATTAACATAAGTGGGAATTTACCTATTGAGTTAGGTCTACCCCATGGGAATTTACCTATTGAGTTAGGTCTACCCATGTTATGAAAAACTTGATATTAATTAGGGATAATTAATATGGGGGTGATTAATTAGGTGTAATTAATCGACTAAGACACGAGGTTGGACTCATTTGTAGTGTAAAACTGCCCGGACCCGACCGGCTTAACCAGTTGCTACAAATGTCAGCCCAATGTGAGAGGTCTTAGCCATAAATTAAATACGTGATTAAAGTAAAGACACGAGGTTAGACTCTGTTATGACGTAAGACTGCCCGGACTCTACCGGCTTAACCAGGCGGTCATAACAGCCAGTCTAATGTGGGAGGTCTTTGTGGGAGATCACGGTCTTAATTAATTAAGAAACACTTAACCATATTAGCATGTAGTGGGACATGAGGGGTTAAGTGGGTGCCTTGGGTGGCATGTGGAAATTTAGTGGTTGCCTTGGGTGGCATGTGGAATCTAGTGGGTTGCCTTGGGTGGCAATAGAAAATACGATTAGAATACTTAACCAAGTGAAACATGTAATTAAACATGATTAAAGGGTTAAGTGGGATTCACTAGATAAGGGACAAGCTTAGGTGGGTAGCTTGTGGGGGCCCATTTCAACCAATATCCCAAACGTATCTTTGTGGGCTCGACCCATGTCGAGTGACGGGACACGCATATTGGGCTTGATTATAAGAGGCCAAAACGGGTTAGCGGTGGCAACGCGAGTCCAACGGGTTTCATATGCGTGTGTGGGCCCGGGCTGGTAGATAAGCCGTTGTTGCATCATGTAGATATAAAGCCGTGCACCGTTGATATTATCAGGTGGCCACTTTGGGGAATGATACACCCCATTGTGGGACCAGCACGGGTATCTACGGTAGGGAGCCGATCGCTGGGGAGTAGTGGGTACACCTAATAAAGATAGGGGCAGACGGCACCTATGTAGGGGTACACGGAACTACTGGGAAAAATTACTAAGTACACCTAGTGGAGATAGGGGCAGACGGCACCTATGTAGTCAGCTAGGGGTATACGAGACTACTGGGGAAAATTTTCTAAGTCCTTGGGAGGGATCAACCTTTAAGTAGAAATGACTGGTGTGGTGCAGTGTAGTAATTATCCTTGGGTGGGTAGATGCGTCTTTACGGTTATCTTAGTTCATCCTAAGTCTATCAAGCTGCTTAGTGTAGCCATTTATCCCCAGACATTACCGTAGGTCAAGTTTATGTCTTTTCTGGTTACTTTAATGATTGTATTGTTAAAGTTATAGGACTCGCTCAGACTTATGTCTGATCCCGTTGTTTTTATCTTTTTCCCAACCCTCAGATCCTACGGTGGATCCTAGCAGTAGTGGAGCTTGATCGGATTGCTGTTCCAGTCTTTAGGAGCTTGGATAGATGTAAAGCTCCAGTTACCCAGTTATCTTTTCCTTTGTCCTGGCTATTGTATGAGAGAGTGGGATTATGTACTTCTTTATTTTGATGGATATTGTACTTGACTTTTATTGTGTTTTTATGATGTAACTAGACATGTTTATTTCCGCTGTTATGAGATGATGTTTTAAATTTCAAGTACTATTTATATCTGTCTTGTTGTAATTTTCTGTTCTATATTCACTAAAATACTCCACCGATGCTATGGCATTCCCTTAGAGAGTGACCATAGCAGGCGTGGGGTGTTACACTATACCATTAACTTAATTAAAATCTGTTAATTAAAAACATTAATTAGCTTTTAGAAATATTTCCACGTTTAACAATTATTTGTTAAAAAGTATTAGTTGGAAATAGATTCATTTAATAATCAATTTCCATTCAAAATCATTGGTTTACATTCAACAAGCTGATTACTTGGTTACAGCAAATCTTATCTTTTTGAATAATATAATTAATTAAAAATAATCCATTTTATTGTTTTCTTAAAGCAGTTTATTTCCAATTATCAAAACTTAAGTTCATTTCTGAGTTATTTTACAGAAATATAACTTAGCAGTTCCAACGGTATGTATCATTTCTATAACAGATGATATTCAAGTTGTTAACCCAATTTGCACAAATAATCATATAAATACAATTCAATATTATCAATTGATAATATAATATCTCAACATCACTAACTAACTGATAAAAATATCAAACTGATAGAATAACAGAACGGTGTTTATTTTTGCTAACAGGATATCTAAACAATTTACTCAATTCCATCATATAGTGGAACAATGTATATTTCCACAAACATATGTCAAAATAGATGATTAACAGAATTATAGCAAGTTAATTAATCAATCAATCAATTGAACATACAATTCAGTATTTACTGCATTTACATATCATTATTGATTAGTAGTTAATTCAGTTCACGAACCATTTTATGTTTGATTAAATTTAAATGATATTTAGTGTTAAAATCACTTTTAATTATTAAATAAATCAATTCCTTTAAAATCCGATAATTGTGTCAAGTTATACGCCATCATTTACTCGACTATACGTGAACCAAAATTTATTAATCATGAGTTATTTATACGAGCTTATATATATGTAGTCCATCTTTTTAACATGAACACTTTTAATTTGAAACGGGCCAAGCCCAAGTAAAACAGGTCCTTCCCTTTTTAATATATACTAAACAAAAAACATGGGCCAAACCCATTTATCCTGAACCCATTTCTTGTATCTTCGCTACCCACGCATTACGTAATTCCCTTACACCCGTTTTCTTTTATCTCCCAGTTAAAACTTCAGAAACCAATTTCTTCCAGACCCCCCCATCCGTGCACATCCATGCCAGTGCACCTACACCCACATCCCCGACCATACCCCAGACCATCGCCTGCAAACCACATTGTCTCTCCAGGTTATCGTCAGCTGACCAACTTTGCCCAAAACCCTCTCCTCCTCCCAAACACTCCTTCCTCAAAATTAAAATCTCGCAATATTGTTTCCAGGCTACCCCAAAACCGACCGTTCCCAGTCACCTCCGACAGCTTGAGCCACTTGTGCCACCACCGATCACACCCTCGACCTCCAGAGTCCCTCCACAACCATTTCCCCTCCACTCGATCACTGCCATAGGCCATACGCCTGAATCAAAAAGCCATCTCCACAATATGAGCCAAAAACCAAAAATCGACTTTTCCGATCACCCTCGATCACGAGAGATGGCCCAGCTCCGTCCGTACACTCATATGTGATCGCCGCAACTCCCTCGTGAACAGATTTCGATTTCATCAAACCAATTTCTCAATTTTGATTTTCGAGCTAGTTATTGTTTTTAAGGAACTAACAGAGTTCTACTTCTTAGTTTACAGACTTTTATTCTTGTTTCAATATAGTATATGGAATCGAATTGGTTTATAATATTGAAGCAGTTTCACATAAATGTATATAAGTCTAATGGATTTAAAAGAAGTAACATTTTACTCACTATAGTTAACTACTGTTTTTGTTTAAGTTTCCAGATTTTTGTAAGAGGTTCAAATTTGTTTTGAATACCACAAACTCAGGGTATTTATACATATATATTAGAGTCTTATACAAACAAATTTATGTAAAGCTAAGTATCTAAAGCATCCTAGAATAAGAGGTGCTGATTTTATTTTTTTCCGGCCACTTTTCATGTTTGTTTCTTGTTGCTTTCTTCTGTTACTCACCATTTCTTGTTCTCTCCTTCCGGCATGCACACACACTATAACATACCTTGAACCACACCCTTCCAGCTTTGGTCCGTGTATGTATATACACACTCATGCTTTCAATAACCCACACAAACATGTATATGCTAAATATATACGCACACATATACACAACACTCTCATTCACAAGCATGCATACATCATAAATTTTGCGTAACCATTACTGAATAAATGGCAGAGAGTTCTTCTCTAATGTGTTCTACAATTTTGTTATTTCAAGTTACAGTTTTTTTATTTTAATTCAGTTTTAGACAGTATGAGGGTGTATTCAACCAAATTAACACATTCACACTTGCAAATCAGTAAACAAATGCGTAGTTTACTTACCATGAACAGATTTGTTTCTTGCTCTCTGTTTTGGAATTGAACCCAGTATGAAAACCACATCAACATGGATTATATAAATTTGTAGAAATCATTAATCATAGGGGAAAGTGTTACTCACATAGTTTTCACAGTTTTGGTTCTTTTCTAGTTACAATTTTAATTTCATTTCATTTTAGCCTGTATGCTGATTTACTCAACCAAATCACACCTCCATATGTACGTATATATGTACTTACAACAATCAGTAAACATTTGGAATTAAATATCAAAGTTGAGCGCTGTTTTATGTTTTTAGGGCACGTTATTTCAAAATTTTGGTTTCCCATTTGCTAGTTTCAATAATAGGTTTGATATAAAAAGTATGACGACTATCTCATAATTATATATGCATCTATGTAATCAATTGGGAGATAAAATAGAAGGTACTCAAAAATAAGTCCTTTGTTTCAAGCTGATTTTCCTTCTATCTTACATTCTCAAATTTCAGGTTTGTCTTGCGCACTGATTTCATGCAACTCATGCTCTCTGTTCTAGTTCTTATCTTCATATTTTTATGAGTGTTTAATGGTGGCATACCAATGTGTATAAGTGTGTATTTATAGGAGGCATATAAGCCTTGCACATGAAGCTTTCTAGTGTAGACATAGGGTAGATGGTAGGATGGATAGGCTGCTGTTGAAATTGATTGAAAAGAGGTGTAGTGAAGGCTAATCTCATTCAATCATTTCCCAACTGATGTGCACGGCCAACCTATGTGCAATGTGCTTTAAATCCAGGCTATTTTAGGATAGACTTAGTGTGGATAGCTGCTGCATCCTATGATTGTGAGTGATGTTGTGTGAAAGCTTTTCTCATTAAATTCTTTTAAGTATTGCACATGTGTATGTGTACTTTAGAAATTAGAAAGTTGAAAATGGTATGTAATGACCCGGGATTTTGTCGACCTTGGTTATCGCCATAAACTCAATGATGACTAACCAAAGGTCGAAAAATACCGGTCATTAATGAAAGAAAACAGAGGGTGAGGAAAGATAAGATAGAAACTTAGAATAGAAGAAGAAGAAGAAGAAGAACACAATATCAGAGTAACACGAATCTCACAGCGGAACGAATAAATATATTTCATAACATAACTTTAAAATACAAATCCGTACTTGAATATACATATCATTATCAAAGTACAACACTTACAACACAGCAGAAATAACTATAACTATATGATCCTGAAGCCTCCTGCTCCAAGCTCTTCCAGTATATCTGTAAATCCCGACTACTTGACTACCCGTACAAATTTAGGCACCCAAGAGTTTAGGGAAAACAAACAAAATAAACTCTGGGTCAGTCATGGGACTGGTGTGAGTAAAATAGTTTAAAACAGTTCAAGCAGGTAATCGATATCTCATAAGACCATGCCGTATAACAGAACGGGTTTTTCCCTTATGAGAATCCAAATATCTTTATATCAAAAACCTTTTGATATTATAATAATGTCTATCAACACAATATAATAACCATCTAGCAAAAACGCTTTCATCTCACGTTCTACATATATAGTATACAATCAAAACCGCAATATAATCGACAATAGATTATATATCACAATATATGAAAAACAATAAAATAACTGTTGAGGAATCCAGTCGGATTCCTCCAACCTGTTTCCCTGCATCCACAGATGTTACACAATAAAATCAACATCACTTTCAGTTCCATATGATATATTCTGTTAAACAGAATCAATATAGAAATTCAACTAACTGACTAGCAGTTCAATCAAACAATCAACACACAATCAATCAGCCAATATTTAACAGTTCTAAAAATACAACATGAAATTATAACTGCTCAGAGTTAGTGAGATTTACTCACATTGGACGATCATCGTTAATAACGATAAACATCGCTTGATTCAGACGGACAGTTTATTTGGCCATAAATTGTAACGAGCCCCGATGGACTTCCAGTCAGTTCCATGACGTAGCCACCGTCCATACGATCCCAACGGATCTGACCGTTCGAAATTCTTTTTCTCTTGGCCCATTTAAACCATTTGATACCCGATCCATTTGAAAACCCCTTCTTCCCCGATCATTGTTCGAAACAGAGCGATAGTTTCTCAGTACACACACATGTTGTATCCCTTGCTCCATTCCTTTTTTTCTTCATTACTCCACCATAAATCTAGAAAAATTTACTTTATTGAAGCCTTACAAACTAATCACCACTTTAACTTCCTAATCACCATAGGTTTAATACCATCTTCCCCCTCCATATACAGTCGACTATGCTCCCTGTCTAGACCCAAAGCTCAAATCACCCTCTCAATTTCATTAACTTAAATATAAATTATTACAAAAATAAATCATTACCCTTAATGAAATCTTCAATCCAAGTTGTTAACAAAGGCCGCACCCTCCTTGAATACCCAGACCGACCTTCTTCTTCAAGAATTAAAAACAGTGTACCCAACATAAATCTCAACGTCGTGATCCCCTTCCATTTGCAGTTCACAACTGAACTCCCTTCCACAATAAATCCCAAAAACATCATCAACGCTTCTTTCTTCTAGTTGAATTTAAAACCCCAAAACATCAACCCCCTCACAGTAAGTCACGACAGTACCCATTTCCCACTCGCGTCTCCCTTTTCAATGAACTTCGATGTACAGTAAAGTGTCAAACAGAGTTCGATATTCACAAAAACTGTCGTACGGGTGCAAAAACCCATTTCGAGTTCGAATCCATACCCAGATCCACACATCGTCGCCGAACTCAAGTCCACTACTAAACCCTAAGCAACGCCGTTGCACTTCGATCCTCCCAGACTACCATCGCACACTTCGAGATGGGTATGAAATCGAAGGGGAGCTCGATCTGATCTCAAATATATATCTGAATCGATTTATAGTTTTTGTTTTGGTTTGTTGAGAATTTTTGAAGAAGGAAGTTCTCCACGTTTTGAAGAAAGGAAGAAATTTAGAAACCATGGCCGGTTTTAATTTCTGGAGAAATGGTTTTGGTTATTAAGAGAATTTTAGGGCATTATATAGACAACCAATTAGCTTGATATTTTTAATATTATACTCCATAAAAATCAAATGTTATATGTATTTATCATTAAATATCCGTACGACCACATAAAATACTCAAATTCCATGAAACTGGACTTGCAGCTAGAGTTCGACATTTCGGTCCCAACGAAACTGGTTTTGTCGAATTCCGACTTCGTTTGTTCACACAACGTATTTTTAACCATCAAAATATCGACTGTTTTCCACTCTAAAAATCCGTATGGCCACACACTGACTTGAAAAATCACGGAAACTGAACTGTAGCAATAATTTAATATTGTGGATCCAACAAAATTAGTTTCATCGAATTCCGACTTCGTTTGCAAAAGTGGCTTATTTTTACAGCTCTGAATGACCCATTTAAATATATAAATATATTTAAATATAATTAAATTAAAAATAAATAAATTTATATTATCGTATATATATTCACAGTGGAATACCATACAGCTCTAGAATATTCCTAAATGAATTTCTAACTTGATATTTCAAATCTGGGTCAACCCGATATTCGGTTTATATTGAAATTCCTTTTTAAAATATAAATAATTCCTTTATAATTTATAAAGGAATTCCACAACGACTTTTCTAAAATTTGATTTGGACATAAATCAAAATCTACATGACGAAATCCCGAAATTTCTCTTCCACTAGAAAGATATACTCCACCAGCTCCTAACGTTTCTTGTTTCACAGAGATCCGGCTTAAAACGAGTCCAGTACATTCAGTTGAAGTTCGAATCGCCAATTTACGAACTGCAGCGCCATTTCAAGCTCGATTTTAATTATAATATAATTATACGTTCAAACTGTTGTTCAAATAATATATTCGTTATTCTAATTTAATTCTAAACTGAATTAAATATCACAGATGATCCGGTTCACACCATATCGCCATTTCAGCCAATTCTGATTATTTTAGAATTAAATATATTATTTAATTTATTATTTAAATTAAATATTCACCATTATTTAATTCAACGACCATGAAATCCTTTAATTCACTATTTAAATAATTAAATAAATTAATTATAATTCCTCTGCCAATGTGGGTCATTACATGGTACAACACATTAATATATAGTCCCAGGCAAGACAACTCAGGTCAGTGGGATAACAAGGCCTATCAACAAGACAACCTAAGTATAGCTAAGCAAGTATACTACATAGGGTAAAGGTGCCGTAGCAGTATTCATAGATTTGAACATAGAAATGATCGGCATCGAGGTTACAAGATACACACATCATAGCAAGGACAAGCAACCATGTTCAATTACATGTATTGATGTACAAGTCTATGTACATAAATGTTTAAATAACTCAAACTTTCCCCTTAAGAAATCCTAAACTATCAATGTTTGAGGCAACCCATTCTTTGATGTGAATGAGTAGTGTGCCTAGGGTGTATTTTCATATGATCTTCCCTAGGTGAAGGGTGTGGCCAGCTATGTAAATGTGCATAATTATGTATACATCCCATGTGTAAAAGATCTAAAAATCTATACTTAGCTACTAAGAAATTAATTGCTTGAATTTGATAATGTAGTTCTTGACTAGAAAAAACATGTTTTACGGTATTTTTAATGACTTAGTTTCTACGAAAACATATCAATCTAATGCCATTTCTTTCATATACCTTTATGTGGATTAAATGAGATCTTAAATAAATATTCTTTTAGTTATGATTAAGACCAAAATTTATATTTTACTTGGATTAAGAACAAGTTTTAAATGCAAACAAAATATTACAACAACATTTACATTTGTATATATAAATATGTGCAAATAAGACTTGTATTTCATTATTATACTAATTTCCTAAAATATTCAAATCTTATATTATCTATATTTAACTAGAGTTTAAAACACATATTTAAATACAAAACAAAATGACCAAACATTACTTATTGCTATTATATACACATACACATACGATGGATAAAATATTTTAAACCATTAAAATATAAATACTTGGAATTTTTCTCAAAATTTGTTATTCACAATTTATTATTTAAATCAATTACTAAAACAATAAACAATAAATTGTATTGTAGAAGGAGTCAAAAATTCGGGACGTTACAATCTACCCACCTTAAGAAAATTTCGTCCTCAAAATTGAAGAGTAATGAGGAGATTATAGTTATAGACTTATACTCACAACAAATACATTGGTCATCCCCTCACAATCACAACAAATAAGATATTCAAAATACACAGGTTAACTATCAAACAATTCACATCAATCATCACATTTTATACATCAGCAATTAGCTACTCATTACGGTCATTTTCATAACTAAAAATATCTATCTTTTAAAGTCGGAAAATATTTCCATTTATTATGTACTTCTACACTTCAACATTCATCACTTCCTAACTGTCAATTGGTAAGAAACGATCTTCTAAGTATTGACCCCGAAGACCGAATTCAACATCAGACCAATACTCAGAAAAACATTTAACTCAACCAATCTCTAGTTAGGTTCCAATTACTTAACTCCAGTTAAATTTTCGAACCCCAGAATCTAGATTCCCGATTTTTAATTCTAAACCAATCTGGAATCAAATAACTTGATTTCCTTTAAATTCAAAACCTTTGAATTTTCCAAAACATCCTGTTTTACTCAAAAAAAATTCTGGTTTGCCTTATTTATATATTCCTTTCTTATACAAATTCAATTTGGTTTAACATATAACCATTATAATCTTATAATTGATTATAATAAAAAAAATCGACACTTCCATATATAATAAAAATTTCAGAAAATTATCCTTTTATAGCAAAATATATTTTCGAGCAAAATTATTTCATTTACCCAGCTTTTAAAACAATACCGTGTCGAATTGTTTTGTTCGAGAGTTTAGAAACACCTATCGATACAGTTGTACACCATGTACCGACCAGAATTCATAAACCGCTCAACAAACCAATCATCACAATATAAAATAGTTTTTATATTGATTAACAAATACGCGCTCATATACATACACTTAAACTCAATCTAGGGTAATGCTAACCCCATCTATATCGAGTAATGCCACAAAGCCAAGGTTACTACTCAACCTTCGGCTCTGATACCAACTGTAACGACCCGGAAATCCGTACCATTAGAATTGACTGAATGCAACCCACGTCCAACCCAAATTGCATGAAAATACAAATCATTAATAGAAAGAAGTTAAAGGATGAGAAATAGAAAGATAGAAAATTAGAATAGAAGAAAATAGATAGAAGATCGAACTGACCAACAACATGGAATCGCACAATCGCAGCAGAATAAAATATAATATATAAATAATCACTTTTGAAATGCAACTGTATTTGCACTTACATACATCATCAGAGTAAATTATATATACAACACAGTGGACTAAACTCTAAATATCTAACGTTGAGGCCTCCTGCTCCAAGCTCCTCCAGATAAATCTGTAAAATCCTGAACTATTGGACTGCCCATACAAATTTGGTCATCCAAGAGTTTAGGGAAACATAGAAAATAAACTCTGGGTCAGTCATGGGACTGGTGTGAGTAAACGATTTTAAAACAGCTTGATTAGTAAAGGATATCTCATAAGATCACGCCGTAAAAACGGAATGGGTTTTTCCCTTATGAGAATACAAAACTATTTATTTAACTTTCAAAAACGTTGTGAAAGAAAAGATAATCGTAAGACCGATCCACACATAAATACGGATGGTTTTTATCTTACGATAACCCAAAACATTTTGAAACCAATATATTATTCTGATATTATAATAGTGTCAATCTAGCAGAACGCTTGCATCTCACGCTCCACATATATAGTATACAATCAAAACCGCGGGCGCTTATTAGAGATTGGATTCCTGCTATGACAAGGTATGGAACCACCTGCCGATAGTGTATATCTAGAGGGGAATACACTGGGTTCAACAAGAACGTCTTGCATCCCGGCCCACACATGACCGACCACTCATTTCGCTTGAGTGTATCGAATATATTATCACCAACGGTTGGGAGCTACCCATCGTTTCCCGAAAGGGACAGCATCGATAGATTAAAGAAGCAAAAGGAATTTCTCTAGATAGGTGACAATACACCCTAATGGGAGCGACCCACATAGCCATGTTGCCTACCCTATTTTTTGGTCATTTCTCGGTTGTGATGCTTGAGGCTGAACTTGCTCTTGGATATAACACGTCTTCATTCACTTAGAATGCCACATCGTCAAACACGCCAAATCACAAAATGATTTCACCAAAAATATCCCAGGTATAAAGCTAAGAGAAACGAATTCCTCCACCACCAAACGTAAATATGTTTGAAGAAATCAACTTACGCAATTTATTAGGCATATTCTGTCAGATACTCATCTATAGAAGTTGTCCTGGGACTGGACAAACCGAAGGCACTATTCTGTAAATCCATCTTAGGCAATTTCTACCTAGGATCGACAAAACAACCCTTGCATAAACTCCGTCTTTAATGGTCTTCAATAATCTCTGACTCGAAACGTATATCTCAAATCGAAGTGGAATTTAGATTCTGGCCTCTTCGAAACGATGATGTAAAAGGTCTAGATTTGATAGTCGGTGATTTAACTATCAAATATAAAATAAAATAAATAGATTAATTTCCATTGGATCCGCTAAGCCATATTGAAATAATCTTTAACTATTTCAATATTTTTAACTTTATTTATATATTCATTTGAAAACATAATTATTAATTAAACAACAAAACTCTTATTATCAATCTTACATGGTAATCTCACTCTCGAATATCCCTTTCATAACTGAAAACGATATTCAACTCCAATACTCATTTTGAACATAGACTAATACGATCTATCAGATAATAGTGAAATCATTCAAGTTGGGGTATTTTAATTACCTCTCAAACCTTAAATTGAAATCATTCTCATCGTCCAGATTCGTAGAAGTTTAATGTCCAAAATATTCGACAAATCAGAGTTTGTAAATCCAAACTTTAACCCCTTTTGAAACAGCGTTGTTGTTTTGTAAACATCTATTAAGTTAGCTTAGCTTAAATATCAAATCCGGGAATTTATTCCAAATGATCGACTAAATTTCTTTTCCTTATATAAATAAATTAACTTCTCCACATGCTTAATTAAAAGATTAATTAAGTTATAAATATTATCTTGAAAATTCTATCCAATTCTACAATTAAATATACCATTAACTTATCCAAAATCTGTTAATTAAAAACATTAATTAGCTTTCAAAAATATTTCCATGTTTGACAATTATTTATTAAAAAGTATTAGTTGGAAATAGATTCATTTAATAATCAATTTCCATTCAAAATCATTGGTTTACATTCAACAAGTTGATTAACTGGTTACAGCAAATCTTATCTTTTTGAATAATATAATTAATTTAAAATAATCCATTTTATTGTTTTCTTAAAGCAGTTTATGTCCAATTATCAAAACATATGTTCATTTTTAAGTTATTTTATAGAAATATAACTTAGCAGTTCCAACAGTATGTATCATTTCTATAAAAGACGATATTCAAGTTGTTAACCCAATTTGCACAAATAATCATATAAATACAATTCAATATTATCAATTGATAATATAATATCTCAACATCACTAATTAACTGATAAAAATATCAAACTGATAGAATAACAGAATGATGTTTATTTTTGCTAAACGATATCTAAACAATTTAGTCAATTCCATCATATAGTGGAACAGTGTATATTTCCACAAACAGATGTCAAAATAGATGATTAACATAATTATAGCAAGTTAATTAATCAATCAATCAATTGAACATTCAATTCAGTATTTACTACACTTACAAATCATTACTGATCAGTAGTTAATTCAGTTCACGAGTCATTTTATGTTTGATTAAATTTAAATGATATTTAGTGTTAAAATCACTTTTAATTATTAAGTAAATCAATTCCTTTAAAATCCGATAATTGTGTCGAGTTATACGCCATCGTTTACTCGACTATACGTGAATCAAAATTTATTAATCATGGGTTATTTATACGAGCTTATATATATGTAGTTCATCTTCATTTTAACATGAACACTTTTAATTTGAAACGAGCCAAGCCCAAGTAAAACAGGTCCTTCCCTTTTTAATATATATTTGAAAAAAAAACATGGGCCAAGCCCATTTATCCTGAACCCATTTCTTGTATCTTCGCTACCCACGCATTACGTAATTCCCTTACACCCGTTTTCTTTTATCTCCCAGTTAAAACTTCAGAAACCAATTTCTTCCAGACCCCACCCATCCGTGCACATCCATGCCAGTGCACCTACAACCACATCCCCGACGCCGACCATACCCCAGACAATCGCCTGCAAACCTCGTTGCCACTCCAGGTTATCGTCAGCCGACCAACTTTGCCCAAAACCCTCTCCTCCTCCAAAACACTCCTTCCTCAAAATTAAAATCATGCAATACTATTTCCAAGCTAACCAAAAACCAACCTCTCCCAGTCACCTCCGACAGCTTGAGCCACTTGTGCCACCACCTATCATTCCCCCAACCTTCAGAGTTCCTTCACAACCCTTTCCCCTTCACTCGGTCACTGCCATAAGCCATATGACCGAATCAAAAAGCCATCTCCATAATATGAGCCAAAAACCAAAAATCGACTTTTCCGATCACCCTCGATCTCGAGAGATGACCCAGCTCCATCCACACTCTCATATGTGACCGCGCAACTCCCTCGTGAACAGATTTCGATTTCATCAACCCAATTTCTTGATTTTGATTTTCGAGCTCGTTAGTGTATTAAAGGAACTAACAGAGTTCTACTTCTTAGTTCAAAGACTTTTTTTCTTGTTTCCATATAATATATGGAATCGAATTGGTTTATAATATTGAGGCAGTTTCACATAAATGTATATAAGTCTAATGGATTTAAAAGAAGTAACATTTTACTCACTATAGTTAACTACTGTTTTTGTTTAAGTTTCCAGATTTTTGTAAGAGGTTCAAATTTGTTTTCAATACCACAAAATCAAGGTACTTATACGTATATATTAGAGTCTTATACAAACAAATTTATGTAAAGCTAAGTATCAAAAGCATCCTAGAATAAGAGGTGTTGATTTTATTTTTTTCCCGGCTGCTTTTCATGTTTGTTTCTTGTTGCTTTCTTCTGTTACTCACCATTTCTTGTTCTCTCCTTCCAGCATGCACACACACTATAACATACCTTGAACCACATCCTTCCAGCTTTGGTCCGTGTATGTATATACACACTCATGCTTTTAATAACCCACACAAACATGTATATACTAAATATATACGCACACAGATACACAACACTGTCATTCACAAGCATGCATATATCATAACTGTTACGTAACCATTACTGAATAAATGGGAGAGAGTTCTTCTCTAATGTGTTTTACAATTTTGTTATTTCTAGTTACAGTTTTTATTTATTTTAATTTAGTTTTAGACAATATGAGGGTGTATTCAACCAAATTAACAGCTTCACACTTGCAAATCAGTAAACAAATGGGTAGTTTACTTACCATGAACATATTTATTTCTTGCTCCCTGTTTTGGATCTAAACCCAGTATGAAAACCACATCAACATGGATTATATAAATTTGTAGAAATCAGTAAACAGAGGGGAAAGTGTTACTCACATAGTTTTCACAGTATTGGTTCTTTTCTAGTTACAGTTTTAATTTCATTTCAGTTTAGCCTGTATGTTGATTTACTCAGCCAAATCACACCTCCATATGTACATATATATGTGCTTACAACAATCAGTAAACATTTGAAATTAAATCTCAAAGTTGAGCGCTGTTTTATGTTTTCAGGGTACGTTATTTCAAATTTTTGGTTTCCCCTTTACTAGTTTCAATCACAGGTTTGATATAAAAAGTATGATGACTATCTCATAAGTATATATGCATCTATGTAATCAATCAGGAGATAAAATAGAAGGTTTACTCACAAATAATTCCTTTGTTTAAAGCTGATTTTCCTTCTATCTTACATTCTCAAATTCTAGGTACGTCTTGCGCACTGATTTCATGCAACTCATGCTCCCTGTTCTAGTTCTTATCTTCATATTTTTGTGAGTGTTTAATGGTGGCATACCAATGTGTATAAGTGTGTATTTATAGGAGGCATATAAGCCTTGCACATGAAGCTTTCTAGTATAGACATAGGGTAGATGGTAGGATGGATAGGCTGCTGTTGAAATTGATTGAAAAGAGGTGTAGTGAAGGCTAATCTCATTCAATCCTTTCCCAACTGATGTGCACGGCCAACCTATGTGTAATGTGCTTTAAATCCATGCCATTTTAGGATAGACTTAGTGTGGATAGCTGCTGCATCCTATGATTGTGAGTGATGTTGTGTGAAAGCTTTTCTCATTAAATTCTTTTCAGTATTCACATGTGTATGTGTACCTTAGAAATTAGAAAGTTGAAAATGGTACAACACATTAGTATATAGTCCCAGGCAAGACAACTCAGGTCAGTGGGATAATAAGGCCTATCAACAAGAAAACTTAAGTATAGCTAAGCAAGTATACTACATAGGGTAAAGGTCCATCAGCAATATTCATAGATTTGAACACAGAAATGATCGGCATCCAGGTTACAAGATACACACATCATAACAAGGACAAGCAACCATGTTTAATTACATGTATTGATGTACAAGTCTATGTACATAAATGTTTAAATAACTCAAACTTTCCCCTTAAGAAATCCTAAACTATCAGTGTTTGAGGCAGCCTATTCTTTGATGTGAATGAGTAGTGTGCCTAGGGTGTATTTTCATATGATCTTCCCTAGGTGAAGGGTGTGGCTAGCTATGTAAATGTACATAATTATGTATACATCCGATGTGCAAAAGATTTAAAAATCTATACTTAGCTACTAAGAAATTAAATGCTTGAATTTGATAATGTAGTTCTTGACTAGAACAAACTTGTTTTATGGTATTTTTAATGACTTAGTTTCTACGTAAACATATCAATTTAATGCCATTTCTTTCATATTCCTTTATGTGGATAAAAATGAGATCTTAAATAAATATTCTTTTAGTTATGATTAAGACCAAAATTTATATTTTACTTGGATTAAGAACAATTTTTAAATGCAAACAAAATGTTACAACAACATTTACTTGTGTATATATAAAAATACACAAATAAGATTTGTATTTCATTATCCTAATAATTTCCTAAAATATTCAAATCTTATATTATCTATATTTAACTAGAGTTTAAAACACATATTTAAATACAAAACAAAGTGACCAAACATTACTTATTGCTATTATATACACATATACATAAGATGGATAAAATATTTTAAACCATTAAAATATAAATACTTGGAATTTTTCTCAATATTTGTTATTCACAATTTATTATTTAAATCAATTACTAAAATAATAAATAATAAATTGTATTGTAGAAGGAGTCAAAAATTCGGGACGTTACAATTCACATCTCCGCCTCGGCATCTCACGCTCTCCTCTAATCAGGCCAAAATAAGTGGTTCGAATTTTTTTCCTTCTTCGGTGCTCAGGTCGTTTTGAACCCATGGAAGAGCATGAGGTGGCTACGGCTCTTGCGTGGGAGCGAATGCACATAGCGCCATACCATCTGGAGAGTGAATGCTTGAATATCAAAGTTTTTTTTTCTAATTGAGATTCCGATTTTCAGGGCTGAAAAGGAAAAAAAGAGGAAAGCTGTGTGTTTTCCTTTTTTTCAAAGGAATGAAGGCTTCGGCTTTGTATTGAGGGGTATGGAATAATCGAGAGCGGGCGCACCAACTGATGGGCTTGGGCCACATTTGTTTATTTTAACTCAACTTGATTCTATTCTATATTATTATTATTCTTTCTTCTTCTTCTTCTTCTTCCTCTCGAATAAATTTGAAGACCTTAAATAAAGTTCAATCTTGTATAAATGGGTTTACATCCCATTCTATTTACTTGTCGAACAATTTTATTCAATTTCTACATTCGCTTATGTTTGATTTGATAACCCATTGCTCAATTAATAATGAGTTTATTTTCCAACTATTTTAAATATTCATTCACGTTCTTCTAATTTATTTGTCAAACTAACAATCAGTCATATCAGTTTTTTTTTTCTTGCTAGCTATTTCAGTTATATATATAGTAAAATTATTCAACATCACTAATAAATTCCTTTTAATTTAATTCGTTTATTAATTTACAAATTGCTACAAATTAAAAGCATATGTATAATACCAACGTCGAAAAGAGGGTTGTTACAATACGACCTCATAGAGTCACCAATAACCTAAAACCTCAGCCAGATCCACAAAAAAACCAAAAAAAGAAAAGCGCATAATGTAAAAGTAAAAAATAAATACAGTGCCCTACAGTGTAAATCTGATCTGGATCCAGAGGAAGAAAGGTTGTATGGCTTCGACGAGATTGCAATAAAGCAGATTTAAGAAGCTCAAAGATTGAATTGGCTCGGAAACAGTTGTGGTGACAACTGGAGTTGAGTTCTCTTTCAATTAAAATCAGTCAGATCTCATGGCGATCGGAAGTCATCTGATGCTAGGAGAAATTCTAGTGATCGACAACAGTGATGACGAATTTGATTGGAGAAAGCACGGTGAAATTTGATTGCAAGGAATTTTCTCTTTAACGGGTCTTGCCCACTATTAAAATTTCCTTCGAATTGAGAAAGATAAAGTGACAGATGAGATAGGGTTAAGAATACAAGGAGATGCACGATGAAAGGGGCCGACTTGTCCATGGAATTGGGCCGGGTTAGAGCCCACCCGAAGTATACATTCGCAAATCAAAATAAAAGCACATTTGATTCAGACTATGTGCGAATCATCCAGGAGCAGTAAGAGCCGTTGATTTTCGAAGCTTATACTTCTTTTAGAAAAGTACAATCTTCAAGGAGCAAAGGTTAGACCCTTAAAATTGTTTATGGGTAGTTTGCATATAACGAACACCTAGACCATGCATGAGAAAAAGATGGATCGCAGCTTGTAAATGTGGTCCTTGGATCGGACATGTTTATGTATTGGAGCGTTAGCTCGTTACAATAGTTCATTTCTACGCATGGTGAATCGCTGCTATATGTTACATGGGTCGTTGATTCTACCAAAGATGAAGAATACTAGTATAACTAATTTGATAAACATATTATATGAAGAGACTAAGCTGCACAACTTTGATAAATGAGTTGCATGCTCGTTAATTAGTTCCAGTTTATCACCAATGTATATAGTGCCATGAGGATATCATATAGATCAACTTCACAAAGCATCTTGGTTCATTCCTACTTTAACGCATCCATGGATGGTTGGTATTTGTTCTAACACATGATATCTTGAGTTGTTTAGGCCGATACACGTATATCTGGCACCATGGATCACATGCCAGCAGTTGTTACGTGGATCATTTGCATGATGAATTGGTGAATCTCCAGGTTTACCATAGATCGGTGCGGTTACACGTATGGATCGTTCCAACCCCAGGCATGGAAGGTTATACACTAGCAACATGGACCTTTATAAATATTTGGATGAGCCGCCAGTTATCATGTATTCTCACGTAATGCCCGTAGCTTCAAATGGTCATTGATTCTTTCACCAGTGGATCGTGCAATATATAAATTTAGCGTGGATCGTTCTGGTTTAATGAAGTGGATCGCTATATGACATTTGTAAAGGAAAAATGGATCACATATTATATTTAACTATAGGTCGGTTATGGTTTCACCCTGCTGGCAGACTTGTAAACATCATGGATCGACTTTGAATTAAAGTGCAGTGGCAATCACATAATAAAGAGGAGCGGGATGGATCAGTTGCAAATAGAAGGCGGTGGCACCACGTATGTAATTTCGATGGACCGCTACTGCTCCAGGCATGGACTGCTCCAGCTCTAGCTATGGACCATAGCCTTCTCCAATGGATCGTTAAAAAGCTTCAAGATGGATGGCTTTAGTTCCAAGTGCATGGGTCCGTTGCACAGTGGCATTATTGTAATATTGTGGACTTGGTCATCACTCCTCACACCAAATTACAACATTGCCACTCCACTACAACCTCATCTACAAATACCACACCCCACCACACACTCAAGGGACCGAATTTTCTGATAACGAAGTGCTTCCTAATTCATTTCTCAACAACTCAAGATCAACTCCAACTTCATTAAAGTTCTTCCAAGCTTTGCTCAAACATCTTAACCACCATGAAATCATCGAGAATCGTCCAAGTGCTCAATTATTGAAGATATACTCCAACAATCATCACAAATGAAGAGATCTCATCATTTCAACGATGGATTCAAGAGAATTGAAAGATTGGAGAATGAAGAATTTAGAGAAGTCAGAGAAGAAAAAGATATTTTGATTGTATAAGTGAAAATGTATATACAATTGTGTACCTTGTAATGGTTGGAAAGCTAATGAAATCTCCTCTAATAGTGGATATAGATCGAAATTGAGACCGAACCACTCTAAATCGTCCCCACTTTACTTTTCCGTTGCATTTATCTGCAATACACACCTTAAAGCATTTTCTCAACAGTTCATCTCCATTTGTCAGATCTGAGCCATACTCAAGCATCGCTTCCAGTTACCATCAGCAAATCGAACAACCCAGACTGTGTGATGAGCAATTCCATGCGCAGATTTTTGAAGTGTTGATAAGAACTTTGGGGTGTTAGTTCCACTTTTTGCATTAACAATGGGAGTGCAGACAGATTTTGGATTTTTCATGTAACCATTAATAGTCCTAGTCAACAAAGATCCAATCTGAGATTGGATACGATGATCAAAACCAATCCCATGGGTGATTGATACCGATCCCTATAACCTGGGGATCGGATATGAATTTTTCTAAAGCTCGATTAAAACACGGTCCATCTTCACTTCTTAATTTATCGTCGATCCAATCTCTTCTACAACTATAAATTGAAAATCTCATGGATCATTTTGACGAGAGGCTCTTGGCTTTTAGGCACATTATGCAAGGACTTTTCTAAAGTCTTTAACAACATCTTTTTCTCTATATTCCTATAATCAAAATCAAAGAGTACTTGTAATCATACAGTATAAACGATAGATTGCATCAAGTAAACGTAGGCACGATTTGTCTAACCATTATAAATTTTGTGTCTCCATTTACATTTACGCATCTTTTGACCACTCTGTCGTTTCTCTACGACAATTTACTGTGATTATTATCTGATTCACATACAAATCGGGTGTTGATGTACGATTGACGCAGCTATAGGATATCCCTCCTCTAAGGAAACAATATCAAAGAAGAAAGCTGCGGTTGAGCAACTTAAAGGTGCAATCATTGAGGGAGGATCCAAGAGGCTTCTTATGGAGGAAATCCTTCCCTGTATTTAACAATAGAGGATACGGATGAGGCAGTCAACAACCTACAAACCAGTCTCGAACAATAGGAAAACATACTCTAAGGAAAAGAGGAATTGATGACCAAGTTCCTCAATCAAGTCGAACAATCACAAATTCAATTCCTACTGTCAGAGCCGGACCCAACGACATGCAACAACTTAATTTGGAATTGAGGGAAACTGCCCCTACAATTGGAGAAATCGGTACCGACCCGATGAGAGTAAAGGGCAATCCATCCGTTGCTGCTAGTAAAATGTTCAATGTAACAACCTATAATTTTAACAATTGAATATTTAATTAATTTTCAATATTAATTATTCATTTAGGGAATTGGATAATGGGAATCCAAATTATATGTGTTAACCGATTGATTTAAATACTGGAATTTCGTGAATTGATGGAATTTTGAATCTAGGAAGAATTTGAATGGTTATGAAAGTTTTATTAAGTTCTATTTTGGATTAGATGATATCAGAATTTATTATCGTTGAAATTTAACCGATTTAAAATAGGGTGATAATAAAACCTTTCATTTAACGTGCGAATTTAATAATTTTACAAACTGCCCTGGATTTCAACGAAACTATTTTATCGAATTCGTAATAATAAATTATTGTAAGATGTCAAGTTTCTTGATAATTAGACTTATTATGTGATCTTGAGCACTAGAAACGTTTAACAGTTTGAAATCATTGAGATTTTAATTTTATTTTAGAGTGAAATAGCAGTATTTTGATGATCTAAAAAAATACAATGACCAGTGTATACTATGATTGATTTGAGATCGTTGCAGTGTCTGTATCTTGACTGTAATTTTTTTGGATCAATTAGTGTCTGTTTGTAAATAAAAAGTTGGGCAATGGGATATCGGAAAAAATATTATAAACCTAAGTACTTCTCCACTCAAAATTAGAAAACACATTTTCTCCTCCTATCAACTTTTCAATGTAGAAAAGCAATGGCAGAGAAAAGAAAAAAATCCACCTCTTTTAAATTTACAAAAAATTCATACAAAATTCCAAAAATTGAAAAATTTGTTTCTTCGGAATCCTGAGAGTGTAAGCTTTGATGCAGTGTATATATTGATTGGTGCAGTTGTAGGTTTGTGATTCTCGATAGTATGTCGTGACCATGGTTAGGTTAGGTTTTTGTTTTCAATATAATGGTAAGGAATTGTTTAAAAGCTAGTCTGAATTTAAGTTCGTGGAAGGGAATGGCGCTTGGAGGCACGATTTGGTGGAGCTCGACATTGATAAGTGTCGCACGTTTGTGGAGGGGGGAAGCTCTAGGACATCGTTGAGTTTTGAAGCATTGAGCTGAAGTTCACGTGGTAGTGTGAGTTTAGGAAAGGAGAAGAAGAGAAGATCGGTGGTTGTATGGGTTCGGTGAATAGTTGCACCAAAAAGGGGAGGGAATGGCTATGAATTTCGGCCATAGCTGTGCGTAGGCCTGGAGCAGGAAGAAGGATTGGAAGGGAAGTGATGCACTTCGCTATAGCCATGAGTAGATTTGGAGGAATAAAACTAGAAGAAGAAGAAGAAAAAGGAAAAGAAAGTGAGAAATTTAATATTACTTTTTCATAACCAATTCATCCTTACATCCATTCTCTTATAGCCAAGGCATTACTACCTTTACAGCTGTCACTCTATAACCATTTGCATACAAGTTATAACCAATTTCAATTAAAGGAAATAAAGAAAAGAAAAAGTGGACGTTCCTGCACAACCTTGGATGATTCCAGAATCTTCTAATTGTTTATTCCATGTACCTCTTTGGCATGTGAGTCATTCGTTTGGGTCTTCCATATGTAATGGTTGGTGTATCCATGCTTGTGGACGCATCACTGCCTACGCCTTCAAGATCAACCTTGTCCTCAAGGTTGTCAGCTTTAATCTCAGGTGGGATGTGTGCTTGAACTTCAGTGGGTGGTGATGGGCAGAATTTAAGTAGGGACACATGATATACTGGATGTATACGCGATTCTGAAGGCAGAAGAAGTTTATAAGCTACTGGACCAACTCGTTCACTGATTTTGAATGGACTATAGTATTTTTTTGAGAATTTGCTGTGACTGTTCCTGATAGATAACTGACGATACGGCTGAAGCTTAACCAATACCCATGATCCCACCGAGAACTCTTTGTCAGTGCGCTTTTGATCAACATGGTTCTTCATACGTGATTGAGATTTCCGCAAATTGTTCTTTATCAGCTGTAGCAATTCATCTCTGTTAGCAGCCCAAGTTGCAAGATCAGGTAGCTTATTGCTGTTGGGTAGGTAACTGGAAATGACTGGAGGAGCTCGTCCATAAACAGCTTGAAAAGGAGACATCCCCAGAGAAGAATGTTTAGTTGTGTTATACCACAATTCAGCCCAAGGCAAGCACTGTACCCACTTGTTTGGTACATCTCCTGCAACAGATCGTAAATACGTCTCCAAGCATCGGTTAAGTACCTCAGATTGTCCATCCGTTTGCGGATGGTATGCATTGCTCATTTTCAATTGAGTACCGTGTAATCGAAATAGTTCCTTCCAGAACTGACTGGTAAACAGGGGGTCACGATCAGAGACAACTGAGCTTGGAAATCCATGAAGTCGAACATATTCTTGAAGAAAATGGGAAGCTAACTTTGAAGCTGTGAATGAGGCTGGTAAGGCACAAAAATGTGCGTATTTGGATAATCTGTCGACGATGACCCAGATTGTAGTTTTGCCTTCCGATGGCGGTAAATGGGTGATGAAGTCCATTGCTATATCACTCCACACTTGATCAGGTATAGGTAGTGGATGAAGAAGGCCTTTGTATGGCATATTGTCTGGTTTTTGTTGCAAGCAAGTGGTGCATTGTCTCACAAAATTCTGAACCGAATCGGCCAATTTTGGCCAATAAAATTTGCTCGCAACCCTTGCAGTCGTTGCTTTGATACCAGAATGCCCCCCCATTTCGGATGAATGAAATTCCTCTATTAACTTTGTGCGCATATCATCTATTGCCGGAATATACAGCCTGTTTTCCCAAAACAACAATTCATTCTTCAATTGAAACTTAGAATGCTGGCAAGTACCTGATTTCAGCTGTGAGATAATTGACTGTGCTTCGGGTCATTGCATACTGACTTGCTGATATCTTCCAATAGTGGAAACGTTGGATTGGAGATTGCATTCATCGTTGACTCTGCTGTAAATCTGGAAAGACCGTCTGCTACCACGTTGAGCTTCTCGGGTTTGTAATGAATAGTGAAGTCAAATCCTAGCAATTTGGTCAACCATCGTTGCTGCTCCGGAGTTTGAATGGTCTGTGAGACGAGCTGCAGCAAGCTTTGATGATCTGTAAAAAATTTAAAAGTTCTACCTAACAAATAATGACGCCATTTTTTAATGGCTGAAGTTATTGCAAACATTTCACGAGAGTAAGTAGAAGATTTTTGAAGAAGAGAAGGTAATTTTAAACTAAATAAAGAAATAGGGTGATTGTTTTGAGATAACACTGCTCCGACGGCTGTAGCTGATGCATCAACGGTGACGGTGAAGACTTGATTGAAGTTCGGTAGGGTTAGAATTGGTGTTTGGGTGACGGCGGCTTTGAGGGTATCGAAGGCGGATTGGGCTTTCTGGGTCCAAGCAAATTGTTCTTTCTTTAATAGGTCTGTTAAAGGGCTTACTACCTATGCATAATGTTGAATGAAGCGTCTGTAGTAGCCCGTAAGGCCGAAAAAGCCTCTAACAGCTGTAACATTTTGAGGAGTGGGCCAATTGACCATTGCAGCAATTTTCAAAGGGTTGACACTGACACCCTTATTGGAGATGATATGGCCTAAGTATGATAATGTTGTCAAGTCGAAGTTGCACTTAGCAATATTTGCGAAAAAATTATTCGTATCCAAAATTTGTAAGGTTGTTTGTAGATGTGATAAGTGAGCCCTCCATGTTTGGCTATAGACAAGTATATCGTCGAAGAAAACTAGTATGAACGTCCTTAAATGAGGGCGGAAAATGGTGTTCATAGTGGATTGAAAGGTTGACGGGGCATTTGTTAAGCCAAATGGCATGACGAGGAATTCGTAGTGGCCCTCGTGTGTACGAAAAGCCGTTTTTGGTATGTCAGGAGGATGAACTCTAATTTGAAAATAACCATATCGAAGATCAAGTTTGGAAATAAAAATTGCAACATATAGTTCGTCCAATAATTCGTCCACCGTTGGTATTGGAAAACGGTCTTTGACGGTGATGGTATTAAGAGCTCTATAGTCAACACAAAATCTCCATGAACCGTCTTTTTTTTTGACTAAGAGAACCGGTAATGAAAAAGGGTTAGTAGATGGTTCGAAGAGTTTTGTGGTAAGCATGTCTTGAATTTGGCGTTCTATTTCGTTTTTTTGAAAATACGGGTAACAATACGGTTTTGTGTTTATTGGATTAGAGTTGGGAAGGAGGTTGATATGGTGGTTAATTTGTCGGGTAGGAGGTAAGGTGTTGGGCTTTTGGAAGATATGGTTGAATGTGGCTAATAATTGTTGTAGTTGCGGATCGGTGTTGGGTTGAGCTGGATGGTCTTGCTGATCTGGAGTTGGTTGGATGTGAAGATAGAGGAAATTAGAGATGGACGCATTTGAGTCCATGCATTTTAATTGCTTCAATGATATAAGTGTGGGCCTAACTGACGGCCCAAGCCCGTGTAAGGAAATATGCTTATTATTAAAGTGGAAAGCCATCGTTAATGCTTTGTGATCCATAGTTACAGGCCCAAGCTCTTCCAACCATTGGATTCCACAAACCGCATCCGAGCCAACTATTTCAAGCAGATGAAAATCAATAAAAAACTCATGCCCTTGAATTTCCACCTTAACTTTTGAACAAAAACTGTCGCTCTGTAATTTTTCGCCATTCCCAACGGTGACAATGAAGAAATTACTCCGCGTAATTTCCAGTCCCAAATATTTAGCGGATTTTGGATGGATGTAGTTGTGAGTGGATCCAGTGTCAACTAAAATCGAGATAGAGTTTCCATTTATAAATGCTGGTAATCGCAGTGCTCGTCAGTGAGATGATCTGGTCAGTGCTTGGAATGAAATTTCTTGAGTAATGTCAGGGTTTGTATCGGGATCGGTTGTAGGTTCGGTGGAAGTCAATGGTTCATCAAGTTCTGGTGGTTCTTCGGATTGTGAGTCAGGAAGAATCATCCATATATGCGTTGGTTTACAACGATGACCAAATTGGTACTTCTCATCGCAATTAAAACACAGTCTTTGTTGTTTTCGAGAATTCATTTCCGCCTGAGATAGTTGTTTGATGGGTATTGTTTTTTCGGTTGTGATCGTGGTAGGTGTTTGAATTATTGCCTGAGAAGAGTTTTGTGGATTTTGTTTGGTAAAAAGTGGGTTTGTTCGAGTAAATGGGTATTTGGGTAGATATGAAAGTTTTCTTTCAATCAATTTAGCTGTATCGATGGCATCAGACAGTGTAGGGGGTTTTAACAACATGAGTTCATTCTGGATGTGAGGCTTAAGGCCAGAAATGAAACATTGAAGGATCGAAGCTGGGTTTAAAGTAGTGATACGGTTGCATAACATCTCAAAAGTGCCTTGATAATTCTCCACCGTGGTGACTCGCTTCAGCTTAAACAGAGTTGCTTACGGATTCAAGAACGTTGGTGGCCCGAATCGCTTTTCCACTGTCTTTGACAACGCTAGCCATGAAGAGATTGGCTTATTCCGATGCATCCACTGAAACCAAGTCAGAGCTTGACCTTGCATGTGGAAGCTAGCTAGTTCCACCCTTTGATCTTCTGGTGTGGCGTAATGTAACACCCCGTATTTTATGTGAACGTATAGGTAACAAATCAGAGAATAATTCATTACAAAAATAAGAATCAAGGGAAAGGGTTACGCCGTTGCGTTCGTCTCGGAATTCTGCTTGAAATAGAGTCCGAGTTTGCGTAAAACGGATACCGTATGAAGAAGATATGGACGAACGAAGTTTGGTGGCTAAATAGAAAAAAAAAGATTACACTGGCGCACTTGGGAAGTGCGCCAGTGCAAATTTACATTGGAGCACTTCCCAAGTACGCCCAAGCCGAGAGAAAACTTGCACAGCTTTCTGGTTGGACCCTGGCTGGCCTGATCGGGTTCTAATCGAATTTCTCAGCTCTGCTGTGTCACTAGGGCTAACTTGTCACTTTCTGATTGGCTTCTCTTAATATGGATGGCCTTGATTAACTCTAGCTTCATCGACGGCTCTAATTAGTTTGAAACCCTATATAAACAGCCCCTAGCCCCATTCTCTTTACACCACTCTTCTCTAACCTTATGCTGAATAATTTCATTCTGCCTCCGTTCTTATTAAATAAAATAATGGCATCGTTACTCTACTGGAATCAAAACTTGGACTGATGCATCTTCTTCGAACCTGAATAGAATTAAAAGCTAAATCAAATCTCAAATCAAAGTTTAGAGCTACAATAACAATTAAAGAGGAGTAATTCAGCATTTCTGCATCAACAACAGTTTATTACCCTTTTTTAAAACCACGAAAGGCAAGTACAGTTATTTTCCTCTATAAACGTTAATTATGATTGTGACATGAACTGTAAATCTGAATTTGAGGTTATGTATGTTCTGTTCTTCTTAGATCTATCTTATTCTGTATCTCTTTCTTCTTTCTGTTCTATAGCCAGGCTACTACGAGCCTGAGCCAAATCTCGTAAGAGATTAACGCGCGAACGCTAAAATGTTTGGGACAAATAATGAATGATGCATAATTGGACAGGACTGATTCGAGGACATGACATAAAATCTGAGGCATATAATTGGACATGTGGCATATTTAACATATGACTTGAGATTGAGGCATAAAATATATTGGACTTACGACTTGGGATTCGGGCGTAGATTTAACCGTAAACATGAAACTAATTTAGATACATAGTACATGTTGTAATCTAGATCTGTAGTTAATTTGAGAAATAAACATATGTTAGATCTAGATCTGTTCATAATAGGTATGATAATCTGTGATTTGGGAGAAGGGGAATTTTAGGACAACTTGAAACATGGGGGCATAATGCATGTCTTAAATCAAGGTCTGATGTTAGAGTTTAAAGATAATTTACAACATGAATGATAATGCATGTTGAGGACATACTACATGTTATAGTTTAAAAATTTAGACTTTTGGGACATATTCTTTTATGAAAAAAAATTCATGACTTGAAAAAGGAATATGTGACTTAGGCGTAGAGACCTATACAAAAACGGGATAGCTATTAGTGTGAATGCGCCTAAATAAGGGTTTTTGGATATCTAGCATCATAGGCTATAATTTGGCATAATTCATATTGTTTATCGTGATTTATGGAGAATATTCTGTACTGTGTAATGTTTAACTAAAAATTAGGAGCAAGATGTGGTATTATGAATTATGACCATGATTTGGCAAGTTAGTTTAGGCTAAATTTATGATTAGGCAAGATATGATATATAAAATCTGCTAAATCTGTTATCTGCTAAAACTGTCATCCGCTAGTTCTGTTATATTGCCTAAACTGCTAATTAGATTGAATTGCCTAATCTTCTAATTATGTTAAATTGCCTTATCTGCTAAATCTGCTAATCTGTAAGATCTGCTATTTGTTTAATCTGTTGAATGACGTAATCTGTTGGAACCGAAATGCTGAAAATTTGAAGTATGTGAATCTGTAGGCTCGACTTAAAATTGAGCAAAACTTGTTAATAGAACCTCGAAAAATCTGCTATAACGTGTACAGAAGTTTAATCTGTTAAATAAATAGAATTAGTCTGAGGTCTGAAAAATCTGTATTGAAATGAATTGGCTATGACACGAGGTTAGACTCTGTTTGCAGTAGAAGCCTACCCGAAACCAACCGGCTTAACCAGCGACCGCAAACTGTCAGTCTAATGTGAGAGGTCGTAGGCATGACTAAAATATGCTTAGACACGAGGTTAGGTCTGGCTTGTGGTAGAAGACTGCCCGGAACCGCCCGGCATATCCAGCGGCCACAAGCTACCGACCTAATGTGAGAGGTCTGTGCATTAATATTTAATTAATGCAAATCTGGGATAAATATGATGTCTAAAACGTGTTGGGTGGATAGGGTTAAACCAATTGGACTAATGAATGTAACAACCCCGTTACATGAATCTGTAGGCCCAATTACAAAGTTAGACAAATCTGTAAATCTTATAAATCTGCATATCTGATCCGTTAGTCTGGAAACTTGTCTGATATGTGAACTAGTTGATATGAACTCTGTATATCTGAACTTGTAAACAAGTAAATCTGAAATCTATTAGTCTGGGGACACAAGGTTAGGAGGGAAATTACTTGTATCATCTGTTGTTTGGGACCCATATTAGTCAGTAACCCTTTCTGGTATCAAAACTTTGACCCAACAGTAGGTAGGGTCCGGGCTCACCTACTGAACTAATTATAAGTGGTTCATTCTGATAGTGGCGAGGGGTGTTGATGGTGCGTTCTAACCGGGTCATGTGCGTGCATGGATCCCGGTCTGCCTCTGAGGATGTAAGACGCCGTGACATCTGTAAATAGGCCTGTGCCAATTGGTTGTCACTTTAGGGAGTGATACACCCTATTGTGGAGCCGACACCGGGTATTTATGTATTAGGGAGCCGATCGCTCGGGGTAGGGTTTTAGGGTACACTTAGTTCTGTCTGTTTCTGTTAGTACCGCCTGTTTCTGTTGGGTGGCAACACCTGTCTGTTTCTGCGTGGTACCATCTGATCGGGTGGTGAAGGCCCATTTACTAGTTTGCACCTAATTCTACATTATGTTTCCGTAGGGATTAATCTGTTTCTGTTTCTGTCTGTCTCTGTTCGGGTAGTAAAGTCCCATTATTAGCATTCTGTTTCTGTCTGTTTCTGTTCGGGTGGTAAAGGCCCATTATTAGCGTTCTGTTTCTGTGGAAATTATTCTGTTCCCGTTTCTGCTTCAGTTTAGACATTAGGGTGACACCTAATCCTGTTATACTAGTATTAGTGCAGAGAAATGAAAAGTAATATTATTCTGTTCCTTCTGTTTAACCTAAGTACGTCTTCTGCTCCTGTTACTATTATCTCTCATCCAGTTTTATTTGCATGCCATGATTATTATTATTTGTTCATATGCTGAAAGTCACTGGACTTGTCAGACTTTATGTCTGACCTTGCTTGTTTTCACCCCTTTTTCTTCCGTTCCCCCCAGGTTATCCAAGAAGGGAATACTTTAGCTTGATCCAAATTTCTTCTGCTTGAAGTACTTAGAATGCTTAAAGTATGGCTTTACTCCTTATGGCAGCTTCTGTGGGGATTATGATTTTAAAGTTTTGTACTTTGATGACTTTCTGAACAAGACTGATATTTATGTACGAGTTTTTGGGAAAGATGTAACCAAACTGATTTCTGTTTTCCGCTGTAATAAAGTTATAATTTCTCATGTATTGTTTATCTGTCTTGTAAATTTCTGTTCTGTCTACTAAAACGCTCCACCAAAGTTAAGGCATTCCCTTTGTGAGTGTCCTTAACAGAGGGTGGGGTGTTACACTTGGTATCAGAGCTGAAGGTCACCAGATTAGATAAAAAGTTTTTGAAAACTATTTTCAAGAAGGTTTTAAAAGGAAGTATTTTCAAAAATAAAGTTTATTTTGAAAAACATAATCCCTAAAAAGCCATGTATCTATCTTTTCCGTTCTCCGTTTTCAATCTTTTTCTTTCATTCCAGCATGTCTGGGAATCTTAACTTTTCAGAGGGCATGCCAATACATGGCTGGTTCAGGAGGTACTTAGAGGCTAGGGCCAACGATGCAGGCCCAACAGATATCCCTCCTCCAGCTGCAGCGATTCCTCCTCCTCTGCCCCCTCCTCGTGCAATTGCTTTTTCAAAGATCTATAAAGATTTTAGGGCCATGGGTGGAAAGGATTTCAAGGGAACTGAATCATTCGGAGAAGCAAGGAACTGGCTCAAAGAAACTGAGGATCTTTTCGTTATCTTCGAGGTGGACGATAGGCAGAAGGTACAATTGGCGGTGTGGTTGCTCAAGGACGAAGCTTCCTATTGGTGGGAAGTCACTAACGCCGAAAGACCGGTTGAAACATGGATGGATTTCAGAACAAGGTTTGAGACAAAATTCCTCTCGCAAGCTGAACAAAGTCTACAACTGGAAAGATTCTTATCTCTTAAGCAAGGAAGTATGACGGTCAAGGAATACGTCAACCTGTTCAACCAACTGGCTAGGTTCGGACTAGATTTAGTCAACACCCAGCATAAAAAGGCTCTCCGCTTTGTTAAAGGATTGAACGAGCCACTGCACAGCCTAGCCATGACCCATGTACCCATGGGAGCGACTTACGAGAGATTGGTGGATATGGCACTACTGCACGAGGAAGACAATGGCAAGAAAGAAGAGGCAAAGAAGGAAGAACCACAGAACAAGAAAGCATGGCCCAAAAAGGAAACACAAAAGAAGGGTGAAAAGTCTGAAGATAAGAAGGAGAAAAAGTGCTTTACTTGTGGAAGCTCGACTCATCTGAACAAGGATTGCAGAAAAAGAAAGGGCACTTGCTTCAAATGTGGTGAGATGGGACACTTCACTAGGGACTGTACGAAGAAACGAGGGCAAGGGCAGAGGGTAGGACCGACTTCTGGAAGGCAGGCGAACACTCTCGAGGCTAGTGGATAGGATAGAAGTAGGAAAACTTTCTGTAGGAGGTTTAATTTCTTTATCTGATTTTTTAGTTAAAACTCTTTTCTGATTCTGGCATTTCGATTCTGTAATCGATACTCTACACTTGAATACTAGTATTGTTTCTGATTCTGCTGTAGACTCAGACCCATGAGGGTTATGACTCATCTAAGCGTGGTAAGTTGGGTATCTGTGTTGAGCGTTAAGTTGACTATGATGCATACATTCTGGGTTTTTATCATGCTTAGTTTCCTAAGAATCATTTAGAAATCTGATCTATACCGGTAATCTGTAAATATATGAATATTTTTGATAAGGTTGAGATTTCTAGTTTTCACATTGTCTAAGGAGGGTAATCCTCTGGATGTCAATCTGATGTTGATTTCGGTCTTCGGGGTTGATACTTAGGGGAATTTGTCTCTCAACCAAGGTCTAATGGAAACCAAGTTTTTGTTTATCTGCACTCGCTCCCATAACTCGACTGTATCCTATCGATCGAGTCTTCGACCTATACATCGGAATCCTATGGATGTAAACATGTGTTTGAGACATGTTATGTTTGATGGTTGCAATTGGATGCAAGTGGTTGCTAGTGGTTGCTCGTGGATGCATATACACACACTAGGCACTAGATCGGCTCGAAAACACTCTCATACTGCATATGGAAGTGTGAGCATTTTCAATTTTTGTGGATGCAAAATGATTGACTCATCACATGAATGTTGCATATGAAAGAATGGTTGTCACTCATATAAAAATGATATGTATCAAATAGGAAAATTGCATACATGTTGGACTCATGACACTGACATAATTCGCATTAAGGAGGTCAACTGAATCAGTGGACCACCTGATCTTTGCATTAGATAAGGAACATATACACACACTTTTGCATATGGTCATACAAAATTAGAAGTTTTCTAAGGACAATGGATTCTTGTGGATGATGGTTGAGTAGATGGATGACTGGATGGTAGGACACATTCTTCTTAACTTGAAGATTTCGGGTACGAAATCCTTTAAAGAGGGGTGAATGTAACACCCCGTATTTTCTGTGAATGTATAGGTAACAAATCAGAGAATAATTAATTAGAAAAATAAGAATCAAGGGAAATGGGTTATGCCATTGCGTTCGTCTCGGAATTCTGCTTAAAATAGAGTCCGAGTTTGCGTAAAACGGATACCGTATGAAGAAGATATGGACGAACGAAGTTTGGTGGCTAAATAGAAAAAAAAAGATTGCACTGGCGCACTTGGGAAGTGCGCCAGTACAAATTTACATTGGCGCACTTCCCAAGTGCGCCCAGGCCGAGAGAAAACCTGCATAGCTTTCTGGTTTGACCCTGGCTGGCCTGGTCGAATTTCTGAGCTCTGCTGTGTCACTAGGGCTAAGTTGTCACTTTCTGATTGGCTTCTCTTGAGATGGATGGCCTTGATTAACTCTAGCTTCATCGACGGCTCTAATTAGTTTGAAACCCTATATAAACAGCCCCCTAGCCCCATTCTCTTTACTCCATTCTTCTCTAACCTTATGCTGAATAATTTCATTCTGCCTACGTTCTTATTAAATAAAATAATGGCGTCGTTACTCTGCTGGAATCAAAACTTGGACTGATGCATCTTCTTCCAACCTGAATAGAATTAAAAGCTAAATCAAATCTCAAATCAAAGTTTAGAGCTACAGCAACAATTAAAGAGGAGTAATTCAGCATTTCTGCATCAACAACAGTTTATTACCCTTTCTTAAAACCACGAAAGGCAAGTACAGTTATTTTCCGCTATAAACTTTAATTATGATTGTGACATGAACTGTAAATCTGAATTTGAGGTTATGTATGTTCTATTCTGTTTAGATCTATCTTATTTTGTATCTCTTTCTTCTTTCTTTTCTATAGCCAGGCTACTACGAGCCTGAGCCAAATCTCATAAGAGATTAACGCGCGAATGCTAAAATGTTTGGGACAAATAATGAATGATGAATAATAGGACAGGACTGATTCGAGGACATGACATAAAATCTGAGGCATATAATTGGACATGTGGCATATTTAACATATGACTTGAGATTGAGGCATAAATTATATTGGACTTATGACTTGGGATTCGGGCGTAGATTTAACCGTAAATATGAAACTAATTTAGATACATAGTACATGTTGTAATCTAGATCTGTAGTTAATTTGAGAAATAAACATATGTTAGATCTAGATCTGTTCATACTAGGTATGATAATCTGTGATTTGGGAGAAGGGGAATTTTAGGACAACTTGAAACTTGGGGCCATAATGCATGTCTTAAATCAAGGTCCGATGTTAGAGTTTAAAGATAATTTACAACATGAATGATAATGCATGTTGAGGACATACTACATGTTATGGTTTAAAATTTTAGACTTTTGGGACATATTCTTTTATGAAAAAAAATTCATGACTTGAAAAAGGAATATGTGACTTAGGCGTAGAGACCTATACAAAAACGGGATAACTATTAGTGTGAATGCGCCTAAATAAGGGTTTTTGGATATCTGGCATCATAGGCTATAATTTGGCATAATTCATATTGTTTATCGTGATTTATGGAGAATATTCTGTACTGTGTAATGTTTAACTAAAAATTAGGAGCAAGATGTGGTATTATGAATTATGACCATGATTTGGCAAGTTAGTTTAGGCTAAATTTATGATTAGGCAAGATATGATATATAAAATCTGCTAAATCTGTTATCTGCTAAAACTGTCATCCGCTAGTTCTGTGATATTGCCTAAACTGCTAATTAGATTGAATTGCCTAATCTTCTAATTATGTTAAATTGCCCTATCTGCTAAATCTGCTAATCTGTAAGATCTGCTATCTGTTTAATCTGTTGAATGACGTAATCTGTTGCAACCGAAATGCTGAAAATTTGAAGTATGTGAATCTGCAGGCTCGACTTAAAATTGAGCAAAACTTGTTAATAGAACCTCGAAAAATTTGCTATAACATGTACAGAAGTTTAATCTGTTAAATAAATAGAATTAGTCTGATGTCTGAAAAATCTGTATTGAAATGAATTGGCTATGACACGAGGTTAGACTCTGTTTGCGGTAGAAGCCTGCCCGGAACCAACCGGCTTAACCAGCAACCGCAAACTGTCAGTCTAATGTGAGAGGTCGTAGGCATGACTAAAATATGCTTAGACACGAGGTTAGGTCTGGCTTGTGGTAGAAGTCTTCCCGGAACCGCCAGACATATCCAGCGGACACAAGCTACCGACTTAATGTGAGAGGTCTGTGCATTAATATTTAATTAATGCAAATCTGGGATAAATATGATGTCTAAAACGTGTTGGGTGGATAGGGTTAAACCAATTGGACTAATGAATGTAACAAACCCGTTACATGAATCTGTAGGCCCAATTACAAAGTTAGACAAATTTGTTAAATCCGCATATCTGATCCGTTAGTTTGAAAACTTGTCTGATCTGTGAACTAGTTGATATGAACTCTTTATGTTTGAACTTGTAAACAAGTAAATCTGAAATCTGTTAATCTGGGGACACAAGGTTAGGAGGGAAATTACTTGTGTCATCTGTTGTTTGGGACCCATATTAGTCAGTAACCCTTTCTGGTATCAAAACTTTGACCCAACAGTAGGTAGGGTCCGGGCACGCTTACTGAACTAATTATAAGTGGTTTATTCTGATAGTGGCAAGGGGTGTTGATGGTGCGTTCCAACCGGGTCATGTGCGTGCATGGATCCCGGTCTGCCTCTGAGGATGTAAGATGCCGTGACATCTGTAAATAGGCCTATGCCAATTAGTTGTCACTTTAGGGAGTGATACACCTTATTGTGGAGCCGACAGAGGTATTTATGTATTAGGGAGCCGATCGCTCGGGGTAGGGTTTTAGGGTACACTTAGTTCTGTCTGTTTCTGTTGGTACTGTATGTTTCTATTCGATGGCAACACCTGTCTGTTTCTGCGTGGTACCGTCTGATCGAGTGGTAAAGGCCCATTTACTAGTGTACACCTAATTCTACATTCTGTTTTCGTATGGATTAATCTGTTTCTGTTTCTGTCTGTCTCTGTTCGGGTAGTAAAGGCCCATTATTAGCATTCTGTCTCTGTCTGCTTCTGTTCGGGTGGTAAAGGCCCATTATTAACATTCTGTTTCTGTGGAAATTATTTTGTTCCCGTTTCTGCTTCAGTTTAGACATTAGGGTAACACCTAATCCTGTTATACTAGTATTAGTCCAGGGAAATGAAAAATAATATTATTCTGTTCCTTCTGTTTAACCTAAGTACGTCTGCTGCTCCTGTTACTATTATCTCTCATCCAGTTTTATTTGCATGCCATGATTATTATTATCTGTTCATATGCTGAAAGTCACTGGACTTGCCAGACTTTATGTCTGACCTTGCTTGTTTTCGCCCATTTTTCTTCCGTTCCCCCCCAGGTTATCCAAGGAGGGAATACTTTAGCTTGATCCGGATTTCTTCTGCTTGAAGTACTTAGAGTGCTTAAAGCATGGCTTGACTCCTTATGGCAGCTTCTATGGGGATTAGGATTTTAAAGTTTTGTACTCTGATGGCTTTTTGAACATGACTGATATTTATGTACTTGAGTTTTTGGGAAAGATGTAACCAAACTGATTTCTGTTTTCCGCTGTAATAAAGTTATAATTTCTCAAGTATTGTTTATCTATCTTGTAAATTTCTGTTTTGTCTACTAAAACGCTCCACCAAAGTTAAGGCATTCCCTTTGTGAGTGTCCTTAACAGAGGGTGGGGTGTTACACGTAATACGTAAAATATCTATCAGCTTGAAAAATCCAGTCATGAGGGTTGGATCCGTCGAAGGTTATTAAGGTAACTTTTGGGTTACGTTGTTGGTTTGGAGTGGGTAGGAGTGGAGGCTGTCGTGTGACAGTGGTTTGATTGGTTGATGAAGAAACGATCGGTGTGGGAGAAGATGGAGATAGGTTGTCAATCTTGTGGGTTAAATCCGACATGGATTGAGTAAGGGTTTGGATGGCCGATTTGATACCAAGGATATCAGCGTTTTGTGATTCGAGGAGGGCGTTGTGGTTGTTTTGAGTGTTTTGAATTGAGGTTTGGTTATTTTGGATTTCAGTAATGGCGGATTGATGGTGGGCTAATTGGTTAATGGCATCGTCTATTTTGGTCATGATGGCAGTGGTGTTGGATTAATCGAGAGAGGAAGAAGGAGGTGAGTTTAAGAATGAAAGCACCAAATGATACACTTCGCTACAGCCATGAGCAGATTTAGAGGAATAAAACTAGAAGAAGAAGGAAAAGAAAGTGAGAAATTCAATACTACTTTTTCATAACCAATTGATCCTTACATCCATTCTCTTATTGCCAAGACGTTACTACCGTTACAGTTGTCACTCTATAACCATTTGCATACAAGTTATAACCGATTTCAATTAAAGAAAATAAAGAAAAGAAAAAAAAGCACGTTCATGCACAACCTTGGATAATTCCAGAATCTTCTAATTGTTTTTTCCATGTACCTCTTTGGCATGTGTCATTCGTTTGGGTCTTCCATATGTAACGGTTGGTGTATCCATGCTTGTGGACGCACCAGGAAGAGTTTGATTAGTCGACGGTGATTAACTTAACTAATAAAGTGTACTTAGTGAATTTTAAAATATTGATAGCTTATAAAATGTTTATCTTATCTACACAAAGTTCGATTGAGGCACCGTTAGTTGTGTTGAATTTGTGCCGACATACTTTAGCTACAGATCTTATTAGGATGCATTTGGAGTTGATTGGAATTTCATTTAAATTCAAGCATCCATTTTAAATTTAGTTGAATCAGAATGTGAACGACAGCTACGACGATATGAGTAAAAACTCACCTTTCTTACCTACTAGTATTATTAAGTAGATAAAATATTTTTATTTACTTATTTGTGTAAATTATCAGTTGACTGGGTTGGTTAAAATAACCATATTGTTTTTAATGGCAAGACCGATCGGTTTTTATATAATCCGTTATGCTTTTATTATAACATATAATAAGTATAAATATTATTGGTGTTAGACAGATAGCCTAACAACTACATATGGATTTACAGTTGTCCGTTAACCAGAAAAGAACATGAGCTTGACCTAAAGTCAAGACTACTAGTTGTCCGGACATAATTTACATGTACACTCCACGCAGGGAGGTAAATTAACATGCCAGGAGCAATGTCTTGCAACTTTTCATACACCAAACTGAAGCGACCATGGCCTTTAACTTAAGAATTACCTAGCTAGCGTCAGAACAAGCTGACATTTATCATCACATAGCCAAAGCTACTAATTCCTACACATCTGATACCTAACTGAGTAACTGTAGCAAACGGTACAATTTCCATCGCTTCTCAACACTAGAAGAACAATCACATTAACAACTCACTGGCAAGCATATCACATCGCTAAAACAATAACAAATATATGACAATACAACACTTACAATCACCTTAGTTACAGACAACTACTGCATTGTACTCTTCTTTTGACCGTTTCAAATTGCACCGCAAGTAAGCCAACACCAAAGAGGAGCACCTCCACTAGTGATGCGACAGTATCATGACATACGTCAAGCCATACTAAGACAGCCGGAAGCACTGCCAAAGTTAGCAGCATGAAGATGAAACATAGACAAGTTCTCCTTCCAGGAGCAATACATACAGACACATACAGCAACAACTCTCCTCAAACCTAGATCTAAAGAATGAATCACAAACCTGACTCGTTCACCCTCAAGGGGATGCATACCACTAAAAGTTGACCTCACAACCGACATAGTACCGAATAAAATTACTGCAAAACTCAAATTTATCTTGCCGGCTAATAACACAGTCTCATATGAGGCAAAAAAATAGGCTGAGCAGCATACGTTGGGATCCATGGTGCTGCGAAAAAACCAACCTCAAGTAGATCATCAGAGCGAGAAACAACGTTGCGACGCGTTTCAGAACTGAGCAAGTGGAAAAGGTTCAAGAGAGAGAAGAAACTCACGATCCCATGCTTGGCAAAAACCATCTAAGTGGTGGAGATGCGATTCGAAGAGCGGCGGTGCAAAGACAAGGTGAGAAAAGATTTGAGGCGTAAGGAGGGCAATAGTCGCCATTTCCAAGATCGCGAGTCCGCCATGTCCTTTCCTTTGTTGAAAATAACCATACTGTTCATTGCATGTTTGGATTGACAAATTGTTTGGTCATTAAATTAAATTTAAAATTGCGAGGTAGCATCTTGGAATGCTATTAGTTTGAATGCACCTGATTTAGGGTCGCCGTGTAGCATCTCGAATTGCTATTAGATGTTTTTGAGTTTATTTTATTCAAATTTCTCGAATAATTGCTTGTGTGAAGATTTATGGGGAATGTTGAAAAAATACATTGTTCAGTTATAACATAATAAAAATTGAGTATATCCCTGTTGTTATCTTTCGCTAAATAAGCACCGTATATGTAAATAGGATAAATTTGTCTTGTGACATCTGTTAAGCAAAATAAATCCTCTTTTGCTACATTATTCATATAATTGCTAGTATAAATTGTGATATCAAATATATCAGCCGTTAATTGCTAAATGATGATTATTTACGTATATGTTTTGTTATGTAAATGCCAGTGTAATGATTTGAAAGTGAATTGAATAAATGGTAACTTATTTATGTTGAAAACTTGGGTGTCTACAACACATTGTTGGATCTTAAGGCTATTCAGACACTAGAAGTGGTGAAATGTGCACTAACTACTTACTTATGAATTTAACAATATATCTATTAAAATTGCAAATAGAAAGAAAAAAGTAATAAATTGACATGTCATAAAGTAAATAACACCTAGACTTTTATACTGGTTTGGATTAACCAATCCTACATCTAGTCCTGCACTTCACCGTGTAGAATTTCACTATAACTGCTTGCTTTCCACGGGTGATAAGAATAGCTTTACAATCTTGATTTCAGGGGGCCACAAGATACACCCTCTTGATTTTATAGGCTATAAGAACACCTTCACCTTATCACCAAAAACAAACTATGGCAAGTTGTCGTATCTTCAATACAGATTCTTGCAGATTCGATACAATGATCCTATAGACATCCAATGACAATATAACTTTGAATTCTTTGAGGAATAATATGAAATCAGAGAGAGAATGATGTGAATTCAAATACAAGTCTTTGATGTTGTATGGTTTGCAAATGTTTGAAGAATTGGAGGGAAAGAGAGTAGATTTGCAAAGATAACTGGAAATTATTTAACGGATTTCTATTGCATATGTTTGAAGGAGTAAGAGAAAATGAGAATCCTTAATGTCAAAATTCATTTTTAAAGGCTTTTATATAGTGGTTGAAGAGATGTATTGATCTTTTAATGAACAGATAGAGGGAAATGTCACTTCAATTAAAATTTGAAATTCTAAAAAATGGTTGGCAAGTCGATATGGTAGGATAACCCATGCCGACATGGTAGTGTTGCGAAATGAACAACAACACTAATTAAGTGCTGCAAATTTTCAGCTATTCAAAATTTCTTATATTTGTTTATTTTGGTGATTCGAGTGAGGTCAACGGTTGATGAGCTTCAAGTATAATTGCCATGGGATATTTGACAAGATATTCTAAGGTTTAGCCAACTTATCATCAATTCAAACATCTTTGTCCTTCAGCATTCTTCTCTAATGGGTTTGGTCTTCAATTGCTTTGATTATCCATCCTCTATAATTCTTTCATTGCTCTGATAACTTTCTTCTATAATTCTTCTGTTGTACTCTTGTTTATCTCTATAAATATCTCGATAATATATCTAATGTAACTGCATAGCATGAAGATACGTTAGTAGTAATGTTTGTATGGTTGTTGTCATCAAAATCAATATCTACGATATTAACAATCTCCCCCTTTTGATGATGACAACCATATAAATATTTTGAAAGATAAAATATAATACTTTTATATCTGACTCCCCCTAACTCTATGCACTCTCGTTATCATTTTGTCTGGTATATTTATACCTTTTCTCCCCCTTTGTCATCCATAAAAATGGTTAAAAAAAAGTTGTTTAACTCACCGTTAGATAATACAGAGTTTGTTTATAAAGATAAATGCATATAAATAAAACAAAAGTGGGGAAACCAAATAAAATTTAAAACATGAAATAAACTTTATCAAATAATTAGATGAATTTCAGAGTTATAGAATTTGTCGATGCGAATAACAGAACCTATTTAGAATTATCCAAGGTTCAAAAGATTTCTTGTCATATGCTTTGTGCATCCTCTATTTGGTTCCTGAAAAATCATAAAATGCACACTGGTATCCCTTTTTTGTGGTCCATGGGGTTAAGTTCGGGGATGCCAAACCTATAAAAGGTTTGAATGCCCTATTAAAATATAATCATTAGATGAATGAATCTTATTAATAAAAATATCAATATATTTTTCTTTTTCAATATTGTCCAACCTTTTTGGAATCCATAAATTACCGAACCTATTTGGAGGTTTAAAATTAATTTACTAGGATTTGGTTTGAACTTGGTAGCTTTAACAAACTTAGTACTTTGAGTACTATTTTTCTTTAATTTAGTCTTAGGGGTGTATTCAAGTCCATGTTTATTCCTTGTGTGTTTAAACGCAGGTAATAAATTTTTTTACATTGTTCTTTCCTTTGTAAATTTACCAATATTTGTTTTCATTTTGTCAAAATCTTTACTATGGTTAAGAATAACATTGTTTAGAGATGTTATTTTGTCATTCAGATCAGTGATCTGTGACTTCATTGAAAGATTTTCTGATTTTAATAATTCATTTTCGCTTTTTAGTTTTTCAAGGCTTCCAAGTGTCAAACCATTTTCATTATTATACCCATTAAGTCTTTTAATTTCATCTTCTAGACATTGTTTTTTTTAGTTAATCTTTCATTAAATATTTTTATTCTATATATTTCTACCAAATCATTGTTGAGCTCTTTCCTAGGTATTTTATATCCCTGATGCATATCACTCAAAACGTGAACAATTTCCTTATCAAAATTCCATACCTGGCCATCCATTGCTATGAAGCATATGTTGACATTTTCTGTTTCTGAATCACTATTGCTGATGATGTACCTGGATCATTCCATGTTGCATTGAATACCTGTTTCCTCTCCTTATAGAAAGTATTTTGTTTCTTTAAGTTGGGATAGTTTTTTTTCCAAATGACCGTGTTTATGACATTCGAGACATTTAACAACATTTCCATTTCTGGAATTATTGTTGTTAGTTTTTCAAAGTTTGTTCATTATCCAATACTTCAAGAATTTATTGATCTTCTTGGTAATAAACTCGATATCATCATTAAAAATATCATCATTAGGTTCATCGTTGTTGATCATAGCATTAAATGCTAATGATTTCTTCTCATGTCACCGATTCCCTTTTCTAACCTGCAACTTTACTTCATAAAACAATATACTACCAATTAATTCTTCTATTGCCATAGTACTAATATAATGTGTTCTTTTATTGCTAGAATCTTCAAATCCCATTCACTAGAATGTGAATTCAAGATCTTTTTGATTTGGTCTTCTTTAATAATTTTCTTTCTTAATGATTTGAAGTCATGTACTGTATCTTGAAATCTAGATTACATTTTAGGAATAAACTCAGTCAGTTTCATTTGAAAGAGTTTAAATATGTGAGTTAGCATAGATATCTTTGCTTGTTTTACTTTATTGGTGCCTTCATGTGTGACTTGCATTATTCTCCAAATTTCATATGCAGAATTCAAATGGGCACTCGATCAAATTCATTTTTATCTAAGGAGCAAATTGAAATTTTCATGACCTTAGAATTATTAAATGATTGTGTCTTTTGGTCTAGTGTCCATTTTGAATATTCAGTTTGAGGCTCTGCGTATTCTATTTGGGTAATGTTCCAAATATCTAAACAATTTAAGCATAATTGCTGCCATCAAGTAGAGGGGGTCTAGTGGTAGATTGTCCTTCTACAAAAGTATTAACAAAGATATTACTAGTGTCACTAGCCATTTATATTTTCAGAAACCAAAATGAAGTGACCATAGCCTTTACTTTAAGAATTGCCTAGTGTCAGAACAAGCTGACACTTATCATCACGTAGCCAAAGTTACCATTTCCTACTCAGTTGATACCTAATTGTAGCAAACATTACAATTTCCATCACTTCTCAACACCAGCAGAACAATCACATTAACAACTCACTTACAAGAGTATCACATCACAAAAACAAAAACATATCTAGGGTAATACAACACTTACAATCACCTTAGTGACAGACAACTGTTGCAATGTACTCTTCTTTTGACCATTTCAAACTCCACTGCACGTAAGCCAACACCAAAGAGAAGCACCTCCACCGGTGACGCGGCAGTATCATGACATATGCCAAGCCATACTAAGACAGTCGGAAGCACTGCCAAAGTCAGCAGCATGAAGATGAAACATAGACAAGTGCTCCATTATGGAGCATCACATCCAGACACATACAACAATAACTCTCCTCAAACCCAAAGAAACAGATCAAAAGAACGAATCACAAACGTCGTTCACCCTCAAGGAAACACATACCACTAAAAGATGACCCCACAACCACTATAGAACCAAATAAAATTACTGTAAAACCCAAATTTATCTTGCCAACTAATAACACAGTCTCATATGAGGTAAAACAATAGGCTGAGCAGCATACGTTGGGGTCCATGGTGCCGCGAAAAAATCAACCCCAAGTAGATCATCAGAGCGAGAAAATGAAAGTGTAGCATCTCGAATTGTTATTAGATGTTTTTGAGTTTATTTTGTTCAAATTTCTCGAACAATTGCTTGTGTGAAGATTTATGGGGAATATTGAAAAAATACGTTGTTCAGTTATAACGTAATAAAAATTGAGTATATCCCTGTTGTTATCTTTCGCCAAATAAGCACCGTATATGTAAATTGGATAAATTTGTCTAGTGACATCTGTTAAGCAAAATAAATCCTCTTTTGCTACATTATTAATATAATTGCTAGTACAAATTGTGATATGAGATATGTTAGCCGTTAATTGCTAAATGGTGATTATTTACTTATATGTTTTGTTATGTAAATGGCAGTGTAATGATTGGAAAGTGAATTTAATAATTGGTAGCTTATTTATGTTGAAAACTTGGGTGTCTACAACACATTGTTGGATCTTAAGGCTATTCAGACACTAAAAGTGGTGAAAAGTGCGCTACCTACTTACTTATGAATTTAACACTATATATATTAAAATTTCAAACTAAAAGAAATAAGTAATAAATTGAAATGTTGTAAAGTAAATAACACCTAGAATATTATACTGGTTTGGATTAACCAGTCCTATATCCAGTCCTGCACTCCCCTGTGCATAATTTTACTATAATTGCTTGTTTTCCATAGGTGGCAAGAACACCTTTTCAGTCTTGATTTCACGAGCCACAGGATACACCTTCTTGATTTTACAGGCTACAAGAATACCTTCTCCTTATCACCAACAACAAACTATAGCAAGTGTCGTATCTTCAATACAGATTCTTGTAGATTCGATACAATGTTCCTATAGACCTCCAATGACAATATATCTTTGAATTTTTTGAGGAATAATACGAAATCAAAGAGAGAATGATGTGAATTCAAGTACAACTCTCTGATATTGTATGGTTTCAAATCATTGAAGAATTGGAGTGAAAGAGAGAAAATTTGCAAAGGTAATTGGAAATTATTTAATGGATTTCTATTGCAAATATTTGGAGAAGAAGGAGTAATAGAAAATGAGGATCCTTGATGTCAAAATTCATTTTCAGAGGCCTTTATATAGTGGTTGAAGAGATTTATCGATCATTTGGTGAAGAGATGGAGGGAAATGTCTCTTCATTTAAAATTTTAAATTCTGAAAAATGGCTAGCATGTCGACATGGTAGTGCTTCAAAATAAACAACAACAATAATAAGTTTTGCAAATTTTCAGGTGTTGATTTTGGTGATTCGATTGAGGTCAATGGTTGAAGAGCTCCAAGTATAATTGCCATAGGATCTTTGAGAAGATATTCTAAGTTTCAACCAATTCATCAATTCAAACACCTTTTCCCTTCAGCATTTTTATCTAATTGGTTTTGGTCTTCAGTTGCTCTGATTATCCTTCCTCTATAATTCTTCCATTGCTCTAAATAACTTTCCTTTATAATTCATCTTTTGTACTCTTGTTCATCTCTATAAGTGTCTCCATAATATATCTGATGTAACTGCATGACTTGAAGATATGTTAGTAGTAATGTTTGTATGGTTGTTGTCATCAAATCAATACCAAGAATATTAAAAATCTCCCTTCTTTTGATGATGACAACCATATAAATATTTTGAGAGATAAAATATAATACTTTTATATCTGACTCCCCCTAACTATTTGTACTCCTATTATCATTTTATCTAGTATATTTATATCTTTTATCCCCCTTTGTCATCAACAAAAATGGTATAAACAAAAGTTGTTTAACTCGTTGCTTGACGATATATAGAGTTTGTATATAGACATAAATTCATATAAATAAAACACAAGAGGGGAAACCAAGTAAATTTAAAGCACAAAATAAAGTTTATCAAATAATTAGATGAGTTTTAGAGTTATCGAATTTTCCAATTCCAATAATAGATCTTTTTTAGATTTATCCAAGGTTCAATATATTTCTTGTCATATGCTTTGTGCATCCTCTATTGGTACCTGAAAAATTATAAAATATGCACATTAGTACCCTTTTTTTGGGTCCATGGGATGACAAATCCATGAAAGTTTTGAATGCCCTATCAAAATATAATCATTAGATGAATGAACCTTATTAATAAAATTATCAATATATTTTTCTTTTACAGTATTATCCAACCATTTTGGAATCAATAAATTACCGAACCTATTTGGAGCTTTTAACTTTAATTTCCTAGGTTTTCGTTTGAACTTGGTAGCCTTAACAAACTTAGTACTTTGAGTACTATTTTTCTTTAATTTAACCTTATGAGTGTATCTAAGTCCATGTTAATTCCTTGTGTGTTTAGATGCAAATAATATATTTTATAGATTGTTCTTTCCTTTGTAAATTTATCAATATCAATTTTCATTTTGTCAAAATCTTTACTATAGTTAAGAATAACATTGTCTAGAGATATTATTTTATCATTCAGATCAGTGATCTATGACTTCATTAAAAGATTTTCTCATTTTAAGAATTCATTTTCACTTTTTAGTTTTTCAAGACTTCCAAGTGTTAAAAAATTATCATCATTATACCAATTAAGTCTTTTAATTTCATCTTCTAGACATTATTTTTCTTCGGTTAAGCTTTCATTAAATATTTTTAATCTATCTATTTCTGCCAAACTATTGTTGAGATCTTCCTAAGTATTTTATATCCCTGATGCATATCATTCAAAGCGTTAGTAATTACTTTATCGAAATTCCATACCTGGTCATCCATTGCCATGAAGCACATATTGACATTTTCTGTTTTTGAATCACTATCACTTGATTATGTACCCGAATCATATCATGTCGCATTGAATGCCTGTTTCCTCTCCTTATTGAAAGTATGTGACAATTATTCTTATTTTTTGAATTGGGATAGTCTTTTTTCAAATGACTGGGTTTATCACATTCGAGACATTTAACAACATTTCCATTTCTGGAATTATTGTTGTTAGTTTTTTGAAGTTTGTTCGTTATCCAATACTTCAAAAATGTCTTGGTCTTCTTGGTAATAAACTCAATATCGTCATCAACAACATCATCATCTGGTTCATCATTGTCGATCATAGCCTTAAGTGCTAATGATTTCTTCTCATTTCCCCCAATTCTCTTTTCTAACCTGCAACTTTACTTCATAAGACATTAGATTACCAATTAATTCTTCTATTGCCATAGTACTAATATAATTGGCTTCATTGATTGCTAGAGTATTCTGATCCCATTCACTAGAAAGTGAATTCAAAATCTTTTTGACTTGGACTTCTTCAGTGATTTTCTTTCCTAATGATATGAAGGCATGTACTATACTTGAGATCTAGAATACATATAAGAAATAGACTCAGTTAGTTTCATTTAAAAGAGTTTAGATTGGTGAGTTAGCATAAATATCTTTGCCTGTTTTACTTTATTGATGCCTTCAAGTGTGACTTGTAGTGTTCTCCAAATTTCATATGCAGAATTCAAATAGACACTCGATTAAATTCATTGCTATCTAAGGAGCAAAATAAAAATTTCACGACCTTAGAATTATTAAATGCTTGTGTATTTTGGTCTAGTGTCCATTTTGAATATTCAGTTTGAAGCTCTGTGTATTCTATTTTGGTAATGTTCCAAATATCTAAACAACTAGAATGCAAATAAAATTTCATCCTACAATCCCAATAAGCATAATTGCTACCATCAAATAGAGGGGTCTAGTGCTAGATTTCCCTTCTACAAAAGTATTAACAAAGGTGTTATGATATACACATAAATGTGTATATTTTATCCGCTTATTTATCTTGTTTTATATTTAAAATAATTTATACTATGTATTTATAGTTGTGTTTTCAGATATTTATGATGAATGGATTAATGCACTTAATTGTTGAAAAGATTGAAGAAATTGGTATAAGAAGAGTGTTGATTTTGAAATCTAGATTAAAGCGTGAAGAAATGTTGTTGTTCAACCACCTTCTGCCGCATATTTTATATATTCAATGCCTTTTCGTAGAGATAGCTTATTGCAGATGTTATGGAGTTCCTATTCATGCTCAAAACAGTTGGAGTTGATGCCATTTGATGCCCGCAAGTTATGTCATTTGCAAATCCATTCACACACGTGCACATTTAGCTATTGGTTTATTTTGAAAAAGGGCTTTTGTCCCACATTGTGTAATTAGCCACTTAGTCTTAGCCCGGGCAACTATAAATACACTTGTATCTAGTTCATTTGATTTATTCAATTCTAGGGTTTTATTCTGTAATTCTTTGCTTGGAATAAAGTTCTTCTTCTTCTCTACTAAGTTTTTGTTTATTTTAATTATGTTATTTCTTTTCTTTTTATCTTCTTTTCTTTTTATCTTCTTTTCATTTAGCTATGTCTAGCTAATCCCCTTTAATGAGGGGGTGATGACGCTTAGATTAGATTCAATATGAATCACATAGACAAAAAGATTAGAGCTTCATGTATATAGATCTAGATCTGAACCAAGGGTTAGATCTGAACTTTCATATTCTGTGTCGTTTAAGAGTTGCACTCCTTCATAGGGTATATTCAAGTTCTATCTAACACTTATCAGATTAATCTAATTTTTAGGGTTTTAGTAATAAATTAGTGAATTTGCCCTGATAGCCTATAGTTATTTAAGAGCTTAGCTCCTGCATAGGCTATGCTTGTCGTTATTCACATATTTGTTCCTGAAAACCTAATTGTTGTTGATTCATGTTTGTGACAGAAACATGGGTTAGATCTTAAATAATTTGTTTGGCTATTGAATCATATTAATCTAGTTCATGTCATTGCTCCTTAATTGCTTCCTTTTATTATTAAAAACTCTCTTTTTGTTTATTTTCTGTTATATTCAAACAATCAAATTTTCTGAATAACTTGATTGGATTTATTAGTAAAATAATTTTTGGTTCCAGGGTTTGACACCCTTTACAACAACCCTTGTTGTTTAGGAATGTTGAACGAGTTAAATTGTTGTTTTCAATTGTTTAATTTGTTCGCAAACAAATTTTGGCGCCATTGCCAGGGACCAAAATAATTTTTATTAGTATATCCTTCGAGTTATATTTTTACTTTCTTATTTTTTCCGTAAAAAAGCATAAAAATATTTTTATTTCATTTCTTGCTTTTGTTTTCTTTCATATATAGAAAAATTCTTGTTTAATTGATTTGGTATTATTGATTGATACCAAAATATCAAGGACAAGAGAAAAAAATGCTTGCCTTTTATTTTCAATTTCTTTCCCGTTTTCAATACAACTTCGTTCCCTTTCTTTCCATTTTTTTCTACAAATTTCTTTCCTTTTTTTAAAATTTTTACAAATAAAAAATATATCCAAATTCTCTCTTTGCTATATATTTCTTCACGACAGTCAATTTTCTGAACCACCATCACCAATCCTTTTTCAATTCCTTTCTAATTTTTGTGTTGTCTTCCAATTCTCCAGTACAAACATCTTTCTTTTTCTTACAAATTAAAAAAAGGGATGGCAATGGGGCAAGTCTAGGGTCCAAACCCGCTTGACCCACCCCTGTTTTGACCCATTTAGGGCCACCCCATAGGGTCTTCGGGGCGGGTAGACCCGCGACCTGCTTTGGTGGGCCGAGTCTGGGGGTCTGGTCTGGAGCACGACTAACCCGCCTCAACCCGTCCCGCATGATTGAAACATCATTTAAAAACTTTATAATTATAATGATTACTTATTAATCTTCGTAGGTATACATAGTTATAACATGAATATTATATTCTTTCAATCAACAATTATAAAATTTTCAAAGTATTAAGTTGCATCAATGATAATCATACAATAACAAATGCATACAGTTTGAACTATTATCTTATAACTCATTTTATTATATTCTCTTATCATTGTGAACACATTACAATATGTATTTAATTGATCATTTAGTGATTAAAAATAATATGTATATAAATTTGTGTACATTAGAATACAAAATCACTGGATCGGGGGCGGGTCGGGTCTACCCCGACCCGTACGGGTTTCGCGTACAGGGCGAAATTCCAGGCCCACACCTGGTCTACGAGGCGGGTCTGGGGCGCGGTTTAAAATGTCTGGGTTGGGTCTAGGGCACCAGAAACCCGCCCCAACCCGCCTCATTGCCATTCCTACACAAAAATATTTTTATTTCTTTTGCAATTCTTTTTTCTTTTCTGCTTTAATTTCTTCCCTCTGGTTCCCTCTGCTAAATTCCGACCATCCCCTACCTAAAATCATCCTCACCATACCACTGATCCACAATCACAAGTCACACAACCAAATAATTCACGTCCATTTTCCCATAAAAACCATCCCCATATCAACAAACATCATCACATGAACATAAACCAACAGACAATTCACCACCTACCAGAATCTGCAGACCATCATCCAGTTGCCTCAAACGTTCAAGCCATTTTCACGTCACACCCTCCTTCATCTACCCATACTTCTGCTCCAATCTGAAACCCAATGCACCCAAAAATCCAAATCGCTCACCAACCCTTTCACTCCAATCTCAACACAACCTCACGTCACTAGTTCACCAGCGTTCATAAAGCCACTACATCCCTCGTTCAAATCCATATCACCAATTTTTTTCCACTGCCATCTTCCCCCATACTCACCACGTTCACATCCAATACCTACCACCTTCATACCACATTCACACGCCACATCCAGTCATTGTCATCGATCGCATACGTCAATCCTCTTCAAACAATCCGAACCCACCTCTAGTAAACACAGTTTCACAAGTCAGTAACCCAAACGAATTCAAGCCATTTTCTCTCTGATCTACTGCTACTGCAAACTTTACAGAAACACGCTCTCAAATCCCCTTGCTAAACCGGTATTAACACACAACTCTGTCTCCCTTCATCAAATCCATCGCGCCCATCACAAACCCGATCACGAAAATTGCCAAATTCCAACGTCAGGAACCCAAGCCTCAAATTCGTAAACTCCGGATCCGCTACCCGATTGGAAACCGTTCACAAACCCAGATTCCCAATCCACTATCTTATTCGAACAACTTGTTGCAAAACACCCTACCATACCAAATTCAAACCAAGAATTCCAAAGTTCCAGAAATCACGAATCTCGTACCCCAATTCAAAATCGAAAATCAAAAGCGCTCCTACCTCGTGTGGATTTCTTGTACTAGGTCGCTACTTTATTTACTTTTACCATTTCTGGATTAATTTAGGGAGCCGAACAAGTTTTTTTTGGTCCCGTTGCAAGAGTAAATATACTTCCCAATTTATTTAGTAAGAAGGCGGTTCTGATTTTTAACAGAGAAAAGAAGGAAATATTGGCCTAGAATCACATTGTTTTTGGGTAAACTATGCTTATGTTGGTTTGGGAATTTTTTTTAATTGGGTCGGGGCTGAGCTTTCCACTGTTTTAGAATACAGTAGTTTGCTTTTGTTTGATTCTGGTAATTTTGGTTGAGATTGATATTTAGTTTTTCTTCCTTTTCTTCTTTACTCCTTGGTTTCGAAAAAAAAAAATTATTTCTTGTTTTGATTATTGTTTTCCATTTTCTAGTTGGTGTTTTTGCAAGTTTGTTTGGCTTTTGTAGTCTTAAAAAAATCAAATCAAAGGCCAAAATGAAAAGTAATTCAGGATGCGTTGGAGTGGTAGCACACCAAGTGGGGTGTGAACACGCTAGTGCTACTCAGTTGCACTGGACGGACTGCCGATCTAAGTGAGTGATTTCTAAACTCTACAGGTGATCTGCTGCAAAGAAAAATATAAAAAATGATTGTAAAGATTTCGTGCAGGGGCAGCAGATTGCTTGTAAAATCTTTTATTTTCTGTGATTATTATTTCGACATTTTTATTCATTCTGTTAAGGGCACAACCCAATTCACATAAGGTGGGGAGTTCATTACCCTTCCTTGGCCCATAAAATTGCATTCATTCTAGGAAAAAGTTTCATTAATAAATAAAAATTGTAGACTCTGGACTTAAGGGCGTCACGTGCTTAATTAGGGTAAAATTTATTTTCTTAATAACTAGGACTATACTAGCTAACTCTCCCAATGTCTAATAAAGGGTGGAGTTTTGAACTCAATCAGGTTCTTAAAATTTCAGCTGCATTGCTGTGGTGATTCGTGGTGCACAGATAAATCCTGACCCGATCTGGCTAAGACTTGTTACGTGTGTAGTTTGAAATTATTAGGTTTATAAATTTTCATTTAGGAGCTATTAAGGATAGATAATTTCATTGTAGCTAATTTCTGCATGTCTGATTGTTTTGTGAATAAAAAAATCAAACTCCTCAAAAACAAATAAAAATTTGAAAAATAAAAACAAATAAAAAACATTTTTTTCTTTAGCCCTCGTCAATTTTCTAAAACTCCCATTTTCAAAACTTCTTCTCTCTCTCACCTCTTTCCGAACTTCTCTATTGTCTAAATTTCTTTGGCGAACTCTTTTCTTCTTCTCTCTGGTGCAGCAAACTTGGATCCATGACCAAGAATCTCGTTGCTTAGTTCGAACCAAACTACCTTATCTTTCCCCAAAGCCCATTTTACCCGAACATACCTTAGAAATGGGTTATGAACCTACACGTCTTACCCTAATGGACAGATTCCTTCCCGATAGTGCTTCTGTCCCTTCTTGCATTCAGTTACCTGATCCAATGGGTAACCACTTCGAAATCCGATCGAGTCCGATAAGCATCCTCCCCAAATTCGGTAATTTTTCTCATGACGAACATATAGTTTCTTAACGAAATTCGAATATGCTTGTGCAACCTTTAAATTACAACAGTTATGTGAGGATGGTATTAAACTTCGTTTGATTCCATTCACACTAACTGACTCCACAGAATAATGGTTTCTCAGCTTCCCTCCAAATTCGATAACAAAATGGAAAGAATTTAGAACAGTTTTCCTTAAAAAGTTTTACCCCCTAGAAAAAATAGCTAGAATCAGAAACAAATCACTAATTTTCACCAAAAAGGGGGTGAATCTTTTTGGCAATATTTCGAAAGATTTAAAGAACTGTTGTTAAGTAGTCCCCATCATGGTTATGAAACATGGTTGTTATGTCAAACCGTATACGATGGACTCGATAATGGTTCTGGGCAAATGTTAGAGTCTACATGTCAAGGCAATTTCCTAAAACAAACTAACATCGAAACTTGGGAATTTCTGGACGATTTAACAGAAAAAATTGAAACAATGGGAACGAACCAATGAAAAATCTATCTATTCGCATTCCAGTAGTAATTCTATCGAATCCTCTTCTTCAAAAGCTTTTGAAGATGCATTAGTAATCGTTGTTAGATCACACACTCAGTCTAATATCATTCCTGAGCTATGTGTCACATATGTCTTAACTCCGATTATATGGCTGATGACTGTCCCCAATCCCTTAAGCAAGTGAATGCTTTCAGCTGACTCAACATCCACACAAATATTTCTTATGGTCCAAATAACCCTCTGATGCATAGACCTTCGAATAAAGCATTTCCGAACAATGCTTCGAACAATGCCTTTAGGCAAAATCAGTACAATTCGAGCCAGGCGCCTTTCCAAAAATCTCATCAAACGGTCGCACCCGAAAATGAAAATCGCCTTTCTACGATTGAGGGGAGTTTATCTAAGGTGGGTAAACTATTAGAGAAAATGTCTGAGCAAAGTCTTGAAAATAAAAACTCATTACACTCATATATGCAAAGCACGAATCAACAAATGAGTGAACTTCAAAAACAAACGTCTCAACTTAACGCTAGATTAAGTGAAAGGGAAAGGTGTACGTTTTTAAGTCAACCCATCCAAAACCCTAGAGGACAAAATTCAAACCCCAACCAAATTCACATCATTCAAGATTCAAACATTAGTCACTTGAATGCGTTCATGACTCTTAAATCCGGCAAAAAGATTGACAACCATGTGGTCAACCCAAATGACTTACCGGACAATCTTCCAAACCCTACCAAAAATTCGACCAACTCAGATAAAAACATTGAGCCAAATTCTGATAAGGACCATCCTCAAACTCAAGTAGCCCAACCTACTGAGTTGTTTGCTCCATTTCCTCATAGACTCCGACCTAGAAAAAAGATGGATTAGCTAAAAAAGATACTAGAAATATTTAAGCAAGTTAAAGTGAACATTCCTCTTTTAGATATTATACAACAAGTTCCACAGTACATGAAATTTCTAAAAGATTTGTGCATTCAAAAACGCCATACACAAGTACCTAAGAAAGTGTTTCTAGCGGTAACTCTAAGCGAAGTCTTGTCCCAATCAATGCCAGTGAAATACAAGGATCATAGCTGCCCCACAATATCATGTACTATTGGGGACAAGAAAATCGATAGATGCCTGCTAGATTCAGGTGCTACTGTTAACTTGCTTCCATATTCGTCGACCACCAATTAGGATTAGGAGAACTGAAACCCACCAAGGTTATCCTTCAGCTTGCTGACCATTCAATTAAGAGATCTATGGGAAAAATCTAGGATGTATTGATAAAAGTTGGTGAATTCATCTTTCCAGTCGACTTCGTTGTTCTAGAAACTCAACAGGTAAGCAATCCAGTGAACTAAATCCCTTTGATTTTTGGATGACCCTTCTTAGCAACCTCTAATGCGCTTATGAACTGTAGAAATGGGTCTATGAAACTTTCTTTCAGCAACATGACCATTGAACTAAACATTTTTAGAATTGAAAACCCTCCTGCCTCTGATGTGGATCATTTTTCTGAAATCCACGTGGTCCACGACAATGAACCTGAGCTCGACCATCTGAATGATGAAATTGAATCGAATTACGAAATTTTGTTTCAAGATATCCCCGAAAATGTATCTGATTCAATTCCTGTAAAGTCACTCACAACTGAGTCTATCCCTCAACATATTTCTTCGGTTGAGTCGTCTCCGAAATATGAACTCAAAGTGCTTCTCAGTCATATTAAGTATGCTTACTTAGGAGACAGTGAAACTCTTCCTGTCATTATTGCTTCTAACCTTACTATAGAGCAGGAACAATTGGTCCTTCCCATTCTTAAGAAAAATAAGGAAGCAATTGGTTGGTCCATGGCTGATATTAAGGGGATTAGTCCTTCAATAGTCCAACATCGAATCCATCTTATAGATGATGCCAAACCCAATCGTGATCCTCAGCGTCAACTAAACCCCATCATGAAAGAAGTAGTTCGTGATGAAATTCTTAAATGTCTTGATAATGGAATCATTTACTCGATTTCTGATAGTCAATGGGTTAGTCCGATTCATGTCGTACCAAAGAAATCAGGGATAACCGTGATCCAAAATGAAGCTAACGAGCATACCCCAACCCGCACCCAGACTGGTTGGCGTGTTTGCATTGATTGTAGGAAACTTAACGCTGCAACACGTAAGGATCATTTCCATCTGCCATTTATCGATCAAATGTTAGAACGACTAGCCAGTCACGAGTACTACTGTTTCCTTGACGGATACTCGGGCTATAATCAAATCCCTATCGCTCTTGAGGACCAAGAGAAAACCACTTTCACTTGTCCCTTTGGTACATTTTTGTACCGTTATATGCCTTTTGGTCAATGTAATGCACTTGCAACCTTCCAGAGGTGCATGATTAGCATTTTTTCTGATATGATCGAGCGATTTTTGGAAGTTTTCATGGATAATTTCTCTATCTTTAGGTACTCTTATACTGAGTGTTTACATCACCTTAATCTTGTTCTTAACCATTGCAAAGACAAACACTTAACTCTTAATTAGGAAAAATGTCACTTCATGGTCAAACATGACATTGTTTTAGGACATGTCATCTCTAATAAAGGAATTGAAGTAGACAAAGACAAAATCGAAGTTATCTCTAATATTCCCATTCCCAAATCCATTAAGGACATCCGATCCTTTTTAGGTCATGCTGTCTTTTATCGTCGCTTTATAAAGGATTTTAGCAAAATCACTCGACCGTTGACTAATCTTCTTTGTAAGGATGTTCCTTTCGACTTCAACTATGACTATATTTCATCTTTTGAGCATCTCAAAAATAAACTTGTCTCTACCCATATCATCTGCTCTCCCAACTGGAAGCTGCCTTTTGAAATCATGTGTGACGCCTCAAATTTCACTGTGGGCACGGTCTTAGGACAATGTATCAATAAAATTCTTCATATCATTTACTACGCGAGTAAGACTTTGAATGATGCTCAAATCAATTATACGACCACTAAAAAGGAACTTTTGGCTGTCGTTTTTGCTCTAAAAAAATTCAGACCTTATCTAGTTGGCTCGCACATCACTTTTCACACCGATCACTCAGCACTTAGGTACCTTTACTCTAAAAAGGATGCTAAGGCTCATCTCATTCGTTAGATCCTTCTACTTCAAGAATTTGATATTACCATTAAGGATTAAAAAGGGATCTGACAACGTTATTGCTGACCATTTGTCTCGTCTTCCAAATGCCCCGTCTTCTTCTATTCCTATCAACAAGAAATTTCCAAATGAACAGCTCTTTTTTTATCCACTAATCCTTGGTTCGCTAACATTGTCAACCACTTAGTCACCAAGCAGAACCCATCTTTTTGGTCCAAGCAGGATAAACAAAAATTCTTTTCCCAAGTGAAACATTTTTTTTGGGACGACCCTTATCTTTTCAGATACTGTCCTGATCAAATCATCTGAAGGTGTGTTCCCGACAATAAAACTCGTAGTGCCCTCTCTTTCTATCACGACAAAGCCTATGGTGGTCACTTTAGTCCCAAAAAGACAACCGAAAAGGTTCTTCAATTGGGTTTCTACTGGCCCAATCTTTTCAAAGATGCTTACGAATTTTGCAAAACTTGTGATCAATGTCAATTCTTAGGGAAAATTGGTAAATGAAATATGATGCCCTTAAATCCCATTCAAGAAGTCGAAATTTTTTAGGTTTGGGGTATAGACTTCATGGGACCCTTCCCTAATTCTTTTGCGAATCTCTACATTATCTTGGTTGTTGATTATTTTCTAAATGAGTCGAAGCTGTTCCATGCATAACGAATGATAATAAGGTTGTTGTGCACTTCTTAAAAGAAAACATCTTTTTAGGTTTGGCACACCTTGCACAATAATCAACGACAACAGGACACACTTCTGTAATCATTCTTTTGAAGCCCTCATGAGAAAGTATTCGATAACCCACAAGTTATCCACTCCTTACCATTCTCAAACTTGTGGGCAAGTTGAAGTATCGAATAGGCAGATTAAACAAATCCTTGAGAAAATTATGAATTGAAATTGTAAAGATTGGTCCCAAAAGTGAACAGGCGCTTTTTGGGCTTACCGCACCGCTTTCAAAGCAAACTTGGGTACATCCCCTTATCAGTTGATTTTTGGTAAGCCATATCACTTGCCAATTGAACTTGAACATAGGGCATTGTGGAAAAAAAACTCTAAATCTTGACTTAGAGCAAGCAGGTGAACTGAGGAAGCTTCAACTTAATGAACTTGATGAAATTCGAAATGATGCTATGAAAATGAACGAATTTATAGGGACAAAAAAAAAGTTTCTCATGATAAAAATCAACTTTACGTAAAACTTTCATGCCAGGTCAAAAAATTCTGTTGTATTACTCATGATTGCATTTATTTTTGGGTAAGTTAAAATTTAGATGGACAGGACCTTACACTGTGCGGACTGTTTTTCCATATGGTGCGGTAGAAATTGAGAATCCAACTGATGGATCGTCCGATAAGGTCAATGCTCAACGCCTTAAACCTTACTTGGAACCAATACCCAACCAAGAAGATGAGCTCATGGTCCTCCATGAGACACATTACATTCGGTAAGACGCACTAACCCTCTTTTATACATATGTAAATGTTCTCTTATTTTTTCCCTTTCACTAAGATACGTTTGATTAACGACTGTGCGGACACAGTCACACTCAAGTATGGGGGGAATTTACATTGCATCAGCAATCAAATTTTATGAACTAGGTCATTCGTTGAATAAGGACTAACTTAAAAGTCATAAATAACACCTTGTTTCTCTATTGATAAGTTGAATTGTTGGGTGGTGGGAATGAACATTATTTATTCATTGAATCATAATGTGTCTTTTTAAGATGCTAGTTTGAGACTGTGTAGACATTAGTCGTGTTCTGGAGTAAGCGTGTCAATCCTTGTTATACATGTTAGAACGTGCAAGTAAAAATAGTCAAAAAAATCAAATAAATATGATTTTGCACCTACATTTGTTTAATATTCTGAGTTCGTTTTCATCAAATTTTCAAACTTGTAAGTTCTAAATTCCACTTGGCCCACTTAAGTAGAAATGACTCATTATAGCATTCTTCTTCGATACCCCCACATTATTCAATCCCAAGTTTTAGTCGATTTACATCCATGTTTCGACAAGTTTTTCTTATATTGGTATACTTAAGAACCTTTTGTCTAAAGGTTAAGAAACGTCATTTTTTATACCAATATTACACTACCCACTCCGTACTTGTTTTAACGTAGGATAACCATATACCACATCTTATTTTATATGGGTTATCTATCTTACGATACTTTGCATATCTTTCCTTTCAGCTTATTGTACAACATCAATCTAGATTTTGTTGGAGAACGGAGTTTTGATGAGAACAACCTTATTTCAATTATCATTGATTATAAAATATATGCTAACACTTTTTTTATTGAATATATATATATATATATATGTGTGTGTGTGTGTGTGTGTTTGTGTGTGTGTGTGTGTGTATGTGTGTGTGTGCAGGAATTATATATGGGAAATATTACTGAAGACTGTACAGTTATAAAGATGATAGAGATTCAAAGATCAGAGAAATTTCAAGACTCATGAGTAATCAAGATTTCAAGAGTTCGAGATTAATATAGTTATAGAGTCTATATTTTGTAATACTCTTAAATAGCACTCCAGGTTCAAATTCAAAATTCTGATTTTCAAATTCTAATTTTCAAATTCTAATTTTCAAATTCTAATTTTCAAATTCTGATTTTCAAATTCTATCCTCAATCCTCTCTATTTTGTTTTTCTATTTTTATTCTTCTTTGTTTTCAAAACTTAATATTTTTTTATATACTTTATTTATACTTTATATAGTTTAAAACCTTATAATTTTATAAATATATTTATATAGAATATGTTTTCATATGATTTTCTATCACATAACATAAATTGACAACACTAGAATTTTACTCAAGAATTTCCAGAATTAGTTTTATATCAAAACACTTGAAAAATGCTTTGAAAAATAAAAATACACATGAGTATGTCGACATAGCAAAAAGTGTATGTCGACATATAACAGCTAGTTTTCTAATTTTGAAGGGGAGTGTCTTTTCACTACTTGAAACACTTCAGAACCATTGGAACCCTTCATTCTCTATAAAAAGAGGTTACAACCGAATTTTCTAACATCTCTTCTTCTCCATCTTCATCCCCTTTCATCCTACCATTATTCATATTCATTTTTATGGTTTTTACACTTATACTCTGCCGAATTCACTTCTGAATTGATCAGACTTCTTCTCTCTACACTCTATGCTCTCTGAATCAAGTGTTATTGAAGAGTTATAGGGCTATTTTTTAATTGCTTGGATTGAAAGATCCAATTTGTAAGTCAAGAGTAAACGGTTTTATCCTTGAATCCGTGAAATCAAGGTTTAGGGGTCGATGTGCCCTTGTTGAGCTGTGAAATCAAGGGATAAAAGTCGATGTCTCCTTGTTGAGCCGTGAAATCAAGGAGGGTGAATTTGGCTATTTGAAAATAGTAATAAAACTCTGCACAATCCAGCGTTGTGCGGGACTGGGCGTAGGATTGATCCGAACCAGTATAAAATTCGGTATGTTCTTTCCTTTTCTCCATTTTCCTTTATTTCTGTTTATTTTGCATTTGTGTTTGAATTGGTGTCTATGATTGTGTTATTTGATTCACTCCTTAATTCTATTTAGATTTAAGTTTTATTTAAAATTCTTACAAACACTATTGACCCCTCTAGTGTTTGCTTTACCTTAACGATCCTTTCCGCAGTCCCTAAAAATTGGTATCGGAGCGTGGTCTTTCAAAAAGTTCATAATCTGATTTTTTTTAAAATGCTAAATTGCAAATTTTGGACACAAGTTTTAATTCATGTATTGCATCAAGTATTAGATGAGTCTGCATTCAATTGTTTTGAAAATCAAGTTACTATGATTTGATTTTTGAAATTCAAAATTTTGAAAATTTATAATTTTGAAATTTTTGATATATGGATATGTTACAAAACCATCATGATATTATTGTTATTTTGAAAATTCATTTTATTATTTGAAAATCATTTGAATATTTGAAAAGACATTTGAATTATTTGAAAAGTTATTTGATTATTTGAAAAGTTGTGTTGTTTATAGGAAAAGATGGGTTATATGGCTATTGGATATTCAAACTTTGAAAAGATGGGTGACGTTGCTGTTGGTAATTCAAACTTCGAAATGGTGGCTATTGAAAATTCAAATTTTGTAAAGAAATCAAAAAGAGGAGAAGAGTAACGACGGTTGGTGAAGAGACATCAAGAAGAAATGGATATATATAATGTTAATCAAAAATGAAATGGGAAACAGATCAATTCACAATTTTGGATTTTCAACTACAATTTATTTTCATGCTGTGCTTCTCTTCATTTTCTTTGTAATGTCGCTAGTTTCATGAAATTCTATCAAGAATTGACCAAGTAATGATCAAATGAAGTTCTGGTGAATAAAGAGAGAAGGAAACCAAAACTGTTGATGGTTATCTTCAAATTGCATCCACAGGTTAGACTATTTTGTGCCAAATCCTTTTCCAGATTGTATTTCTCGTTCTTGCGGTCGACTTGATGGGTAGATTGTCAAATTCTGATCAAAATGGAGTGAGATATGGCAGTTTGAAGTTGGTGATTCAAAGCTGAAAAACTGTAGGGGATTTCATGAATACCTCTTACTGTTTCGACTTGATGCACCCCAATATCATCCAAATTCATCCCCAAACTGCTACTAGATTGTAGTCTTAGAATTCCTCTTCGATTTGGCGTTGATTTCGTCCGATTCCGTCAAGAAATGAAGAAGTTATGCCTCTTGAAAGTTTGATTGAAATTGAAAAACGGGAAGAAGAAGTAGTTGAAGTGTCCATTCATTCAAATTCAAAATTTTGGTGCTAAGTTGGTTGAACTACTAAATCTTCAATATCTTTCTCATACGGTGTTCAAATTCAGCAACTGAATACACTATCCTGACCAGAAAAACGAACCCGTCGCAATAAAGCAGATCTCATCATCAAATTCCGTAAGATCAGTTCAGAATTCAGAAAATTTCGAAGAAAAGGATCTAAAAATCGGATATGCCTTAATTAACTTTTAATTTTATTCAGTTGAATGGTTTCTTTGTTTGTTTGCTTTGTTTTGAATTTGAAATTTAAAACTTCAAAATTCAAACTTGAAATTTAAAATTCAAAAGTTGAAATTCAAATTTGATATTTGAAATGTGAAATTCAAAATACTAATAAAATAATAAATAATAAATATAAAATAAATTTTGGATATTTTTTAGGATTAATATTATTTTAGGAAATAGTTAAACATGAAATATAAATCGATAATTTAAAACCAAAGTCACAAAACCATATGTTCTTTAAAAATTATGCATTAATGTCGACATACATATGTGCTTATGTCAACATAAAGGCTTGAAAATGAAACTTAGATTTTGAATTTCAAAAGCTTAAACTTTCAAACTACCCTCCCTGTTTTAAATAAGACAATGCAAGTTCAAATTCTAGTTATTAACTCTTTCTATCTACTTATTTTTTATATCATGTTAATAAAATTATTAATATTATTGAAATAATTTAAACATTCCAAATATTTGATATTTTTATAAAATATAAGTTTATATATCTTTAGTTTAAGCATACATAGTTTAACTTATATACTTTTCACATATAATAACAATTTTGGGTTGCATTATAATAAATACTATTTGTAACTTCATACTAATTTTGGTTTTTATATTTAACTTAATATTTTGGCATAAAGATATATATATATATATATATATATGATTTTTATGTCTTAAAAATATATAGTTCAAATGTAAGAAATTATAGCTTTATATATTACTTCATATTATCAGTTTTCATTAAAGTAATTTTTTTAACTATAGATTTCTTTTAAAGTATAAATGGTTTTTTAGCAAATAAATATGTTTTGATTTCTAAAGTTCAAATTTAATATTGATTTGTATCAAAATATTAATGCATAAATCATAAATTAAATTTTAAGTTCTTTTTAAATTAGTTTTATATATTCTATATATGTTTATATAGATTACTTTAAATTATACAAATTTTATATTCTCTTTAGAAAGATCTTCAATATTTACAATATTTACCCTACTAATACTATTTAACTCAATGATTTTTCTGAATATTTTACTACTTATCATAAATATTTTTTTACTTAAGCTCTTATCTTTATTATTTTTTAATCAAATTCATTAATATAATTAATCTAAGTCTATAAATTAACATTATCTTTGTTTGATTCAAATAATTCATAATATTTGAATAGTACTTTGAATATATGTTTCCTAAATAGATATATTACTAAATCATTCTACATACTATCATTACACATCTTATTTCATACCATACATCATTATTAGAGTACGTTTCAAATTAAAATCATTCACATCCAAGTTGCATTTCATTCAAAATATCGCTTCATAGATTTGCATATGTCATACTGCATTATTACCAACACACTGCATTACAAATTAACCAACTCCACATATAACAAGTATACTATATAGGGAATTATTGTCTTAGAAATACATAGGATTATTAAAAATATAACATATTTACTTTGTCTTGATTAACTTGATTGACTTACTTGACATGGTTAAATTTCATTCGTGGTTGATAGGTTTGTTAGAAAAATACTTATTTTAAGGATATCTTAGTTAACTCTTAGTCAAGATTAAAGTCTTAATATAGTTTTAAGGGAATTAGAGTTTATGATAGGTTTAGTTTTGTATTAAGGGTATTAGATTAAGAGGGAGTTTTATAGTTTCTAGGATTAGTTGAAGCTTCAAGAAGTTTCTAATAATATATATTACTTAATTTGGTTAATTGCTTGAATTGCTTGTTTGAATTGCTTGCTTGATTTGCTTGTTTGAATTGATTGGTTTGCTTATCCTTCTATTAAGATTATTAGACTAGTGGAAGTTACAGAAAGTTATAAAAAATTATAGATTAAGGGAGAGTTATAGATTTAGGGAAACTATAAATAGAATTAGGATATTATATAGGCATAAATTTAGGGGGAGTATTTTATAAAGTATAAATAGATTTAAGATTCAGGGTGAGTACTTTACTTTAGGAATTATTTAGATAGCTATAGGATTTAAGGGGAGTGCCTTTAGAATTTCTTTTTGATAATGCCAAAGGGGGAGAAATTATAAAATATAGACATAGTTTATAGGATTCATATAGATAGAGGGAGTATTTGAAGGAACATCATCAAACAGGTATATACATGTATGATATTTTATAAAGTAAGGTTGTCATCATCAAAAATGGGAGATTGTTGGAGAATGGAGTTTTGATGACAACAACCTTATTTAAATTATCATTGATTGTAAAATATACGCTAACACTTTTTTTGTATATATATATATATATATATATATATATATATATATATATATATATATATATGCAGGAATTATATACAGGAAATATTACTGAAGACTGTATAGTTATAAAGATGATAGAGATTCAAAGATAAGAGAAATTTCAAGACTCATGAGTAATCAAGATTTCAAGAGTTCAAGATTAATATAATTTTAGAGTCTAGATTTTTTAAGACTCTAAATAGCACTCCAGGTTCAAATTCAAAATTATGATTTTTCAAATTCTAATTTTCAAATTCTATCCTCAATCCTCGCTTTTTTATTTTTTTATTTTTATTCTTCTTTGTTTTCAAAAATTAATTTTTTTTATATACTTTATATTTATACTTTATATAGTTTAAAACCTTATAATTTTATAAATATATTTATATAGTTTAAAAATATGTTTTCATATGATTTTCTATCATATAATATTAATTTAGAACACTAGAATTTTACTCAAGAATTTCTAGAAAAACACTTGAAAAATTCTTTGAAAATCAAAAATACATATGGGTTTGTCGACATAGAAAAAAGTGTATGTCAACATATAACAGCTAGTTTTCTAATTTCAAAGGGAGGTGTCTTTTCACTATTTGAAACGTTTCAGAACCATTGCAACCCTTCATTCTCTATAAAAAGAGGTTAAAACTGAATTTTCTAACATCTCTTCTTCTCCATCTTAATCTCCTTTCATCCTACCATTATTCTTATTCATTTTTATAGTTTTTACACTTATACTTTGCCGAATTCACTTCTGAATTGATCAAACTTCTTCTCTATACACTCTCTACTCTGTGAATCAAGTACTATTGAAGAGTTATAAGGCGGTTTTGTAATTGCTTGGATTGAAAGATCCAATTTGTAAGTCAAGAGTAAACGGTTTTATCCTTAAATCTGTGAAATCAAGGTTTAGGAGTCGGTGTGCCCTTGTTGAGCCGTGAAATCAAGGGATAGGAGTCAGTGTCTCCTTGTTGAGCCGTGAAATCAATTAGGGTGTATCTGGATATTTGAAAATAGTAATAAAACTCTGCACAATCCAGCGTTGTGTGGGACTAGACGTAGGAGTGATCCGAACCGTATAAAATCCGGTGTGTTCTTTCATTTTCTGCGTTTTCCTTTATTTCTGTTTATTTTGCATTTGTGTTTGAATTGGTGTCTGTGATTGTGTTTGTGTTGTTTGATTCACTCCATAATTCTATTTAGATTTAAGTTTTGTTTAAAATTCTTACAAACACTATTCACCCCCTAGTGTTTGCTTTGCCTTAACGATCTTTTCCGTAGTCCCTAACAGACTTGTGTGTTGAATTAGGGTTATAGAAGTAGAGTAACTAGGGCACAAAACTTTCCTTTCATGAAGTGTTGGTTATGATTCACTTAGTAGAGGAGATATCAAATGAAATAATTTACGATATCATTCCATTACATCTCCACTCATCATTCATCATGCAAAATGAAAAGAAAAATGAAAAATAAAAAAAAGGAAAAAGGGAAATGACAAGAGATATCTAAGAATAAAATAGTCGTTCATCATTCTTGACCATAAATCATTTCCATTCCATCCACATCCATCATACCGTACTTAGAAGTGAGGATTGTAGTAGAGGAGATGAAAGGAAACAAAACGTATATATATGCCTTAGTATTACTTTATCTTTTGTAGCTTGAAGTTCAACTAATACACTTGCCCTCTTATCTATAATATTCTTAGAGCTTACAAAATTCTCCTTTATCTATGCATAACTCATATCCAATACATTACAGTTACACTGGTGCAAAATTATTCAAAAAAAAAGAATAAATGATTGGGTGCACATTGTCGATGTGTAGAACTTTGGTTGACACCACGCTCTTAACCTTCAAGACAATTATAGTGTTATCAAGGAATTACGATTCAGCTTGAAATTTTTTATTCATTTCTGCACCAATAATGGGATGGACAATTTGGGACTAAATCGTTATTATTGAAGTTAAGTAAAGTCCTTGGAATTTGAAAGAGCTTAAATATATCATTTGATTAATTCGCGTACATAAGACGCTTTGGATTTTGTGGGTAGTATCCGTTGAAAACCTTCGCGAGACAACATTCGTCCTACTAGGGACACCTGGGGGTTTAACGGCTTGTTGCATACGCTAAATGCAATCGTGTTTCCTACGGAAGTGTGACCTATCTTAGTTTAGTTTATTAGAGGACGAATAAAAAGATAAGTGTGGGGGTATTTGATATACACGTAAATGTGTATATTTTATCCGCTTATTTATCATGTTTTATTTTTAAAATAATTGATACTATGTATTTATAGTTGTGTTTTCAGATATTTATGATTAATGGATTAATGCACTTAATTATTGAAAAGCTTGAAGAAATTGGTGTAAGAAGAGTGTTGATTTTGAAAGCTAGATTAAAGCTTGAAGAAATGTCATTGTTCAACCACCTTCAACTAATACATTTGAGAATTTAAAACCGAAGTTTTGGAGAAAATTGGTTTTCAAAGGTTTTGAAGGAAATAATATTATTTTATAATATTTATAAGTATAAAAGAGATAAAAGCACTGTGCTCACATCAGTCATTGGAAGATAACTCCAATGATGATCGCAATATAATCGGTTTTCACTTTCGTGTTTCTAAGTGAGCGATTGCTGCCATAAGATTTTGTATAAAAGTTGTTTGGATCATAAACCAACTTTTATTTTGAATTTTATAAAAATGATTTTGATATATATATATATATATATATATATATATATATATATATATATATATATATATATATATATGAATATGCATATACTATTATTTCAAAAGATTTTGAAGTAAAATCCAGGTGATTAAATTCTAGAATTTCCAGTTAAGACAAATATTAACCCAAATATTTTATTCATTTGGATATTTTGATATGTACATCTTGTATTGAGATGTAAGGTAGTACTTTTTAGTTATAAAGAATAGCAAAATTTCTCGATGATTTGGACAATTGGAAATTTTTGGTTTATAATGAAAACTAAAGTTAAATATTAAAAATTCAGAAGAAAATAGTTTATGCTTTATAAAATTAAGTTTGAAATTATAAATCCAAATTGAGCTCGTCGTGTAGCGGTAGTTTGTAATTATCCAATTAGAAGTTCAAATCACTGTATAAGATTCAATATAAGTCAAAATTGTTTGAAACATGAATTTTCAAACCCATTTGAATATTATTTTCAATCAAGAGTGAAAAAATAATAATATTTTATCTTGTAGATTTTGAGATATGTCTAAATTAAGTTTTCAAAACTGCCACGTTTTTGTAGTTCATGAAAATATGATTTTCAGTTGGTTGAGAATTAGAATAATAAATGTAAGTGAAACTAATAAGTGTTTATGGTAAGTATTAAAAATGAAGGAGTCATAGAAATATAAACGTATATTTATGGAAATATCTAAGTAAATTTTAGCATAAAATAAAATATACTAAATGTGTGAATAAATGTGAGTAAGTGAAGTTGGTATATAAGGAACCAATTGGAAAAAAAATGATGTATGCATATCATTTTATTCATATTTATCTCTGATCCTTATTCGAGTGCATGATTTTAAGGTTATTTACGTTGATTCGAGTTTGAAATTTTCTGTAACAACTTGGAAAATCGGAACCAATTTAAAAAATTTATTTTGGCAATTTTGATGAATTTTGAATATTTAAAATGAATTATTTTAAATAATTACGACGAGAAATATATTTTGAATAGAATTAGAACGTATATACTTATTTGAATTGACGTTAGAATATAAATATTTATTTTATATTATAAAAGGAATTGGAAATGGCGTGGTAGTCCGAAAATTCGATTTCAAAATTCAAATGAATATACAGGATTCAAAATAAACCGGATTTTAGCGAAACCAAAAATATTAGAATCTAATTGATAATATTTTTCCAACGAATCCGAAAAATCAAAATTTTATAGCGGGATTAAAAAGTTATGCCCAGTTGAAAATTCAGAATAGTCGTTATGGAATTTTGGCCCTTGAAAATGGAAATTTTGCAAACGACCTCCATTTACGACGAAACCACTTTTGTTGGATCTGGGATGTCAAATTATTGCTAGATTCCAAAATTCATAATTTTTGGGATTAATATGTGAGCGTGGCGAGAAAAAGGTGTTTTGTTAGTTTCATTCAATTTGGATCGACCAGAAAATGGCCATTTTTAAACAGTCTCCAAATTTGATGAAATTAGTTTTGTTAAGACCATATCATCAATACGAAGCTAGAAATAATTTTTTTGGAATTTTCAGAGTCCGTATGTGGCCTCGGTAAATTAAAATGTACGTTGAAATCAGTTTTGAATGTTATAATGATTTATATTTTAATTTGAACGCAAATTGATCGTAACAAGCGAATTGGGTTACGAAACATGTCCCATTGTGTTTGAAATGGGGGTAATTAGTTTGGGGCGGCAACCATTGGGTCTCAATTGGAGATCGAATTTATAAGTTGCTTTTTAGAATTAATTAAATAATTAAATATATATTATTATATAATACCTCTCCCTCTTTCCTCTCCTTTTAGAACACGACAGAAAAAAGAAATTCAAAAGGGGGAAACGCGACGCCCTTCCAGTCCAGACCCGCCATCGCCCCCCTCCCCCACAGGTGGCGCCGCCCACCGCCGCTCCGGCGAGATCCCCTCCGCCCCTTCCTCGATCCACGCAATCCCCCCCTCTTCGTTCGATTTGCTTCAAGTCCTAGACCCCGCCCCTTTTTCTGAAACCTCAAATCGACAAAGACCGAGCCACCACCGCGCCTTCCTACCGCCAAACCCCAACCGCCGGACCTCTCCAGCGCCGCCGACTGCCACTGCGCCACCCCTCCGATGCTCTGTCATCCCCACCTCAAAAAGAAACTTCCTGTAAGTTTTTACTTCTTTATTCTTGTTTGTTTTCTAGGTAATTAGTTTTAAAAACTTTAAAATTAGTTTTTGTATATATTCGGAAATAAAAATACGATCTTTGCTGAAATAAAAATACGATCTTTCCTAAAATAAAAAAAATATATAATCTTTTCTTTGTAAACATTGTTTTAAAAATATAATCTTTTCTTAGTAAACATCGTTGTAAAAATATATAATAGCATGTTGAAGAGGCGATTTTTTTATATATATGTAAGTGAAATAAAAATTTGATTTTTATGTTGAAAGCGAAGTTATAAAAATATGATATTTATATATATGGAACGTTGATAAAGATATGATCTTTATTATGAAGTTAGATTTATAAAAATAGAATTTTTATCATGAAGATTAGCAAAGTAAAAAGGGAGATTTTTACACATAGGATTTTAAAATAAAAATTCGATTTTTATATATGAAGAGGCGAAGTAAAAATATGATTTTTATATAGAAAACTGAATTATAAGAATATAATTTTTTTTCTACATATGTAGCGTTATAAAAATATAATTTTTATATAGAAATTAGATATATAAAAATATAATTTTTATATAGAAAGAAGCATTGTAAAAATATATGATTTTTATATATGAAGTGCCATTATAAAAATGTGATTTTTAAAATAAACATCATGTTAAAAAAATCTGATTTTTAATATGAACAGCGGGAATAGATCGCATTGGAATTTTGGCCAAATCCGAACCGTTCAGAAATAGAGAATGGAGGAGTGGATCCCAAAGGTAAGAACTCCTCACTTTTATTTTATTTTCTAGTTAAAATATATACTAGGATGTAGACGGTGCTTAGCAGCACCCGACACCCGTCGTCCACAGAGCATGGATAACTTGTTTGTTTGTTTGACTGTGTTGTGAAAAATTGATTGTGTGATGTGGAATGGGATAAAATATTTTATAGTTAAAAATATAATTTTTAACGTGTATATGAATAAAAATAAATATTAATTTACAAATCGAACGATTTGTTTATGTACACCCATTTGTATTGATATTGATTGGGATGATAAATTTTACATATCGCCCAACTACACAAATAAATCTGTATTTGTTGATTTAAACCCCACACGGGTATTGGGATGATATTGGACATACACTAATCCCAATAATTACTTGTATGTCAATCGATTGGTTGACAAGCCATGTAAGCGTTAAATATTTATATTTGATGCTTATGCAGTGTAGAATGCACTCTGGATGTTGATTGATTGTTTATCATTGTTGTTATACACATGTATTGTATGAAATCCATATAATCAGATTATATGGTAATTGACTGTGTCAGATTCCAGTTCAGAAAGGATGAATATTTTAAAATAATGATTATTTTAAAATAAGAATATTTTAAAATAATATTCAGAAAAGAATCAAAATCTGATTATGATGTCCAATTTGGGATGGACACAAATATATTTAAATATATAGAGCCGTGTTGATTAGATTAACGCCATTTTGACGTGAACGATAATTATATTAATTTTATTCATTTTTATAATGAATATCGAAAAAGAATTGATTTCAAAATCTAATGTTTTGAAAATATTATCATTTATATATCGACCATATGGAATATTCAATTTTGATTATAAATTGAATATGAAGTTGAAACAGTTTTGAAAATTAATTTAAAACGATTTATAAAATATGTTTTAAATAGAAATCGATGCGATATATATATAATATATATATATATATATATTAGACATATATAATGGCCTGAATAGAACGCGCCGCGCTGCGGTAGTTCGCAAATTTCGACCGTTGACTTCAAACGGACATTACGGGAGATCCCACCATCAGATTCTCCTAAAACCGGAACCGTTGGGTTCGTATCGAAAAGAGTTTTCTAATGAATATTAGAGATTTAAAATCTAGCGGTTGGATTTGGAATTATGTCCAAATCAAATTTGGAAAAGGTCGCTGTAAGTGCAGTTCGATGGCCGTTTATGGAAATCGACTGTACTGGCCTTGATAAAATTATTAAAAATATCAATACTTAGTGTAAAATCATAAGAAATGATTTGGAAAGAAGTGGGATGAAAAATTCCATATTTGAAAAGATAAAAATAGATTTTTATCGAAATGAACTAGTTTTGAATTAGAAAAATAAATCCAATATTTTTAAAATAAATAAATTGGATTTGAAATCGTTTTAAAAATAATCGAAATTTCCAATATATGAATTGGAATGGATTTGAATCGAAATTATCTTCGGGATATTCCGATGTTGGATTCTGTGATTATACGGACATTGTGGAGGAATTTGGAAGACATTTATATATATCGTTATTCCAATACGATATTGGTTGATTTCAGAATTTGATATTGAATATAAGCCGATATATCTTTTATTCATAGCCTTATATTTAATATCAAATTGGATTTTGGGTTTGTCGTGAATGGTATCTTTAATAATACTATTCTTAAACCCAATAGAATTAAGAAAATTAGAAACTGACTAGAGATTAGTTAAGTTGAATGGTTTCCTGGTTATTTATCTGATGTTGGTTTCGGCCTTCAGGGTTAACACTTAGGGAATTGTTCTCTTACTAATTTATGGTTAGAGACTGATGGAATGTGAGTTGGGTTTATCGTGAATTGTGTTTTAACGACATTCGTTCTTTAACCCTATTAACCGGCCTTTTGGTCCGCTCACCAAAAGTACTCAAGACACGCTCGACTCAACATATCGCGTGATATTACAGCCCGGAGGTGTCGCCAATATCATCCGGGGGCCAGTATCGGAAGACTCGAGTCTGGCCGCTAGCAGGATATCGCATCCCACGGACGCAACCTCTATCAGTATCCGTCCGCATCCGAGCCGAAGGCGAGCCGTCAAGCGGGTCCGGGTGCAGCGCTGGTGGGTGTCCGGGGCCCCATAGTCCCGGAGGCGATATCATCTCTTCTCTCTAATGACATGCGATCTTAACACGAAAACATGAGAAGAACGTTTGAACACTGAACACAAAATGCGATCTTTACTAATTCATATTCCATTTCACACACACGCACACATTAAATAGACTACATGTTTAACACTCTTCTCTCTGATGATAGGGTATTCATGAATACAACACCATGTCTTTAAGGACCGAAAGCGAGGACTGCACTCGCATATACCATTGGTTCACTTAACCCAAGGCATCTTTAATTCATTTAACAATTACTGATGCTACTCATCCTATTCTTTTTTTTCTTTCGTCTATACAGGTTCGATACAGGTAGGTCACCACCAATGACGGGCCCTTTCCTTCCAGAATTGCTTCCTTCTCCTCTACTCTTCACAAGAGTAATGGATTCATGAGGCATCGATGCGCACCTTCCGCCATCATCCTCGCCGCTTGTAATCATCATAGCCTCCCGAGAGCAACACATGGCAACGGCTTAGGGACGATGTAATAAGCAAGGACCAATCCAGCATAGGTGTCTCCCCCAAGCCTTCTTGGTGCCTAACTCCGCTCTCTTCTCATCATCTTTGGCAGTCTTCCAATCAGCTAAGTGCCTGGCTCGGAGCCCCATAATGGTATCCGTTACAAGTGTGCTAAGGGACCTCTCGCCCTCTTCTAGCGGGCATCGCCAGCGACTCTCCTTATTCCTAGCCTACTCAGCGGCCCTCTCCTTCTCCGCCTCAGCATCGGCCTACCTTTTCGCTACAATAGCGGCAAATTTCTCCTCGGCATCCTGACTAGCCTTTTCCCGTGCATCTTGTATGGCAGTCTCATCCTGTCCCTCTTCCCCTCCGGCTCCTCCAAATTTTCCACGAGCCGGGCTTCTTGATCTACCACCGTAGCTTGCATTGTTCGCACACTTACACCAGCTACACCCGTTGCATGAGCACTTCGACCAGCCACAACATCTCCTCCTCCAAGGAGGATCATATAAACATGGGACCCCAAAGCCATGGGTTCTCCTACTTCTCCAGATTGTTCCCGCTGTGACTACAACTAGGACCCGAACGCTTGAGGAAGTACGGGGGCAAAGCATGGCGTCACCTCCGCTCAAAGGGCAAGTACACGAGCGTGGGGGCAGTCTCCTACCCATCTCCACACCGGTTTACTCATCGCAGGACCTGAGCAGGATCTCCGCCAGCTTCCGTGCTGGCATTTCCTTCGCCACAGCCGTGGGGGCAACCATTCTAAGGAGGAACATACACCTTGACACGAAAAGGACCCGAACCCAAAACCTTGGGTCTTGGAAAATTCTAACCTCCCGGTGGTACTAGGCAGACCAGACATAGAGGCCCGAACCGAAGGGCAGAGAAAGAAATACGATCGCAGTTCCCCGAGGAACTGGAGAACTTAGATAAATTCTCAAGACACGAAATAAAAAATCCATATTTCAGTGCAAGTTGTCAGGTTTCCATGGTCGGTTCATTGGGTTCGCAAGGTCTCAGCGCCCAGCCAGCAAACTCATACTTAAACGCAACATGAAGCTAACTCACACCCCTCGTTGCATACCTATAAGCGCATCGAAACGCAATGACGACACCTAATTTGGATAACTATGGAAGTAGTTACCGGTAAACGTCAGCACCATATCCGAGCATATGCCCGCATCTTGCGCACGTATCCGAGCAATCAGTCCGAATAAGTTCATTTTCAGAATCATTCGCCAACCAATTGTGTTAAGTTCAACTTCAATTACTAATCAGGCATGAAACATTGAGCAACGATCCGAGCCTGCTAGCTCGTATCTGACGTCGAGAAGAATCTAGTAGGTACCAGGGCCTGGGGCAACCCACTACGGATTGTCACACCAGCCTGGCAATCTCATGACCCAATCAAATCCCCTAAAGTCTCTGCACTGGCATCATCTTCACAGCATCCTACGGAACCACCATCTTTAGAGCACCTTCACCTTGCAACGAAGGAAATCTGGAGCTAGAGTTCAGGCCCTGGAGGCTTCTCGGCTTCCATCATTACCCGGACTCCACAAAAACCTGACGCTCCGGAACATCGTGGCAGCCTTTAGCCTCAACAACTGATGCCACGACCATCACCAACCGCCAGTGCAACACCTAAATTAAGATGCGACCGCATCATGGTTAGGTTATTGATCGGATCCCAAGACTAACCGCTTAACCATGTGTCGATATCTTACACAAACATTCAAGCTGACAATCCAAGCTGGTACATTCCTTGAGGACCACGTCATGAGACCAAAAATACTAATCACTGTCCGCTCATATGGCGCTATGCAAAGGTTCAAGTTTACAAACTCAAGATCAAAGACAGGGTTCGACAAAGTCGTGGAGTGAGAAGTTATGTCTCATGCTCCTGCGCGTTGGCTTAATTGTCATCTCCTCAACCAAGATTCGAACTCCTAAAGAGCGTGAAAGATTTAATAAGCATTTGGAACACAAAGCCCAATCCCGTATTCACACATGCTTGGCAACCTTTATCCAAATTCCTAAACCCATTTCCCAAGATCCGTCGCTCCACGTTCTTGGGTACCAGATCCGAAAGCCCTCTTGCTTTCCACATCTGTCTTCCCTTCTCCCAAAAACCTAACAATACCTCGAACAACCAAAGTACAAAAGAAGTATTTTGGCATCCTTCATGCCCTACAGTGATTTTCTATCCGGAGAAGAGGAGAAAGGAAGTAACTACAGTCAGGGGATCGGGATGCCCCAAACGAACGTTCTAAGGTCGGAATTCGAGATTGTACACCTAAATACGGCTACATCCACTTATCTTTGAAGCACTGGCTACCAAGACAATCACGACTCAACGACCACTTTCATACTCACCAAATGCTCAATCATCAAAGCGCCCGCGTACGCACATCCCCCGCAAGTGTCAAATCGCCTAAAACGCGCGATGATGGCACTATGCGACTACTAAGTAATGCAAGTGTGACACCAAACTAGCAGCGGCTCGCTCACGATTCCCCAACGAGCGTGCCCGCTAACTAACTTGTCTTTCCTATAACTTGCAGGATAAATCTGCCACCCAACTATCATCCCAACTTTCATTCCAAATCACATCATGTCAAGACAAGACGTACTTTGGGGGGCAAATGTTAACCGGCCTTTTGGTCCGGTCACCAAAAGTAATCAAGACACGCTCGACTCAACATATCGCGTGATATTACAACCCGTAGGTGTCGCCAATATCATCCGGGGGCCAGTATCAGAAGATTCGAATCTGGCCACAAGCAGGATGTCGCATCCCATGGACGCAACCTCCATCAGTATCCATCCGCATCCGAGCCGAAGGCGAGCCGTCAAGCGTGTCCGGGCGCAACGCCAGTGGGGCTCCGGGGCCCCACAGTCCCGATTCATCCGATTTTATCCATGCTGGAAGCTTAGAATCCTTCTCTTCGGACCAGCTAAATGATAGATTCCTTCACTTCGTGCTGAGGAGCTTCAACGCCCCAAAAGAACCAACATACCGCGCCAACGAACCTCGGCCACGTCCCCTCCAAACAAATTTCGCACCCTGCCACGGTGCGAAATTTCGCATCTAGCAGGTGCAAAATTTCATACCTGGGAGGTGCGAAATTTCATACCTCCACCCAGGTACGAATTTTCCATGGCCAATAGCTGGAGGCGCGAATTTCTAGAAGATGGTCCCCATTTTTTACCTACTTCTACCTAATCCCTACCTAACCACTTCCTATAAATACCCCACTACCTCACACTTCAAAAGAGGGAGATTCTTGGGCTTTGAGACCTCCATAAATCTTCATTAATGGCATCTCCTCTTTTAGGAAGAAGAAGGGCAAACTTGTCCATTTTACTATTTCTTGCAAATATGACTATTATAGCTTCATATATCATAGTCAATGAATGTAATGAGAGGATCTCAACCTTGTAATCTTTCAAGTGATCAATAAAATTCCTACAACTCTTCAAAGTGGACGTAGGCCCTCCCTGAGACCGAACCACTATAAATCTCTTGTGTTATTTATTGTTTATGTTTTATAATACGTTCTTGTCTATGCGACCATATTTAAAATTCCTAGTAATTAGGAATCTTTGGTGTTTGCGACATTTTTTGCCGTCAACAAACCCGATTTACAGTGAAATGGGATTTGGAATTTATAAATCTTTTGTTAAGATTTAAAGGAGATTTCCCAAAGTAAAGTTTTCCAATTAAACATATTAAATTGTGATTGAATGGAATTCGATTTGGCAATAATCGAAGTAAGCTTCTGTAGAGGAAAACGGTTAATATATATATAATTTAAAAGGCCTTGTCATTATTCCATTTATATTATCGGTTGGATATGGAAGTTTGTATCGATATATATATATATATATATATATATATATATATATATATATCGATTTGTTTTCCATGAAAATTCCACTGTTAATGGAATGTGATTTAGGGTTGTCATGAATGGTATCTTTAATAATACTGTTCTTAGACCCGACAGAGTTAAGAAAATCAGAAACTAACTAGAGATTAGTTAAGTGAATGGTTTCATGGGTATTGATCTGATGTTAGTTTTGGCCTTCGGGGTTAATACTTAGGGAATTGGTCGCTTGCTAATTTACGATTAAAGGCTGATGGAATGGAATGTGATTTTGGGTTTATCGTGAACCGTGTTTTGAATGACATTGGTTCTTTAACCCAGTTAAAGACAGGATATGATTTCCCAAGTTAAACAATCGTTAATATTGATTTTTAGGAAGATTAAAACCAAGTGGAGTTTTAATGCATCATTAATTAGATAGAAATGATATCCAAAAGAAGATTAAAAGATAAATTTAAAGAATTTATGTTTGATAAAATTAATGGGAACCTTTCCCAAAGTATAAGAATATTTGAATAAAGGAGTATTCTGGATTGGAATGAGGCGTATGTTGTTTTTTTTAGAGCACTTGTTTATTATATACGCGAGTTATTCAGAAAGACCGGGTTTATCCCATTCTGAATAACTGATTCGACGATGTGTCGGGGATGAAGGCGGTGGTTGAAGACCAGAGGCCATCACATCATTTGGATGATTACTGATGTCTTAATTTGGGCTGTACGCCCGAGACAAGGTAATAAGTGGTGATCGTCCAGACGTACTTGGAGATCGACGGATATGCAAGAGCCTCTCCCCTGTATTGGATATATGGAGGAGGAATAAGGTGCCTCCGGTTTCGTTCAGACCCAGAACGAACTTGTAAATGGATGTGTGTCTGACATCGGATTTCATTCTGTGTGATTGATATACATTGGTTGCATAGCGTGAATTGCCTGTGTGGCATCCTGAGATGCCAATGATCAAGGCTTCTGTTGAAAAGCAGGGTCTTGTGGTTGATGATCAAAGCATGACTTTAATATAGTGTAGCTTTGTGTAGCATTAATTCGCGAGCCTCACACCCCGATGTGAACTAGAAACTGGAGAGATCATCACGGAGGGCATGTGTTTCCTTCTAGCTAGAAGTGGTGTCAGCATTTTGCACGCCCTGACATTTTACTTATGTGGATGATGGATTGCGAGACTCCTCGGTTATATCGGTTGATCCGGGACCGATGGAGTCATTTGGCTCATTTACACCCCATAGGGCGGGGAAATGTAGTGTTCAGGCATTTTAATCCACTCCGTGTGGACCGGCCATCACGATCCAAGGGCTTGACTGAGTACTGCCCTGAGACTCGGGCTAGACAGTCTCGAAGCGGTAAGGACGATCCCTTACCTTGGTTCACAGATGGAAATCCAACTTCCAATATGACATTTTGTAGTTTTAATTGTAAACCTATATATGGCGACATAGTGGTATGGGGCACTTATGTCGTCTATGATTGATACTTATGATTGAAATTGTTTTAACACTATACACTTGTAGTAATAATAAAACATGAAATTTTACGTACCAAGCATTCTTGGCTATTATAAGGTAAAAACTCTATCCTTTGGCTTGCCCTGCATTGTGTGATGGGACCTGAGTCTTATAATAGCTTCATTGTTCTTTATTTAGCATTGCGCTATTGTTTTTATGCATTGGTATTCTTAGGACGAAACCCGTTCCGTGTTATACGGCGTGGTCCCTTGATTTACCTAACTTTAAAATAAAGATTAATAACTGTTTTAGTTCTCACACTAGTCACATGACTGACCTGGAGTTTATTGTTTTAACCTAAACTCTGGGTGCCCCTATTTTCACACAGGAGCTAGTAGTTTTGGTTTTGTAGATTTATATTCTCAGGATCCTGGTTTACAGCTGGAATGATATTCGGAAAGTTCTGGATCCGTATATTCTTTTCAGTTGTGTTTTGTATTATTTTTCCGCTGCATTGTAACTTGTAAATCTCTGATATTTAGTAAAGGTCTAATATTTATTCATACTCTGTATATTCTTGTATTCTGATGAAATTGTTGTAATAAGAAATGAAATGTTCTTTTGTTTGTGTTCTGATTCGTCTTGTCCTCAAGGCAATCCGGGCTTTCCTTCACGGGGAAGTTATGGGTCCTTACATTATCACTCAATTTTTGATGACAAATGATAAAAATGGATTTTTTAGGTGAATATGAAATCCACTATCATAGTATATGACTATGCAAGGAGAATAACGGTTTCTAATCAAGAAGCCAGATCTGAGTCCTCACTAGAGTGATCATGTGAACAGTACTAGTTTGGATTTTGGATTGTGCGAACAAGCGAGCGATCATAATTGATATTACGTACGAATGACGTATGTGCATCTTACGAACATAAAATAAATTTGTGTGTGTGAGGCATTGAAAATTTAAGTTACAAAATTGGTTTTGGCTACTTTGTGTATGTTGATTTGTATGTTACTGAAATGATTAATTTCATATTGAATGTATGATCATATTTATTTGATTGTCATGTGTAACCTTCGTGTGTTGCCTAAGTAAAAATAGACTTATGCAAGCAAAAGTTGCAAGTTTCTTTTGGTTCTGTGATTAGAGTTTGATTGCCTTACAAATAGGTACAATTTATATGAATTGTTGGATTGGATGATTTTTTATGTCTTAAATATAGGTAGCCGCTTGGCTTTTTTTTCCTTTTAGACTCATTGACCTCCGTATAGCATTTGTGATTTTTTTGCAAAGGTGACGCTATCAAAATTTTCCATAAATTTTAGATATAGAAGATTTTAAACAAGTTTAAATAACCAATTGAGGAAAGTTTAATAGGTTTGTAGCATTTTTCCTACCTTACAAATTTTGAGAAGGAAATTCTTTTAAGGGATAAAGAATGTGACAACTGGAATTTTAATGATTGAATATATAATTAATTTTAAATATTAAATAATGGTTTAAGGACTTTTATAATAGGAATTCAAATTATAAGAGTTAACTGATTGATTTAAATAACGGAGTATTGCGAATAGATGGAATTTTTGAATCTAGTAAGAATTTGAATGGTTATGAAAGTTTGATTAGATTTTGTTTTGGATTAGAAAGATAATCAGAAATTATTATCTTTGAAATTTAATCGATTTAAAATCAGTTGATACTAAATCATTATTAACGTGTGAGTTTAGTAGTTTTATAAACTATCTCGGATTATGACGTAACCAATTTTAGCAAATAAGAAATAATAAATTATTCTAGGATGTCAAGTTTTGTGACTATCAGACTTAGTATGTGATCATGTGTGGTAGAAACGTGAAAAATTATAGATATTTTATTTGATTTTATAATGAAATAACAGTGTTTTGGTGATTTAAAAAAATACAATAACTAGTGTATACTATGATTGATCTGAGATTGTTCCGAATCCTGACTGTATTTTGTTTGGATTAATCACAGTCCGTTTGTAAATAAAAAGCTACGCAATGGGATACCAAAAATGTATTATAAACCTGAGTACTTCTCCACTCAAAATTAGACAATACATGTTCTGCTCCTATCATTTTTTCAATGTAGAAAAGCAAAGGCAGTGGAAGGAAAAAAAATTCCACCTGTTCTAAATTTACAAACAATACATACAAAATTCCTAAAATTACAAAGCTTGAATATTTGGTATCCTGAGAGAATAAGCTTTGATATACTTTATATATTGATTGGTGCAGTAGAAGGTTTGGGATTCTCAATAGTATGTCATGACTTTTGGTTAGGTTAAGATTTTTTTTTTCAATCTAATGGTAATGAATTTTTTAAAGAGTCTGGATTTATGTTCATGGAAGAGAATAGTGCTTGGAGGGTTGATTTGGTGGAGCTCGGTATTGAAAAGTGTTGCACGTTTATGAAGGGAGGCAGCTCCAGGCCATATTCGGATTTGGAGCATTGAGTCGAAGTTCACGTGGCGGTGTTGGTTTCGGAAAGGAGAAGAAGAGAAGTTTGATGGTTGTATTAGTTTGGTGAATAGATGCTCAAAAAAGGGGGAGAGAATGGCTATGAATTTAGACCATGGATGTGCATAGGCTTGCAGCGTAAAGAAGGATTGGAAGGGAAGAGTTTGATTAGTCGAGGGTAATTAATTTAACTAATAAAGTGTAATTAGTGAATTAATGATTTTTTAAATATCGATAACTTATCAAATGTATACTCATACATACAAGGTCCTATCGAGGTGCTCGCAGTTGTGTTGAACTTGTTTCGACATCCTGTAGATACATATCTTATTTAGAGGCATTTGGTTTTTTGTTTGGAATTTCATTTCAATTCAAACGCCCATTTGAAATTTAGCTGAATCAGAAAGCGAATGACAACTTTAATGATGTTGAGTAAAACTCACCTTTCTGATCTCCTAGTATTATTAAGTAAATATTTTTATCTACTTATTTATGCGAAATGTTAGTTGATTGGTTGGTTAAAATAACCATACTGTTAATTGCATGTTTGGATTAATAAATTGGTTGGTGGTTGAATTAAATTTAGGATAACGAGATAACATCTTGAAACGCTATTAGTTTGGATGAACCTGATCTAGGATTGCGATGTAGGATCTCAAATTGTTGTTAGATGTTTTTGAGTTTATTTTATTCAAATTTCTTGAATAATCACTTGTGTAAAGATTTATGGAAAATATTAAAAAATTACGTTGTTTAGTTTTAACATAATAAAAATTAAGCATATGCTTGGTGTTATTTATTTTGCCAAATAAGCACCGTATAAGTAAATTGGATAAATTTTTCTATTGACATATGTTAAGCAGAATAAACCCCTTCTACTATATTATTTATATGATTGCTGGTATAAATTATGATATGAGATATTTTAGCTGTTAATTGCTAAGTGATGACTATTTACATATATGTTTCGTTATGTAAATGCTAGCGTTATGATTGGAAAGTGAATTGAATAAATGGTAGCTTATTTAAGTACATTGTAATTGCTGAGCCTTATTTAAATTATGTTGTAAAGTTGGATTATTTTTATTTCTTTTAAACATTATAAATCTTTGGTAAACCCAATAGCTTAAATCATTGGGTGTTGCACCTACAGTTTCTTATGGTTTCGCCGGGATAGCGACGTAACCATTGTTTACCTGCAATCCATGTGCTTGTTGTTAGGATAGCGTAATTTGAGGGGTAGAGGCTGCCTATAGTCTACTTATGGTTTTGTTGGGATAGTGATCTAACCATCGCGTAGCTGCTATCTATTGTGTGTCATGGCGTAAATCGAGGGGTTAATGCTTGTAGTCCTTGACTACGATCTATCAGGTTCTCATATTTAATCTTGGGTTTTGACTTTTAGAGTTCCTTGTGGTTTTCTCTGAGATTGAGACGTAACCATTTAGTGACTACAGTCACTAAGCCATTTTGAACAATGATTTCAAATTGCAAATTATTTTATTTATAATGTTTTAAGTTAAAGTTATGCACCTTAATTTTTTTTAAATTAAATGATATGCTTGTTAAATAACATCTGAAAGTTAATAATTGATTTTTATAAAATAAGTTATTTATTTTATTAATAAGGTTTTGAAGGATTAATCAGTTATTATTTTATTAATAAATGTTTTAAAAGGTGAAATTCTTGATTATTGATGGTGTTTAAAACTTTTGAATTATCACATTTTAGATGGATTAAATTATTAAATCTAATTTATTTATAAGATTAAACAATAAGTTAAATATGTTATTAGCAAAGGTTTAAAATTACTGCTTATTTATCTATTAGTCTTAGATAATTAATTAAATCTAATCAAGCGTTTAAAATTAGCAATTTGTTTTATAAAGAAATTTTACCCTATAACAAATATTTCATAGCAGAATTTTATAAACAATATCATATTTAAATTTTTAGTTCATGGGTTTAGAAAACCATGTTCAGAAATTAAATGGGTTTCGAATAATTAATAATGATTTGAAGTTTAGAAACTTTCCTTAACAACTTATGGATATATTTTCGATGTATTGAAAGTATAATAGTTTATGAATATATGTTTACCCTTGAGATAAGTATATGGAAACGTTTTCTAAATATACAAAGAGATTTAATTAATATGAAATTAATTAAATAAGGTTAGTGATTCCATAGGAAATTGAATATAAATCAATGTGATTGTTTACATATTTGTTGATAGTTAAATAATTGAATATCGAATATCGACCTAAATGAGAAATATTTTTAAATTGGTGGTGTGGAACGACTTCCATACTTAACAACAAAGGATTTAACTTAGGAAATATCTAGATGAAACATGAGAATAATGTGGCACAGTTACCGTTAGTGGTGCTATAATATACGTATAAGCTTGTGGCTCTTCCAGAGAAAATGATAAGGAAATCCGTCCATTTAATGGTTAGGGGTGATACCCACTCTTGTGTATTGTAGTTTTATTTCCAAGAGAACCGAAGTTGAGCTTGCTAAAAAATCGATCATTTAGTTTGTGGAGCGCCAGGTAAATGGAGTGTGTGCTCGTAAGAGATGACACGAACCAGAATCACTTCGAAAACCATACGCGTGTTTATGGAGGAGATTTGATATTATTTTGAATGTTGGAACTCATGTGAGATTGTGACACCCATTGAGGTATGGGATTCCAGATGTGATTCTAAGATCTAATGAGATGTAGAAAAATCCATGTCATACCTATTGAGGTGAGTGAATCAAAATAAGATTCCGTGATCTATCTTTGGATATTATTCATTAGCTGGAATGTCGGACGTAGCCTCATCATCGTAGATGACTAAAATCAGAGATATGAGACATGACAAGTAGGGTTGGCAAACCCATGAGGTGTAGTCAGACCCCTTTTCTAGCAATACTTTCAGATATTTGGCATGTTGGGGCGATGCATTTAGTCTTAGCAAGTCCAACCATGTTTTTTCTATAGTACCATGACTAGCGGGGTATAATGTTTTGTAAGGATAACTATGATCCTTCTGTAGGAGGACCACTCTCGACGTACTGAGGGCACCTCCATGGAAATCCTACACAATTAGCAAATGCGCCATATCGGGTTTGGATTATATACAAATTATTGTTGTGATGTACATTCACAAGAATCATGGCTGCTTGATTATTTATATTTGTGCCCATAGACATTATTATAATATCATTGGATTGGATGTGAAGTAGTTTGGTATTCGTAAGGTACAAGCCTATCTTTGTTTATGTGCGACATGGTCTTATGATACATTTTATTTTAAATAATTTCAAAAGAAAGGAAAATCCAATTGAGGGGTGTTTTCTTACATTAGTTTACCAGACTGATCTGGGTGTAATTTCACTTATAATGCTCATGTCAGATTGAGCATATTTACATATTAGTTGCGATTGTCTAAGTTTTGCAGAAGAGTTGGAAGGCAAGACGTACGCTTGTATATTCTTTTAATTTTTAATGTATTTGATTGGGTATTTATCAGCAATTGTGAAGAAGACAGTTATAACTATTTAGGCTGATTTATGGATAGTGCTTTGATGTATAATTGATGATTGTATTCATAAACGTGTTTCAATTTGTAAAAATTATTGTTATATTATAGATTATTCATTCTATTGTGAGAGCTTATTCTGTATCTTCTTTCTTTTTCCCTAATGATTTTGTTTTTCGAAACTTAGATGTTTGGTACGTGAATACCGTGGCTATATTAGTGTCGACTTTTAAGGATCAAAAAGTTTGATCGTTACATTAAACCCTACTTTGACTCCAGTTCAGGACTTCGATGTAACGACCCATGGAAACCGCGACCTTGGTAATCGACATAAATTAACTGTCAATTATTCAAGCATCGGAAATACCGGATAGTTAATGAAAGAAGTTAGAGGGTGAGAATAGATAAGATAGAAAATTAGAATTGAAGAAGAAGAACATACAACAGAATCAGAGTAACACGAATCTCATAGTGGAACGAATAAAATATACTATATAACATAGCTTTGAAATGTAAATCTGTACTTGAATATACATATCATTATCAAAGCATAGCACTTACAATATAGCGGAAATAAACAATTGCTATAAAATCCTGAAGCCTCCTGCTCCAAGCTCTCCAAATACATCTGTAAAATCCCGATTACTTGAATGCCCGTACAAAATTGGGCACCCAAGAGTTTAGGGAAAACAAAACAAAATAAACTCTAGGTCAGTCATGTGACTGGTGTGAGTGAACTCCAACTATTTGTTTAACTTTTAAAATCCTTTTAAAAGAAAGAATAATCGTAAGACCGATCCACACATAAACACGGATGGTTTTACCTTACGATAACCCAAAACATCCTTTTAAACTCCATACTCTTCTGATACTACAATAATGTCTAAATCAAATAAATAACAATCTAGTGGAACGCTTTCATCTCACGTTCCACATAAATAATATACAATCAAAATCGCGGGCTCTTATTGGATAATGAATTCCCAACTATGACAAGGTATGGAACCACCTTCCGATCAGTGTACTCTAGAAGCGATACGCTGGAGTTCAACAAGAACATCTTGTAACTCAGCCACACATAACTGGCCATTCATTTTGCTTGAATGTTCCGAATATATTGTCACCTTACGGTTGGTATACCAACATAACCATTCCCGGGAGATACAGAATTGAAAGAAGTAACAAATATGAATATTCTCTAGATGCTGACAATATACCCTACTTGGGTGCGACCCACTTAGCCATGCTGCCTGCCCGTTTTCTGTCATTTCCCAGTTGATGAGGCTTGAGGTCATAACATATCTTTTAACAGATCACTCCTTCATTTACTTTGAATGCCACATCGTCATACCCATCAAATCACAAATTGATTTACCCAAAAATATCATGGGTATAAGCTAAGAGAAACGAATTCCTCTGCCACCAACGTAAATACATTTGAAATGATCAACTTACGCGATCTACCAAATATACTCTATCAGACATTCATCCATTCAAGTTGTCCTGGGACTGGGCAACCCGAAGGCACTATTTTGTAAATCCATCTTAGGCAATTTCTACCTAGGATTTACTAAACAGCCCTTGCATAACTTTGTCTTTAATTACCTTCATCATATTTGATTCGCAACGCAAATGCCATACAGAGTGGTTTTCAAATAACATATCTGATCCTGGTCTCTCCGTATTGACATGGAAATGGTCAAAATCTTTGATAGTCGGTGATTTAACTATCAAAGGAAAACATGTGTACAAACAACGATCGTATTCCCAAATGGAAATCTTACCAATCAATCAACAATTCATTTCCCAATCTCCCATTTATCGTTTCCATATATTCATAAATTCCTTATTTTCTAAGATTAGAAAATATACATTATTAACTTTGGAAAACGTTTCCATTTCTGATTCACGCATCAATATCTTCCCATATCTATCAGTCTCTAATTGTAAACTAGCATGAGAACAACTTCCCATGTATAAACCCCGAAGGCCAAAACCAACATCAGATCGATACCCAAAAAGCCATTCAACCCAACTAATTTCCAGTTAGTTTCTAATTTTAGTAATTTCATTTAAATTCCTAATTCAAACCCCAAATTGCTTTATAATATTTTATATGCAAAATATTTACTTTAATCTAATTTTTCACATAGAATGCGAATAATATTTCTTTATATAATCAAAACAGTTTGATTTCGTATTTTAAAACAATATCTCGAACCCAAATTCTATTTATATTTTTATTTGCAGAATTATTCAAACAAATGTCCTTTTTATTTCTAACACTTAAATCTCGTTTATAATTCCCTTTAGATAATTCTATTTATTCTACATAAATCCTTTTATATAATTCTATTTATTTTATATAAATCATTTTATATAATTAATTCTATTTATTTTATATAAATCCTTTCATATAATTCTATTTATTTTAATAAATCCTTTTATATAATTCTATTCATTTCCCAAAAATTTCCTTAATTATATTTTACAATATTTGTTTTCCAAATATTACCTTTTATAATATCCTAATTATTTCATATATGAATATTTCATTTTCAATATTCACTTTGAAAGTTTCCTTTTTACATTCCAGTATTTCATATGGTATTTAAAATACCAAATAACATGACTAGTGCCGTCATAATCAATCACAGATTATATATTACATCATATATCACAATATATGAAAACAACAGTATTATAAATATTGAGGAATCCAGTTGGATCCCTCCAACCTGTTTCCCTGCATCCACAGTTGTTAAACAATATAAATAACATCGATTTCATTTCAATATGAAATATTCTGATAAACAGAATGAAGATTTGATTAACGATTTATATATATATATATATATATATTATTATCTATAATTTCAACCAATAAATCAGCAATTCAATCAAACAATCAACACACGGCAATCAACCATAATTTATCAATACTAGATTATATTTATAAAAACATAAACTGTGTAGAGTTAGTGAGATTTACTCACATTGGTTCGCAGTCGACTATTCTGTTTTTATTTTGTTTTTTGTTTTATTTTATCATGAATTATCAGTAGCTCCATTCACTGCGAAAACCATTCCATAGTGTAGCACTCGTTGCTACGATTCCGATGGATCCGTCCATTCGAAATTTTGATATGGTACGAGCGAAATATTGCGTTACAAGCTTGTATATATATTTAAAAATTAAATAACTTAAATTTGATTCTTTATTGGGCTTACTCCTTTTTGTCTAACTTGGCCCAGTAAATAAAACGCTGTAGTTCGTATTTTGAAATCGTAACTTTAAACGATTGCACCGGGAGATCCGACCGTCGGATTTTCCCAAAAACTTGAACCATTGGGTCCGTTTTGAAAAGATCTTTCCAATGACGTAAAATTTGTAAAGATCCAATAGTTAGATTTTCAGATATGTGTAAGTCAAATTTGGAGAAAAACAGCGCCATGGCCGCGTTATGACCTGAAACGTCGTTTGAATAAATTGGCTATATTTAAATAAATAAAAATAGCAATAAATCGTTATAAAATAATATAAACGATATGGAATGGAAATAAACCGAATTTATCCGGTTTATTGGATATTTAATGGTTGAATGTGCTTGACGTGAAAATTACATTAATGAACTGAATTATGGATGTCAAATAATTGAACCACTAAAATTAATTGATTTGAAATTCTAAATATACGTGAATAATTTGAAAAGGCCGAGTTAATTCTCATTTCAAATAATTGGTCGACGGTTAGAAGTCAAAGATATGAAGACGGTGCAAGACCGAGGATCTTCACATCGAATGGATGGCTACTGATGCCTTTGATGGGAGTTGTTGCCCTGAAGGGGTTACAGTGGTGGTCGTCCGGACGTACTTGTTGATCGTTCGGATGTGCGAGGGCCTCTTGTGACGGCCTGCCCCGCACCAACCGACATTTACTCCAAAAGTGCGCTGTACACATGTCCAGTTAGCACGGGACGGGTCGTCAGAAGGAAAGGGAAGAAGGAAATGAACTAACAAGGAACCTGTAGAATGTCTCGCAGTGCATAGAACAAAATATAATGGTAACATACTTGACATAAAACAGGTGAGACAGTGCATAAGCTGAAACAACTAACATAGCAGCGGAAAATCCAAGTACAGCTTATGATCCAAAGTTAAACATTATTACAACTTTTCAAAATGTCTCAAAAGAAAAAGCAAGATAAAGGAGGTACACTACTAATGCCCAAGTAGCGACCCCCAACGACACAGGGAGAATATCTATATATCATACGTGGAAGCCTTCTGCTCGCCTCCGAATCAGCTACTCGCGCACCACCAGCTAACCTATCTCTAGTCTGCTCGTGTGAGCACCCAGAGTAATAAGAGGATACATAAAACTCTGGGTCAGACATAAAGCCTGGTATGAGCGATAAGCATCTAAACAGAACAATAACAGGTAGACTAAAACATACCTGAACCTGGACCTGCAACCAAAGAGTTAGCACTGCATATTGTACATCACTCTAAGTTGCCATTTCAAACGGTGTAAAGATAACGGGGGTGGGGGTGTGCATGTCATAGTGATGGCAAACAATCAAGCATAGCAACCATCCTCACATCTCTCACTCAGTGCATAAAGCATACGATATTCACCACTTCAATCACCCAACATACCTTGCTATGATCACTTTGCCCCCATGAATTCATAAATGGCTTCACTGCACTGATAACGTAGCCACTAATCCTTCGCTATGTCCACATGCCCCATGGAGTTATTCACCCCATCTACGCTGGCTCATAGCCTTACCAATCCTTTACTATGTCCACTTGCCCTATGGAGTTATTCACCCCATCTGCGCTGGCTTATTGTCTTGCTACACATCACTTTGCCCCTCGAGTCGTAATGACTCTACTGCACTGATAACGTAGTCTTGCTACCATCACCTTACCCATCGAGTCATAGTGACTCTACTGCACTGATAAGTAGCCCATCATTCATTTCGAATGGTGAATCGAAGTTATGAACGTCGACAACTCCTTAGCACACGTTCCGCAGCAAAGCCCAACCATGAAGTGAACTCATTGGTTCCCAGTGGGATCCTGAGCTCTAACTTCCGATATTGGACTACCTTTGCTTCTCGGGTTATTGGTCAATACTGGGTCGGGTCGGGTTTCCCTACTAGCCCTCGGTTCGGGTCGGGTCCTCTACTTTGAATCGGTTCGGTTTGTGGTCTTCCCCTGTAGCGGTTCGGTTCGGGTTCATAGCGTTGCATCGGTTCGGGTCGGGTGTCCCACTTCGGGTCGGGTGTCCCACTTCGGGTCGGGTCGGGTTGCCATCTCCTGTCCAGTTCGTGCTACCGCTCCGATCAGCTCCCTCGTTCTTCATTTACTCCGATCCGATCCCCCTCCTTTAGCCGATCCGATCCCAGTTCAATTAGCATGGCCTTCCTTTTTGCCAGGTTTCTCAAGTGCCCAGTTCCGATCCGATTGAATCCCTTGCCCAGTTCACTTATCCGATCCGAGCCCATTTCTCCGATCCGAAAACCTGCACTGTTTCCTGAAACCTTTCCAGCGGGTGTTTTATGCCATTCGACGACGTTTTCGACCATTTCAACTATTCTAATCAATCACAAAGCATACCATAGAGTCATAGCAACATGTATAATCAACTACAAACATCAAAACAACAAAATGATAGGTTAAAATGGATCAAACCTAGCCAAAACCCCATATTTCCCCTTAAGCATGTTTAGGTGAAACTAATGGTGTGATTAGCAAAACTTAACCAAATTAACCCAAATTCATATCAGAGGTCTAAAACATCATTCCGAATTTTATAAATATTTTTCCAGAATTTTATCATATTTAAATTCGCTGATTAGCACTAATTACCCTTAATTAGCCATAATTAGTGAGGAACTATGCAAATCACTCACTTTAGCCACAAAATAAACTAAGATCTGAAATAGATCTCTGATTTGATGCGAATCCCAATGCTAAACAGCAGCTCCAATGTTGATTTGGTGTAGATCTCCCTTGATTCGATGTTGCTAAGCTTAATCCTTGATTAGGAGATGATTTGGAGGTGATTTAGAGGTTGGAGGCCATTTTTAGGGTTTCTTGGAGATAAGTGGAGGCTAGAAAACTGAAATGGAATGATTCTCTAACCCTTTTCAGCCTCCCCATAACTCTAATCCCGAAATGGGTTATGGACCTATTCACTAATCACCCTATTTGGCCCGGTTAAGCAGTTCTTCACCTTCCAAACCTTATTTCAGCCATATCTCCCAAACGGTAAGTCCATTTGGCTATTATGACCACTCTACGGAAAGGTAAACCATCAAACAAATCTAATGGAAATAGTTTCAGGTCAAAATTCCTTTCCAATCAAAAGTTATGGCCAAAACAAGATCAGCTAGGGGCAAAACGGTCATTTAAAAATCGACAAAAATCATGAACATGGGAAATGAGTCAAATGGTTGTTCCCCAAAGTTACATGACCATACGACTTCATATGGGAAAGAAATAAATATTCTACGATCCTCCGATGCATAGAATTCGGGTTGTTACACCTCTCTCCTGTATTGGACATACGGGAGAGGAATATGGTGCCTCCGGTTTCTTTTAGACCCAGAACGGACTTGTAAATGGATTGTGTGTTCGACATTGGATTTAATTCCGTGTGATTGATGTACGTCGGTTGCATGGCGTGAATTGCCTCTATGGCACACAGAGATGCTGTGATCAGAGCTTTTGTTGAAAAGCAGAGCTTTGTGGTTGATGATCAAAGTAGGGCTTTTGAATAGCTAGCTTTATGTTTAGCGTTGATTCGCGAGCCATACACCCTGGTATGAGCCAGAAACGGGAGAGGACATCAGGGAGGACCTGCGTTTCTTTCTAGCTAGTAGTGATGTTTTGGGTTTTACAAGCCCAGACATTTTAATTATGTGGATGATGGATAGCGAGGCGCCTTGATTATATCGGTCACTCCTGGGTCGATGGTTTCGTCGGTATATGACCAGTTTATGCCCCATAGGGTGGGGAAATGCAGTATTTAGGCATTTTAATCCACTCCGTGTAGACCGGCCCTGACGATCTAAGGCTTGACTGATTACTTGCCTGAGACATGGTAGGCTAGATTGTCTCGAAGCGGTAAGGATGACCCCCTGCCTTGGTTCATGACGGAAATCCAAATTCCAAATACGACATCGTGCGGTTTTGATTGTATACCTGTATATGGCGACATAGTGGTATGGGGCATTAATGCCGTCTATGATTGATATTTATGATTGAATTTTTTTTTTGAAACATATGAACACTAGTAATAATATCAAATGCTTTTGTTTTATTCGTATCAAGCATATTTTGGCCATTATAAGGTAAAACTCTATCCTCCGATTTGCGTTGCGTTGTGTGATGGGAACTGAGTCTTATAATGGCTTCATTTTTATAAAAAGCATTGCGATGTTTAAATGATTTACTTGTTTTAAAGCACTGGCAATCCAATGGAGTAAACCCGTTCCGCGTTAGCGGCGTGGTCCTGTGATTGGCCTTATTAGTAAAATAAGTTAAGTAGATTTCTCATACCAGTCCCATGACTGACCTGTAGTTTGTTTCACTTGCAAACTCGGGTGCCCCTATTTCTACACGGGCAACCTTGTATTCAGGTTTTAGCAGGCTCTTTCTGGATAGCTGCAGCTGAAGCTAGATTCTATCACTTCTTTCTTTTGATGTTGTTCAGCTCCTGTTGTACATATTATGTTTTGATTCCACTGTAGACATTTTATGTAAAGCAGAAATGTATTTTGTATTAAGTATGATCCTGTACTGTGTAACTCTGATGATTATGTTTTATCCTGTGCATTCTGTTGTAAATTATCTGGTGTATTTATATATTTCTATTCTACTGTTATCTGTTTATGTGTTATATTCCAAAGATTACCCTTGCCGCCGTAGAACGGGGTTTGGGGTCGTCTCAACGTGGTATCAGAGCTTTGGTTAAGCTTAGTTCTGGAATATGACATATTAACGAACTCGTCAGAAATAGAATCAGTAGTATTCTATAGCGAATAACTCATTTTAGAAAGGATCAGTAATATCCTTGAATGAGTGTAGCAGAATGAAATACACCTCGATAGACACATTTACATTCAAGTATATGTCTCTATGCTTTAAAAATACATTTTCTGTTGGCCTAACACTTTGTCTGCTATTGGCAGACATTGAAAAATGAGTGGCAGAAGTAGAAGAGGTAGGTTAGAACCAGATATTGAAGCTCTATTAATTAAGTATCGAAATTTGGGTGGAGTACTGTTCTCGGGCAATATTATTCAAACTCAAGCCTGGATGCGTTCTGTTGAGAAAATCTTTGAAGGTTTAAAGCTGAGAGATGATCAGAAAAGATTACTGACATCTTGGGCACTCAAAGACGAAGCTTTAATCTGGTGGGATACAGTTATTAAAGATAATCCAGAAGGTAATATCACCTGGGTTAGATTCAAAGAAATTTTCAATAAAAGATTTATTCCTCCAGAAGCGACTGAGCGGTTATGTAAGAACCCGTTACTTCCCCGTGAAGGAAAGAGCGGATACTTTGAGAACAACACACAAATGAACGCAGACGGAAGAACATTTCATTGCTATTACACCAATTCCATCAGATACAAGAATATACAGAGTATAACTGAATAAATTACATTTGATAAATATCAGAGATTATAATAAATTACATAGCAGCGGAAAATAATACAAAGCAAAATAATACAAAGCACAACTGAAGGTGATATACGGATACAGAGCTTTCCGGATATCATTCCAGCTGTAAACCAGGATCCTGCGAATATAAATCTGCAAAACCAAAACTACTAGCTGCCCGTGCGGAAAATAGGGGCACCCAGAGTTTAGGTTAAAACAATAAACTCCAGGTCAGTCATGTGACTGGTGTGAGAACTAAAACAGTTATTAATATTGATTTTAAAAGAGAGTAATTTAAGGGACCACGCCGTATAACACGGAACGGGTTTCCTCCCAAGAATACTAGTGCATAGGATAAACAACGCAATGCTTTTTCGAAAAATGAAGCTATTATAAGACCCATGTCCCATCACACAATGCAACGCAAGCCGGAGGATAGGGTTTTCCCTTATAATAGCCAAACATGCTTGGTACGTTTTAAAACAAATCATTTGATACTATAATAAGTGTATAGTGTCAAAACAATTTCAATCATAAATATAAATCATAGACGGCATGGGTACCATATATCATGTCGCCATACTAGTTCTACAATTAAAACCGCAATCCACGTATTGGGAATTGGATTTCCGTCATGAGTCGAGGCAAGGGGCAAGCTCCTCTCCGCGTTCGAGACACTCTAACAAATGTCTCAGGACTACACACTCTGGGCAATCCTGGATCTTCAGGGCCGGTCCTCACTTACGTTAGAGGATTAATTATGCCTGAACACACATTTCCCGGTCCTTACAGACCTAAAATCGAGGCGCCTCATCCAACAACCACAAAGGTGAAAAGTATATAAATGTCAGGGCTGGTAGGTCACTGACACCACCCTAGCTAGAAAGAAACGTCGTGCTCTCCCTGCAGTCATTATCCCGTTTTTGACTCATACCGAGGTGTGAGGCTCACGAATTCATGTTATACACAAAGCTACGCCACACAGGCCGTGCTTTGATCATCAACCACACGACTTTGCTTTTCAACAGAAGCCCTGATCAATTGCCACTTAGCGTGCCACACAGGCAATTCTTGCCATGCGACTGATGTCCATCGATATACAACCTCTGAGCTCGTACGTCTCAGAGAAGGGCGTTAAGCAAAAGAATAAATTCTCCGCCGCCAAACAGATGTATATTTAATAGAAATCAATCAACACAGAATAAAATCCAATGTCAGACACACAATCCATTTACAAGTCCGTTCTGGGTCTGAACGAAAACGGAGGCACTTTCCTCGCATATCCATCCATCTCCAAGTACGTCTGGACGACCACCAACTATTTCCATCCTCTTGGGTGTACAGCCCAATCAGGATCGTCAATAATTATCCAAACGATGTGAAGACTTCCGGTCTTCAACCACCGTCTTCATCTTCGACTTATCGTCGAATCGGTTATTCAGAATGGGTATAAACCCGGACTTTCCGAACAACCCGCGTATATTAAAAACAAATGTTACACAAACACAACATACGCCTCATTCCAATTCAGAATATTCTTTTATTCACAAAATCACATTTTAGGGAAAGGTTCCCATAAATTTTATACAAGATAAATTCTTTAAAATTTATCCTTTAATCTTCCTTTGGATGTCGTTTCAAACCAAATTATGGTTTTCTAAACTAGTCGAGATTAGCGAACCGTAACGAAGTAATTATTTATTTTATTTCCCAATCCCAACCTATTTATCCCATGAAGCAAAACTGGTAGTACTTCACATCTAACACCACAGTGTTATCGGTAAAATTAATTACCATCTCACGTTCAAATCTAATTAAAGATTTAACAATCGCTTTGGAGCAAAACTGGTGATACTCCATTCTCGCTTATTTGTCAAATTTGATAATTTAGATTATCAATTCGAATTTCAATCTAATTGCAGATTCATTAAAACTCCTTTTACTGGGTTAAAGAACTAGGTGTTATTTAAAACACAATTCACGATAAACCCAAATCACATTCTATTTATTATCGGGTTAAAGAACTAGTGTTATTGAAAACACCGTTCACGATAAACCCATTTCAAATCCAATCAAATATATTAGAAATTCCGATTTATTTAAAACCCCTTTTTAAATCTAATTTATTTATTTAAAAATAATTGGGTTTTAAATTTAGTTCAAAATTAGTTCATTTCGATAAATATCCATTTTTATCTTTTCAAATATGGAGTTTTCATCCCAGTTTCTCTCAAATCATTTCTTATGATTTTACACAAATTATTGATATTTTTAATTATTTTATCAAGGCCCGTACAGTCGATTTCCAACAATGGCCATCGAACTGCACTTATAGCGACCTTTTTCAAATTCGATTTGGACGTATCTCCAAATCCAACCGTTAGATTTTGAATTTCAAATATTCGTTAGAAAGCTCTTTTCGATACGAACCCAACGGTTCCAGTTTTAGGAGAATCCGACGGTCGGATCTCCCTTAATGTCCGTTTGAAATAAATGGTCGAAATTCACGAACTGCCGCGACGCGTTCTATTCAGGCCATTATATTATATATATATATATATATATATATAATATATATTATATATTTCGTCGATTTCTATTTAAAATGAATTTTATAAATCGTTTTAATTTCGTTTCAAAAACAATTTCAACTTCCATTTCATTTCAAATCAAAATTGAATTCTTCCTTATAAATTCGTTTTAAAATTCATTTCTATTCAATTCAATTTGAATTCATTTCAATTTGTTTCCAATTCAATTCGAATTCGTTTTCAATTCAATTCGAATTGGTTTTATATTCAATACAATTCAAATTCGTTATCTATTCAATTCAATTCAAATTCGTTATCTATTCAATTCAATTCAAATTCGTTATCTATTCAATTCATTTCGAATTCGTTTTCTATTCAATTCAATTCGAATTTGTTTTCTATTCGATTCAATTCAAATTGGTTTTCTATTCGATTCAATTCAAATTGGTTTTCTATTCGATTCAATTCAAATTGGTTTTCTATTCGATTCAATTCAAATTGGTTTTCTATTCGATTCAATTCAAATTGGTTTTCTATTCGATTCAATTCAAATCGGTTTTCTATTCGATTCAATTCAAATCGGTTTTCTATTCGATTCAATTCAAATTGGTTTTCTATTCGATTGAATTCAAATTCGAAATCGTTTTATATTCAATTCTTTTCGAAATCGCTTTCAGTATTCATTTCAAAATGAATAAAATCGATATAAATATCGTTCACGTCAAAATGGCGTCAATCTAATCAACACGGCTTCATATATTCCTTCATTCTATTCAACAAAGGAATATTTATTTTTGTCAACACACGACTAATCTCAACGAATGAGTACTGTCCACGTGTGACTATTTTTGATAAATTATTTCGTTCAACATATGACTAATCTCAATGGATGAGTACAGTCAACACATGAACCTTTATTTTATAGTGATAAAGATGAAAATTTTATTATTACAATATTATTCTTTATTTTCTAAATTGGAATGAGGCCCAATCAATCACCATATAATGTTAATTATATGGATTTTCATACATCACATGTATATAATAGCATTGAAAAATAATCAACCATCAACCAAAGTGCACTACACTGTATAAGCATCAAATATAGATATCTAACGCTTATAACAGCCTGTCAATCAATCGATCGACATATTTAATCAATCAGGATGAGTGAACTTCAAATTTCATCCCAACACCTATGTGGGGTTTCAAACAATCAAACACAGATTTTATTTGTGCAGTTGGGCGATGTGTAAAATTTATCGTCCCAATCAATGTCATTCAAATAGGTGTACATGAACAAACCGTCCGGTTTGTAAATGAATATTTATTTATTCACATTCACGTTAAAAATTATATTTTTAACGATAAAATATTTTATTTTAACACATTAATTTCTATTCAGTTCATTCTTTCAATAAAGTGATATTTTATTTTTCTAACTTATTTTAGAAAATTTCGGCGGCATAACGGCACGATACTAGAAACGGGACGAGGCCTAGCCTTATCCCCGGTCTAGTGAAGGCCCACGCCATTCACACATCAATCAAATTCACCCAACAACCAAATGCAAATCAAATCATGTAACTAATCTATGCAACCAAACAAACAAGTCCATGGTCTGTGGACGATTGTGTCGGGTGCTACTAAACACCGTATGCATCCTAGTATATATATATAACTAGAAAAAGAAATTGAAAGGTGAGAAATTCTCACCAATAGCTATCCAATACCACGACTCTTCATTTATAGAAATCTTTGTTGTTCTCGCCTTTTTATCACCTTCGTTGCCCGTATTCTCTACATATGTAAAAATCGAATTTTTACTTCGCTATTCCATATATAAAAATCGAATTTTTACTTTCGCTATTCAATATATAAAAATCAAATTTTTACTATGCTATTCAATATATAAAAATCGAATTTTCACTATGCTATTCAATATATAAAAATCGAATTTTTACTATGCTATTCAATATATAAAAATCGAATTTTCACTATGCTATTTAATATATATAAATCGAATTTTACTATGCTATTCAATATATAAAAATCGAATTTTCACTATGCTATTCAATATATAAAAATCGAATTTTTACTATGCTATTCAATATATAAAAATCGAATTTTTACTATGCTATATGGATAAAAATTCTATTTTTACATTGCTGCTATATAGATAAAAATAATATTTTTACCTCGCTATTCTCTATATAAAGATTTCGCCTTTTCAAATATATCATTATAAAAATCATATTTTTAGTTTTCTACACATATAAAGATGATATTTTTAATATTCCTATCATGTAAAAATTATATTTTCAATTCTCTACCTAAACAAAAATCATATTTTTACATCTTCTACTTAATAAAGATTATATTTTTAACACTTTAAAAATATAAAAATCATATTTTTAATACTTTAAAAATATAAAAGTCGTATTTTTAATTTTTCCTTGATATAAAAATTATAATTTGAACCCTCCTATAATATAAAAATACGATCTTTCTCCTTTTAAAAAATCTGTTCTTTTTTCTAAAAAAAAAAATCTGTTCTTTTCTGTTTATAAAAAAAAACTGAAAGAAATCAAATTACATAAAAGGAAGCAAAAATAAAATAAAATAAAAATTAATAAAAGGAGACTTACAGAAGGGGGGGGGGGGTTCACCATCGTCGGAGGGGCTTCGGGTGGCTCGGGGGTGTGCGCTCGGGGAAGAAGAAGAGGGGCGGAGGTGGAGGAAGGAGGTGGCGCGGCTTCAAGGGGGGTGCGGTTTCGTGTCTGGAAGGAACAGGGAAGGAGGAGCGAGACGCGAGGGCGAGGGGTAGCTGGAGATGGCGGCACACCTCCTGAGGGGGGGGGGGGGGCGCGATGGCGTCGGCGGTGGGTCCCCCCCCCCCCCCCCCCCGCGTCGCCCCTCTCTGATTTGATTTTTTTTCTTTCTCTATTCGGTTTGATTTTGAAGGGGGGCAGAAGGAATTAAGGGGAGGGAGAGAGATACTTTTTTTTTAAATGCAAAAAGTTGACTTTTACATATGACCTCAAAACGAGGCCCACCGCCTGTCGTCCCTAGCGTTTTACCCCCGTTCCGAACACAATGGGATATGTATCACAAGCTGATTCGATTGTTTTGATCAGTTTCCGTTGAATTTACACTTAAATCGCTATATTGAATTTTAAACGTACATTTCAAATTACCGGGGTCACATACTAACTTTAAAAATTCCAGAAAAATATTTTCTAGCTTCGTATTGACGATACTGTCCTAACAAAACTAGTTTCGTCGAATTCTGAGACCGTTTGAAAAATGGTCATTTTCCAGTCGATTAAAATCAACTGAAACTGGTCAAACGCGTTTTCCTTTGCCACGCTCACATATTGATTCGAAAAATTATGAAATTTAAAACCTAGCAATAATTTGACACTGCGGATCCAACAAAAGTGATTTCGTCGAAATCCGAGGTTGTTTGCAAAATTCCCATTTTTAAGGGCCCGAATTCCATAGCGACTATTCAGAATTTTCAACTGGACATATCTTTTGATTCCCGCTATGAAATTTCGATTTTTCGGATTCGTTGGAAAGATATCATCAATTAGATCCTAATGTTTTTGGTTTCACTAAAATCCGGATTGTTTTGCACCCGGTACATTCAATTGAAGTTTGAAATCGAATTATCGAACTATCGCGCCATTTTCAATTCTATTATTATTATATATAAATATTTATATTCTAACGATGACGCGTATAATATATACGTTTGATTCTATATTCAAAATAAATTTTCTTCGATATTATTTAAAATAATCTATTTTAAATATTCAAAATTCGCTAAAATTGCCAAAATAAAAATTTTAAACAGGCTCAGATTTTTGGGTTATTACAATCTCCCCCACTTAAAACTTTTCGTCCCCGAAAAGGAACAAAGTCGAAAGTGGTTTAATTAATCAACTCTACGTTCGATCTGGCTTCCATTCTCCAACTTTTCAGTTTCTGAGAATTTTCAAAATTTCAAAAATTTGGCTAACACCCTAAATTTTCGAAAAATTTCGCCATAACCTCCCCTTCACCGGGAGCCACGGGAAAATCCCGAAATTGCCATATAGGCCTTCTGATCTCAAAAAGAAAAAGAAAAAGCCAAGCGGCTAGCCAATAGGCTCATAAAATCATCATCACCCAAACAAAACAGTAGATTATGTAGTAAACATGTACCTATTTGTTGGGAAAACAAATTTTATTCTTCGGCTCTAGCCTCCTTGCTATGACCTGTTCAATGTAAGTATATGTATATGCAAGCAAATGCGACCAATTTTCAATACAATTCAATATTTGATGTAATTAGGCTTAATGGTTCAAAATTATCAACCAAATAAACAAACAACACAAACATCAATCAATTAGTGAATTTAACGTTTCAAATTCATAATTTTGATATATATACAAAAATCATGTTCTTGATGCCAATTCACAACAATGTGTTCTAGCTATATTGGTTTTGGCTCTCACACCAGTCTAATGGAAATATATAGATGTCACACCTTCGAAACACGAACATAAATATTGGTGATGGAGCTCCATCATCAAAATCATCTCCGAGTGACTAGAGCGTGATTCTATATCTATCTAATATATTAAAACTTCGAATATACGTTCATGACGCGTATATACAAAACCTTTATATATTGGATTGTCCATATTCAAAATAAATAAATAATCAAATACGTTTAAAATGGTTTAAATTTTCAAAACAAAATTGTTTTCATTTGAAAAATATACTCTTCACACTCGTTCTAGGATACTACTGATCCTATCTCTAACGAGTCATTCTAATTGGATATTACTAATCCAATATCTGATGAATTCTTTCGTATGGTTCTAATGTGTCTTGTTCTCGAGCTCTGTAAACCTGGCTCTGATACCACTGTAAGAACCCGTTACTTCCCCGTGAAGGAAAGAGCGGATACTTTGAGAACAACACACAAATGAACGCAGACGGAAGAACATTTCATTGCTATTACACCAATTCCATCAGATACAAGAATATACAGAGTATAACTGAATAAATTACATTTGATAAATATCAGAGATTATAATAAATTACATAGCAGCGGAAAATAATACAAAGCACAACTGAAGGTGATATACGGATACAGAGCTTTCCGGATATCATTCCAGCTGTAAACCAGGATCCTGCGAATATAAATCTGCAAAACCAAAACTACTAGCTGCCCGTGCGGAAAATAGGGGCACCCAGAGTTTAGGTTAAAACAATAAAATCCAGGTCAGTCATGTGACTGGTGTGAGAACTAAAACAGTTATTAATATTGATTTTAAAAGAGAGTAATTCAAGGGACCACGCCGTATAACACGGAACGGGTTTCCTCCCAAGAATACTAGTGCATAGGATAAACAACGCAATGCTTTTTCGAAAAATGAAGCTATTATAAGACCCATGTCCCATCACACAATGCAACGCAAGCCGGAGGATAGGGTTTTCCCTTATAATAGCCAAACATGCTTGGTACGTTTTAAAACAAATCATTTGATACTATAATAAGTGTATACTGTCAAAACAATTTCAATCATAAATTTAAATCATAGACGGCATGGGTACCATATATCATGTCGCCATACTAGTTCTACAATTAAAACCGCAATCCATGTATTGGGAATTAGATTTCCGTCATGAGTCGAGGCAAGGGGCAAGCTCCTCTCCGCGTTCAAGACACTCTAACAAATGTCTCAGGACTACACACTCGGGGCAATCCTGGATCTTCAGGGCCGGTCCTCACTTACGTTAGAGGATTAATTATGCCTGAACACACGTTTCCCGGCCCTTACAGACCTAAAATCGAGGCGCCACATCCAACAACCACAAAGGTGAATAGTATATAAATGTCAGGGCTGGTAGGTCACTGACACCACCCTAGCTAGAAAGAAACGTCGTGCTCTCCCTGCAGTCACTATCCCATTTTTGACTCATACCGAGGTGTGAGGCTCACGAATTCACGTTATACACAAAGCTACGCCACACATGCCGTGGTTTGATCATCAACCACATGACTTTGCTTTTCAACAGAAGCCCTGATCAATTGCCACTTAGCGTGCCACGCAGGCAATTCATGCCATGCGACTGATGTCCATCGATATACAACCTCTGAGCTCGTACGTCTCAGAGAATGGCGTTAAGCAAAAGAATAAATTCTCCGCTGCCAAACAGATGTATATTTAATAGAAATCAATCAACACAGAATAAAATCCAATGTCAGACACACAATCCATTTACAAGTCCGTTCTGGGTCTGAACGAAACCGGAGGCACTTTCCTCGCATATCCATCCATCTCCAAGTACGTCTGGACGACCACCAACTATTTCCATCCTCTTGGGTGTACAGCCCAATCAGGATCGTCAGTAATTATCTAAACGATGTGAAGACTTCCGGTCTTCAACCACCGTCTTCATCTTCGACTTATCGTCGAATCGGTTATTCAGAATGGGTATAAACCCGGACTTTCCGAACAACCCGCGTATATTAAAAACAAATGTTACACAAACACAACATACGCCTCATTCCAATTCAGAATATTCTTTTATTCACAAAATCACATTTTTAGGGAAAGGTTCCCATAAATTTTATCCAAGATAAATTCTTTAAAATTTATCCTTTAATCTTCCTTTGGATGTCGTTTCAAACCAAATTATGGTTTTCTAAACTAGTCGAGATTAGCGAACCGTAACGAAGTAATTATTTATTTTATTTCCCAATCCCAACCTATTCATCCCATGAAGCAAAACTGGTAGTACTTCACATCTAACACCACAGTGTTATCGGTAAAATTAATTACCATCTCACGTTCAAATCTAATTAAAGATTTAACTATCGCTTTGGAGCAAAACTGGTGATACTCCATTCTCGCTTATTTGTCAAATTTGATAATTTAGATCATCAATTCGAATTTCAATCTAATTGCAGATTCATTAAAACTCCTTTTACTGGGTTAAAGAACTAGGTGTTATTTAAAACACAATTCACGATAAACCCAAATCACATTCTATTTATTATCGGGTTAAAGAACTAGTGTTATTTAAAACACCGTTCACGATAAACCCATTTCAAATCCAATCAAATATATTAGAAATTCCAATTTATTTAAAACCCCTTTTTAAATCTAATTTATTTATTTAAAAATAATTGGGTTTTAAATTTAGTTCAAAACTAGTTCATTTCGATAAATATCCATTTTTATCTTTTCAAATATGGAGTTTTTCATCCCAGTTTCTCTCAAATCATTTCTTATGATTTTACACAAATTATTGATATTTTTAATTATTTTATCAAGGCCCGTACAGTCGATTTCCAACAATGGCCATCGAACTGCACTTATAGCGACCTTTTTCAAATTCGATTTGGATGTATCTCCAAATCCAACTGTTAGATTTTGAATTTCAAATATTCGTTAGAAAGCTCTTTTCGATACGAACCCAACGGTTCCAGTTTTAGGAGAATCCGACGGTCGGATCTCCCGTAATGTCCGTTTGAAATAAATGGTCGAAATTCACGAACTGCCGTGGCGCGTTCTATTCAGGCCATTATATTATATATATAATATATATATTATATATTTCGTCGATTTCTATTTAAAACGAATTTTATAAATCGTTTTAATTTCGTTTCAATAACAATTTCAACTTCCATTTCATTTCAAATCAAAATTGAATTCTTCCTTATAAATTCGTTTTAAAATTTATTTCTATTCAATTCAATTTGAATTCATTTCAATTTGTTTCCAATTCAATTCGAATTCGTTTTCAATTCAATTCGAATTGGTTTTATATTCAATACAATTCAAATTCGTTATCTATTCAATTCAATTCAAATTCGTTATCTATTCAATTCAATTCAAATTCGTTATCTATTCAATTCAATTCGAATTCGTTTTCTATTCAATTCAATTTGAATTCGTTTTCTATTCGATTCAATTCAAATTGGTTTTCTATTCGATTCAATTCAAATTGGTTTTCTATTCGATTCAATTCAAATTGGTTTTCTATTCGATTCAATTCAAATTGGTTTTCTATTCGATTCAATTCAAATCGGTTTTCCATTCGATTCAATTCAAATTGGTTTTCTATTCGATTCAATTCAAATTGGTTTTCTATTCGATTCAATTCAAATTCGAAATCGTTTTATATTCAATTCATTTCGAAATCGCTTTCAATATTCATTTCAAAATGAATAAAATTGATATAAATATCGTTCGCGTCAAAATGGCGTCAATCTAATCAACACGGCTTCATATATTCCTTCATTACACGACTAATCTCAACGAATGAGTACTGTCCATGTGTGACTATTTTTGATAAATTATTTCGTTCAACACATGACTAATCTCAACGGATGAGTACAGTCAACACATGAACCTTTATTTTATAGTGATAAAGATGTAAATTTTATTATTACAATATTATTCTTTATTTTCTAAATTGGAATGAGGCCCAATCAATCACCATATAATGTTAATTATATGGATTTTCATACATCACATGTATATAATAGCATTGAAAAATAATCAACCATCAACCAAAGTGCACTACATTGTATAAGCATCAAATATAGATATCTAACGCTTATAACAGCCTGTCAATCAATCGATCGACATATTTAATCAATCAGGATGAGTGAACTTCAAATTTCATCCCAACACCCGTGTGGGGTTTCAAACAATCAAACACAGATTTTATTTGTGCAGTTGGACGATGTGTAAAATTTATCGTCCCAATCAATGTCATTCAAATAGGTGTACATGAACAAACCGTCCGGTTTGTAAATGAATATTTATTTATTCACATTCACGTTAAAAATTATAATTATAACGATAAAATATTTTATTTTAACACATGAATTTCTATTCCGTTCATTCTTTCAATAAAGTGATATTTTATTTTTCTAACTTATTTTAGAAAATTTCGGCGGCATAACGGCACGATACTAGAAACGGGACGAGGCCTAGCCTTATCCCCGGTCTAGTGAAGGCCCACGCCATTCACACATCAATCAAATTCACCCAACAACCAAATGCAAATCAAATCATGTAACTAATCTATGCAACCAAACAAACAAGTCCATGGTCTGTGGACGATTGTGTCGGGTGCTACTAAACACCGTCTACATCCTAGTATATATATAACTAGAAAAAGAAATTGAAAGGTGAGAAATTCTCACCAATAGCTATCTAATACCACGACTCTTCATTTATAGAAATCTTTGTTGTTCTCGCCTTTTTATCACCTTCGTTGCCCGTATTCTCTACATATGTAAAAATCGAATTTTTACTTCGCTATTCCATATATAAAAATCGAATTTTTACTTTCGCTATTCAATATATAAAAATCAAATTTTTACTATGCTATTCAATATATAAAAATCGAATTTTCACTATGCTATTCAATATATAAAAATCGAATTTTTACTATGCTATTCAATATATAAAAATCGAATTTTCACTATGCTATTCAATATATATAAATCGAATGTTCACTATGCTATTCAATATAAAAAAATCGAATTTTCACTATGCTATTCAATATATAAAAATCGAATTTTTACTATGCTATTCAATATATAAAAATCGAATTTTTACTATGCTATATGGATAAAAATTCTATTTTTACATTGCTGCTATATAGATAAAAATAATATTTTTACCTCGCTATTCTCTATATAAAGATTTCGCCTTTTCAAATATATCATTATAAAAATCATATTTTTAGTTTTCTACACATATAAAGATGATATTTTTAATATTCCTATCATGTAAAAATTTTCTCTACCTAAACAAAAATCATATTTTTACATCTTCTACTTAATAAAGATTATTTTTTTAACACTTTAAAAATATAAAAATCATATTTTTAATACTTTAAAAATATAAAAGTCATATTTTTAATTTTTCCTTGATATAAAAATTATAATTTGAACCCTCCTATAATATAAAAATACGATCTTTCTCCTTTTGAAAAATCTGTTCTTTTTCCTAAAAAAAAATCTGTTCTTTTTCATTTAAAAAAAATATGTTCTTTTCTGTTTATAACAAAAAACTGAAAGAAATCAAATTACATAAAAGGAAGCAAAAAAAAAAAGGAGACTTACAGAAGGGGGGGGGGTTCACCATCGTTGGACGGGCTTCGGGTGGCTCGAGGGTGGGCGCTCGGGGAAGAAGAAGAGGGGCCGAGGTGGAGGAAGGAGGTGGCGCGGCTTCAAGGGGGGTGCGGTTTCGTGTCTGGAAGGAGCAGGGAAGGAGGAGCGAGACGCGAGGGCGAGGGGTAGCTGGAGATGGCGGCGCACCTCCTGAGGGGGGGGGGGGGCGATGGCATTGGCGGTGGGTCCCCCCTCCCCGCGTCGCCCCTCTCTGATTTGATTTTTTTTCTTTCTCTATTCGGTTTGATTTTGAAGGGGGGGGGGGGGCAGAAGGAATTAAGGGGGAGGGAGAGAGATATTTATTTATTTTTTATTTATTTTTTTAAATGCAAAAAGTTGACTTTTACATATGACCTCAAAACGAGGCCCACCGCCTGTCGTCCCTAGCGTTTTACCCCCGTTCCGAACACAATGGGATATGTATCGCATGCTGATTCGATTGTTTTGATCAGTTTCCGTTGAATTTACATTTAAATCACTATATTGAATTTTTAACGTACATTTCAAATTACCGGGGTCACATACTAACTTTAAAAATTCCAGAAAAATATTTTCTAGCTTCGTATTGACGATACGGTCCTAACAAAACTAGTTTCATCGAATTCTGAGACCGTTTGAAAAATGGCCATTTTCCAGTCGATTAAAATCAACTAAAACTGGTCAAACGCGTTTTCCTTTGCCACGCTCACATATTGATTCGAAAAATTATGAAATTTGAAAACTAGCAATAATTTGACACTGCGGATCCAACAAAAGTGGTTTCGTCGAAATCCGAGGTCGTTTGCAAAATTCCCATTTTTAAGGGCCCGAATTCCATAGCGACTATTCACAATTTTCAACTGGACATATCTTTTGATTCCCGCTATGAAATTTCGATTTTTCGGATTCGTTGGAAAGATATCATCAATTAGATCCTAATGTTTTTGGTTTCACTAAAATCCGGATTGTTTTGCACCCGGTACATTCAATTGAAGTTTCAAATCGAATTATCGAACTACCGCGCCATTTTCAATTCTATTATTATTATATATAAATATTTATATTCTAACGACGATGCGTATAATATATACGTTCGATTCTATATTCAAAATAAATTTTCTTCGATATTATTTAAAATAATCTATTTTAAATATTCAAAATTTGCTAAAATTGCCAAAATAAAAATTTTAAACAGGCTCAGATTTTCGGGTTATTACAGGTTAAGTGATGAATTCTACTATCTGATACAAGGGGATATCACCATTCTGGAATATCATAAGAAATTCAATGAACTTTCTCGTTTTGCCCCGCATCTCATTCAGAATCCAAAGATGAAGAATATGAGGTTTATTAACGGGCTTCAAAGAAAGTACCAAAGTAGTGTAACTGCACATGTGCAACAATCTTTCTCTAAAATGATATATATGGCTTATCAGTATGAAGATCAAGATAAGAAAGGTCTTTTGGGCGATGAAGACGAAGTCAGTTCTAGTAACAAAAGGGAATTCGAAACTTATATCCCAGAGACAAGTACGCAGCCTGAGTCAATTACGACGTCTGGGGTCAGAAAGAAGCCTAAATTCAGTAGGAAAAAGGTTAAGTCTGAGAAAGAACCGGTAACGACGGCCACATGCTCTAACTGCAATAAGAAAAGACATTTGTCGATAAGTCGCAAAACTCTAAAGAAACACTGGAAGGAAGGATTTAAATCCAAGAAGAAGTCTCAAGAGAATAGGGGATGCCATAAGTGCCATCAGGCTAGTCATATTGCGAAGAATTGCCAGATATCTGAAATAGTACAAGCAAATGAAATCGCAGAAGTTCCGGCATCCTCAGTCAGTCAAGCGAGGCCAGATATTTTAGAAGGCACGCTTACTGTCAATGATATACCAGTTAAAGTGCTGTTTGATATAGGTGCGTCGTGAAGCTTTATTGCAAGAAATGCGGTTAAGAAACTGGATTTGAATCTGAAAAAGCTTAAAGCACCCTTGAATGTCCATAATCCGGTTGGGGGTTCCCTCAATCTTAGTTGGGTTTGTGGGGTGCCTGTCTCTTTTTACTGTTATCGGTTCCCTACCATTTTGATCGTCATGATTTTAATGAATTTGATCTTATTCTAGGATTGGATTGGTTAACCAAATATGAAGCTGAGGTCAAATGCACCGAAAGAGTTGTTAAGGCAAAGACAAAGTTTGGGGACTATATAACCATACCATGTGAAGGTCCGAATTCTGATAGAAAAGATTTTTGGTCAGCTCTGGATGTTTCTCCTGCTCAAATAGAAAAGATTCCTGTCATTACTGAGAATGTTCCAGTCGATGTAGAAAATATTCATGTCATCAAGAACTATGCGGACGTGTTTGAAGAAGTTGTTAGCTTACCTTCGCGTAGAGAAATAGATTTCAAAATGTCTTTAATTCCGAATGCAAGGCTAGTGGTTCATGCTAGTCGATGAATGACCTTGAAGGAAAAAGAAGAATTAGACAATCAGACTCGACAGCTGGTATGGAAGGGTTTTATCAGACCTAGTTTCTCGGATTGGGGAGTAGCAGTGGTGTTTGTCCTGAAGTCAGACGGTACTCTCAGACTATGTGTGGATTATCATGACTTGAACAAGTAGACCTTAAAGAACAAATATCCATTGCCGCGGATTGATGATTTATTGGATCAATTGAATGGCGCGCAATATTTTCACGAATGGACCTAGCTACAGGTTTCCATCAACTTCGTATTGCCGAAGAATGTGTTCCTTTGACAGCATTCATAGGTCCAGACTTATTCTACGAGTGGTTAGTAATGCCGTTCGGCTTATTTAACTCTCCAGCTTATTTTCTCGATCCAATGAACAGGGTATTCAGAGAGGTATTGAATAAATTCGTACTGGTGTTCATTGATGATATTCTGATCTTCTTTAAGTCAGAAAGCAAGCATGAAAAACATTTGGAACAAGTGTTAGAAATTCTCAGAAAGAATGTTTTAAAAGAAAAATTTTCCAAATGTATATTCTGGCAAGAAGCGGTAAAATTCCTTGGTCACGTCGTATCAAAATAATAAATTTCCATGGATCCCAGTAAGATCACAGCTATTCAAAATTGAAAGCAGCCAACTAAGCCCACAGAAGTCCGAAGTTTTCTTGGATTGGCTAGTTATTATCGGAAGTTCGTTAAGGATTTTTCGAAGATACCTTGCTCCTTAACGAAGCTTACTAAGAAACATTCAAGGTTCAATTGGACTCCAGAATGTGAGGCGGCTTTCCAAAAACTGAAGTTAAGGCTGACAACTGCTCCAGTGTTAACAATTATTGATGGCAGTCAAGACTTGAAAGTCTAGATAGATGCTTCTAAATAAGGTCTTGGTGCAGTATTAATGCAAAGAGGCCTAGTAGTCGCTTATACTAACCGTCAATTGAAGCCACATGAGAAGAATTATGCAACTCACGATCTTGATTTGTTAGCCATCGTGTTTGCTATGAAAATCTGGAGGCATTATCTATTGGGTGAGAAATTTGAATTATATACTGATCATCAATCATTGAAGTATTTATTCACCCAGAAAGATCTGAATATGAGGCAGCAGCGTTGGTTAGAATTTCTCATGGCATATGATCTTGATATTTTATATACTCCGTGGAAAACCAATGTTGTGGCTAATGCGCTCAGCAGAAAGAATGTAATCACCGTCAGTCTTATCATCATGCCTTCATTGATTGATAACATATATGCTCTTCAAAAGGATGACCACTTCATTCAGAAATCATATGGAGAATTCATAAAGGCGAGCCCTCGAATTTTCGGATTGATAACGATGGGATTCTGAGGTTGAAAGGCCGGATTTGTGTTCCAAACATTCCTGAACTCCGGAGAGAAGTGTTGGATGAATGTCACAAAACCAAACTTAGTATCCATCCAGGAGTGAGAAAAATGTATAATGATATCAAACGCACCTTCTGGTGGAGATTGATGAAACGATACATTTCTTTATACGTGAGCCGATGTTCTACTTGTCAACAAGTTAAAAGCGATCAACAAAAACTCACCGGATTGTTACAACCGTTGGAAATTCTAGGTTGGAAGTGGGAATAGATTTCTATGGATTTCATAGATGGTTTGCCCAGAACCCGAAAAGGAAATGATAGTATTTGGGTGATCGTAAATCGTTTCACGAAGGCCACCCATTTCATACTTGCCAGATCGAATAAAACTGCTCAGAGTCTGGCGCAGATTTATTTCAAGGAAATTGTAAAACTTCATGGAGTTCCCATGAGTATCGTTAGTGATCGTGACCCGATTTTTGCTAGTAAATTTTGGGAAGCATTCCAAGCAGAATTGGGAACGAAACTGAACTTGAGCACCGCATATCATCCTCAAACAGATGGTCAAACTGAGAGGGTGAATCGTATTCTAGAAGATTTATTGCGGGCTTGTGTTATTGATTTTGGCAGATCATGGGAAGACCACTTGCATTTAGATGAGTTCTCATACAACAACAGTCACAAAGCGAGCCTGAAAATGTCGCCATTCGAAGAATTGTATGGTCGACCGTGCATATCTCCCGCTTGTTGGGTAGAACCTGGCAATAGACTTGTATTGGGGCCAGATATGATTCGCGAAGCTGCGGATAAAATCGATTTCATTAAGAAACGATTACTAGCGGCTCAAAGCTGATAGAAGATCCATGCAGATTCGAGAAGAAGAGATTTGTATTTTGCTATTGGTGGCTATGTGTATCTATGGGTTTCTCCGATGAGAGGAGTAGTCCGATTTGGTAAAACAGGGAAATAGACGCCCAGATTTATTGGCCCGTTTCCTGTGCTCGAACGGATTGGAACTCTCGTTTATAGGGTTCAATTGCCTAATTGGTTACTTGGAGTATATGATGTATTTCATGTATCTCAACTTCGAAAGCATGTGCATGATTTAGACTTGATCGTGGAAGAAGTCGCACAACAAGATTTGGAAATCACTCCAGAATTGGCTGTGAGAAGAGAGCCGATAAAGGTTATTGGCAAAGAAACTAAAGATCTGAGGAACAAGAAGGTTCACTTAGTCAAAGTACAGTGAAGTGGAGATCCGCGAGACTGTACTTGGAAAACTGAGGAGAGCATTAAGAAAGCTTATCCCAAGTGCAGGGTGGATATCTCTGATTAATCCTGGTGGAAGGTACATTCACCATATTCTGCATTTACGTTTTGTTCTCTACTTGGTTGTTGTTTTCTTTTCATGGATGTAGAATTTTTAATCATATAGTCTGAATGATTTTAAAGGGGTATATGAATTAATTAGTATATATTTGAAAAGGTTAAAAATAAATTGATTGTTGTTTGTGTGGAGTGATCGCTGGTTTAAACTAAATCGCATTTGAATAATAAAATCAATATGACAATGAAAGGTAAACTTATGGAAATGAATCAAATGTTAGACTGATTTGAAAATAAGATAGAAATATATGCATGTAAATTATATATGTTTGAACAGGTAAATGGATTTGCTGTTGAGTAAAGAATTTATTTGCGTGCCCGACAAATAGGTAAACCTTAATGAGTTGGATGCACAATTTTATTATTATATCAACTCCTGTAAATGCCATTGGATGCGGAGTGCTGGTTGTTCTGTGTGTAATAATAAACATCGCCATAGGATACTAACAATTAATTTCGAACTACACTACATGGCATACTTCTTGAGGATAACATACTTCATTATATACCACATAAGCATTTGGAGCTTGTGTGACGAGGTTGAAGGCTTACCAACAAGCAAGAGGCTTGTATGGCGATGACTATATATATTACAGGTTGAACTGATGACTGATATGGACAATATAAATTATAACGATAAATTGACAGATTAATAAAAACCCCACATGGGTCTGGAGATGACAATAAACACGTCTCTCTGGTCATTAAGGCACAAAAACCATTTATAGGGTGACGAGAATTTATTCTCTGGAGTTATGATCTATACACACTCTCCTATGGACACTGGAATATATCACTATAAATATGTGCATGCTTATTAGGATTTATTGGGTACCTAATACGGCCCAATAAATTTCCAAACCCCTCCCCGTAAAAAGGAGGTTATGGCAAAAAAAATCGAAAATTTAGGGTGTTACCAAATTTTTGAAGAATCGAAAAATTCTTAGAAACTGAAAAGTTGAAGAATGAAAGCCAGAATGAAAGATGAGTTGGTTAATTAAACAACTTTCGACTTCGTTCCTTTTTGGGGACGAAAAGATTTTAAGTGGGGTAGACTGTAATAACCCGAAATTCAGAACCAATTTAAATTTTTTAATTTGGCTGTTTTAGCGGATTTTGAATATTTTAAATAATAATGACCGAAAATCTATTTGAATCGATGTTGGAAAATAAGTATATTTATTTTTATTATAAAACAAGGCCTGAAATGGCGCGGCAGTTTGAAAATTTGAATTCGAACTTTGACCGACTGTACCAGGTGCAAAATAAAACGGATTTTAGTGAAACCAAAAATATTTAAATCTGTTTATGAATATCTTTCTAACGAATCTAAAAAATCGAAATTTCATAGCGGGAATCAAAAGTTATGGCCAAATGAATTTTCAGAATGGTCGTTATGGAGTTTATATAGCCTAGAAAATGGCCATTTTTCAAACGGTGTCCAAATTCGACGAAACTGGTTTTGTTGGGACCGTATCGTCGAAACATAGCTAGATTTATGTTTCTAGAATTTTTGGGATTAGTATGTGGCCCTGGCAAATTGAAATGTACGTTTAAATAAAATATTGAATGTTCATATTTTAATTTGAAGAATAACTGACTGAAGTAGTTGAATGGGCTTACGAAACATATCCCATTGTGTTTGGAATGGGGTATTTAGCTAGGGACGACAGTCTTTGGGTTTGAATTGGAGTTTGTATGAAGGAAGGGGTATTTTTGGGATTTAATTAAATTAAAAATTAAAAATTGAAATATAACCCTAGGCCAATGAGAATTCAGCGCTGACCTTGCCATTATCTTTCAAACCCGATAATCCCATATCGCAAACGACGATAGCAGCTCCACCCCATCTCTCTTCGATTCCTCTTAATCCGCTCCATATTTTCGAGTGCTCCAGTTGGGAAATTTGTAGAGCTCGTCGAGGGCTACAAATCCATACATGCTGTGTGTTTTATCGTGTGGTATTCGCTGATATTCGAAGCCTCAAAGGTGCGGACTTCATCACTTCGCCACCACCAGCACAGGCCATCGAACTCCACCCTGCTACCATCGATCGGAGCTCCCTTCGGAGCTCTTTCAGGTGGCAGTGGCTGATCCTCCCATCGCGCAACGTATTTCGCCAAAATCCCGACCATAGTTTTGAACCAAATAGCTGAGGTAACGGCTTAGAAATTTTAAACTGTTTTAACACTCTAAAACCATCGCAAATTATGACTAACTTCTAAAAATCATATCTTTTTCGTTTGTTGACGAAATCCAGTGAAACAAGAGACAGTGGACTCGTGTGGACGTCTTCTACCTTCCAGAAGAGACCGGATATTTTTCTGAGCCTTCTACAATTTTTGGAGGAGTGGATCCCAATGTGATATTTCTGAATTATAAACGATATGGAATGACGATGTATAAATTATACGGTCGATGTATGAGTTATATAAGTGTTGTACACCTCATGTATAAGCATTGTATAAGTTGTATGTGCGATGTATAAGTTATATATGCATTGTAAAAATCATATATGCGTTGAATGGAATTGAAATGAAATCGAAATATATTTATACACGTATATTTATATATATACACACTCCCCTTGTCCACAGAACATGGACGATATATATTGGTTGTGATTGTTTGGATTTGGTTGATGTGAAATTTGGTGAATACTACGAATGGTTGATTTGATATGATTGATTGTGGTTGAAATCCCAATAGGATTAGTTTATGGGAAAATTCATCTGCGTACGAACTAGATTATTGAAATCCCCATTGTCAAAAGCTACGAGGCTTTAAGGTAGAGCGAGGAGCCGTACTAGGGAATGTGCCGGTTTTAACTACCCTGCCGTTATGCTGCCGAAATTTTATGAAAAATTCCTATGTTTGGTTTATATTCATGTATTGAAATATATTCACATGTTGGGAAAAATATTTGTTTTTGAAATAAAATGGTTTGAATGATAAAAATAAAATTTTCATCGAATGCATAAGGTAAAATAGTTTGAACGAAAAAAATAACATTTTTATCGAATGTATACAGTAAAATGGTTTGAACGATAAAAATAACATTTTTATTGAATGTATGAAATAGATTGTTTGAACGATAAAAATAACATTTTTATTGTATGTATAAAGTATATAAAATAATCGTGTTTGAAATAAATTGTTTTGACAATAAAAATTGCATTTTTATAATATACATGAATCGCTAAAATCTTCGTTTTTGAAATAATTTGTTTCAACAATAAAAATCACATTTTTATAATATATACGAAGTGCTAAAAATAATCATGTTGGAAATAAATCGTTTTGACGATAAAAATTACATTTTTACTATATATATGAATTGTTAAAAATAGTCATGTGTTGAAATAAATATCTACTGGATAAAAATATCATTTTTATCACCTATATGAGTTGAAATGGTTTTTGAAATCGAAGAATGGATTATATTTATATATATAAAAAAATATAATTAAAATAAATCGAATAACGAGGCTCCAGTTCGTATTTTGAAACCATGATTTCAAATGATTGAACTGGGAGATCCGACCGTCGGATTTTCTTGAAACCAAAACCGTTGGGTTTGCTTTGGAAATATCTTTCCAACGACACCAACTTTGCAAAGATCCAACGGTTGGATTGTCTGGAATGTTAAATTCAAACCTGAATGAAAACAGCGCCAGAATGGATTATATTAATATATATAAATATAATTAAATTAAATCGAATAACGACGCTGTAGTTCGTATTTTGAAATCGTAAATTTAAACGATTGGACTGGGCGATCCGACCATCGGATTTTCCCAAAAACTGGAACCGTTGGGTCCGTTTTGAAAAGATCTTTCCAATGATGTAAAATTTATAAAGATCCAACGGTTAGATTTTCATATGTGTAAATCGAATTTGGAGAAAAACAACGCCATGGCCGCGTTATGGCCTGAAGCGTCGTTTGAATAAATTGGCTATATTTAAATAAATAAAAATAGCGATAAATCATTATAAAATAATATAAATGATATGGAATGGAAATAAGTCGAATTTATTCGGTTTATTGGATATTTAATTGTTGAATGTGCTTGATGTGAAAATTACATTAATGAACTGAATTATGGATAGTCAGATAATTGAACCACTGAAATTAATTGATTTGAAATTCTAAATAAACGTGAATTATTTGAAAAAGCCGAGTTAATTCTCATTTCAAATAATTGTTCAACGGTTAGAAGTCGAAGATATGAAGACAGTACAAGACCGAGGATCTTCACTTCGAATGGATGGCTACAGGTGCCTTTGATGGGAGGTGCTACCCTGAAGGGCCTACAGTGGTGGTCGTCCGGATGTACTTGTTGATCGTTCGGATGTGCGAGGGCCTCTCTCCTGTATTGGACATACGGGAGAGGAATACGGTGCCTCAGGTTTCGTTCAGACCCAGAACGGACTTGTAAATGGATTGTGTGTCCGACATTAGATTTAATTCCGTGTGATTGATGTACGTCGGTTGCCTGGCGTGAATTGCATGTGTGGCACGCAGAAATGCTGTGATCAGAGCTTTTGTTGAAAAGCAGAGCTTTGTGGTTGATGATCAAAGTAGGGCTTTTGAATAGCTAGCTTTATGTTTAGCGTTGATTCGCGAGCCTCACACCCTGGTATGAGCCAGAAAAGGGAGAAGACATCAGGGAGGACCTGCATTTCTTTCTAGCTAGAGGTGGTGTTTTGGGTTTTACACGCCCGGGTATTTTACTTATATGGATGACGGATAGCGAGGCGCCTCGGTTATATCGGTCGCTCCTGGGCCGATGGTTTCGTCGGTATATGACCAGTTTATGCCCCATAGGGTGGGGAAATTCAGTGTTTAGGCATTTTAATCCACTCCGTGTGGACCGGCCCTGACGATCCAAGGCTTGACTAAGTACTTGCCTGAGACATGGTAGGCTAGATTGTCTCGAAGCGGTAAGGACGATCCCTTGCCTTGGTTCATGACGGAAATCCAATTTCCAAATACGACATTGTGCGGTTTTGATTGTATACCTATATATGGCGACATAGTGGTATAGGGCATTAATGCCGTCTATGATTGATACTTATGATTGAAATTGTTTTTGAAACATATAGACACTAGTAATAATATCAAATGCTTTTGTTTTATTCGTATCAAGCATATTTTGGCCATTATAACGTAAAACTCTATCCTCTGGTTTGCTTTGCATTGTGCGATGGGAACTGAGTCTTATAATGGCTTCATTTTTATAAAAAGCATTGTGATGTTTAAATGATTTACTTGTTTTAAAGCACTGGCAATGTAACGACCCGTATTTTTCTGCTAATTTATTTGGATTATTTAAATTATTTTAATTATTTAAAATATTGGTTTGGATTTAAATAATCGAATTTAACGATTTATTTGGAATATATTATTTAAATAAATAATAAAATATTATTTTAATTTCCAGAATATTGGAAAATGTGGAATTTGAAATATATTGTGATCAGGCAGTTTAAAGTGGTCAAATATTGTTTATGTTGAAATTATAATCACAATTCGTTTAGAAAACGATGACGGAATATATATACTTTATAATTTAATTATAAAACGAGCTGCAGCGGTGCGGCAGTTCGTAAATTGGCGTTTTGAATTTTAAACGGCTGTACAGGGACCAAAATGAGTCGGATTTTCTCGAAACAAGAAACTTGGAATCTGTGACGATATCTTTCTAATGGAAGAGAAAAATCGAGTTTTTGTGTTGTATATTTTGTTTTATATCCAAATCAAATTTTGAAAAGGTCGCTGTGGAATTCCTTTATAATTTTTATCGTTATTTATATTAAATAAATGGTTTTTAAATTTTTATAATATTGATTTGGCCTGGAATTTAACTCGTGATATTTTATTGTGGTGGTATACGATATTCTGGTCGTGTATGACCAATTTCAATATTTTATTATTATTATATTGAGGTACTTTAAAATTGGTTTATTTTGTTTGAATTGGGCAGTTATAAAAGGGCCTTTATTCAAACAACCTCAGTTTTCGATGAAATAAATTTCATTGGGACCGCAACAGCAAATTATTGCTAAATTTCAAGTGGCGCGTCAATCGGGGTTAATTTGTGAGCGAGGCAAAATAAAATACAAATATAAACGACCATTTGAACATGAACGATGGCCATTTGAGCAAACGGACTCGGAATTCGACGAAACAAGTTTCATTAGGACCGTATCAACAAATTATACTATGACGTTTATTTGCATCTCGAACGGGGTTTGTACATGAACGCAGGAGCGAATAAACGACGTTCGAAAACGCGATAGACACGAAATAAAAATCGTTAGTCAACATCGCTGGTCACGTCGAGTTAAAATATTAATATTCACAACTATATATACCCCTAAATATCAGAGCTCTGCCAAACCATTCTCCTCCATTCATGAAAATTTGCAAAAAAGCCCCTGTTCATTAAATAACTTATTTCTCCAAATCCGTAGAGAATTTGTTGATGGAATCCAAATGAAACTTGTAGATCAGCACGATGCCGAGCTGTTGTAAAAAGATTGGGGTGATCGGAGCATTGGGGTCGCCGGAATCGACATGAATCCGAGAAAACCCATTTTCGTTCTTTGCTAAATTGTCGGGGTTTGGGTCTATTTGAGGTAGAAAGACCTTGGGGGAATGAAAGAGGGAAGACCAGGCTTTCGTTTGGCACTGGTCTCAAGTCTTCTGGTGGTCGGAGGTGGAAGAAATCATTAGATGAATTTGGGTGGTCATTTCTGGGTTGATCTCGAAAGCAACGGTCGGTTTTGGTTGAAATTCCGGCAGTTGGGTGGTTACTGGCGATGGGTGCCTGAAGGTTGTCGTAGAGAGGTGCGTGGCGGTCACTACGGTGGAGGTCCGGTGGCCTATAGATGTCATGCGGTGGAGCTGTTGAGGGAAGAAGCCATTTCCGTCGAAGGGGTTTCCAGGCTGATCGACAGTGAACTGGGGCGAGGCAGTGCTGGCGTGGGCGCTGGAGGCAACGGCGGTGGCGATGGCGGGGTCTGGCCGGCGTCAGGTGGACTGGTGGCTGAGCAACGGTGATTGGTTTTGGTGATGGTTTGAACGAGATGAAGGGGTCTGGTTCAGGAAGAAGTAAAAGGGATGAACGCGTTTTGATCCCTCCGATGATGACGTGGCGTGGGTTTAAAGTTAACCAGGTAGTTAATTAAATTATTTAATTTAATTATTTATTAGTTAATTAAAGAATCGTTTAATTTATATAATCTTTAAACAAGCATAACTTCGTCGTACGGTAACGAAATTTAACGAAACTGGATCCGTTGGGATCGCAGGGACGAGACCTATCAGATGGCACTGATTAGGAGTCGATCTGACGCAGTTGAAAATTCAGCTATTTATTGACGTTCGACTCAAATTAAAAGCAACAAACGCGTCAACCGTCAACCAGAACAAAATCCGGTGAGTTAATTCTCACACCCTATGGAATCCTGTGATGTGGTAAATTCATAGAAAATATAATTGACCGTTAACTGTAGAAATCGGTTGATTTGCTGCTATGGATGTTGTTGGTTGTTTGATTGATTGTTGTTACTTAGAACCCATCAGTTTTAAATAGTAGATTTTAAAATTTAATTCGTATAACTGTTATCTGTGATGCAGAGAAGGACAGGTTGGAGGGATCCAACTGGATTCCTCAGATAAACTGTATTTTTGTTTGTGGTGCATATTATTCACATATGAACTGTTCACACTGACTGACACCAAAATCTGTTTGAATGTTGATGGTTGAATATTTATTCATCAGTGTGGTGATTAAATTTGATCGACAGTGATGATTGGGTTGTTGGCAGTGAATGGCCTTAAATATACTGTTTTACACATTGGTCTACTATAAGATGGATTGACGTGTTTTAAAGTTATAAATTATTTTACAACTAAATTGAAGTTTTTCAGTCATTTTATATGAATAGTTAAATTAGAAATTTATGGATAAATATTTTAATTGAGTTTTTAAGGGAAATTATTTAAGGGGTTCATCTTATGGTCTATATAAGTTATAAAAGCCGAAATCAAATAAATTTAACTACGAATTGTTAAAATAGAGTAATTATTTTTAAACAATTAAATGGTGATTTTAAATTAATTAAGTTATTTAATTAATTTAAATGAGGGAAATGACAAATGAAAATCAGTGAGTAATTAACTGGGATGTACAGTTAACAAAATCAACCGTGTAGAATTTAAATTGATAATAGAGTTAATTTGATTTAAATTTTCTGAATATTCGTTAAATTTAACGAATAGTGTTGAATATTAGTAAATCTTCGATTTACTATGAATTAAAGGAATTATTAAATTTGTAAGTGTTAATAACATTGATTACTGTCTGATAAGCTTTTAAAAATGATAATAACCCTATCTTTGAGTAATACCAAAGTTAATCATTTCTAACATAGTTAATATAAAGTTAATTATTTTTCTTAATTAATAATAATTAAAGAAATGTCCTTTAATTGGGATTTCCATTAGAAAGTGTTTGAGTATCGACAGGTTTGACCAAAATCAATTGAGGGTGTTATAAAGGTGTTTATAACCCAGGTTTCAAACAAGATTGGGAAATGGGATTTGTCAGTGAATGTAAGAATTTAAAGGAAGTTTTACTTAACCACTAAATTAAGTAAAGAGAGTTCAAGTGAATTGAAACTTTAAAGAAAAAGGGTGAATGGATTAAGAATGGACCAAAAACATAGAAATGGTGAATAGAATTGTATAAGTGATTTGGAAGAGATCCAAACAAGGTTTTAAAAAGGTTTTTAAACCAAATTGATTACTTAAGGGTAAAAGCATTGAATTGGGCAAACCATGGTAATTGAAATAAGGATTTCAAGGGTAAAGGAAAGTACATACAATTCGGTTGTGTTAAATATTGGTAAGTGTATTTTTGGAAATGAAATCCCAGTTAGAAAAGGTTTATTTTAAAGTAAGTGTAAGCATTGGTTGTAAAATCCAAGGTAAAAGTTTTCGGTTTAAGCATACTCGAATAAATAGAATCAAACTATTTGACGAGGGATTTATATTATAAATCAAGTGTTATAAGTGAAATACTGGTTGAAGTTAAAAGTTATGGTTTAGTAAATATTTACTTGATTAAAGGACTTAAGTAAAGGAAGTTTTGAGCAAGGATTTCAAACATAAGAAATGATTTTAAAACCAAATTTTAGAAATCAAAGGGGAAAGGTGATTTTAATGTCAGTGGTTAAGTGACGAACTATTATTATTCTGAGATAAGAACGTTGTCGATCAAGGTCTGAGAGGTAACTAAAATACCCCAACTTCAACGGCTTCACTATGATCGAGGAATGGTATTAGTTTGGAATAAGTGAAGGTGTTGGAATTGGTTTTATCCTGTACGAGGAATATTGAACTCTAATAAGAGATTTGGTATGTCAATGATATTGCAATACTAGTTTCAAAATAAATATAAATATTTGATTTTAAAAGTATATGGTTTAACATTCGATGCATCATATTAGAATTGGTAATTTGGTTTATACCACTAAGTATTATACATATATGTATATCGTGAGATACTCGAATACAGAAAAAGGGAAAAAGGTTTAAAGAAACACATCGATATTTCCATAGAAAATGGGAAGCCGGGTGTGACGGCCCGCCCCGCATCAACCGACATTTACTCCAAAGGTGCGTTGTACACATGTCCAGTTAGCATGGAACGGGTCGCCAGAAGGAAAAAGGAAGAAGGAAATGAACATACAAAGAACCTGTAGAATGTCTCACAGCGCATAGAACAAAATATAATAATAACATACTTGACATAAAACAGGAGAGACAGTGCATAAGCTGAAAATCAGAACTAAACATCAGAGCAGCGGAAATTCAAAATACAGCTTATTACAACTTTTCAACTGTCTCAAAGCAAAGTAAGATAAATGAGGTACACTACTAATGCCCAAGTAGCGACCACCAACGACACAGGGAGAATTTGTATATATGTATAATACGTGGAAGCCTCCTGCCCGCCTCCGGATCAGCTACTCGCACATCACCAGCTAACCTGTCTCTAGTCTGCTCGTGTGAGCACCCAGAGTAATAAGAGGAGACATAAAACTCTGGGTCAGACATAAAGCCTTGTATGAGCGATAAGCATCTAAAGTGAACAATAACAGGTAGACTAAAACATACCTGAACCTGGACCTGCAACCAAAGAGTTAGCACTACATACTGTACAACACTCTAAGGTATCATATCAAACAGTGTAAAGATACGGAGGTGGGGGAGGTGTGCATGTCATAATGATGGCAAACAATCAAGCATAGCATCCATCCTCACATCTCTCACTCAGTGCGTAAAGTATACGATATTCACCACTTCGATCACCCAACATACCTTGCTACGATCACTCTGCCCCATGAAGTCATAAATGGCTTCATTGCACTGATAACGTAGCCACAAATCCTTCGCTATGTTCACTTTGCCCCATGGAGTCACAAGAACCCTACTGCACTGGCTCATAGCCTTACTAATCCTTACTATGTCCACTCTGCCCCATGGAGTTACAAGAACCCCACTGCACTGGCTCATAATCTTACAACGCATCACCTTGCCCCTCGGGTCGTAATGACCCTACTGCACTGATAACGTAGTCCTGCTACCATCACTTTGCCCCTCAGGTCATAATGACCATACTGCACTGATAAGTAGCCCATCATTCCTTTTTAGTGGTGAATCAAAGTTATGAACATCGACAACTCCTTAGCACACGTCCTGCAGCAAAGTCCAACCATGAAGTGAACTCATTGGTTCCCAACTGGTTCCGGGATCCTGAGCTCTAACTTCCCCTATTGGACTACCTTTGCATCTCGGGTTATTGATCATCATCAGATCGGATCGGGTCGCCTTCAGCATTCTCCATCGGATCGGGTCGCACCTCCTACGTCGGATCGGGTCGCGGTCCTCCAGGTGAGCAGGTCGCACTCCCCCATCGTCTCGTGAATCCAGTCTCCACTTCTGGTCGGATCGTGAATACCCCATACGGATCGGATCGCGCTCCTCCAGCGTCTCGTTGTGCATCGGATCGTGGACGCTGCCTTCCTCTCTTCGGATCGTGATATGAAGCACGAGTGGATCGGATCGGGTCGTATCGCGATCCGGATCGGAGTACTTCAGTTTGGCACGGCGCTGCATCGATTCGCTTCGTGGGCCTTGCACAAACGGTTCGGTTCGGAGGAGGTGACTCGACTCGTGGTGATGTCCTACGATCCCATAGGGCGATCCAATCGTCCCTCAACCCCCTATGCGATCCGAACCCCTGCACCTTGTCCAGCGAGCTGTTTACGCCCCTCGACGGCGTTTTCGACCATTCCAACTATTCTAAACAGTCACAAAGCATTTCATACAGTCATAGCAACATACATAATCAACCACTAACATCAAAACATCAATATGATAGGTAAAAAGGGATCAAACATACCCAAAATCCCAAACTTCCTCTTAAGCATATTTAGGTGAAACTAATGATAGGATTATCAAAACTTAACCAAATTAACTCAAATTCATATCAGAGGTCTAAAACTTCATTCCGAATTTTATAAACATTTTTCCAAAATTTTATCATGTTTAAATTCGCTAATTAACACTAATCAACCCTAATTAGCCATAATTAGTGCAAAACTAAGCAAATCACTCACCTTAGCCACAAAATAAACTAAGATCTGAAATAATTCTCTGATTTGATGCGAATTTCAATACCAAACAGCAGCTCCTTTGTTGATTTGGTGAGGATCCTTCTTGATTATGGGTTGCTAAGCCAAATCCTTAACCTAAAGGTGATTTGGAGGTGATTTAGAGGTTGGAGGCCATTTTTAGGGGTCCTTGGTGATAAGTGGAGGCTAGAAAACTGAAATGGAATGATTCTCCATCTCATTTCAGCCCTCCCATAACCCTAATCCCGAAATGGGTTATGGGCCTACTCACTAATCACCCGATTTGGCCCGGTTAAGCAGTTTTTCACCCTCCAAACCTTGTTTCAGCCATATCTCCCAAACGGTAAGTCCGTTTGGCCATTATGACAACTCTACGGAAAGAGAAACTATCAAACGAATCAAATGGAAGTGGTTTCAGATCAAAATTCCTTTTCAATCAAATGTTATGGCCAAAACAGTACCAACTAGGGGCAAAATGGTCATTTAAAAATCAGCAAAAATCATGAACATGGGAAATGACCCTGATAGATGTTTCCCAAAGTTACATGACCATACGACTTCATATGGGAAAGAAATAAATATTCTACGATCCTATGACATGTAGAATACGGGTCATTACACTCTCCCCCCCTTAAGAAATTTCGCCCCCGAAATTCCTTAATCCAAACATACACAAAGATTCCCGCATGCCTATCAATCATAAAGCAACAATCAAACATGCAAAACAAGCTAAACAAGTCTATCCTAGCATGCGGAAAACTAAATTACGAAGTAAATCTTACCGGGCAAAGAGTTCTGGATATGCCTTCCTAATGCTCTCTTCTGTCTCCCAAGTACAATCATTCTCGTTCTCGCCCCACTGAACCTTGACTAGCTTCACCGCCTTCCTTCGAAGTTGCTTCGTATCGTGCCCCACAATACGAATCGGCTTGCGGTCCTCAACCGCCTCAGGTTCTACTTCGAAGTCCTCTAACTGATCAGGTGAAATAGTCACATCTGAGTCGTGAACGAACTTTCTCAGTTGGGAAACATGAAATACATTGTGAACTCCTGCCATTTTCTCTAGTAAGCCAACTCTATACGCCAAATTCCCGACTAGTTCAAGAACAGGGAACGGGCCAACAAATCTTGGTGCCAACTTGCCTCTCCTGCCAAATCGTATCACGCTTTTCAACGGAGAGATCTTGACAAACACTAAGTCACCAACGGAGAATTTCAAGTCCCTTCTCCTCTTATCAGCATAGCTTTTCTGTCTATCTTGAGCAGCTTTCATTCGTTGTTGAATGATCTTGATCTTATCTGACGTTTCCCTCACCACATCTGGTCCAAGCACAAACTTCTCGCTAGTCTCTATCCAACATGATGGTGAGTTGCACGGTCTTCCATACAAAGCTTCAAATGGAGCCATACCGATACTGGATTGGTAGCTATTATTATATGCAAACTCTACTAGATGCAAATGGTCATCCCATGATCCACCAAAATCCAATATACAAGCTCTCAAGAGATCTTCCAATATACGATTCACCCTCTCCGTCTGACCGTCGGTCTGAGGATGATATGCGGTACTGAGATGTAATCTTGACCCTAGAGCCTCTTGTAAGCTCTTTCAAAACCCACTAGTGAACAACGGGTCTCGGTCACTCACAATGCTTTTGGGTACACCATGAAATCTCACTACCCACTTCATATACAATTCTGCCAACTTGGCTGCCGTCCTGGTTGATTTGACTGGTATAAATCTTGCGCTTTTAGTCAATCGGTCTATCATATCCCGATCTAGTCCTTGGTAAGCCCTCGATGAAATCCATCGAAACTTGCTCCCATTTCCATTCGGGAATTTCTAATGGTTGTAACAACCCACTAGGCTTCTTTTGCTCGGCTTTAACTAGCTGGCAATTCATGCATTTGGATATAAACTTCCCAACGTCTCTTTTCATCCCTTCCCAGTAGTAAGTCTGTCTCATGTCTCGATACATCTTATTACCACCGGGATGTATAGTCAGTTTTGAGTGATGACATTCTCTAAGCGCTTCATCCCTTAAACCATTTACGTTGGGCACAACTAGTCTTCCATTTTTCCGAAGCCATCCATCTCGATCAAGGCCATACACATTCATCTCCTCATCAACTCCCATTTCTAACTTGGAGATGATTTCTAATAGGTTAGGATCGTCCCTCTGGCTAGAACCAATCCGCTCTATCAAAGTGGGTCTGATCGTCAAACTAGCTAGCATAACTGGATCCAATTCGCATCTTGGTCTGAAATCAAACCCCGCGATAAACTCCAGTTGCTTCCATTCAAGAAACATTGCCCCTAAGCTGGCATGTCTCCTACTCAAGGCATCGGCTACCGCATTACCCTTCCCAGGTGTATACGCGATATCAAAATCATACGAAGCCAAGAACTCTAACCATCTCTGCTGACGGAGATTCAGATCTTTCTGAGAGAAGAGATACTTTAACGATTTGTGATCGGTAAACAACTCAAATCTTTCTCCCAAGAGATAGTGTCTCCACATCTTCAGCGCAAATACAATCGCTGCCAATTCCAAATCATGGGTAGGATACTTCTTCTCATGCAGCTTTAGCTGTCGACTAGCATAAGCTACAACCCTACCTCCTTGCATCAATACTGCACCCAGTCCAGTACCACAAGCATCTGTGTATACCGTCATCTCTTCATTCCCTTTAGGAATGACTAACACTGGCGCACGCGTCAACCTCTCCTTTAGGCTTTTGAAGGCATCCTCACACATTCCGTCCCAGACGAAGGACTGATTCTTCTTAGTCAAATGAGTCAACGGTGCTGCTATCTTGGAGAAGTCCTGGATAAACTTACGATAATATCCAGCTAATCCCAAGAAACTTCTCACATCTGTAGCATTCTTGGGTGTAGGCCAATCCTGTACCGTAGCCACCTTCGCAGGGTCCACGGAAATACCACTCTCTGAAACAACATGACCCAAGAATCTTACTTCCCTTCTCCAAAAATGACACTTAGAGAATTTTGCTTTCAATTGGTGTTTCCTCAACACCTCCATCACTATCCTCAAGTGCCCCTTGTGTTCCTCCGCTGTCCTTGAGTAAACAAGGATATCATCCACGAACACAAGAACAAACTTATTCAACTGATTTCTGAATACTCGATTCATAAGATCCACAAAATAGGCTGGTGCATTGGTCAACCCAAATGGCATAACCAACCACTCATAAAATCCAGACGGTGTCCTAAATGCCGTTTTCGGAACACTCTCATCTGCTACTCGAAGCTGATGAAATCTTGTCGCGAGGTCCAACTGGGAGAACACTCTTGCTCCTTCCAGCTGATCAAACAAATCATCTATCCGCGGTAGAGGATACTTATTCTTCCTCGTCACCTTATTCAACTCGCGATAGTCCCCACACAAACGAAGGGAACCATCTGCCTTAGTGGCAAACACAACTGGTGCTCCCAACTCGGAGACACTTCTTCTAATCAATCCCTTCTTCAAAAGATTGCTGACTTGCACCCCGAGCTCTTGCTGCTCCCTTGGTGCCATACGACGAAGTGGCATCACTATAGGTCTGGAATCTTTCACTAAATCAATACGGAACTCAATCTCTCGGTGTGGTGGAAGCCCGGTCACCTCCTCGAAGACGTCCGGATACTGGCCAACCACGGGCACATCTGACAACTCATCCTGCGGGATGTCGAGGGAATTTACAAAACTAGCCATAACCCCATCACTAGGTAGACTACCAAACTCTACCCTCCGCCCATCATCCGCCCTCACTGTCACCAAAAAGCCCTCACAGTCTACCACCACCCCGAATCTTTGGAGCCAATCGACTCCCAATATAATGCCATACCCAGTAAAGCCCAAAACAAAGCAATCACATACAAACATACATCCATGGATCGATAAGACCAAATTCCTGCAAATCATACTAAGGCTAGTCGAACCACCAATCGGGTTCGTCACAACTAATGGTCTATCGACTATCTCGGGTTCCAGTCCCAACCTATCTACCAGGTCACTAGATATGAAGGAACGGGAAGCCCCAGTATCTAACAAAACTCGAACTGGTATATCATAAATAGAAAGCATACCTTGAATAACAACATTCTTTCCTTTCTCCGCCGCAGTTGGGGCATTCGACGAAGAAGGAATAGCATCAAGAGCATATGCTTTCACAATCTGCTTCTCCTTAAGAGGTTGCGGACACTTATCTTTTTGATGTCCCACTTGACTACAGTTGTAGCACTTCCTTTCCGCTGGCTTGGCCCGACATTCTTTAGCATAATGGCCTTTCTTTCCACGGCTGAAGCACTCAACATCCTTCTTGCTCTTTTTCTGGCCACCTTTTGATTGGTCCTGCTTCCTCTTATTCTGAGAGCTATTCTTGCCTTCACCGCCTGCTTGCGGCTTTGGCCCTTCTGCAGATGCAGCCTCAGTCTTTGACTTAGGGTAAAGACTCTCTGACCTCAAAGCTTTTCCCACGATCGATTCAAAAGTCTCATCGATGTGGTTGATAAGCCTTTCCCCCAAGTACCCATCCAAACCACTAATGAACTTCTCATCCTTCTTTTCAGGGGTATCAATGAGAGACAGTCCATACTTCGACAAAGTGTCGAACTCAGCAATATAATCAGAAACTGCCCTTCCTTTCTGCTTGAGTTCCAAGAACCTCTTAAACAACACCGATTTCTGGGCAGCTGGGATAAACTTCTCGCTAAAGCGAGCCTTGAACTGATCCCAAGTAACCTGGTCCTCTGGAGTAGCTGTTCTGATAGCATTCCACCAATTCATCGCTCACCCTTGCAACTGACGAGACGCTAGCCTTCTCTTCATCGCATCCTCGAGACCCAAGTCATCAAAGATACGGTCACAGCTATCCATCCAATCTTGAACATCCGTGGCCGACTCCGTACCATGGAACGGCTTCCCGCCAAGGTTAGTGTAATCTTTGCACAACTTGGCGAAATCGACCCTAGGCGCCTGCACTACTGGGCCAACACCAACTCCGGGATTGGGAACTGCCCCTTGCACTTCTCTAAGCATGTCTCTCATGAGGTTGGTAAACATCGCCCTCATGTCAGCGGCATTCCCATTATTGGCCCCTCTACCGGTACCTCTAACATGTCGGCTCATCGTCAATCTGAAAAAAGGAAAACGATCAACGACCCCATAGTGGTACTAGTGCAGTGCAACTTCATTCTTATACTACTAATAGTATATATACATAGCTTTTGAAAACCAAAGTAATCACAAATACGCGCTCTCATATACATACTAACTCTCCCTAGTGTCTATTCCTAGGTTAACTACGCAACCTAGAGCTCTGATACCAAGTGTGACGGCCCGCCCCGCATCAACCGACATTTACTCCAAAGGTGCACTGTACACATGTCCAGTTAGCATGGAACGGGTCGCCAGAAGGAAAAAGGAAGAAGGAAATGAACATACAAAGAACCTGTAGAATGTCTTACAGCGCATAGAACAAAATATAATAATAACATACTTGACATAAAACAGGAGAGACAATGCATAAGCTGAAAATCAGAACTAAACATCAGAGCAGCGGAAATTCAAAATACAGCTTATTACAACTTTTCAACTGTCTCAAAGCAAAGTAAGATAAATGAGGTACACTACTAATGCCCAAGTAGCGACCACCAACGACACAGGGAGAATGTGTATATATGTATAATACGTGGAAGCCTCCTGCCCGCCTTCGGATCAGCTACTCGCACATCACCAGCTAACCTGTCTCTAGTCTGCTCGTGTGAGCACCCAGAGTAATAAGAGGAGACATAAAACTCTGGGTCAGACATAAAGCCTGGTATGAGCGATAAGCATCTAAAGTGAACAATAACAGGTAGACTAAAACATACCTGAACCTGGACCTGCAACCAAAGAGTTAGCACTACATACTGTACAACACTCTAAGGTATCATATCAAACAGTGTAAAGATACGGAGGTGAGGGAGGTGTGCATGTCATAATGATGGCAAACAATCAAGCATAGCATCCATCCTCACATCTCTCACTTAGTGCGTAAAGTATACGATATTCACCACTTCGATCACCCAACATACCTTGCTACGATCACTCTGCCCCATGAAGTCATAAATGGCTTCACTGCACTGATAACGTAGCCACAAATCCTTCGCTATGTCCACTTTGCCCCATGGAGTCACAAGAACCCCACTGCACTGGCTCATAGCCTTACTAATCCTTACTATGTCCACTCTGTCCCATGGAGTTACAAGAACCCCACTGCACTGGCTCATAGTCTTACTACGCATCACCTTGCCCCTCGGGTCGTAATGACCCTACTGCACTGATAACGTAGTCCTGCTACCATCACTTTGCCCCTCAGGTCATAATGACCCTACTGCACTGATAAGTAGCCCATCATTCCATTTTAGTGGTGAATCAAAGTTATGAACATCGACAACTCCTTAGCACACGTCCCGCAGCAAAGTCCAACCATGAAGTGAACTCATTGGTTCCCAACTGTTTCCGGGATCCTGAGCTCTAACTTCCCCTATTGGACTACCTTTGCATCTCGGGTTATTGATCATCATCAGATCGGATCGGGTCGCCTTCAGCATTCTCCATCGGATCGGGTCGCACCTCCTACGTCGGATCGGGTCGCGGTCCTCCAGGTGAGCAGGTCGCACTCCCCCATCGTCTCGTGAATCCAGTCTCCACTTCTGGTCGGATCGTGAATACCCCATACGGATCGGATCGCGCTCCTCCAGCGTCTCGTTGTGCATCGGATCGTGGGCGCTTCCTTCCTCTCTTCGGATCGTGATATGAAGCACGAGTGGATCGGATCGGGTCGTATCGCGATCCGGATCGGAGTACTTCAGTTTGGCACGGCGCTGCATCGATTCGCTTCATGGGCCTTGCACAGACGGTTCGGTTCGGAGGAGGTGACTCGACTCGTGGTGATGTCCCACGATCCCATAGGGCGATCCGATCGTCCCTCAACCCCCTATGCGATCCGAACCCCTGCACCTTGTCCAGCGAGCTGTTTACGCCCCTCGACGGCGTTTTCGACCATTCCAACTATTCTAAACAGTCACAAAGCATTTCATACAGTCATAGCAACATACATAATCAACCACTAACATCAAAACATCAATATGATAGGTAAAAAGGGATCAAACATACCCAAAATCCCAAACTTCCCCTTAAGCATATTTAGGTGAAACTAATGATAGAATTATCAAAACTTAACCAAATTAACTCAAATTCATATCAGAGGTCTAAAACTTCATTCCGAATTTTATAAACATTTTTCCAGAATTTTATCATGTTTAAATTCGCTAATTAACACTAATCAACCCTAATTAGCCATAATTAGTGCAAAACTAAGCAAATCACTCACCTTAGCCACAAAATAAACTAAGATCTGAAATAATTCTCTCATTTGATGCGAATTTTAATACCAAACAGCAGCTCCTTTGTTGATTTGGTGAGGATCCTTCTTGATTAGGGGTTGCTAAGCCAAATCCTTAACCTAAAGGTGATTTGGAGGTGATTTAGAGGTTGGAGGCCATTTTTAGGGGTCCTTGGTGATAAGTGGAGGCTAGAAAACTGAAATGGAATGATTCTCCATCTCATTTCAGCCCTCCCATAACCCTAATCCCGAAATGGGTTATGGGCCTACTCACTAATCACCCGATTTGGCCCGGTTAAGCAGTTTTTCACCCTGCAAACCTTGTTTCAGCCGTATCTCGCAAACATTAAGTCCGTTTGGCCATTATGACCACTCTACGGAAAGAGAAACTATCAAATGAATCAAATGGAAGTGGTTTCAGGTCAAAATTCCTTTTCAATCAAAAGTTATGGCCAAAACAGTACCAACTAGGGGTAAAATGGTCATTCAAAAATCAGCAAAAATCATGAACATGGGAAATGACCCTGGTAGATGTTTCCCAAAGTTACATGACCATACGACTTCATATGGGAAAGAAATAAATATTCTACGATCCTATGACATGCAGAATACGGGTCATTACACCGGGTGTATATATATATGCTCTAAAGTATTTAAAATAGTTTTTTTGTTATAAATAAGAATAAAAATAATGATTTTAATATATTGGAAGATTTAAAGGTTGATTAACTATTTTGTTATATATATTTTTAATAGGCCAAGTAATGTAAAATACTGAATCAGTGGAATCATTTTATACACATTGTTATTTGATAGTTAAATCACCAACTATCAAAATCTGACCAATACGATTGTTGGTACGGAAAGACCGGGATCGAATTTATATTCAAAAACCATTCCTACCAACAAATACGTAAAGACGTCGATTGAAGGCGAAGCAAGTGAAGACCGTGGATCTTCATAAGCGGAAGGACTACAGGTCAAATTCCTCTGGCTTGCAACTAGAGTTATTTGATTTGTGATTCTGTCGTGGTTGAAATCTACGGATTGCAAGGACTTCTCGCTACTGATCCTTGGGGTGATTCCTATATTGGATGTGGTAGGAGGGTACTTTCGGTTCATCCTGTTCCTGGATGACTTGTATGGACTAATGTCTGACAGAGTATTTCCTTAGAACCACGTATGTTGATTTCTACAAATATACCGAGTTGGTGTAAAGAGGGGCACTTCTTTAATACCCAGAGTATATTTGTGGATGTCAATTAGTGATTTGACGGATCTGACGATGTGGCTTTCAAAGTGAATGATGACCAGATGTTTTAAAGTAAATTCTAGCCTCAAGCCTCACCAACCGGGAAATGACAAAAATCGGGCAGGCAGCATGGCTATGTGGGTCGCTCCCATTAGGGTGTATAATCACCTATCTAGAGAAATTCTATTTGCTTCTTTAATCTATATTCGATGATGTCCCTTTTCGGGAGGCGGTTGTTGATCCCAACCGTCTGTGATATACATTCGATACACTCAAGCGAAATGAGTGGTCGGTCATGTGTGGGCCGGGTTGCAAGACGTTCTTGTTGAACCCAGTGTATTCGCCTCTAGAGATACACTATCTGAAGGTGGTCCCATACCTTGTCAAAGTCGGAATCCAATTTCCAATAAGCGCCCGCGGTTTTTAATTGTATATTATATATGTGGAGCGTGAGATGCAAGCGTTCCTCTAGATTGTTATTTATTTATATTTAGACATTATGATAATATCAGAGCAAGTTATGATTTCAAAAACGTTTTGGGTTATAGTAGGGTAAAAACCGTCTGTGTTTATGTGTGGGCTGGTCTTACTATTACCCTTTGATTTCAAAAGGATTTTACAAAGTTAAGCAAGTTGTGTGTGTGTGCTGTGAATTTATCACTGATAGTTTTCCAGACTGACCCGGTGTATTTTTCTTTGCTTCAAATGTGCTCGGGTCAGACCGAGTATGTTCCAGGTTAGGTTTCACTTGGAGTTTCAGGAGCTAGAAGCAGGCGGCCTCACCGTTAGCTATATACAGATATTTTTTTCCGCTGTGTCTGATGTATGTTGTACTCTAATGATTGGTATGTATATACAGTTCTTTGTATAAAAAGATTTGTTATATTATATTTTAATCGTTCCGCTGTAAGATTCTGATATGTGTTCTTCTTCTTTCTTCTATTCTAATATTTCTTTCTTTCTATTCTCACCATCTAATTTCTTTCTAATGAAAATCTGGGGTTCGATACTTGGGTTTTTGGCAAGTAATACGGGTTTATATATTGTTGTCGAAAATTCGAGCGTCGAGTTTTTCCCTGGGTCATTACAGTGTTATCAGAGCTATTGGTTAGTGATAACCTTGGCTCTATGGTGTGACTCAATAGAGATGGGGTTATCAGTACCCTAGATTGAGTTTGAGTACATATATGAGAGCGCGTATTTGTAATTTGATATAAATTATTTTTAAATTTATTTTTGCCCAATTTATTTTATAATAAAATAAAAGTAATGATTTTCGCTAATTATTATAATATGGGCAAATTATTTGAATTTGTTGATGTTGATTGTGTGATATGTTTGGATAGTGTACTGGATTTCATGAATATGAACCTGAACATGAATCGATTTAGTTGAGAACCAAAATGAAATAAACAGGTTGGATAAATCAATTCAGATAAATTTGGATGGATAATTAAAGAAATAAATCAAGTGATTATAAATAATTATAATCTCATGTGAATAGAATTGTGTGTGAATAATTGGTTGATATGTATGATATGGATGTTTTGAACCTAATCGACATTTGTTTTGAAGACTAATGAATTCCTTTAAGTTGAGAACAGGTGCTGAAGTACCAATTCAGATTTACAATCCATCCAAGAGAGAAATTCTAGAGTTATTTGAATCCAGTTTGAATAAAGCTGCAAAATAATTAAGCAAGCTCGAATAAAATATATCGCTTAATAAGGCTCGCCAAAAGGTATGCTTACGCAAATATGAATTTTTGGATTTTGAGTTTGAATTTTCCAACCATGATGGTCGACGTATATTTATTTCTTGATCCTGCAATATTGCAGATGGTACTTCGTGCAGGGGAGACTCTACCGAAATTTATGGTGTTAGAAAATTTTTGAAATTTTTTGGGAAATTCTTTTATTTGAAATAAATTGGTTTTAAAACCAATTAGGTCAGTTTGGAAATAAATTCGAGTTCTAAAATTAATTATTTTTGAAAAGATAATGGCGTTTAACGTTTTTCTACCTAAGCAATTTCGAGGACGAAATTATTTTAAGGGGGAAGGAATGTAACGACCCGTATTTTTCTGCTAATTTATTTGGATTATTTAAATTATTTAAATTATTAAAAATATTGGTTTGGATTTAAATAATCAAATTTAACGATTTATTTGGAATATATTATTTAAATAAATAATAAAATATTATTTTAATTTCCAGAATATTGGAAAATGTGGAATTTGAAATATATTGTGATCAGGCAGTTTAAAGTGGTCAAATATTGTTTATGTTGAAATTATAGTGACAATTCGTTTAGAAAACGACGACGGAATATATAGTTTATAATTTAATTATAAAACGAGCTGCAGTGGCGCGACAGTTCGTAAATTGGCGTTTTGAACTTTAAACGGCTGTACAGGGCCCAAAATGAGTCGGATTTTCTCGAAACAAGAAACGTTGGAATCTGTTTGACGATGTCTTTCTAATGGAAGAGAAAAATCGAGTTTTCGTGTTGTAAATTTTGTTTTATGTCCAAATCAAATTTTAAAAAGGTCGCTGTGGAATTCCTTTATAAATTTTATCGTTATTTATATTAAATAAATGGTTTTTAAATTTTTATAATATCGATTTGGCCTGGAATTTAACTTGTGGGATTTTATTGTGGTGGTATACGATATTCCGGTCGTGTATGACCAATTTCAATATTTTATTATTATTATATTGAGGCACTTTAAAATTGGTTTATTTTATTTGAATTGGGCAGTTATAAAAGGGCCTTTATTCAAACGACCTCAGTTTTCGACGAAATAAATTTCATTGGGACCGCAACAGTAAATTATTGCTTAATTTCAAGTGGCGCGTCGATCAGGGTTAATTTGTGAGCGTGGCAAAATAAAATACAAATATAAATGACGATATGAACGTGAACAAGGGCCATTTGAGAAAACGGACTCGGAATTCAACGAAATGGTTTCATTAGGACCGTATCATCAAATTATACTATGACGTTTATTTACATCTCGAACGGGGTTTGTACGTGAGCACAGGAGCGAATGATTCGAAAACGCGATAGACACGAAATTAAAATCGTTAGTCAACATCGCTGGTCACGTCGAGTTAAAATATTAATATTCACAACTATATATACCCCTAAATATCAGAGCTCAGCAAAATCATTCTCCTCCATTCATGAAAATTTGCAAAAAAAAAACCTGTTCATTAAATAATTTATTTCTCCAAATCCGTCGAGAATTTGCTGATGGAATCCAAACAAAATTTGTAGAACGGCTCGATGCCGAGCTGCTGTAAAAAGATAGGGGTGATCGGAGCATTGGGGTCGTTGGAATCGACATAAATCCGAGAAAACCCATTTTCGTTCTTTGCTAAATTACCGGGGTTTGGGTCGATTTCAGGTAGGGAGACCTTGGGGGAATGAAAGAGGGAAGACCAAGCTTTCGTTTGGCACTGGTCTCAAGTTTTCTGGTGGTCGGAGGTGGAAGAAATCATGAGATGAACGTGGGTGGTCATTTCTGGGTTGATCTCAAAAGAAACGGTCGGTTTTGTTGAAATTCCGGCGGTTGGGTGGTTACTGGCGATGGGTACCTGAGGGTTGTCGTAGAGAGGTGCGTGGCTGTCACTACGGTGGAGGTCTGGTGGCCTATAGATGTCAGGCGGCGGAGATATTGAGGGAGGAAGCCATTTCCGTCGAAGGGGTTTCCAGGCTGATCGATGGCGAACTGGGGCGAGCCAGTGCTGGCGTGGGCGCTGGAGGCAACGGCGGTGGCGGGGTCTGGCCGGCGTCAGGTGGACCGATGGCTAAGCAACGGTGATTGGTTTTGGCGATGGTTTGAACGAGATGAAGGGATCGGGTTCAGGAAGAAGTAAAAGGGAGAAACGCGTTTTGATCCCTATGATGATGACGTGGCATAGGTTTAAAGTTAATCAGGTAGTTAATTAAATAATTAATTTAATTATTTATTAGTTAATTAAAGAATCATTTAATTTATTTAATCTTTAAACTAGCATAACTTCGTCGTACGATAACGAAATTTAATGAAACTGGATCCGATGGGATCGCAGGGATGAGACCTATCTGATGGCACTGACTAGGAGTCGATCTGACGCAGTTGAAAATTCAGCTAATTTTGGACGTTCGACTCAAAGTAAAAGCAACAAACGCGTCAACCGTCAACCAGAACAAAATCCGGTGAGTTAATTCTCACACCCTCTGGAATCCTGTGATGTGGTAAATTCATAGAAAATATAATTGACCGTTAACAGTAGAAATTGGTTGATTTGCTGCTATGGATGTTGTCGTTTGTTTGATTGATTGTTGTTACTTAGAACCCATCAGTTTTAAATAGTAGATTTTAAAAATTAATTCGTATAACTGTTAGCTATGATGCAGAGAAGGACAGGTTGGAGGGATCCAACTAGATTCCTCAGATAAACTGAATTTTTGTTTGTGGTGCATATTATTCACATATGAACTGTTCACACTGACTGACACCAAAACCTGTTTGAAAGTTGATGGTTGAATATTTATTCATCAGTGTTGTGATTAAATTTAATCGACAGTGATGATTGGGTAGTTGGCAGTGAATGGCCTTAAATATACTGTTTTACACATTGGTCTACTTTAAGATGGATTGACGTGTTTTAAAGTTATAAATTATTTTATAACTAAATTGAAGTTTTTCAGTCATTTTGTATGAATAGTTAAATTAGAAATTTATGGATAAATATTTTAATCGAGTTTTTAAGGGAAATTATTTAAGCGGTTCATCTTATGGTCTATACAAGTTATAAAAGCAGAAATCAAATAAATTTAACTACGAATGGTTAAAATAGAATAATTATTTTTAAACAATTAAATTGTGATTTTAAATTAATTAAGTTATTTAATTAATTTAAATGAGGGAAATGACAAATGAAAATCAGTGAGTAATTAACTGGGATGTACAGTTGACAAAATCAACCGTGTTGAATTTAAATTGATAATAGAGTTAATTTGATTTAAATTTTCTGAATATTCGTTAAATTTAACGAATAGTATTGAATATTAGTAAATCTTCGATTTACTATGAATTAAAGGAATTATTAAATTTGTGAGTGTTAATAACATTGATTATTGCCTGATAAGCTTTTAAAAATGATAATAACCCTATCCTTGAGTAATACCAAAGTTAATCATTTCTAACATAGTTAATATAAAGTTAATTATTTTTCTTAATTAATAATAATTAAAGAAATGTCCTTTAATTGGGATTTCCATTAGAAAGTGTTTGAGTATCGATAGGTTTGACCAAAATTAATTGAGGGTGTTATAAAGGGGTTTATAACCCAGGTTTCAAACAAGATTGGGAAATTGGATTTGTCGGTGAATGTAAGAATTTAAAGGAAGTTTTACTTAACCTCTAAATTAAGTAAAGCAAGTTCAAATGAATTGAAACTTTAAAGGAAAAGGGTGAACGGATTAAGAATGGACCAAAAACATAGAAATGGTGAATGGATTTGTATAGGTGATTTGGAAGGGATCCAAACAAGGTTTTAAAAAGGTTTTTAAACCAAATTGATTACTTAAGGGTAAAAGCATTGAATTGGGCAAACCATGGTAATTGAAATAACGATTTCAAGGGTAAAGGAAAATACATACAATTCGGTTGTGTTAAATATTGGTAAGTGGATTTTTGGAAATGAAATCCCAGTTAGAAAAGGTTTATTTTAAAGTAAGTTTAAGCATTGATTGTAAAATCCAAGGTAAAAGTTTTCATTTTAAGCATACTCGAATAAATAGAATCAAACTATTTGACGAGGGATTTATATTATAAATCTAGTGTTATAAGTGAAATAATGGTTGAAGTCAAAAGTTATGGTTTAGTAAATATTTACTTGATTAAAGGACTTAAGTAAAGGAAGTTTTGAGTAAGGATTTCAAACATAAGAAATAATTTTAAAACCAAATTTTAGAAATCAAAGGGGAAAGGAGATTTTAATGTCAGTGGTTATGTGACGAACTATTATTATTCTGAGATAAGAACGTTGTCGATCAAGGTCTGAGAGGTAACTAAAATACCCCAACTTCAACGGCTTCACTATGATCGAGGAATGGTATTAGTTTGGAATAAGTGAAGGTGTTGGAATTGGTTTTATCCTGTACGAGGAATATTGAACTCTAATGAGAGATTTGGTATGTAAATGATATTGCAATACTAGTTTCAAAATAAATATAAATATTTGATTTTAAAAGTATATGGTTTAACATTCGAAGCATCATATTAGAATTGGTAATTTGGTTTATACCACTAAGTATTATACATATATGTATATCGTGAGATGCTCGAATACAGAAAAAGGGAAAAAGGTTTAAAGAAATACATCAATATTTCCAAAGAAAAAGGGAAGTTGGGTGTGTGTGTACATATATATATGTGCTCTAAAGTATTTAAAAAAGTTTTTTTGTTATAAATAAGAATAAATATAATGGTTTTAATATATTGGAAGATTTAAAGGTTGATTAACTATTTTTTCATATATTTTTTTAATAGGCCAAGTAACGTCAAATACTGAATCAGTGGAATCATTTTATACACATTGTTATTTGATAGTTAAATCACCAACTATCAAACCTTGACCAATTTGATTATTGGTATGGAAAGACCGGGATCGAATTTATATTCGAAAACCATTCCGACCAACAAATACATGAAGACGTCGATTGAAGACGGAGCAAGTGAAGACCATGGATCTTCATAAGCGGAAGGACTACTGGTCAAATTCCTCTGGCTTGCAACCAGAGTTATTTGATTTGTGATTCTGTCGTGGTTGAAATCTACGGATTGCAAGGACTTTTCGCTACTGATCCTTGGGGCGATTCCTATATTGGATGTGGTAGGAGGGTAATTTCGGTTCATTCTGTTCCTGGATGACTTGTACGGACGAATGTCTAACAGAGTATTTCCTTAGAACCACGTACATTGATTTTTACAAATATACCGAGTTGGTGGCAAAGAGGGGCACTTCTTTAATACCCAGAGTATATTTGTGGAGGTCACTTAGTGATTTGACGGATCTAACGATGTGGCATTCAAAGTGAATGATGACCAGATGTTTTAAAGTAAATTCTAGCCTCAAGCCTCACCAACCGGGAAATGACAAAAATCGGGCAGGCAGCATAGCTATGTGGGTCGCTCCCATTAGGGTGTATAATCACCTATCTTGAGAAATTCTATTTGCTTCTTTAATCTGTATTCGATGCTGTCCCTTTTCGGGAGGCGGTTGTTGATCCCAACCGTCGGTGATATACATTCGATACACTCAAGTGAAATGAGTCGTCGGTCACGTGTGGGCCGGGTTGCATGACGTTCTTGTTGAACCCAGTGTATTCGCCTCTAGAGATACACTATCTGAAGGTGGTCCCATACCTTGTCAAAGTCAGAATCCAATTTCCAATAAGCGCCCGCGGTTTTTAGTTGTATATTATATATGTGGAGCGTGAGATGCAAGCGTTCCTCTAGATTGTTATTTATTTATATTTAGACATTATGATAATATCATAGCAGGTTATGATTTCAAAAATGTTTTGGGTTATAGTAAGGTAAAAACCGTCCGTGTTTATGTGTGGGCTGGTCTTACTACTACCCTTTGATTTCAAAAGGATTTTACAAAGTTAAGCAAGTTGTGTGTGTGTGCTGTGAATTTATCACTGATAGTATTCCGGACTGACCCGGTGTATTTTTCTTTGCTTCAAATGTGCTCGGGTCAGGCCGAGTATGTTCCTTGTTAGGTTTCGCTTGGAGTTTCAGGAGCTAGAAGCATGCGGCCTCACTGTTAGCTATATACAGATATTTTTTCCGCTGTGTCTAATGTATGCTGTACTCTAATGATTGGTATGTATATACAGTTCTTTGTATAAAAAGATTTGTTATATTATATTTTAATCGTTCCGCTGTGAGATTCTGATATGTGTTCTTCTTCTTTCTTCTATTCTAATATTTCTTTCTTTCTATTCTCACCCTCTAATTTCTTTCTAATGACAATCTGGGGTTCGATACTTGGGTTTTTGGCAAGTAATATGGGTTTATATATTGTTGTCGAAAATTCGAGCGTCGAGGTTTTCCCTGGGTCGTTACAGGCAATCCAATGGAGTAAACTCGTTCCGCGTTAGTGGTGTGGTCCTGTGATTGGCCTTATTATTAAAATAAATTAAGTAGATTTCTCATACCAGTCCCATGACCGACTCGTAGTTTGTTTCACTTGCAAACTCGGGTGCCCCTATTTCTACACGGGCAGCCTTGTATTTAGGTTTTAGCAGGCTCTTTCTGGATAGCTGGAACTAAAGCTTCTATCTCTTCTTTTTATGCTGTTTAGCTCCTGTTGTACATATTATGTTTTGATTCCACTGCAGACATTTTATGTAAAGCTGAACTATATTTTGTACTAAGTATGATCCTGTACTGTGTAACTCTGATGATTATGTTTTATCCAATGCATTCTATTGTAAATTATCTAGTGTATTTATATACTTATGTTCTGCTATTATCTATTTATGTGTTATATTCCAAAGATTACCCTTGCTACTGTGGAATGGGGTTTGGGGTCGTCTCAACTTCCCTGAATGTTGTTGCAAAGTCGACGGCTCTTGTTGCAAGTAGAAATGGTGTGAAGCATTCAGCGTCCGATCCTACTCACGCAAGCCACAACAGTCACTTCACGAAAATGAAACAGTACCCCTCATGTACCCAACCACGTTTGCATGCCAAAGCTTTTTGAACGTGGTGACTTGTGCTAACTAAACTAACTCTTCACGTTTTATATGCCAACACCCATCATTAACGTTTTAGCCTCCATCCTCCATATCCATTACTCCATCACCCCTCGAGTACAATATTCCTGCCATCCCCAAACCTTGCCATTGCCACAATCTTTCCCGATTTGTTATTCAACCATTTCGCCACCTGTAGATCACATACTCGGTCCAAACTTTCCATCGCCATTTTCAGTCTTGCTCGCGGAAAAATAGTGGCCATACTCGACAATTATTATATTAACGTGAAGTTATTGCTTCGCTGATCTTTCAAAGTTTTATTTGAGAATTTATAGTGGAAAGATGGATTTGATTTCTATTTTTTTAAGCTCGTATTGTTTTCTGTGAATGTGAAAACAATGGCAGCTTTGGATATTTCAGGATTTAAAGAAGAGTTTGCCTGCATCTGTATTTATAGAGTAGAAGATGACTTAATCGTTAAGGTATTAGTACATGGTAGGTTTAGTGTAGTCTACTAGGAGTTGACAACTAGATAGGGACGTCTCAAGGCAGTAAGTAACTTAGCAGTGAAGTAAACAAAAAATATTGTATTTATTCATCTGTTAGCTTATGGGTTTAATGTGTGCAGCACCAGCTAGTAGGATTCCCTTGTCTGCTGTACTACCTTTTCTATTCTAATATTGGCAAAATGGCTCGCTGTACTCGCTTTCACAATTAAGTTTGCGTATGTCAAGCTTTTCTTGTGAAAAGCTGGATAATGGATAACATGTCTTATTAGGTTTCTTTAAGTTGATGTGCCCAGTTGTAGGGTTTGTTCTTGATTTGAAAACTCAGCGTGGTTTCTTTTCCTTCGGTGTTAAGCTTGAGACCATAGCCTATAGCTTTCAACTCAGCGTGGATAATTACATTACTTTATTTTATGTTTTAAACTGTCTAGATGTTAAAGTGCCTTCTATATTTGTTTTGTCGTCGGTCTAAACGGGTGGCCATAAAAATAGTGCTATCTTATTCTATATGGTACTAGCCTACTCGTATTTGAAGCTTTAAACTCCAACACTTACTCTTTAACATTTCGATCTTGAGTGAGTGAATGTATTGGTACAATTGTTTCGCAAACTTTCCCTCCTTTCTTTTGTTTTGCAGTTTCATATGCATATACTGATTAAATGTCTGTATATATTTTAAAGCAAAAGCTTATGGTACCCACTATAAAATTCCGTTCATTTACAGACTACAATCAACGAAAATAAAAATACCTCCGTGACGAGCAGCGTGTCACGATCCCAAAAATATAATAATATAGGCCCGTTAACTTATTCTGTGAAACCCAAAAATGTTGATATATGGTGTAAAATACTCCAAAATAAAAAGTGCTTATTTTCCAAAATAAAAATTACGTAAAAAATCTTAAAATCAAATTATAACTACGTCTAAAAGGATTTGTCCAAATTCGAAGCCAATATTTAATTATAATTAAATAACTGTTATGGCCTATAAGCGATTTCATAACGACTATTTGAAATTTTGATTTGAACATAACTTATAATTTATAAAGAGAAATCTCCATTTTTCTCTTCTGTTAGAAAAATATAACTCAACAGATTCCAACGTTTCTTGTTTCAAAGAAATCCGAAAAATAACGAATCTTATACACTCAGTTGAAGTTCAAACGTTAAATAACGAACTGCCGCAACATTACGAGCTCGATTATAATTTATATTATAATTAATACGTTCAACTATCGTTTATTTAATATATTCATCATTATTATTTAGTTCTTACTGAATTGATTCTTAAAAATAATCCAATTCATACAGTATTGTCAAATTAAATATTTCCGATATTTTCGAAAATTTAATATATTATTTAATTTTAAATATTGAATAAATATTCAATATAATTTAATTAAACAATCATTTAAATCTCTAAATCACTATTTAAATAATTAAATAAATAAATTATTATATAGTAAAAATACGGGACGTTACATTGGATGTGCAAATGAGGCGCGTACCAACTTGAACCTTGGACTGAATGCTCAAAGTGCTCAGAATACGGGTGTAGGAATAGGAGATTGGCATCGGTTGCTCAACAACGATAATCACATTTCGAATATGATAAGGAAGATCTCAAGAGATGGATTACGTAGCTCTGACTTGGACTGGAATTGAAGTCCATTCTCTCAAAACATCTGATAGTCTAGAAATCAACTAGACTTCAAGCTATGGTGCTAGAACCTTACGACGACAGAAAGGATCCTACTGCTCATCTGATGTGATACAATCACCGCATGGAAGTACATGGGGCATCTAACAATGTCGTGGCGAAGTGCTTCCCTACTCTTACTGATGGACATAGCTGCTATGTAGTTCAAGCAAATTCTGTTGGGGCTAAAGCAACCTGGCAGAGAAATTTGTTGAACAATTCGAGGTCCACATCGCTAGATCCAAAAACATGATTATGCACACAACTATTAGGAAGATAATTAGAGAAACTCAACATAAAATCGTCTAGCATTTCAATGCTGCTATAGCTTCGATGGATCAACCAGATTCATCAATGGTTTTGATGGTTGCATTATCTGGCGTCTTGGACAAAAGATTTCCTTGGAAAGGGACCCCCATGGGATCTTGTGGATTTCTATCTTGAAGTTGATAGATCCTGTTTTCACCAAAAATAGCTCAAACACCATGGGTACAAGGATTGTACTTTACCAATGCGGTTATGAAGTAATTAGAGCCGTACTCAATTAAAAGTTGACAGTAAAAAATGCGAGGAAAGTAAAATGAAGACAAGATTTTAGAGTGGTTCAGCCTTAAGCTAGGCCTACGTCCACTATGAAGATAGTTTGCATTATCATGACAATGATTACAAAGCATATGAACTCTCTTTTTTTCACAGATCCTCTTGTTCTCTCAGCATATTCTCATTCTCATATGCAAATCACGCTCGAATTCATGCAACTTAATGGAGGAATGGTGGAATCTATGGAAGAGAAGGATGGATGAGCAACGGAGAAGGAGAATGTCTTTAACTTCTTCCCACTTATGAGACCTTAATGAATGCCATAGCCAAATGAATGAAGATCCTCCTATCGGAGATGATGATGATGGTTGAAATGCTTAAGGAATGGTGGAGGATAAGATTCGACAGCACTTCATGGTGGTCAAAAGTCCATCACCTTTAAGGTGGGAGCCATGGCCTATTTATAGGTGTACCTCTATGAAGAAATGATCTGAAAATTATATATGCAAACTACGGGTCGCTTGTCTCATTAATTACGAATATGTCACCGCTTAGCTGTAGCCAACTGGTGACAGTTGTATTCAATTGCCCCAGAACGACTTCATGGGAGCGAGCGGCTTCATAGGAACGAGCGACTGCATAGGACGGAAGGCGATGAGTGTACAGGCGACTTGTCAAAGCTTCCTAGTTTGCATAAGAATGATCGACCGAATCGTCGTGTTAAGCTTTTCTATGATCGACTGATAGATGATATCTGGTTGATGTAGCTTGTTTGATTATAGATGAACGGGCGACCTGCACCGTAGTCTGCAAGCGAGTGATCAAGACTTGTAGAACAAAATGTAAGTATGACCCTTTAAGGACTGATATTCAACCGAATGGCAAGCGGTGTCTGGTTGAAATATTAGCAGCTAACCGAGGAACGAGTGGGCGACTGGGGTTTCATTCTATGAGCGGATTTGGGGTATATGTGCGACCTATAACTTCTTTGCATTTCTTGCTATGCACGATCGATCAGTATATTATGAACGAATGACTGCAGAGCGGAACATGTGATTGGAACCAATTCTTCTCTTTGTCTTATACTACCTACCTTTTTGATGTGAGTCTTCCTTTAATATGGGCGATCTTTATAGGATGTGTGATCCTTACTGTTTCTTGGGCCGCACCATTCTTGAGCAAGATTTGTGTGTATGACCTTTTCATATTAGTCGTGTTATGTTGCGTGACCGATCCTGATTGTGTTGATCTGACGACCCAACTTGCTCTTTCTTGTCGTGTTTAACCTTGGAGCTGGAGCTTGAACATTGTTCTACGCGATCGTCCCTTATCCTTCGCAACTGTCCAAGTGTACTGGGTGGAACTACATACGACCGACCATAATGATGTTTGTCCCGCGATTTTTATACAGATTTAATATACCAATATGTGTATGGTTTTTAAGGGATAAACCTTTGCCCTTCGAAGTTTGTAATTTTTGCAGAAATTACAGGTTTCAAAATAACTAACCACAACATAGTTTGGTAGATTAAGTCTGGCTTATTAAGGAACGATCGCTCAAAGCTCAGGGTCATTTAGGCAGAGGTATATAGGTTTGTTCTTTCTTGTGAGCGAGGGGTCTAATTTACTCATACTATTTCCTTTGAGTCGAAGTATCATCATGATCGATCAAATCATGGGGCTGCGGGTAGAACAGTTGGACTTGATGGGCCACCTATACTTGCGCAATTGAGAATTGAGCTGATGTGGTGAGAATAGTCTGGATGCATGTCTTTTAATCTTCCCTATCGTTTCCTTACTCCCCCTTTAATTCACTTTTATTTCCTAGATAAAATATATTGGTAACAGCTACTTCGTTTTCAAAAAGAAATTCTAATTTTGATTTCGACCTCCTCTCGATTAGATTCCTTCAGTCAAAAACCCCGTGCTCCTTCTTATCATCAATCTGTGAAGCGTAGGTTTGTCATTCTTTCTTATGCTTATTCCTATTCTGAATCGATAACATATGTTTTACTAGGAAATAAGTTCTTTTTATGCTTTCTGAAACTCTTAGGATCATTAAATGCGATTTGGGTTGCTTTGTATATGCACTGGTCCAAGAAAATTTAACTCTGATATTCCTTTTTCTTCTGGTTCTGAACACCGTACACATGATATACTCACTGAAATGCTTAGGATAAGTTCACATCTTGCACAGTTCCTAACCTTGTGACCACGTGCCAGTAATTTGTTCCCAGTTATCTGTTTTACATATGTGATGTTCGACGAAATGCTTAAACCATGCGGCCTTGATTTTGTCATTATAATCCATACTTTTGGTTTGACCCCCACGGTTGCCCAAGTGATTTTGACAAAAGGTCGTTCTTCCATTTTATAACTATTATCTAATCCTCATTGATTTTGACTTGGTTGAAAATGAGCGACCTTTTTGAGTGATAACATGAACTTGTTTTGCGTGACCAGAGTAAATGGAATCGGTCGTTTGCGGTTCTGCTTTTGATTGCGTTACTCGTTTAACCTTGACTGACTCATTAGATCCCTGAATTGCACAGCCATTTACTAGTTCATTCGTACAGGATGGATTTGTCTCCGGAGCGACAACGGATAGAAAGTTTTTTTGACTTGGATGTTCAGATACCTGATGTTCAATCGAATGGTCAGCCGTTTGTGAACTCTTCCCTCAGTCCCTCTGAAACACCCCACCTCCGTTAGGGTCACTCTCAAGGGGAATGCCCTAATTTTGGTGGAGGTTTATAAGTATAAGTCACAGATATACAAGACAGATATAAGAACACATATTTTTGAACAGCGGAAAACAACATCTTTTATTTCATTAAAATACGTGTTCATAAAGACATGCCATACTTGTCTTACAATTCTTCCAAAAACATAACATCTTCGTGACTGTCTTGATTACATTATTAAAGAAGCATAAAGAAAACATAAATAAACTGCAAAAGTCCCATAATTGCTGTCCAAAGCCATAGTCCAAAACGGAAAGGATCCAAGCAATACAATCTTTCTCTTCAAGTTGGATGTGAAAACTGGTCAAGCTGCGGTATTCCCTCCCTGTGGACCTAGGGGGGAACGGAAGAAAAGAAGACGAAAGAAAAGTAGAGTCAGACATAAAGCCTGCGTAAGTCTAGGACTATTCAGTCTATGAATAAAGAACTGGGTATGATAAGTATAAACTGGAAATGGAAAAGCACCATAAACTAAGTTAAGTTATCTAGGGTCGAATATACTATCGTACCCCATATTAATCTCTGTACCCATATAAACTAGTTCCCAACAGGCACCCCATAATCAGGGTGAAGTGATCCATTTCTGATGATCGGCTACTACTCGCATAGTTACATGTGTCTTACGGCCCCCGCTGTTGTAGTTACCTATGCTGGTCCCACCATGGGGTGTATCAAGTCCCATGGTGGCGGCCCGACACAATTCTAGAATGCACAGGTATGCTACTGGTGCCCAGTGCCTTATTTTTCTGCGCCGGAGTATGTGCACGCCCGCACCCCGTTAGAACCTACACTGCTGCATCACCGCCGTCGATTTGACCTCTTACAGTCAGCCCAGTAATCGTGCCCCACCCTGCCTAGTTCAGGGTATCCTGATACACCTTGTAGGGTTACTGCTGAAAAGGGTCCCCCGCTACTAGGTTTTCTATTTCTAGCCAACATGCTAAGTTGGTTAAGTGTTTTATAAACCTAACCCCCAATCAGTCTGTTTTGTTTAGCATGTTCCATTTTGATTAAGTATTAATTAATTTACTTAATCCTATCAATCCTGACTCAGCCTTAATTGTCTTATTAAAGCCTTGACCTCTCACATTAGACAGGTATTGTTGTGGCTGCCTGTTGCTGGTTGGGTCCGGCCAGTCTTACGCCACCACTCAGTCTAACCTCGGGTCCTTATTGGGCTCCGTGATTAACCACCCACATTGGATAGGTATTGTTGTGACTACTGGACAGCCGGGCGGTTCCGTGCAGGTTTACATCACAACTCAATCCAACCTCGGGTTAAACACATCGTATTTTCTACATTTACATATTTTGTCTCTTTTCTTTTTATATGCAAATATTTGCGGCCCATTATTCAAATTTATCTTTATTGGTTAAAATTTATTTATGCCACTAAATTGTTTTTCAAGGTTGTTGGCATGCGTCAAACATGCCAACACATATGTTCTATATTTTAACCCAAACGTCATTACCCCCGTTTTACACGTTCGCTATAATATAAGATATGTTGGGTTTAACATTTAAACCCAACTTAGCCATATGAAAAGGGGAGGCTTATAACATGGTGTTTATAAGGTAACATAAAAAGGGGAGTGTGAACGCATGAACTTGCAACATAACGATTCAATTAACATAAATTAGGCACATGTGAACTTGCAATTGTAATAGCATATAATCATGGCATAAACAATACTTAAACATGAATCATTCTATTCATATAATCATGGCATAAACAATACTAAATCATGAATCATTCTATTCATATGATTATGGCATAAACAATACTTAAACATGAATCATTCTATTCATGTAAACTTGCAATTGGAATGTAAATCTAACTTAATTGTGTCACATATATCACCATATGGTTTTGATAACAACTTAGGCCTAAAACATGTTTCAACTAGGCATAATACCAAACATAGTTTAGTCATGTTCATAAAGGTGCTTACTTTTGTTTCTAATACAAAAGTATGATTTGCTAATTCCAACATAGATTCATATAAACTATAGTACTTAGTCGTATCCAATTACACACTAAAAATGATCATAAAAGTATGTACATCATATTGGCATAATAGTGAATCATATACTTGCATGAATCCCAAATAAATTACCACAACATACGGTTGTCAACATAAATCATATACTTGTATGAATCCAATCGTATACCATATCATTTCCAAATCGTTTAGAATCAAAGTAACATACAAGTATAGATTATTATCGCCACAATTCCATTTCGTTGTTAACTTCCAACGCAAATCACATACTTGCAAATATCCAATCGTATACCATAACATTCCCAAATCGTTTAGAATCAAAATAACATACAAATATAGATTATTATCGCCACAATTCCATTTCGCATTTTACACAAATCAAACGCAATTAATTATTCACATCGGAATAACACTCTACTTACCACGTATGACGAATCTTCAATTCAGGAATCTGAATTCTGAATTTGGAGATGCTATCCTTTGTTGTAGGCGTTGTATTGATTTGATTGACGTTGCTTTAAGCTTTCGATTTATCTCCTAATTGTCTCTCAATTTCTGACGGCTATCCTTAGTCTCTCCTCAGCAGCATGACGGTCTCATCTCCATTTTAGTTTGTGTGAATTGGGGTTACTCTTAGGACCTTTTTATAGAGTTTGTGAGTTGATTTAGACCGCCGATGGAGCTTGGTTTAATAATAGTCATTCGTTTGAAGGAGAGACCAACCAGGAGCTGACACCTAGCCCTAGTGACAAGGAAAGGCTCAGAAAATCGACCAAACACAGACCAGGCCAGCCAGGGTGGGCTGGGTTCGACCTGGCTCAAGGGCCAGGTCGACAACCCAGTCGACACCGTGTCGACTTGGCAGTCGACACGGGTGACCCAGGTCGACTGCCCAGTCGACCTGGCTAGCCCCAGGTCGACTGCCAAGTCGACCTGGCTAGCCCCAGGTCGACTGCCAAGTCGACCTGGGTGCCTTGGGCGGGAATTTTCCCGCTCTGGCCATTCCAGCCCGATTTTGAAATTTGAATTAGGTTTTCTGAGCTGTTTTGGTCTGTTTGAATTTTAAACTGAATTCTGAAACTTACGGAGGCCATAACTCCTTCATACGGAGTCCGTTTACGCAAACTCGGACTCTATTTCAAGAAGAATTCCGAGACGAACGCAATGGCGTATCCCGTTTCCCTTAATTCTTTGATTTGAAATTAATTATACTTTAATTTGTGAATTTCACTATTATAGAATACATGGGGTGTTACATTCTCCCCCACTTAAAAGGATTTCGTCCCCGAAATCTTCAAGTTCAGGAAGAATGTACATCCTAACATCCAGACATCCATCTACTCATCCACCAAACACTAGCATCCATTGTCCTTAAAAGACTTCTAGTGCTTCATGATCATATGCGAAGTGTGTGTGTACATGTACTTATCTAATGCAAAATCAGGTGGTCTACTGATTTAGTTGACCTCCTTAATGTGAATTATGTAAGTGCCCTGAATCCATTATGTATTCAAATTCTCCTATTCATGATTCTACATGAGTGCACAATCATTCATACAAATGCAACATCCATATGACAACACATTTAAAGTTCAACCATATACGAATGTAAACATATATGCATATGCAATATGAAGTGACTGAGCCGATCTAAAACCTAGATTGTGTGTGTATATGCAACCATGAGCAACCACTAGCAATCACTTGCAACCACTTGCAACCATCATCCATAACATGTTTCAATCACATGTTTTCATCCAAAGGGTTTCTTCCTAAAAGATAAGGTCGAGGAGATATTCCTAAAAAGATAGATAAAAGAGCAACTTAAGGAAAAAGAAAGATCAAAGATGTACCCTCAAAAAGAAAAGGGTAGGCTGCGCGTATTCTAGCTTCAGTTACCCAAGTTGCGTCTCCCTCGACGTCGCTCCACTGAACTTTGACGAGCTTGACTTCGCGGTTGCGTAGCTTCTTCACTTCCGTTCCTAATATGCGGGTTGGAACTTTCCTCACGGTTGCTTCGCGTTCCACTTCAGCTTCTTCTAGGATGTTTGGCTCTACCACTTCAGCAGACTCATGTAGACATTTTCGGAGGTGCGAAACGTGAAAGACGTTGTGAACTCCGACCAATTTTTCGAGTAGCTCTAATCTATAGGCCATTTTTCCAATTTTCTCGATGATAGGAAATGACCCTACGAACCTTGGTGCTAGCTTTCCTGTGGTTTCAAAACGAACAACGTTCCTTAGCGGAGATACCTTAAGAAAAACTTTGTCCCCAACCTCAAATTCAAGGTCGGTCCTCCTCTTGTCGGCATAGGACTTTTGTCTGTCTTGGGCCGTCTTCATCCTTCTTCGTATTAAGTCTACTTTCTCTGAAGTCTCTCGGATCATATCTGGTCCAAGTATGAGCTTATCAGTAGACTCCCACCAACAAGCGGGCGATCGGCACGGCCTTCCATATAAAGCTTCGAAGGGCGCCATTCCGATGGTTGCTTGATAGCTGTTGTTGTAGGCAAATTCCACCAAAGGAAGATGGTCTTCCCATGTCCCTCCGAAGTCAAGGACGCACAGTCTTAAAAGGTCCTCCGAAACTCTGTTCACTCTTTCTGTTTGGCCGTCAGTTTGGGGATGATAGGCTGTGCTCAAGCATAACTGTGTGCCTACCGCTTCTTGCAGACTCCGCCAAAACTCGCTTGTGAAGATAGGGTCTCGGTCACTAACAATTCTGGATGGTATTCCATGGAGTCGAACGATTTCCTTGAGGTAAAGAGATGCTAGGGATGAGGCAGTTCTTTTACTTTTGACAGGTAAAAAGTGGGCGCTTTTAGTAAGCCTATCCACTATTACCCAAATGCTAGTGTTGCCTCTTCTAGATCTAGGCAGCCCATCAATGAAGTCCATTGAGATGCTATCCCACTTCCACTGCGGGACCTCTAGAGGATGGAGCAGACCGCAAGGCTTTTTCTGTTCCGCCTTAACTTGTTGGCACACCATACACTTAGAAACGAAATCTGCCACGTCTTTCTTCATGTCGTTCCAAAAGAAAGTTCTCTTTATGTCCTTGTACATTTTATCTCCGCCTGGATGTATCGTCATCTTGGAGTGATGCGCTTCCTCGAGAACCTTTTTTACTAAATCCCTTGTCTGTGGGACGCATAGTCTTCCGTCTCGCCTTAGCCAACCCTTTTCGTCGATGGAGTATCTGTTGAGGTGACTTGAAGTCTCACCCCTAATTAGTCTATCAATCATCTCCACAAGCTGTGGGTCTTCGCGTTGTGCTGTCCCTATTGAGTCCACTAAAGTCGGGCGTACTTCGAGAGATGCTAGCAAGCCTGGTACAAAATCGGAGGAGGGCCTAAAGTCAAAGCTGGCTATAAACTTTAGGCTTTGTCTTCCAACAAACAGCGGGCTTAGGGTCAGTTTCTTTCGGCTCAACGCGTCTGCCACTACGTTGCCTTTGCCCGGAGTATAGGAGATCTCGAAATCATACGAGGCAAGAAACTCCATCCACCTCTGTTGCCTCAAGTTAAGGTCCTTCTGCGAGAAAAGATATTTCAACGATTTATGGTCAGTGTAAAGTTCGAACTTCTCACCTAGGAGATAGTGTCGCCAAGACTTGAGTGCAAAGACGATGGCGGCTAACTCAAGATCGTGGGTCGAGTAGTTCTTTTCGTGCACTTTCAACTGCCTCCCGCCATAAGCTACTACCCTTCCTTCTTGCATTAAGACAGCGCCTAGCCCTGTCCCACATGCATCTGTATAAACTGTGAACATCTTGCTTCCGTCTGGCAACGTTAAAACTGGGGCTGTTGTAAGAGCCCTTTTCAGTCGTTGGAAAGAAAACTCGCAATCCAAGTCCCAATTGAACACTAGATTCTTCTTGGTCAACTTTGTGAGCGGATCTGATATCTTTGCAAAGTCTCTGATGAATTTTCGATAGAAGCCTGTTAGCCCGAGAAAGCTTCGGACCTCTGTTTCGTTCTTTGGTGTCTTCCAATCCTGCACCGCTACTACCTTAGCTGGGTCTACAGCTAACCCTTACTTGGATACTATGTGCCCAAGAAATCTTACTTCCTCTCTCCAAAAGTGGCATTTGGAGAAATTGGCTTTTAGCTGATGGACTCGCAGAGTATCCATGATTGCCCTTAAGTGCTGGGCATGCTCCTCTTCACTCTTTGAGAAGATCAAGATATCGTCTACGAAAACCACTACGAACTTATTGAGGAAATCTCTGAATACCCTACCCATCAGGTCCACGAAGTAAGCAGGTGCGTTTGTCAAGCCGAAAGGCATGACAAGCCATTCAATGAAGCCGTCTGGGGTTCTGAATGCCGTTTTATCGATGCTATCTTCAGCCACCCTTAGCTGATGAAAACCGGTCGCTAAATCGAGTTGGGAGAAAACAAACGCTCCTACAAGCTGATCAAACAGATCGTCAATTCTGGGGAGAGGGTGCCTATTCTTTTTCGTTAGCTTGTTGAGCTCCTTATAGTCAACACATAGATGGAGTGAACCATCCGCCTTTGTAGTGAACACCAGTGGAGCGCCCCATTCTGAAATGCTCCTTCTAATGAACCCCTTCTCTAGAAGCTCTTTAATCTGTTTACTGAGCTCTTTTCTTTCCTGTGGAGCCATGTGCCTAACGGGCAACGCAACGGGCTTTGCATTATCTACAAGATATATGCGGAAGTCTATCTCCCGCTTCGGAGGCAAGCCCTTCACCTCTTCGAAGACATCCGGATATTCCCGGACCACTCTAACCGATTGCAAACTTTCAATAGAGGCATCTAGCGATTCAAGATAACTAAGCATAACCGCATACGAGGGATTACAAGTAATTTCCAAAGTGTTACCGAGCTGGGTCAGGAGCCTAACAACCCTTTTCTCGCAATCAAGGATGGCCCCATTACAGGATAGCCAATCCATGCCCAAAATCAAACCATATCCCGAAAAGCCCAAAACAAAGGCACTACATTTAAATTCTACGCTTAGATTAGAAATTTTCAATCCCACACAGATCATAGACAAATGAGATGGGCCCCCAATTGGGTTTGAAACAATTAAGGGGTCCTCTACCATACTAGTTTTAGGTGCAGAGATTCTACTAAAGTAGACGAGATAAAGGAGTGTGATGCGCCAGAATCAAATAAAGTGCGAACGGGGTGATCATAAAGATAAACTACACTTTCTACAGAAGTATTTATACCTCGCTGTTGCAGAGGTGGCGCTTCTAGCACATGAACCTGTGCCCCTGAGGTGGATCCAGCCCTCTGCCCCTGTCCTCGTTTCTTTGGGTAGTCCTTAGCCATGTGGCCTGTCTCACCGCAAGAAAAGCACCCGCCATTCATCTTGGCCTTCTTTTTCCATCAATCTTTCACTAAGTGCCCCACTTTGCCACAGAAATTACACTTCCTCTTCTCTTTGTTGTCTTTCCCGCCCTTCTTAAAGTGTCTTCTTAGGCTGTAAACCCTCTTTCTTCCCTTGAGAGCTTTCTGCCTTTGTCTCCTTCTTGCCCTTATCCTCTTCGTTCAGTAACGCCATCTGTACCAACCTTTCATACGTAGCACCCATGGGTATATGGGTCATGGCCAAACTGTGTAATGGCTCATTCAATCCTTTGACAAAACGGAGAGCCTTCTTGTGCGGGGTGTTGACTAGGTCCCGTCCGAACCTAGCCAGCTCATCAAACTGATTAACATACTCTTTGACTATCTTATTCCCTTGCTTAAGAAATAAGAATTTTTCCAACTGCAAACTCCTTTCCGCATCTGAGAGAAATTTAGCCTCAAACCTTGCCCTAAAGTCCTCCCATGTTTCCACTGGTCTTTCTGCATTAGTGACTTCCCACCAGTAGGAAGCCTCGCCCTTTAGTAGCCACACCGCCAGTTGTACTTTCTGCCTATCTTCTACCTCAAAGATGACAAATAAGTCCTCGGTTTCTTTCAGCCAATTTCTAGCTGCCACGAAGGAATCAGTTCCATGAAAATCCTTTCCTCCCATAGCTTTAAAATCTTTACATATCTTAGCAAAAGTGTTTCCCCGCGGAGGAGGTGGAGGAAGAGGTGCTGCTGTAGCTGGATGATTTCCTGCAGCTGGGGGAGGAGGAACGGCAGGACCTGGCTGAGTGGCCCTTGCTTCTAAGAACCGTCTAAACCAACCAGGTATTGGTACACCCTCTGGCAAGTTAAGTTCTTCGGACATGCTGAAACAAAAAGGATAGATTCAAAACGAAGGATAAGAGATAGTACCTATGGCTTTGGGGGACTTTGCCTTTTTAAAATAAAATAATATTTTATCTTTTAAAATTGCTTCTTTAAATTTTCTTTTTGAAAATAAATTTTCAAAACTTTTTATCTTATCTGGTAAACCTATGCTCTGATACCAAGTGAAACACCCTCCCTCCGTTAGGGTCACTCTCAAAGGGAATGCCCTAATTTTGGTGGAGATTTATAAGTATAAGTCACAGATATACAAGACAGATGTAAGAACACATATTTTTGAACAGTGGAAAACAACTACATCTTTTATTTCATTAAAATACGTGTTCACAAAGACATGCCATACCTGTCTTATAATTCTTCCAAAAACATAACATCTTCATAACTGTCTTGGTTACATTATTAAAGAAGCATAAAGAAAACATAAATAAACTGCAAAAGTCCCATAATTGTTGTCCAAAGCCATAGTCCAAAACGGAAAGGATCCAAGCAATACATTCTTTCTCTTCAAGCTGGATGTGGAAACTGGTCAAGCTGCGGTATTCCCTCCCTGTGGACCTGGGGGGGAGGGGGGAAACGGAAGAAAAGAAGACGAAAGAAAAGTAGAGTCAGACATAAAGCCTGAGTAAGTCTAGGACTATTCAGTCTATGAATAAAGAACTGGGTATGATAAGTATAAACTAGAAATGGTAAAGCACCATAAACTAAGTTAAGTTATCTATGGTCGAATATACTATCATACCCCACATTAATCTCTGTACCCATATAAACTAGTTCCCAACATGCACCCCATAATCAGGGTGAAGTGATCCATTTCTGATGATCGGCTCCTACTCGCATAGTTACATGTGTCTTACGGCCCCCGCTGTTGTAGTTACCTATGCTGGTCCCACCATGGGGTGTATCAAGTCCCATGGTGGCGGCCTGACACAATTCTAGAATGCACAGGTATGCTACTGGTGCCCAGTGCCTTATTTTTCTACGCCGGAGTGTGTGCACGCCCGCACCCCGTTAGAACCTACACTGCTGCATCACCGCCGTCGATTTGACCTCTTACAGTCAGCCCAGTAATCGTGCCCCACCCTGCCTAGTTCAGGGTATCCTGATACACCTTGTAGTGTTACTGCTGAAAAGGGTCCCCCGCTACTAGGTTTTCTATTTCTAGCCAACATGCCAAGTTGGTTAAGTGTTTTATAAACCTAACCCCCAATCAGTCTGTTTTGTTTAGCATGTTCCATTTTGATTAAGTATTAATTAATTTACTTAATCCTATCAATCCTGACTCAGCCTTAATTGTCTTATTAAAGCCTTGACCTCTCACATTAGACAGGTATTGTTGTGGCTGCCTGTTGCCGGTTGGGTCCGGGCAGTCTTACGCCACAACTCAGTCTAACCTCGGGTCCTTATTGGGCTCCGTGTTTAACCACCCACATTGGATAGGTATTGTTGTGACTACTGGACAGCCGGGCGGGTCTGGGCAGGTTTACATCACAACTCAATCCAACCTCGGGTTAAACACATCGTATTTTCTACATTTACATATTTTGTCTCTTTTCTTTTTATATGCAAATATTTGCGGCCCATTATTCAAATTTATCTTTATTGGTTAAAATTTATTTATGCCACTTAATTGTTTTTCAAGGTTGTTGGCATGCGTCAAACATGCCAACACATATGTTCTATATTTTAACCCAAACGTCATTACCCCCATTTTACACGTTCGCTATAATATAAGATACGTTGGGTTTAGCATTTAAACCCAACTTAGCCATATGAAAAGGGGAGGCTTATAACATGGTGTTTATAAGGTAACATAAAAAGGGGAGTGTGAACGCATGAACTTGCAACATAACGATTCAATTAACATAAATTAGGCGCATGTGAACTTGTAATTGTAATAGCATATAATCATGGCATAAACAATACTTAAACATGAATCATTCTATTCATATAATCATGGCATAAACAATACTAAAACATGAATCATTCTATTCATATGATTATGGCATAAACAATACTTAAACATGAATCATTCTATTCATGTAAACTTGCAATTGGAATGTAAATCTAACTTAATTGTGTCACATATATCACCATATGGTTTTGATAACAACTTAGGCCTAAAACATGTTTCAACTAGGCATAATACCAAACATAGTTTAGTCATGTTCATAAAGGTGCTTACTTTTGTTTCTAATACAAAAGTATGATTTGCTAATTCCAACATAGATTCATATAAACTATAGTACTTAGTCGTATCCAATTACACACTAAAAATGATCATAAAAGTATGTACATCATATTGGCATAATAGTGAATCATATACTTGCATGAATCCCAAATAAAATACCACAACATACGGTTGTCAACATAAATCATATACTTGTATGAATCCAATCGTATAACATATCATTTCCAAATCGTTTAGAATCAAAGTAACATACAAGTATAGATTATTATCGCCACAATTCCATTTCGTTGTTAACTTCCAACGCAAATCACATACTTGCAAATATCCAATCGTATACCATAACATTCCCAAATCGTTTAGAATCAAAATAACATACAAATATAGATTATTATCGCCACAATTCCATTTCGCATTTTACACAAATCAAACGCAATTAATTATTCACATCAGAATAGCACTCGACTTACCACGTATGACGAATCTTCAATTCAGGAATCTGAATTCTGAATTTGGAGATGCTATCCTTTGTTGTAGGCGTTGTTTTGATTTGATTGACATTGCTTTAAGCTTTCGATTTATCTCCTAATTGTCTCTCAATTTCAGATGGCTATCCTTAGTCTCTCCTCAGCAGCATGACGGTCTCATCTCCATTTTAGTTTGTGTGAATTAGGGTTACTCTTAGGTCCTTTTTATAGAGTTTGTGAGTTGATTTAGACCGTCGATGGAGCTTGGTTTAATAATAGCCGTTCGTTTGAAGGAGAGACCAACCAGGAGCTGACACCTAGCCCTAGTGACAAGGAAAGGCTCAGAAAATCGACCAAACACAGACCAGGCCAGCCAGGGTGGGCTGGGTTCGACCTGGCTCAGGGGCTCGGTCGACATCCCAGTCGACACCGTGTCGACTTGGCAGTCGACACGGGTGACCCAGGTCGACTGCGCAGTCGACCTGGCTAGCCCCAGGTCGACTGCCAAGTCGATCTGGGTGCCTTGGGCGGGAATTTTCCCGCCCTGGCCATTCCGGCCCGATTTTGAAATTTGAATTAGTTTTTCTGAGCTGTTTTGGTCTGTTTGAATTTTAAACTGAATTCTGAAACTTCCGGAGGCCATAACTCCTTCATACGGAGTCCGTTTTACGCAAACTCGGACTCTATTTCAAGCAGAATTCCGAGACGAACGCAATGGCGTATCCCGTTTCCCTTAGTTCTTTGATTTGAAATTAATTATACTTTAATTTGTGAATTTCACTGTTATAGAATACACGGGGTGTTACACCCTCTCACACAGAGCTTCAAACCATCATTAGCAGACCAGGTTATGCCCCTGAGCCATGCAATCCCAAGCTTGCTAAGCAGCTCAAAGGCTGGAGCTTACGGGGAGTATCCTCCAATGTAGATATACATCCATCTGACCATCAAACCTTTTCTTGTGACATGATTGCCGCAAAAACTCAAGTGTTATCTCGTTTCAAAACCGCTATGTATCAGTTCGGAAAACAGATAGATTTGCTAAAAGACCACTCTGTAAAACAAATGAGTGGTTTGCATACACTGCCTTATGATCTTCAAAAGCTTCATAGGGACAATCTCGAGCGTATTTCCACCTTGGAGGATGATAAACCAAAGTTGATTTAGGCCCTTAGATCCAAAGATAGCGTGGTTGCTTCTTTTGCTCTGGGAGATGCTGAGTTAGCAGTTTCAAAGCGTGTTGATGAACTTCCATCCTGATCTACCAGGCTAAGAGGAAGGTTAGCAGGCCCAGGAAGAATAGGGATTTGTAGCTTCTTTATTTTTCCTTTGGTTGTCTCTTCTGCAAACTATGATTTTAGATCCGTTGTATAAGCGAGTGCCGATCCTCACATTTGACTTTATGTCGGCCTGTGTCATGACTTGTGCTTGTTTTGGTGTTTTGGTAGCCTTGTAAATGGTTTGTTGTGAAGCCTTCGTGCTCTGTTTTGCTAGTACAAGACTATGATCTTGCTTGTTTTACCATGGTCTTTCACTCTGCTTGGTACCACTTCCTATTTGTACCTTGCATTATAATTTCCTTAGTCGATCGTGTGTTAGTATTGCGTTTTACGGTGTGTGATTTTAACGCTACTGACTTGCCTTTTGATAATAGTAGCTTGTTACAGTTTTACTAGATTGGAAGCAATTAGCTTCTTTGGAGTTTCAATTTGGTTGACCGATTTTAAGCCATTATTCTCGCATTCATTCGTACGTTTACTGACCCAGTGACCCAAGCCCTTCGGAATTTGGATTTGAATGCATGCCCTTTAAAGAGTGTTATAGATTTTATGATCAAATACGCATTCGTGTGTATATATATACGTGTTTGATGTTTTTTTATTAAAATGTATTCAACCCCATATCCCACTGACTTCGTGACCCAAGCCCTTTGGAGATTTATCTTGAATACGTGCCCCAAGGGAAGTACTTGGGTTTCAAATTTCGATCTAATTTTGGCCCTGCTTGATTTGGTTACTCTACAATCAAACAAGACCTAAATTAGATACCCCCTTTCGGCTAGGATTTCTGTTACCCCCTAGGATTTCTGTTAAATTTGGTGCTGGTCCTTCCAGTATGTTTGTCGGTCTTTCCGGCACTAGAATTGGTGCTTCCAATCCTAGGTTTGTCGGTCCTTCCGACTTTATGCTTCATCCAGGGAGGTGGACACTAGTTCATCTTATCGGGCTTTGGCTTGATTTGAAAGACTCGCGTCCTGCACCTAACAAGGTGCCTCTTTTGGGATTGGCAGTCTTTTATCCGTGGGACAAATTTGGCTATTTCCACCTTTGCATTATTTCCGCAGTTTGGCACCAATTCTTTTGCTACATGCTTATTGAGGATTTGGTGTTTTTGCGATGAAAGGTGAAGCTTTTTGATTTGTCGCCCACTCGTTGTTTAGTTTAAATTATGCCCCGGCACTCAATGTTTTTTGAATTGTTCCATCCAGGATATGCTTAGGAAGTCTCCAACTATGGTTGGATTTTGAGAGAGTTACTATTCTTGCTTGCCTACATAAGAGAAGTCAACTTTTAGCAGAAGTTTGTAAATATATGATCCGTGTAAGCAAACGGAGTTTCTCACTCATGTTGTTTTTTTATGTACATAGCTTGAATGAAAAGTTTTTTTTGCAAATATTCACAACTTTACAATAGATTTGAACAATGCATTATAGAAAATAATGACAAATGTGTTCGCTCGTCCAAGCTTGAGGAATCTGGACTCCATCTGTGGTAGTCAATTTAAAAGTACCATTCCGAAATTTTTGGTTTATAACATAGGGCCCTTCCCAGTTTGGTCCAAAACCTCCAGTTCCGGTCATTACTTTCTTCAGCACAAGGTCTCCGATTTCGAAAGTCCTGTGTCTGACTTTTGAATTGAAATGCCTAGCCACCCTTCTCTGATGCACAACCACCCTGAGTTTTACTTCCTTTCTTTTTTCCTCGAGCTGGTCGAGGGCCTAAAGTTGTAGCCTCTCGTTTTCCTCATGGTTGAAGTGAATCCTCCTATGGGTGGGAACTTCCAGTTCCACAGGGATCATAGCTTCAGAGCCGAAAGCTAAGGAAAAGGGAGTGTGCCTAGTCGCACTTTTATGAGTGCTACGGTATGCTCATAGTGCTAGTGGAAGCTCATCTGCCCAACCACCGTTGGATTTCTCTAACCGCTTCTTGTTGGTCGATTTAATGATCTTGTTTACCGCTTCCACTTGCCCATTTCTTGTGAAAAGGAAACTACGAAAAAACTTTTCTGAATTTTATACTTGGTACAGAAATTTTGGAATTCTTCGCTCTCAAACCGGGTTCCGTTGTCTATGATTATTTTTTGTGGGACTCCGAACATATAAATGATGTTTTTCAAGACAAAATTAATAACTTTCTTTGAGGCTATAGTTGCCAATGGTTCTGCTTCCGCCCATTTTGTAAAATAATCAACAGCAACAATAGCATATTTAAAACCAGATTTTGCGGTGGGGAGTGCTCCTATAAGGTCGATTCCCTGGATGGCGAATGACCATGGGCTGACCATTTGGGTTATAATTGTTTATGGAATCTTTGGAATTTTTGCAAACCTCTGACATCTATCTCGTCTTTTAGTATATGCCACAGAGTCCTTATTTATGTCTGGCCATAAAGAACCATATCGCAGAATTTTCTTGGCCAATGTTTGGCCACCAGTATGACCTCCGCATTCACCCTTATGAAATTCTGTCATGATTTCTTTTGATTCCTTTTTTGTAACACAACGGAGTAGGGGCATAGAAAATCCTCGTCTGTATAGTCGTCCATCCTGAATGAGATACATAGGAGCTTTTCGCAGTATTTTCCTTTGCTTCTTAACTTCTTCCGGGAGTGCACCGGTCATGAGATACTCCTTGATTGGTGTCATCCACGAGTCTGGCTCATCATCCACATCTAGGACCCAATCCATCTCCATTTGTTCCATGCTAAGGCTGGAGAGGATCTCCACTGGGACTAACTCTATAAGTTGTGCATCTCATGTGCTTGCATACTTTGCCAGCAAATCTGTCTTGGTGTTTTCTTCTCTCGGAATGTGAGATATGGTATAATGCTTGAAGCTCTCTAATAATTCTAGGGCCTTAGATAGATAAGCCGACAAGTTACCTATTTTGGCTTGGAATTCTCCTCAGATCTGACAAACCACTAGTTGGGAGTCACTGAAGATTTGTATGGTTTTTAACTGTAATTCCCTTCCTAGTTTTATTCCTGCAACGAGGGCTTCATATTCAGCTTTGTTATTTGTTGATGAGAACTCTAGTCTTAGCGCATAGCATATTGATCTTCCTTCAGGGGTTTCCAAGACTACTCCTGCCCCAAAGCAGTAATCGTTTGATGCTCCGTCAACGAATAATTTCCATCGGATGTTGGTTTCAATATCAGGCTCCTATTTTATCTCTCCTTGATCGGTGAATTTTACGATGAAATCTACAAGTGCTTGTCCGTTAATTGCCTTTCGGGGATGGTAGGTAATGTCATATTGACTAAGCTTAATATTCCACTTTAACAACCTCCCAGAAGTCTCTGATCGGAACAAAACTTGCCTCAGTAGTTAATCCGTGAGGACCTTAATAGGGTGAGCCTGAAAGTAGGGTCGAAGCTTCTTTGATGTGATAAGTAAACAATAAGCGAGTTTTTCAAGTTTTGGGTAATTCAGTTCCGCCACGGATAATTTCTTACTGATGTAATAAACCGGTCTCTGAACCTTCGAATCCTCCCTCATTAACGTCGTGCTTACAGCATGGATGGATACTGCCATATATACAAACAAATCTTCTCCATCATTAGGCTTTGACAACATTGGAGGTGTTGCCATGTGCTGGATTAGCTCTTCGAAAGCTCTTTGGCATTCAGAAGTCCATTGTATCTCTTTCTTCCCTTTCAAGGGCATCAAAGAAGGGAAGACACCTTTCCGTTGCCCTGGATATGAAACGATTCAACGCTGCAATTTTCCTATTGAAACGCTAGAGCTCTTTCTTGGTTCCTAGGGCGCGCATTTCCCTTAAGGCTGATATTTTTGCTAGATTGGCTTATATGCCCCTAGCGTTGACCATAAACCATAGGAACTTTCCCAAACCGACCCCGAAGAAACACTTCAAAGGATTTATTTTCATACCATATCGGCGTAGAATATCGAACATATGGCCTAAATCTTCCAAATGATCAACTGCCTTTTTGGACTTTACCAACATATCATCGACATAGACTTCCATTGTCTTGCCAATTGTTTTTCGAACATATCGTTTACCAATCGCTGGTAAGCTTCCCCTACGTTCTTTAAGACAAATGGCATCACTTTGTAGCAATATAGGCCAAGATCAGCGATAAACTCGTGTCCTCTTGATCCGGTCCGTATATCATGATTTGATTGTAACTAGAATACGCATCCATAAAAGACAACAACTCATGCCCAGTTGTGGAATCCAACAATTGATCTATTCTAGGAAGAGGTAGATTGTCCTTTGTACAAGCTTTATTAAGATCCAAGTAATCCGCGCAGACCCGCCATTTGTCGTTTTCTTTCTTTACAAGTACAGGATTGGAGACCCAATTTGGATAGGTAGATTCCCTGATGAAGATGTTTTCCATTAGCCTGTCGACCACCTCCTTCAAGGCCTTTGATCTCTCAGGTCCCTGGGTCCTCCTTTTCTGCATGATAGGTGGAATATGTGGATTAATATTAAGTTTATGGACCACAACATCTGGAGATATGCCGCTCATGTCAGAATGGTTCCACGCAAACACATCCAAAATAGCTTTTAAATAGACAATCAATTGACTCTTCAATTCGAGACTCAACTGAGATCCTATATTTAGCACATGGTTTGGATCTTCCGGACTAAGGCTATAGGAATTGTGATCTCAGCCGGGGCCGCTCTTTCGACCTCTCCACTTGCTTTTCTAGAATCAATTTCCTTTTGTGTGCCACTGTGTTTGCCAGTGTAGGGACCGCTCCTTAATTGCTATAAAGGGAGCTTACGAATGCAGGGTGTAGTCTTCGCATTCTTTCCCAAATCTTTCTTCCTTGCTTCACGCAGCTCTGTTACATAACAATCCCTCGCAGTGGCCTGATTGCCCTTGGTTACGCCAATTCCATTCTCAGCTAGAAACTTCATAGTTAAACACCGCGGAGCTAGCGCGACCTTAAAGCCTGCGAGGGTCGGTCGCCCGAGGAATGCATTGTAAGAGGAGAGTTCGTCTACCAAGACGAAAGTTTGCATCATAGAGACCTTGCGTTCCCCATCTGCTAGTTCGATGAGCAAGTCAATTGTAACAATGGGTTGCGTCAGTTTCTTGGTAAATCCATGCATTTTGTTCGAATAGGCTCGTACTTCTGTCATCGAAAGGTTCATTTTATAGAATATATGTATGAAGATCACATTAATGGATGCACCCGTGTCAACGAGGACTCTCTTCACAACCGCAGGGCCAAGACCAATTTTGATTACCATTGCATCGACAGTTGGCGCAAGTAATCCATCAACATCTCTATCTTTGAATACCACGTCATTCGTCGAAGTTCTAGGTATCTTCATTGCAAGCTCATTGCTTAAGATCATGCACCTTTCTTCTTTCGAGACACCCTTCAGCTCGTTAGCGTTCCTTTCCATATCTTCCCAGCTACTTGCGGCCGGGTGGAGCCCGCCGAAGATCATGTTGATCACTGGCCTCGAATCAATGGATGCCTGAGCTTTTTCTCCCGAACCAGATTGATTCGTGGTATTATTCTGTCCTTGGGTAGTCGGAGCGTTTTGAAGATTCTACACATACTGTTGAAGTTGGTTCTTTTTGATGAGTTCTCCGATCAAACTTTTCAGGTGCCGACTTTCATTAGTGCTATGCCCTGCTTGATTATGGAATCGACAAAATTTACCGAAGTTGGCTTGTTTCTCAGTAATCTTTTGAGCCTTTATTTCAGGAAAAATGCCTGAATCCTTTGTGGCAGAGTAGATCATTTCTGGGGTTTCATTTAAGAAAGTCAATTCTAAATGCTTGTAAAGCCGCGTTTTCTTATAGGCTTTATTATCCTTCTCATCACTCCCCCTTTTCTTCCTAGAGTAATTCTTCTGCTTAGTTTGGAACTCGTTGCCTTTCCCTTCTTTGACATTGCTACTTTCTATGACCTTCTGAACATTCGGTGCGTCATCCTCCGCGCTCATATACTCCTCGGCTTTCTTATAGAATTTCTTTAGACTTTTGGGTTTCTTTATCTTGAGCCATATCCCAAATTCTGATTTCTTATCAATAGCACCTTGCAGAGCTGCCAATAAGTACCAAGGCTCCGGTTCCATGACTTCAGCCGCCGCAGCATGGAATCATGTAAGAAAAGGTTTAATAGTTTCTCCAGGAATTTGTTCCATCTCGTTGAGCGACATCACATCCCTTTCTTTGGTTGTTTAGAGATGAAACTGTTCTTGAAATCTTCTCGCCAAATCGGCAAATTGATCAATGCACTTAGGTGGAAGTCTAGTGAACCATAGTGATGCCACACTTTCTAAGCATACGGGGAAGTATAGGCATTTGATCTCATCAGTTGCCCTAGCTCCATTCATGTGTTGATCATACTTGAATAGAAAGATGTTTGGATCACCAATCCCACCATAAGGTGCTATGGTTGGGGGTATGAATTTCTTAGGAAACTTCGCTTGATGGATTCTTTCTGTAAACGGGTTTTTACTGGGTGAAAATTCCCATTCTTTCTCTTCATCCACTCAGATCATTTTTTCTTTCATTATTTGCTGGATCATATCGTTAATGCGCTTCTCATCGCTCGCTCGTTCCACGGGATCGACATCAGTGCTTTTATTGGTACGATCGCAGTTCAAGTTTCGTTGCCTTGCACCTCTTTTAGGAGGTGTCCTTTTGGTGGGAGTCGCGATGTTTTGAGTTGCACGTTTCTCCTCGTGCTGTGGAGATTTGACTTTAGAGTCCTGAACGTTGGCCCACCTTATCTTCCACTAAGAAGTGGAATCGACTAGGGTCTGAGGCTGAAGAGTCCCCTTTTTCATCAACATTATTTACAACACCTGGTGGCGGAAGATTGGGTTGAGCATTAATCAGGGAATCAAGCCTTTCCATCATCATTTTTATCGTAGCATCCATTTTTTCATTCAAACCAGCCACAACCACATTCAATTCATCTCGTTTTACCGATTGCTTTGAGGTCTCCTCAACTTCTTGATTCAAAGTTTGCGGTGTAGCTTCATCACCATGAATATCTTCAACAATTGTGGTAGCTCTGATGGACTTGCTATTTTTCTTCGAACCAGCCATGACTTCGAGGAAGGAGGTGGTTTAAGATTTTAACTGTGGACTGTTGAAATCTAGAGAAAGTGTGAAGGAAGGAAATATGAATACAGCCCCACGGTGGGCGCCAAATGTTTTCACCAAAAATGGCTCAAACACCAAGGGTATAAGGATTGTACTTTACCAATGTGGTTAGGAAGTACTTGGAGCCGTACTCAATTAAAAGTTGACAACCGACCATGACAACGATTACAAAGCATATAAACTCTTTTTTTTTCATAGATCTTCCTATTCTCTCAGTATATTATCATTCATATATGCGAATCACGCTCGAATTCATGGAACTTAATGGAGGAATCTATGGAAGAGAAGGATGGATGAGCAATGGAGAAGGGGAATGTCTTTAACTTCTTTCCACTTATGAGACTTAATAAATGCCATGGCCAAATGAATGAAGATCCTCCAATCGGAGATGATGATGATGGTTGAAATGCTTAAGGAATGGTGGAGGATAAGATTCAGCAGCACTTCGTGGTGGTCAAAAGTCCATCCCCTTTAAGGTGGGAGCCATGGCCTATTTATAGGTGTACCTCTATGAAGAAATGATCTGAAAATCATAAATACAGACTACAGGTCGCTTGTCTCATTAATTACGAATATGCCACCGCTTAGTTGTTGTCAACTGGCGATAATTGTATTCAGTTGTCCTGGAACGACTTCATGGGAGCGAGCGGCTTCATAGGAAAGAGCGACTACATAGGTCTGAGCATATTGAGTGGGCGGGCAGGCGATGAGTGTACAGGCAACTTGTCAATGCTTCCTAGGTTGCATAAGATTGATCGACTAGATCATCATGTTAAGCTTTTCTATGATCGACCGATAGATGGCATCTGGTTGATGCATCATGTTTGATTATAGATGAACGGGCGACCTGCACCGTAGTCTGCAAGCGAGTGATCAAGGCTTGTAGAACAAAATGTAAGTACGACACTTTAAGAACTGATATTCAACTGACTGGAAAGCGACATCTGGTTGAAATATTAGTAGCTAGTCGAGGAACGAGTGGGCGACTTGGGTTGCATTCTATAAGCGGATATGGGGTATATGTGCGACCTCTGGCTTCTTTGCATTTCTTGTTATGCACGATCGATCAGTTTATTATGAACGAATGACGCAGAGCGGAACGTGCAACTAGAACCAATTCTTCTCTTTGTCTTATACTACCGACCTTTCTGATGTGAGTCTTCCATTAATATGGGCGATCTTTATAGGATGTGTGATCCTTACTGTTTTGTGACGGCAAGGAATTTCGCTCGGTCCGAACCAGTCGCTAAACCGACCCAGACCGTTCGAAACGCCCTATCATTTGAGAACACGACAAAACAGAACGCATACAGAAGAACATTTCATTGTATATTACAACAATGCATCAGATTACAAGAATATACAGAGTATAAATGAATAAATATTACACAGAAATATCAGAGATTTAAATTACATTTAAATACATAGCAGCGGAAAATAATACAATACACAACTAGAAGAAGATATACGGATACAAGGCTTTCCGGATATCGTTCCAGCTGTAAACCAGGATCCTGTGAATATAAATCTGCAAAACCAAAACTACTAGCTGCCCGTGTCAAAATAAGGGCACCCAGAGTTTAGGTTAAAACAATAAACTCCAGGTCAGTCATGTGACTGGTGTGAGAACTAAAACAGTTATTAATCTTTATTTTAAATCATTAGGTAAATCAAGGGACCACGCCGTATAACACGGAACGGGTTTCCTCCCAAGAATACCAGTGCACAAAACAACAGCGCAATGCTAAATAAAGAAAAATGAAGCTGTTATAAGACCCAGGTCCTATCACACAATGCAACGCAAGCCGGGGGATAGGGTTTTTACCTTATAACAGCCAAAGAATGCTTGATACGTTTAAAACAAATCATTTGATACTATTGTAAGTGCATAGTGTATAAAACAACTTCAAATCATAAGTATCAATCATAGGCGGCATGAGCGTCCCATGCCACTATGTCGCCATATATAGATTTACAAATAAAACCGCAAAGTCACGTATTTGGAAATTGGATTTCCGTCTATGAACCGAGGCAAAAGATAGTCCTCAACCGATTCGAGACAATCTAGCCCATGTCTCCGGAGCAGCCGCAACTGCCCCTTGGATCGTCAGGGCCGGTCCACCGATGTGGATTATAGTGCCTGAACAATACGTTTCTCCGCCCTATGGGGCGTAAACGAGCCAACAAATGACTCCATCGGTTCGAGAACGACCGATCAATCCGAGGCGCCTCGCAACAGCAACAACCACATAAGTCAAACTCGTCAGGGCGTGTAAAACCACTGACGCCACTTCTAGCTAGAAAGAAACGCAAGTCCTCCCTGAGGTCCGTCTCCCGTTTTTGGTTCATATCGGGTGTGAAACACGCGAGGTATACGTTACACAAAGCTACGCCACAAAGGCCGTGCTTTGATCATCACCACAAGACTTTGCTTTTCAACAGAAGCCTCGATCAATTGCCACTCAGGCATGCCACACAGGCAATTCACTCCATGCGTTTGATATCCACCAATATATAACCCCTGAGCTCGTACGTCTCAGAGAAGGGCGTTAAGCAAGAGAATAAATTCTCCGCCGCCAAACAGATATATATTTAATAGAAATCAATCACACGGACTAAAATCCAATGTCAGACACACAGTCCATTTACAAGTCCGTTCTGGGTCTGAACGAAACCGGAGGCACCTAGTACCCCGCATATCCATCGATCTCCAAGTACGTCTGGACGATCACCAACTGTTTCCATCTTCTTGGGTGTACAGCCCAATCAAGATCATCAGTTATCACCCAAACGACGTGAAGACCTCCGGTCTTCGACCATCGTCTTCATCTTCGACTTATCGTCGCATCAGTTATTCAGAATGGGATAAACCCGGTCTTCCCGAATAACTCGCGTATATTTTAAATAAGTGTTACACAAACACAACATACGCCTCATTCCAATTCATCAGTCACTAACCGTAAATTAATCAAGAGAATAATTCCCCAAACATTAACCCCGAAGGCCGAAACCAACATCAGATCAATATCCAGAAAACCATTCTGCTTGGCTAACCGACAGTTAGTTTCTAAATTTCACGTTCAAATCTAATTAAAGATTTAACTATCGCCTGGAGCAAAACTGGTGATACTCCATTCTCGATCTTTTCAATCTAATTAAAGATTCATTAAAACTCCACTTAGTTTTAATCATTATCTGGGTTAAAGAATCAGTGTCATTTAAAACACGATTCACGATAAACCCAAAATCACATTCCATTAATTATCGGGTTAAAGAACAAGTGTTATTTAAAACACTGTTCACGATAAACCCAAAAATCAATACCAATTCAATTCCAATTAAATATAATTTAATTGGTACACTTCATTAAATCTAAATAAAAAGATTTAATCTTTTCTCAACTGGGTTCAAGAACAGTGTTAGTGAAGACACCATTCACGACAAACCCAAATCACATTCCGTTAATTATCGGGTTAAAGAACAAGTGTTATTTAAAACACTGTTCACGATAAACCCAAAAATCAATACCAATTCAATTCCAATTAAATATCATTTAATTGGTACACTTCATTAAATCTAAATAAAAAGATTTAATCTTTTCTCAACTGGGTTCAAGAACAGTGTTAGTGAAGACACCATTCACGACAAACCCAAATCACATTCGATATTCAATACAAGGCTCTGAATAGAAAATATATCGGCTTATATTCAATATCGAATTCTACGACTAACAAATGTCGTATTGGAAATAACGATACAAATATATATCTTTCAAATTTCCATAACAACACCTGTAATATCACGAATTCCAACATCGAAATATTCCGAAGACAATTTCGATTCAAATCCACTCCAATGCAATCATTGGAAATTTTGGTTATTTTCAAAACCATTTCAAATTCAATTTATTTATTTAAAAATAAACAGAATTATAATTCTAGTTCAAAACTAGTTCATTTCGATAAAAATCTATTTTTATCTTTTCAAATATGGAGTTTTTCATCCCAAACTTTCACAAATCATCTCTTATGATTTTACACAAATTATTACTATTTTTAATAGTTTTATCAAGGCCCGTACAGTCGATTTCCATCAACGGCCATCGAACTGCACTTACAGCGACCTTTTTCGAATTTGATTTGGACGTATCTCCAAACCCAACCGTTAGATTTCAAATTTCTAATATTCGTTAGAAAGCTCTTTTCGATACGAACCCAACGGTTCCGGTTTTAGGAGAATCCGACGGTCGGATCTCCCGCAATGTCCGTTTGAAATAAATGGTCGAAATTCACGAACTGCCGCGGCGCGGCGCGTTCTATTCAGGCCATTATATTATATATATAATATATATAATATATACTTCGTCGATTTCTATTTAAAACGAATTATATAAATAGTTTTGAATTCGTTTCAAAAACATTTTCAACTTCCATTTCAATTCAAATCAAAATTGAATTCTTCTTTATAAATTCGTTTTAAAATTCATTTCTATTCAATTCAAATTTCAATTCAAATTTCAATTCAATTTGAATTCATTTCAATTCGCTTTCAATTCAATTTGAATTCGTTTTCAATTCAATTCATTTCGAAATCGTTTTCAATTCAATTCATTTCGAAATCGTTATATATTCAATTCATTTCGAAATCGTTATATATTCAATTCATTTCGAAATCGTTTTCAATTCAATTCATTTCGAAATCGTTATATATTCAATTCATTTCGAAATCGTTATATATTCAATTCATTTCGAAATCGTTATATATTCAATTCATTTCGAAATCGATAAAATCGATATAAATATCGTTCACGTCAAAATGGCGTCAATCTAATCAACACCGCTTCATAAATTTCTATTTTCAAAATAGTTGTTATTATCAAAATATTTCGTTCAACACATGACCAATCTCAATGAATGAGTACTGTCAACACATGAACTTTTATTTCATATCGATAAAGATGTAAATTTCAATATTAAAATATTTCGTTCAACACATGACCAATCTCAATGAATGAGTACTGTCAACACATGAACTTTTATTTTATAATATTCTTTATTTTTCAAATTGGAATGAGACCCAATCAATTACCATATAAAGTTAATTATATGGATTTTCATACAACACATGTATATCATAGCATTGAAAAATAATCAACCATCAACCAAAGTGCACTACACTGTATAAGCATCAAATATAGATATTCAACGCTTAAAACAGCCTGTCAATCAACCGATCGACATAATTAATAAATCAGGATGAGTGAACTTCAAATTTCATCCCAACACCCGTGTGGGGTTTCAAACAATCAAACGCACATTTTATTTGTGCAGTTGGGCGATGTGTAAAATTTATCGACCCAATCAATGTCCTTCAAATAGGTGTACATAAACAAACCGTCCGGCTTGTAAATGAATATTTATTTATTCCCATTCACGTTAAAAATTATATTTTTAACGATAAAACATTTTATTCCAACATATGAATTTCTATTCAGTTCATTCTTTAAATAAAATGATATTTTTATTTTTCTAACATATTTTAGAAAATTTCGGCGGCATAACGGCACGATACTAGAAACGGGACAAGGCCTAGCCTTATCCCCGGTCTAGTGAAGGCCCACGCCATTCACACATCAATCAAATCAATTTCATTTTGCAAACCACAAAATTTGGAGTAAGGGTCTAACCTAGCCTTACTCCTTCGCCTTATAACGGCGCACGTCTAATCCTAACCAATTTATCGATTCGATTTTTCACACCACAAACCACATTCAAACCAATATCGCAATCAATAACCAAACAGCCAAACAAACAAGTCCATGGTCTGTGGACGATTGTGTCGGGTGCTACTAAGCACCGTCTGCATCCTAGTGTATATATATATATAACTAGAAAAGAAAACGAAAGGTGAGAAATTCTCACAGATAGCTATCCTAGCTCCACGGCACTTCCAATGCAGGAAATCTTCACCGCTATCCCATCTTCGTCATCTTCGTTGCCCGTAGCCACTACATACATAAAAATCGAATTTTTACTTCGCTATTCAATATTTAAAAATCAAATTTTTAGTTCAAAGTTCAATATATAAAAATCGAATTTTTAGTTCAAAGTTCAATATATAAAAATCGAATTTTTAGTTCAAAGTTCAATATATAAAAATCGAATTTTTATTTCAAAGTTCAATATATAAAAATCGAATTTTTATTTCAAAGTTCAATATATAAAAATCGAATTTTTATTTATATAGATTCCGCCTTTTCCATTTCAAAGATCTAATCTTTTCTTTTACTTTTCAAAGTTTAAATCTTTTACCTTTTAAAAATTCAAATCTTTTAAAACCTTTTTAAAATAAAGAATCAGTTTTAAACATTTAGAAAAAAAACTGTTTTAACCTTTTAATTAAAATCAGTTCAGTTTTCTTTTCTTTTCAAAATCCTGTTTTTAAAATTCTTTTTAAAAATTTCTGTTTTACTTTCTTTTATAAAATTTCTGTTTTACTTTCTTTTATAAAATTTCTGTTTTACTTTCTTTTATAAAATTTCTGTTTTACTTTCTTTTATAAAATTTCTGTTTTAAAATTTCTGTTTTTAAAAATTTCTGTTTTAAAAATTCTATTAAAATTCTGTTTTTAAAAATTTCTGTTTTAAAAATTCTGTTAAAATTCTGTTTTTAAAAATTTCTGTTTTTAAAATCAGTTTCTAAATCCTAAAACAAAAAATCAGTTTTAAAAATCATTTTAAAAATCAGTTTTTAACTTTATAAATAAATCAGTTTTTATTCATTGTTTTAAATTCTTAAAATCGAAATTAGTTTTCAGATTAAAATAAAAATAAAATAAAGTAAAAAAAACTTACTGTTAATTACCTGCAATTGTCGTTCGCCACTAGGGTTCGGAGATCTCGGTCGTCTGAGGGAGGCGCTGTTCGCCTCGAGGCGGCGCCAGAGGTCTGAACGAGGGGAGCAGGCGTCGGCGGTTTTCACGAGGTGGGGGGAGGGTTTCGAACTGCATCGCGAGCGAGAGGGGGGGGGACTTCTAGTCTTCGATCGATGTAGGGCGCGAGGTAGGGGAGGTCGCACGCCTGATCGGAGCTAGGGCGGTCGGTCGGAGCTGGGGCGCGGCGTGGCGGCGTTCGATCGCTGGTGGAGCGATTCGTCTCTTTTTTTTTTTTTCTGATTTATTCTGAAAGGATTTCAACGGGGGGGGGGGCCTGGTTAAGGAGGAAAAGGGGGTTTTAAATTATTATTTTTTTTATTATTTAATTATTTTAAATTCAAAGAAGTTGACTTTTACATACGACCTCTAAACGAGGCCCACTGCCTGTCGCCCATAGCGTTTCACCCCCATTCCGAACACAACGGGATATGTATCGTAGGCTGATTCGACTGTTTGAATCAGTTTCCGTTTAATTTATCATTTAAATCACTATATTGAATTTTAAACGTACATTTCAAATTACCGGGGTCACATACTAACTAGAAAAATTCCCGAAAAATTATTTTCTAGCTTCGTATTGACGATACGGTCCTAATAAAACTAGTTTCGTCGAATTCTGAGACCGTTAGAAAAATGGCCATTTTCCAGTCGATTAAAATCAACTGAAACTGGTCAAACGCGTTTTCCTTTGCCACGCTCACATATTGATTCGAAAAATTATGAAATTTGAAACCTAGCAATAACTCGACATCCCGGACCCAACAAAACTGGTTTCGTCGGAATCCGAGGTCGTTTGCAAAATGTCCATTTTTTAAGGGCCTGAATTCCATAGCGACTATTCAGAATTTTCAACTGGACATATCTTTTGATTCCCGCTACGAACTTTGGATTTTTCGGATTCGTTGGAAAGATATTCACTATTAGATTCCATTATTTTTGGTTTCACTAAAATCCGGATTGTTTTGCACCCGGTACATTCAAATGAAGTTTGAAATCGAATTATCGAACTACCGCGTCATTTTCAATTCTATTTATAATTATATATAATTATTTATATTCTAACGACGACGCGTATAATATATACGTTTGATTATATTCAAAATAAATTTCTCGTCGTTATTATTTAAAATAATTCATTTTAAATAATCAAAACTCGCTAAAATGGCCAAAATAAAAATTTCAAACTGGCTCGCATTTTACGGGTTGTTACATGTTTCTGGGGTTGTGCCATCCTTGAGCTAGATTTATGTGTATGAACTTTTTGTATTGGTCATGTTATGCTGCATGACCGATCCTGATTGTGTTGAGCGGACAACCTAACTTGCTCTTTCTTGTTGTGTTTAACCTTGGAGCTGGCGCTTGAACTTTGTTCTGCGCAATCATCCCTTATCCTTCGCAACTGTCCAAGTGTACTAGGTAGAACCACATACGACCGACCCTAATGATGTTTGTTTTGTGATTTTTATACAGATTTAATATACCAATATGTGCATGGTTTTTAATGGATAAATAGATCCTAAAGAGGGAAAATGCGAAAGCGGATCGTGAATCTCTTCAAGTCAATCATGTCAAGGATGAAGAACCGTCTAATTCTTTAAAAATCGCCTTTCGATGAGAAGGCAAACTGGACGGAAGCCCACTGCAACTGACATTGCTTTTGGGATAATTTGTTTGTTTCATGAAATGGCTGGACATGAAACAAATGAATGCTTGTGGAATGTAATTGAAAAGCAAGTGAGAAATGTATAGCTACAACAATACATCTAGAATCAAACTGCAGCAACTCAATAGGAACAACCATCGGCTGTAAGGGATATAGACGAGCTTAGCTTTCGTTGAGGTCTCATCGACTAACAAGTGAGAATTGGATAATAAGGAAGACTAAATCTCCTACCCATGTACGGGATCTGGAGAGATCACTAGGCATGCTCTTTGACGATGACAACCACCAATTTTACTTTGTTTCTTTTATTTTTTAATTGAGTTGCAATAAAAAGGCTTAGCAGTTTACTCTAGTGCGGGGAACCTGATATCCCTAAGCAAGTTCTGAACAGTGGAAAACCTACTAGTTTTGCAATAAAGTTTACATTTTTTCATTTTACTAAAGCTATTTGGTGTGTTGGCAGATTCCAGACATGGATTTCGTGCTTTATCACTTTAATAAGATCGCTTGGCGAGTATGGTTGATACTCATTAGGCGTGGAACATACAATTAGAAAACCCTAATAACACCATTTAGTGGGTATCGCTGATGCATCAGATGTAAAACTTTGTTTCAAAAAAGTTTAATCAGTTGGTGATTATGTCTGAAGCTCATCAGTTATTAAAAAAACTTTTTAATCACTTGATGAGTATGGCTAATGCTCATCAAGTATAAAAAACTATTAATTGGAATGTGTAGTATGGCTTATGCTTGAAAAGGGCCTACAAAGGCTATAAACTATCAAGTATGGCTGATACTTACGAAAACGTGAACAATACTGTGAACCATCAAGTATGGTTAATGCTTGATGGGAATCAAATCATAGGCTTTTAACTATGGCTGATGCTTGGCAGTCCAATCAAATGGTGAATCACTAACCATGGATAATGCTTGGTGGGGATCAAACTATCCATGAACTGTCAAGTATTGTCGATGCTTGATGAGGATCAACCAAAATTGGAACGCTAAGTATGGCTTTTGCTTAGTCAAAGCCCGACGAGGCTCTAAAACCATCATGTATGGCTGATATGTGGCCAAAACCCAATGCGGTTCAAATACAATGAGTTTGGATGTTGCTCAATTAGAAAAGCCGGAGAGGCTCAAAACATACTTGTGAATTAAGTTTAGTGAGGACAAGATTTGAATCACCAAGTATGGATTATACTTGGCACGAAATTGACCCTCCTATGTCGTGAACTTTATACTTCAACCCGAAGAGGTTGCAAACTCAACCAGGCTTTGTAAATCCATCAAAGGCTAGCTTAGAGAGACTATGAATACTTAAACAATCTGACGAGATCTTGAATACGACTATGAATGGCCATGGAACTATGGATCAATCCGGAGAGATTGCGGAAATTCAATTTATACAAAATATACTTCCATAGAAAGAAATGTTTTGAGGTCAAGTATTAACCAATATTTTGGCAAGATCGTTGTGCTTCGTACTTGGACATCCAGATTGCTTACGACTCGAGCATGGACTTAAAAAACTCTGACTAAACGTTGGAATCGACATTCGATTAGGAATTAGAAAGTAACTCTGTAACGACCCGTATTCTACACATCATAGGATTGTAGAATATTTATTTCTTTCCCATGTGAAGTCGTATGGTCATGTAACTTTGGGAAACATCCATTAGAGTCATTTCCCAAGATTTTTGTCGATTTTTAAATGACCATTTTGCCCTTAGTTAGTACTGTTTTGGCCATAACTTTTGATTGGAAAGGAATTTTGACCTGAAACCACTTCCATTAGATTTGTTTGATGGTTTACCTTTCCGTAGAGTGCTTATAATAGCCAAACGGACTTATCGTTTGGGAGATATGGCTGAAATAAGGTTTGGAGGGTGAAAAACTGCTTAACCGGGCCAAATCGGGTGATTAGTGAGTAGGCCCATAAACCATTTCGGGATTAGGGTTATGGGGAGGCTGAAATGAGATAGAGGATCATTCCATTTCAGTTTTCTAGCCTCCACTTATCACCAAGGAACCCTAAAAATGGCCTCCAACCTCTAAATCACCTCCAAATCATCTTTTGGTCAAGGACTTGGCTTAGCAACCCCTAATCAAGGTAGATCTACACCAAATCAAAATTAGAGCTGCTGTTTAGCATAGAGATTCACATCAAATCAGAGATTTATTTCAGATCTTAGTTTATTTGTGGCAAAGGTGAGTGATTTGCATAGTTTTACACTAATTATGGCTAGTTAAGGGTAATTAGTGTAAATTAGCGAAATTACGCATGATAAAATTCGGAAAAAATGTTCATAAATTCTTAAATGATGTTTTAGACCTCTGATATGAATTTGGGTTAATTGGGTTAAGTTTTGCTAATCCTATCATTAGTTTCACCTAAACATGCTTAAGGGGAAATATGGGGTTTTGGGTATGTTTGATCCATTTTAACCTATCATGTTGATGTTTTGATGTTTGTGGTTGATTATGCATGTTGCTATGACTGTATGAAATGCTTTGTGATTGATTTCAATAGTTAGAATGGTCGAAAACGTCGTTGAATGGCGTAAACACTTGCTGGAACAGTCTCAATAAACAGTGCAGGGTTCAGATCGGATCGGATATGGGGCTCGGATCGGATATGTTGAACTGAGCAAGGAATTCGATCGGATCGGAACCCAACACTTGGGAAAGATGGCAAAAAGGAAGGCCACGCTAGCTGAACTGGGATCGGATCGGATTAGGGAATAGGGATCGGAGCGGATATAGGAAGATGGATCGGATCGAAGCACGTAAAGGATGAGGAGGTGGATCGGAGCGGAAGCATGAACTGGAGGGAGAGTGACACCCGACCCGAACCGAGGAGAAACGCCCGACCCGAACCGATGGAGTGGCACCCGATCCGAACCGCACCAGAAGAAGACCCGACCCGAACAGATGGAGGATACCCGACCCGAACCGATGGCTTGAGAAGGAACCCGACCCGACCCAGTATTGACCAATAACCCGAGATGCAAAGGTAGTCCAATATGGGAAGTTAGAGATCAGGATCTAGTTGGGAATCGATGAGTTCACTTCATGGTTGGACTTTGCTGCGGGACGTGTGCTAAGGAGTTGCCGACGTTCATAACTTCGATTCACCATTGGAAATGGATGATGGGCTACTTATCAGTGCAGTAGGGTCATTACGACCTGAGGGGCAAGGTGATGGTAGCAAGACTACGTTATCAGTGCAGTAGGGTCAATATGACCTGAGGGGCAAGGTGATGCGTAGTAAGACTATGAGCCAGTGCAGTGAGGTCATTACGACTCCATGGGGCAGAGTGGACATAGTAAGGATTAGTAAGGCTATGAGCCAGTGCAGTGGGGTTCTTGTGACTCCATGGGCCAGAGTGGACATAGTAAGGATTAGTAAGGCTATGAGCCAGTGCAGTGGGGTTCTTGTGACTCCATGGGGGCAAAATGGACATAGCGAAGGATTTGTGGCTACGTTATCAGTGCAGTGAAGCCATTTATGACTTCATGGGGCAAAGTGATAGTAGCAAGGTATGTTGGTTGATCGAAGTGGTGAATATCGTATGCTTTACGCACTGAGTGAGAGATGTGAGGATGGATGCTATGTTTGATTGTTTGCCATCCCTATGACATGCACACCTCCCCCACCTCCGTATCTTTACACTGTTTGATATGGTACCTTAGAGTGTTGTACAGTATGTAGTGCTAACTCTTTGGTTGCAGGTCCAGGTTCAGGTATGTTTTAGTCTACCTGTTATTGTTCACTTTAGATGCTTATCGCTCATACTAGGCTTTATGTCTGACCCAGAGTTTTATGTCTCCTCTTATTACTCTGGGTGCTCACACGGGCAGACTAGAGATAGGTTAGCTGGTGATGCGCGAGTAGCTGATTCGGAGGCGGGCAGGAGGCTTCCGCGTATGATGTATATATATATATATATATATATACATTCTCCCTGTGTCGTTGATGGTCACTACTTGGGCATTAGTAGTGTACCTCCTTTATCTTACTTTTGCTTTGAGACAGTTGAAAGTTGTAATAAGCTGTATTTTGGATTTCCGCTGCTATGATGTTTAGTTCTGATTTTCAGCTTATGCACTGTCTCTCCTGTTTTATGTCAAGTATGTTATTATTATATTTTGTTCTATGCACTGTGAGACATTCTACAGGTTCTTTGTATGTTCATTTCCTTCTTCCCTTTCCTTCTGACGACCCGTTCCGTGCTAACTGGACATGTGTACAGCGCACCTTTGGAGTAAATGTCGGTTGGTGCGGGGCGGGCCGTCACACTTGGTATCAGAGCTCTAGGTTGCGTAGTTAACCTAGGGAAAGACACTAGGGAGAGATAGTACGTATATGAGAGCGCGTATTTGTGATTACATTGGTTTTCAAAAGCTATATATATATACTATTAGTAGTATAAAGAATGAAGTCGCACTACACTAGCACCACTATGGGGTCGTTAATCGTTTCCCTTTTCCAGATTGACGATGAGCCGAGACACGAGGGGTGCTGGTAGTGGGACCAACCAAGGGAATGCCACTGACATGAGGGCAATGTTTACTAACCTCATGAGAGACATGCTTAGAGAAGTGCAAGGGGCAGTTCCCAATCCCGGAGTTGGTGTTGGCCCAGTAGTGCAGGCGCCTAGGGTCGATTTCGCCAAGTTGTGCAAGGATTACACTAATCTTGGTGGAAAGTCGTTCCACGGAACGGAGTCGGCCACAGATGTTCAAGATTGGATGGATAGTTGTGATCGTATCTTCGATGACTTGGGTCTTGAGGATGCGATGAAGAGAAGGCTAGCGTCTCGTCAGCTGCAAGGGCGAGCGATGAATTGGTGGAATGCCATTAGAACAGCTACTCCAGAGGATCAGGTTACTTGGGATCAGTTCAAGGCTCGCTTTAGCGAGAAGTTAATTCCAGCTGCCCAGAAATCAGTATTGTTTAAGAGGTTCTTGGAACTCAAGCAGAACGGAAGGGCAGTTTCTGATTATATTGCTGAGTTCGACACCTTGTCGAAGTATGGACTGTCTCTCATTGACACTCCTAAGAAGAAGAATGAGAAGTTCATTACTGATTTGGATGGTTACTTGGGGGAAAGGCTTATCAACCACATCGATGAGACTTTTGAATCGATCATGGGGAAAGCTTTGAGATCAGAGAGCCTTTACCCTAAGTCAAAGACTGAGGCTGCATCTGCAGAAGGGCCAAAGCCGCAAGAAGGCGGTGGAGGCAAGAATAATTCTCAAAATAAGAGGAAGCAGGACCAATCTAAAGGTGGCCAGAAAAAGAGCAAGAAGGATGTTGAGTGCTTCAGCTGTGGAAAGAAGGGCCATTATGCTAAAGAATGTCGGGCCAAGCCAGCGGTAAGGAAGTGCTACAACTGTGGTCAAGTGGGACATCACAAGGATAAGTGTCCGCAACCTCTTAAGGAGAAGCAGATTGTGAAAGCATATGCTATTGATGCAGTTCCTTCTTCGTCGAATGCCCCAACTGCGGCGGAGAAAGGAAAGAATGTTGTTATTCAAGGTATGCTTTCTATTTATGATGTACCAGTTCGAGTTTTGTTTGATACTGGGGCTTCCCGTTCTTTCATATCTAGTGACCTGGTAGATAGGTTGGGACTGGAACCCTAGATAGTCGATAGACCATTGGTTGTGACGAACCCGAATGGTGGTTCGACTAGCCTTAGTATGATTTGCAGGAATTTGGTCTTATCGAGTCATGGATGTATGTTTGTATGTGATTGCTTTGTTTTGGGCTTTACTGGGTATGGCATTATATTGGGAGTCGATTGGCTCCAAAGATACGGGGTGGTGGTAGACTGTGAGGGCTTTTTGGTGACAGTGAGGGCGGATGATGGGCGGAAGGTAGTGTTTGGTAGTCTACCTAGTGATGGGGTTATGGCTAGTTTTGTAAATTCCCTCGACATCCCGCAGGATGAGTTGTCAGATGTGCCCGTGGTTGGCCAGTATCCGGACGTCTTCGAGGAGGTGACCGAGCTTCCACCACACCGAGAGATTGAGTTCTGTATTGATTTAGTGAAAGATGCCAGACCTATAGTGATGCCACTTCGTCGTATGGCACCAAGGGAGCAGCGAGAGCTCGGGGTGCAAGTCAGCAATCTTTTAAAGAAGGGATTTATTAGAAGGAGTGTCTCCGAGTGGGGAGAACCAGTTGTGTTTGCAACTAAGGCAGATGGTTCCCTTCGTTTGTGTGTGGACTATCGCGAGTTGAATAAGGTGACGAGGAAGAATAAGTATCCTCTACCGCGGATAGATGATTTGTTTGATCAACTGGAAGGAGCAAGAGTGTTCTCCCAGTTGGACCTCGCGACAGGATTTCCTCAGCTTCGAGTAGCGGATGAGAGTGTTCCGAAAATGGCCTTTAGGAAGCCGTCTGGATTTTATGAGTGGTTGGTCATGCCATTTGGGTTGACCAATGCACCAGCCTATTTTGTAGATCTCATGAATCGAGTATTCAGAGATCAGTTGAATAAGTTTGTTCTTGTGTTCATGGATGATATCCTTGTTTATTCAAGGACAGAGGAGGAACACAAGGGACACTTGAGGATAGTGATGGAGGTGTTGAGGAAACACCAATTGAAAGCGAAATTCTCTAAGTGTCATTTTTGGAGAAGGGAAGTAAGATTCTTGGGTCATGTTGTTTCAGAGAGTGGTATTGCCGTGGACCCTGCGAAGGTGGCTACGGTACAGGATTGGCCTACGCCCAAGAATGCAATAGATGTGAGAAGTTTCTTGGGATTAGCTGGATATTATCGTAAGTTTATCCAGGACTTCTCCAAGATAGCAGCACCGTTGACTCAGTTGACTAAGAAGAATCAGTCCTTCATCTGGGACGGAGTGTGTGAGGATGCCTTCAAGAGTCTAAAGGAGAAGTTGACGCGTGTGCCAGTGTTAGTCATTCCTAAAGGGAATGAAGAGATGACGGTATACACAGATGCTTGTGGTACCGGACTGGGTGCAGTATTGATGTAAGAAGGTAGGGTTGTAGCTTATGCTAGTCGACAGCTAAAGCCGCATGAGAAGAAGTATCCTACCCATGATTTGGAATTAGCAGCGATTGTATTTGCGCTGAAGATGTGGAGACACTATCTCTTGGGAGAAAGATTTGAGTTGTTTACCGATCATAAATCATTAAAGTATATCTTCTCCCAGAAAGATTTGAATCTCCGTCAGCAGAGATGGTTAGAGTTCTTGGCTTCGTATGATTTTGATATCGCATATACACCTGGGGAAGGTAATGCGGTAGTCGATGCCTTGAGTAGGAGACATGCCAGCTTAGGGGCAATGTTTCTTGAATGGAAGCAACTGGAATATATCGCGGGGTTTGATTTCAGACCAAGGTGCGAATTGGATCCAGTTATGCTAGCTAGTTTGGCGATCAGACCCACTTTGATAGAGCGGATTGGTTCCAGCCAGAGGGACGATCCTAACCTATTGGAAATCATCTCCAAGTTAGAGATGGGTATTGATGAGGAGATGAATGTGTATGGGCTTGATCGAGATGGATGGCTTAGAAGGAATGGAAGGCTAGTTGTACCCAACGTAAATGGTTTGAGGGATGAAGTGCTTAGAGAATGTCATCACTCAAAACTGACTATACATCCCGGTGGTAACAAGATGTATCGAGACATGAGACGGACTTACTACTGGGAAGGGATGAAAAGAGACGTTGGGAAGTTTATATCCAAATGCATGAATTGCCAGCTAGTTAAAGCCGAGCAAAAGAAGCCTAGTGGGTTGTTGCAACCATTAGAAATTCCCGAGTGGAAATGGGAGCAAGTCTCGATGGATTTCATCGATGGCTTACCAAGGACTAGATCGGGATATGATAGCATTTGGGTAATCGTGGATCGATTGACTAAAAGTGCAAGATTTATACCAGTCAAATCGACCAGAACGGCAGGCAAGTTGGCAGAATTGTATATGAAGTGGGTAGTGAGATTTCATGGAGTACCCAAAAGCATTGTGAGTGACCGAAACTCGTTGTTCACTAGTGGGTTTTGGAAGAGCTTACAAGAGGCTCTAGGGTAAGGATTACATCTCAGTACCACATATCATCCTCAGACCGACGGTCAGACGGAGAGGGTGAATCGTATATTGGAAGATCTCTTGAGAGCTTGTATATTGGATTTTGGTGGATCATGGGATGACCATTTGCATCTAGTAGAGTTTGCATATAATAATAGCTACCAATCCAGTATCGGTATGGCTCCATATGAAGCTTTGTACGGAAGACCGTGCAACTCACCATCATGTTGGATAGAGATTGGCGAGAAGTTTGTGCTTGGACCAGATGTGGTGAGAGAAACTTCGGGTAAGATTAAGATCATTCAGCAACGAATGAAAGCTACCTAAGATAGGCAGAAGAGTTATGCTAATAAGAGGAGAAGAGACTTGAAATTCTCCATTGGTGACTTGGTGTTTGTCAAGATCTCTCCGTTGAAGAGCGTGATACGATTTGGCAGGAGAGGCAAGTTGGCACCAAGATTTGTTGGCCCATTCACTGTTCTTGAATTAGTCGGGAATTTGGCATATAGAGTTGGCTTACTAGAGAAAATGGCGGGAGTTCATAATGTATTTCAGGTTTCCCAACTAAGGAAGTTCGTTCACGACTCAAATGTGACTATTTCACCTGATCAGTTAGAGGACTTCGAAATAGAACCCGAGGCGGTTGGGAACCGCAAGCCGATTCGTATTGTGGGGCACGATACGAAGCAACTTCGAAGGAAGGCGGTGAAGCTAGTCAAGGTTCAGTGGGGTGAGGACGAGAATGATTGTACTTGGGAGACAGAGGAGAGCATTAGGAAGGCATATCCAGAACTCTTTGCCTGGTAATATTTACTTTGCAATTTAGTTTTCCGCATGATAGGGTAGACTTGTTTTGCATGTTTGATTGTTGTTTTATGATTGATAGGCATGCGAGACCTTTGTGTGTGTTTTGATTAGGGAATTTCGGGGGCGAAATTTCTTAAGGGGGGGGGGGGGGGAGAGTGTAACGACCCATATTCTACACATCATAGGATTGTAGAATATTTATTTTTTTCCCATGTGAAGTCGTATGGTCATGTAACTTTGGGAAACATCCATTAGAGTCATTTCCCATGTTCATGATTTTTGTCGATTTTTAAATGACCATTTTGCCCTTAGTTAGTACTGTTTTGGCCATAACTTTTGATTGGAAAGGAATTTTGACCTGAAACCACTTCCATTAGATTTGTTTGATGGTTTCCCTTTCCGTAGGGTGGTCATAATAGCCAAACGGACTTAACGTTTGGGAGATATGGCTGAAATAAGGTTTGGAGGGTGAAAAACTGCTTAACCGGGCCAAATCGGGTGATTAGTGAGTAGGCCCATAACCCATTTCGGGATTAGGATTATGGGGAGGCTGAAATGAGATAGAGGATCATTCCATTTCAGTTTTCTATCCTCCACTTATCACTAAGGAACCCTAAAAATGGCCTCCAACCTCTAAATCACCTCCAAATCATCTTTTGGTCAAGGATTTGGCTTAGCAACCCCTAATCAAGGAGGATCTACACCAAATCAAAATTGGAGCTGCTGTTTAGCATAGAGATTCACATCAAATCAGAGATTTATTTTAGATCTTAGTTTATTTGTGGCTAAGGTGAGTGATTTGCATAGTTTTACACTAATTATGGCTAGTTAAGGATAATTAGTGTTAATTAGCGAAATTACGCATGATAAAATTCGGGAAAAATGTTCATAAATTCTTAAATGATGTTTTAGACCTCTGATATGAATTTGGGTTAATTTGGTTAAGTTTTGCTAATCCTATCATTAGTTTCACCTAAACATGCTTAAGGGGAAATATGGGGTTTTGGGTATGTTTGATCCATTTTAACCTATCATGTTGATGTTTTGATGTTTGTGGTTGATTATGCATGTTGCTATGACTGTATGAAATGTTTTGTGATTGATTTCAATAGTTATAATGGTTGAAAACGTCGTCGAATGGCGTAAACACTTGCTGGAACAGTCTCAGAAAACAGTGCAGGGTTCGGATCGGATCGGATATGGGGCTCGGATCAGATATGTTGAACTGAGCAAGGAATTCGATCGGATCGGAACCCAATACTTGGGAAAGATGGCAAAAAGGAAGGCCACGCTAGCTGAACTGGGATCGGATCGGATTAGGGAATAGGGATCAGAGCGGATATAGGAAGATGGATCGGATCGAAGCACGTAAAGGATGAGGAGGCGGATCGGAGCGGAAGCATGAACTGGAGGGAGAGTGACACCCGACCCGAACCGAGGAGAAACGCCCGACCCGAACCGATGGAGTGGCACCCGATCCGAACCGCACCAGAAGAAGACCCGACCCGAACAGATGGAGGATACCCGACCCGAACCGATGGCTTGAGAAGGAACCCGACCCGACCCAGTATTGACCAATAACCCGAGATGCAAAGGTAGTCCAATATGGGAAGTTAGAGCTCAGGATCCAGTTGGGAACCGATGAGTTCACTTCATGGTTGGACTTTGCTGCGGGACATGTGCTAAGGAGTTGCCGACGTTCATAACTTCGATTCACCATTGGAAATGGATGATGGGCTACTTATCAGTGCAGTAGGGTCATTATGACCTGAGGGGCAAGGTGATGGTAGCAAGACTACGTTATCAGTGCAGTAGGGTCAATATGACCTGAGGGGCAAGGTGATGCGTAGTAAGACTATGAGCCAGTGCAGTGGGGTCATTACGACTCCATGGGGCAGAGTGGACATAGTAAGGATTAGTAAGGCTATGAGCCAGTGCAGTGGGGTTCTTGTGACTCCATGGGGCAGAGTGGACATAGTAAGGATTAGTAAGGCTATGAGCCAGTGCAGTGGGGTTCTTGTGACTCCATGGGGGCAAAATGGACATAGCGAAGGATTTGTGGCTACGTTATCAGTGCAGTGAAGCCATTTATGACTTCATGGGGCAAAGTGATCGTAGCAAGGTATGTTGGGTGATCGAAGTGGTGAATATCGTATGCTTTACGCACTGAGTGAGAGATGTGAGGATGGATGCTATGTTTGATTGTTTGCCATCCCTATGATATGCACACCTCCCCCACCTCCGTATCTTTAAACTGCTTGATATGGTACCTTAGAGTGTTGTACAGTATGTAGTGCTAACTCTTTGGTTGCAGGTCCAGGTTCAGGTATGTTTTAGTCTACCTGTTATTGTTCACTTTAGATGCTTATTGCTCATACCAGGCTTTATGTCTGACCCAGAGTTTTATGTCTCCTCTTATTACTCTGGGTGCTCACACGGGCAGACTAGAGACAGGTTAACTGGTGATGCACGAGTAGCTGATTCGGAGGCGGGCAGGAGGCTTCCATGTATGATATATATATATATATATATATATACACACACACACACACACACACACACACACACACATTCTACCTGTGTCGTTGGTGGTCACTACTTGGGCATTAGTACTGTACCTCCTTTATCTTACTTTTGCTTTGAGGCAGTTTGAAAGTTGTAATAAGTTGTATTTTGGATTTCCGCTGCTATGATGTTTAGTTCTGATTTTCAGCTTATGCACTGTCTCTCCTATTTTACGTCAAGTATGTTATTATTATATTTTGTTCTATGCGCTGTGAGACATTCTACAGGTTCTTTGTATGTTCATTTCCTTCTTCCCTTTCCTTCTGATGACCCGTTCCGTGCTAATTGGACATGTGTACAACGCACCTTTGGAGTAAATGTTGGTTGGTGCGGGGCGGGCCGTCACAAACTCGGCTCATATCGGCCGCCTCCAAGCATCGTTCGATCACTCTAAAATAACCTAATCGGCACAGTCCAATCACTCCATATTTACTTGATCAATCACGCACAGGATTAGATCAATCACCTCATAAAATCTTGATCAGCACAGTCCAATCACCTCGAAAACCAAAGATCCTATCGATCTGGCACTTGCCTGATTACATCCGGAAGTCCATATCGGTATTCATGAAAGTGTGACCGACTTAAACTGATCACTGAAAATACATAGATCAATACATGGAATTCACTCTAGAAATTTGTCGATCAGCTAGTTGGATTGGTAGGAATCCCTTAAGGGATTGGTAAAAACTCAAGTGCGGGATCATCATAAAATCATGTGGTCAATGTGACCCGATAACTCAAAAAACAAGGATCAACACGCGGTTTTGAACAACTTTGGAACTAGCCCGATCAGACTTGGTTTTGGCAGGAATCCTTCCTACACTTTATCGGTATGAGCTTGGGACTTCAGATCATCGTAAAAACAGATGATCGACATGGTAGATAACGAGAAAAATGAAGGATTCACGTAGAAGCTTGGATTAATAAAGAGAACTCAACATCGGATCGGTGCAAAAACTAAGGATTAGACTGGCATTTCAAGAGATCCATCAGACCAGTATGAAGTAAGTTATAGCAAACCGATTCTCTATAAAACGAAGCAGATCATTTAAAACTAAGTGATCAAAATGGCTGTTTACTTCAAAAGACTCAAGACTCGGCAACATTCCGAACCAAGCTCGAATATAAAGATTAATACCGATCCCATGGGGATCGATATCGATCCATATAACCTAGGGATCGAATATGAATTTTTCCAAAGACCGCTCAAACGCGATCCTATTTTCACTTCTTCATTTATGATCGATCCTATCTTTCCTACAACTACAAATAGGATAACTTATGGCTCATTTTTGGGGAAGGGATCTTGGCTTTTGGGCACTACTACGGAAGCACATTATTGAAGACTTTCAACAACAATTTTTTTATCTACATTCTTACTATCAAATCGAATTTTACTTGTAATCATACAGTATAAACGATAGATTGCAACAAGTGGATGTAGGAATTACAAAAAAATAACCATTTCGCTAATGGCAAAGCAAGTTACAGTAGATATATTGCATCTAGCATATATCAGCCTGGATATCCACAGTTCCAATAGACTGGTTACATTTTACAACTGGTTTTGACAGTTGTAAAAAGAGTTACAGTTGAGAATTCTTACAGCTGTCAAAAGCACTTGCAATAAACCTTTTTGCAACTGATATTGATAGTTGCAAAATGCACAATCGACTCTTGCATGTATATTATTTTTCATCATTACCAGTATATGATAATTAATTGCTAAAAACAAATATTACAATGAAATAACCAGAAACACGTTCCTAAAGACTAAGTAAGATAAAATGGCATACACAAACTTCTAACACACACTTCACAATGTTTGATAAAGTTACATTCAAACTTCTATCATATTGAAACACATAATGCGTACACATAACAAATATCCAATTGACGCTTCAAACTATAATACAGTACAAAATCATAAAATCTCGTTTGACTATTTAACTCAAAGCCAGAATCTTCTTACTTCCTCTTCTTCTGTACTTAGGTCCTTACACACCCACAAGTAGCAATGTGTCCCAAACCCTCATGATCATAACTTTTTACAAGAATTAAAAAACCACTCATTCGAATTCAGTTGAGTAATATGCATATTTTAAAATAAAAAAAATACATGTAAGAAAAAAACTTACAAAAACATGTAACAAAGCATAATCCTTTTGGTATTGTAGCACATGACACATTCAAAGCATACAGGTCATGCATACAAGGCCTGAGCTATAAAGATTGAAAATGCAATATAAGCATAAGTATAAATAAGAATATGGTAAGGTTGACTCGAGTTTGTGCATAGGAAAAAAAATCATCCAAGTGCATAGCGAAGCAAGAGTTTTAAAATTTTAGGATAGATGTGACCTATTCTGGTTCGTTTGATAGGAGATGCAAATGACCATATTCTTTTAGTGACGTGGTTGGATTGGATTTAATCTAGAAATTTAATAGTTGAGATCCTTAGGATACACTATAAGTGGACCTCTAGACCTAGTTATTCCCTCATAATGCTGTCTTTTCCCTTATAGGTTCTCTTTTCTCAAATAGACCCAACCTAATTTTTTTGGGGGAATTTTGTTTATAAAATCCTATTTGAGGTGTGAAATGCAGCGGCTAAGGATAAAGAGCTTAGGATCATGGGTGAGTACAGTAATTTTTTAGGTTATAAGTATTTTACACGTTTATGGTTTTTAATAGTTTTATTTACAGTTTTTCCAGTAATTTTTTAGCAGCCTTTTTCTTTAAGTAGCTTACTGTTTTTCTTACAATTTCTTTTATTTATTTAAGTTTTGTCGGTTCTTCTTTTTGTGTTTTCTTAAAGTTTCTTTTTGTAAGTCTCTTTCTTTCTAGTCTTTTTTCTTAGTAATTATTTCTACTAGTTATTTTCAGTCTTTTTGCAATCAATTTACATTTTTGAGAGTTGTAAATGTTCGCTTACATAATTAATCTTCATTTTACGCTTTGATTATAATTGCACATTAGTACACAAACATGGATCAAATAAGAAACAACTAAATTTATGGTGTTACATTTAAAAATTACAGATTTACAGTAAAAAGGAACTAAGCTAAATTATGCAGATTTACAGTAACTTGCAATGAATTATGTCTAGTATTATAATTCGTAGGACATAGAAAAAGTAAGTAGATTATTATGATAATATAAGAGTAGAAAAATCATAATAAAGAGAAAAAGAACAAAATCCATTATATTTTTACTTGGTCAGGAACTGGGTCAATAAGTTAGGCTCAGATCTAAAATTGGGCTAAGAACAAAATAAAATATAGATTAATACATAGGACCCATTCCGATCAGCTCCCATATCAGGAAGGATATGTTGATCTCAGGAAGTCCGGGCACGCTTAGGTGGAACATCGGTTGTAAATGGTCAACAAATTAAAATTAGCATAGGGTGCAAAACTGTAGTTTGTTTGAAAGATAGGACCCCTTCGACCACCTTCCCTTTCAAACAGAATATGATGGTTTTAGGAAACCAGGCATGCTTTAGTGGAACAGCGGTAAAAGACGTCCACAGAGTTTGATTATTATGGCATATAGTGTTTTGTGAACATGTAGATTTTGACTGGAGACTACTATAACATGCGCTATTATATGTGTCTTTTCGCTAGTATCACGACAACCTAGTGGCACGTTATCACATGATGGTAGAGGCCATAGGACGATAATAGAAGCGGGTACGTAAGAGCTAACCAAAGGGTGGAATTAGCAAAACTAATTCAAACCAAAATAATTCAAAACAGTAAAGTACAAATAATCAAAGAAGAAACACAGTTAATAAGAATTATTATTAGAAATCATCTTATATGTGCACATACACAAAACTATTATCAAGTCTATCCTTTTAGTTGCTTATCATGCTAGTAATTACTTTATTCACTAGGATTCATGTATGATCTACTTCTCTTTCTTCTCTTTTCCCTCATTAGGCTCATGGGGTTGATTTTGATTATTCCGGATTCCTTGGAGGAGCAGCTTGTTGGAGTTAATTCTTGATTTCAGATGTATCTTTTTTTTTCAGTTGGTTGATTTGTACGGTGACTTGAGAGGGGATTTCCATTTTATGTACTCTGATTTTCTAGTGAGACATGTTATTTTTGACATCGTAATATTATTGTGACTTTCTAAGATGAAGGATATTTTCTTAAATAAATGTCAAGTTCATGTTTTTTATGTTCCCACTGTATCTATTTTGCTTATTTTATGTACTTTAGTCTCTACGATGTCATTCAATTACACCTACAAATGTTGTGCATTCTTTAGTATTCTTATTTGGGGATATTAAGAGGTGTAGGGTGTTTAACATAAGAACTATCAGTTATCATTAGGGTTCTACATGCATTTGGATGCATTGCATAAGCATATTTGCTTAGAGATGAGGATGATCGAGTCAATACACCACCTAATCTTTATTATTAGATAGGGAAATATGTATTTCATGATTGCATAATAAAATAATCTGCATTAGGAAGAAAAAAGACAATGATTTCTATCTATGACATTTGAGTAGATTTTATATATTTTGGATGTTGTTACTAATTACATTTATCTATCCATGGAGATTTCTAGGACTAATCCTTTAAAGAGACGGTGAACATAATATAAATTTGTAATAGCAAATTAATAAGAAATGAACCAAAAAAAATAAAATTTCTATTGATGTATGAATTTGGTTACATAAACTTCACTATTGGGTCAATGCCGATTTTCTAACAATTTTCATGTATAACTTGTTACGATCTGAGTCAAAGTGGGGAAGTTTTAAGTGAAAGAATATTCAAAAATTAATTCTTATTATAATTCAATAGAAAAACCTTAAAAAACTTCATTTCTAGGTTCAACCACCCAAGGGGATGGTCGATCGTGGTTATCGACCGCCCACGGACAGTCAACCCAACCAAAGTGTAATTGGCCACTAATCTAGGTTGATACATGACGTACAAAGATGTTTTAGTAGGAGGGTTCAAAACCTAAGAATGGCCTTGATTTAGATCTCTGGATTTGTGTCTCAGACCTGCGTTTATAGTCAGTTAAAGCTAAAAATTAATCCAAAGTTAGATTTCAACCTAAAATTAAATCTAATAGCTAGAGATTGAGATTAACATGGCTATGCCAGGTAAAATAGGCTAAATCTAGTGGTCTTGAATTCTATACTAAACATATAAATAGGGACGAGACCTAACCGCATAAACATTTTGTTCTAATTCTTTTCTCATTCTTCATCCTCCATCTCCGATATTCTTCCCCTTCAAAATTTTGGGGGTGAAGACAAAGTAAAAATTATAAAAGGGAAATTAAATTAAAAAAATTATAAAAGAAAAGCTAACTTGGAAAAGGAGGATCCTCAAAGGCCATAGGGAAGAGCTTGGGACTGCAGGTGAGTGAGAAGTTTACTTATATATGAATCAAGTAGGTTGATCAACTAGTCTTAGGTTATCTCTAATTTAAATCCGGGTTGCATGTATAAAATGGACTCATTTATATATACATGTTTGAATTAGTTGTAAAATGTTAGATTTACATGCAATTTAATGTACGTAAAATATGAATAATGATGTAGATTTGGACCCAAATGAAAGAGGCGGATTCACTGAATGACATTAATCATTTAATGTAAGACCTAATACGCTTATACGAAATGAATAACATTAAAGGACTAAGACAAATATTGGATGCTTGAATTATATCTTAAAATTAAAGTTATATAAGACATGGACAGATTTAAGAAATGACAGAACATTTGATGTGTGAACTATGAATAAAAATCAAAGTTATAATAAAAGACAATGACAGTGAACATGACAAATCATCATAAATAGATATAGTAGAACTATAAAGGCCTCTTCTTGTTGATTTTTACTTGACAGAGGGGATGGGAAGAAAAATTTAGGTTTAGATTGAAAATAAAATTTAAAGAACAATGACTCAGTTGAGATTGAGGTGAGAGGCAATACGGTTATTGATTGGGTGTCCATTCTAAAGACGAAGGGGCACACGTTAGATCAAAAAATAAGTGGATACAGAAAGAATGAGAGCTGAAGGGAGTGCATTCTGACAATGTCTGAGCGTGCAGGCTTCAGAGCAGGAAATAAGACATAGGGTGCGTTCACAGCAAAGTTTTGGCACGCTCAACTTTGTGTTCGCGTCCGACGCGAGCACTTTTTTCCACTTCCAAATGGAACGACCGCTGGATGTTGGAAATCAAGCCGTTGACGTCCGACGCGTCGGACGCCAACGGCTTAATTTCCAACTTCTCTTCCTCCCTATATATTACCCCCTCTATCTTAACACCTTACACAGTACTACTTCTTCAACTCTTTCTACTTATTCGACTAATGTCAAACTCCGATTCATCCTCCGAGAACGACGATTTGATGGAGCTCTACGGGGTTTATCTGGTTCAGAATGAAAGGAGAAATCATATGACGCGAATTAATACTTCGGAGTTCACTGGCTTATATTGGATCAATGAAATTTTGAATGGCCATCAAAGCCGTTGTCAAAATAATTTTCGGATGAAAAGGCTTTGTTTCTACGCATTATGTGACAAACTGCAACATCATGGTCTCGCTTCCAGACCAGAAATCTGTGTCGTCGAAATGGTTGGAATATTCATTTATACAATGGCTACTGGGCTTTCAAATAGACAACTACAAGAAAGATTTTAACGATCAGGTAGCACAATTTCCGTTTGTTTTCATGATGTCCTAAACGCTTTTCAATTACTCGCTGCTGATGTAATAAAGCCAGCGGAACAACAATTTAATACTGTTCCACATCACATCAGAACTTCCACCCGGTATTACCCGTATTTCAAAAACTGTATTGGCGCTATAGACGGTACCCACGTATCTGCACATTTACCCGCTGATCAAATTATCCCTTATATTGGAAGAAAAGAGTTTGCAACTCAAAATATATTAGCGGTTTGTGATTTCGATTTACAGTTTACGTATGTTATGGCTGGTTGGGAAGGGACTGCACATGATAGCAGAATTTTTAATGCTGTTACAAACGATAGAAACTATAACTTTCCTTACCCTCCAGCTGGACGGTATTATTTAGTTGATTCGGGCTATCCACTATAGACTGGATATTTACCGCCATATCGAAATATGAGATATCATATTCTGCATTTCCGTGATACAATGAATCAACCAAAGTCCGCCAATGAAGTGTTTAATTACTACCATTCGAGTTTACGGATGGCCGTAGAACGAACATTTGGCATTTGGAAGAAAAAATTTACCATTCTCAACAAGATGCCTACATATCGGTTTCAAACTCAAGTGAAAGTTGTGGTGTCTACAATGGCCTTACACAACTTCATACGCAAATACAATAGTGGTGACCCAGATTTTATGGCTTTTGATGATGATCCTGAACGAATACCCGATAATTACTTGACGAAATATTATAGTATGAGAAATACGACGAATAGAGGCACGAAACGTGTTCAAGCAGAAGGATCCCGAGAAATGTCATTAGTTCGAGATACCATTAGAGATCGGTTAGTTGCTGCGGGTCTGCACTAATTTGTGTTTGTATTTGTAACTGTACTTGTATCTGTATTAGAAACTGTATTTGTATTTGTATTTGCCAAACCATCTCTATTTAAATCTTATTTTAAAAATACCACGCTCAAATACCCCGTTCGTAGCTAAAAACACAATTCCCCTTCGCTACAGTACCACGCTCAAATGGCACGCTCAAATGCTATGCTCACGTTCGTTAAGAACGCACCCATAATGGGTTCTCCTGCGCTAATTAGTTTGGTGCCAATTTATAAGAGTTCGCGGACAACTTCGAAGTTAAAAATAAGAGACCACAACAACGGATGGCATGTCCCAACAATGCTTGTTCAAAGCAAATACATGTGGTAGAAAAGGCATTTTTCTACTATATACAGAAAACATTTTCAATGAATCATTATATACGATTACTCTTTGCGCTGTTATTCTTTATTATGCGTTGTAGAGTAGATAAGGACGTAGGTCTGAAAGGCCAATCATTGGGTAGATTAAAAATGTCCTTTAGGTTAGTATGTGTTATGCAGACAACCTTTTTAATGTAAGAAGCATGAAACCTTTATGATACTTAGAGTATACTTAAGACTATTTTCTTTTGATATTTTTTTTTTTAGAGTATATTTCTTATTGACCTGAATTTTATAACTCATTCTTTTTCTTCCCTCCCCATTAGGCATTAGGCATGTAGGGAAAAAACTGACTTGGTTGGCAAATTCGAAGCATTGCTAGGATGATCCAATCCTATAAATAATGTATTTGATCCATCTTTATTTTCAACTTTGGCTTTGATGTACTTTGATGTGAAAGAGCGATATATTGATATATTTTGTACTCTGATATTTTAATGGTTTGAGACTTAGATATTTTGACACTATATTTGGTTATTCTTTCTTGAACAATGCTTTGATGAAGATTTCGCATAATTTATTCTCTTCTACTATGATCACCACGCAATAAATGGCCTGCAACAAAATTACAAGGTTTTGCTAGATTCGATGTAACGATAGCTATGTTGATGTTTGTCTATTACAACATTCACTTCAAGATGTTAACACATATATCAGCAAGATGCTGCAGTAACAATAAATATATTCAAATTAAAAAAAAAATAGTTAAATTTTAACATATATCAGCAAGATGTTGCATTAGCAATAAATATATTCAAATTAAAAAAAAAAACTAGTTAAATTTTATGCCTCAACATTACACGCATCATTTAAAAATAAATTTAATGCATCAATCACACCTCAGCAAAAGATTCCAAGAGATCGCTCTAAAAATCACTCAAGCATCAGATCGAGATAAGAAAATGGAATCCAGTCGATTCACTCTTTATTTGTCAAACTTCTCCCCATTTTTCTATTTTCGTTGCCCTCTAGTTGATCAAGATACGCGCTTTCGGAGTTCAGATGATCAAGCCACCAGAGTGGGTGATTCGGCGATATCGGTTGCACAGTTCGATCCTATGTTGGAAAATCCCAACTCTTAAGCCGATCTTCTGAAAGGTATTAACTGTACTGCAGATTTCAATTTACACCGGGTAAGTGTTCTCAAGATTTGGGGATAAGTTGTGGTATAATCTTGTTGCATATAATTTTAACAGAGATTTCGTTTATAACTGTTCTTGACGATTGTGGAAACAATTTTTGGGTTCAAAGATTTACATGTTCGCAGTTTCCAGATGTTTATACCAGTTTTCTATTCTACATCTGCTAATTGTTGTTACAAAAATTCCTGCAAATTGGTGATTAAATTGAAGTTGCGGCTTACTGTTTAATCCCAAAACTAATGCTTTCTTCATTGTAAACGATTTACAACTTGTTGAATGTAAACGAGACTCTTTGATAAATTTGTTATAACCCGATTTGCAGCTTTGGATTAGTGGGTGTAATTTGAAGTCGTATGCTATTCAGATCACACAGTTTCAGAGGATTTAAAAATGGATGATATTTTAGGCTCCTTTGGTTATGAAGTTTTTCGGACTACACAATACCTGGCACTGCATATTCTGTTCAGATTTCAACTCAGTTCTTAAAAAGGTTCCTACATTGTGTTTCACTGTCTGAAATGGTTAAAGGTAGTTCCAAAGTTTCCTTCTGCGGATATAACATTAGTTTCAACAGGGTTAAACCATGCAGAAGAATCAATTGAAAGTAAATGGATAGCCTCTGGCTTAAGTATTTCTATAGCTGTTTTGCAAGTTCATGTTGTTCTTGGATAATAGCTTTGTCGAATATCCAATGATATAAGGTGGATCTCCTTTGCCCATCCTGCGCACATCAGATGGTGGATTGATTGGGACCGTTAGTTTTCATTTGGAAAAGCAATTTGGATCTGGCAGTTGTGCTGCAATAGCAATTGTGGAGTAATTGTAAGTAGGTAGTTACAGAATGTAATTTCAAGCCACTAAAAGAAATTCTTGACTTCAAAGTTCAGGAAAAAAGTGTCAGATTGTTAGTAGAATGTGGACCTGCAAATTTGAGTGGTTCATGTAGAGATATTGCAACAATATTTCTTATGTTGTCTTAGATAGTCAAAACTGTGGCTGTTATGGTAATGGTTACCGTTACCGTTTGGCAAATACCGTTACCGTACCGTTTTTACTGGTAAGCCAGAATTGCTTACCGTTACCGTTACCGATCGACTGGTATACCGATAATCTGGTAACCGTTACATTGGTAATGGTAAATTACGGTTTGTCGATCAAAGTTGATATCTTAACATATTTTTTGTACACCGTGCATTTTTATTATACTATATGTGGTGTTAGTTTATAAAAAACATAAATGAAAAAGAAAATAAGTGTATCTGGAATTATTTCATCTGATTATTGAATTAAATATAATCATTTATTTGGTTCTACGTGCATGTAATAAAGCATATCAGATAAGTATACTTATGTTTTGAATTAACTGGTAAAATTACCGTTACCGCTGGTATTGAAAAAACGTTACCGATAATTTACCGTTAAAAATGGTAAATTTACCGTTACCATACCGTTTTAACTGATATACCGATTTTAATCACAAAATGATTACCGATCGACTGGTAATGGTATGGTAATGGTAAATTTACCGTTACCATAACAGCCCTAGTCAAAACGTTGCCTTTGAGGTTTAAGGCAACGACAAAAATTGCAACACAGGAAAAGCATCGCCAAAGAACTATGACAACATTTTTTGGGTTTAATCCAACATTTCTTTTGTGTTTCAGAACTGTGTAGTTAATAGCCCGCTATTACCTCACTATAACCCCGATATATCCCGTAGTGGACTACCACTGCTACGTTTTTCCCAAATAGCCTCTGATGTAGCCTCTCGGTTTTAAGCTCCGCTATATTTTGTTACTCCCGATATATCCATTTATTTCCGCTATACTACGTTATTCCCGCTATATTTTTGATGAAAGAAACGAGCTGGAAAATGACATCTATGCATTATAAAAATTATGAAGTTAGGTTTATTAATTAAATTTTTTAATGCGTACTTTTAAAAACAAAAATACTCTAAATTCTATAAATTTTAATTAAGTTAAATAGCAATCTACGTTTACTTACAAATATTTGCACTTGTTTTTGTTTAAAATTAAGAATGTACTAACTATAGTTAAACTGAGTGCTAGTTTTTCATTTAATTATCATTTTTACATTCGTAAAAACTTAACGAACGAGTTAAATGTGTTATTCTAGAGTCATCTGCTATATCCTGCTATATCCTCACTTTATCCCCGCTATGACTTTTTGGACCTCTGCCGCATTGGATCCGCTAAGTGCTTTAACTGCACAGTTTCAGAAGGCCATTTATGGTGCAGTGGATGTTATTATTTTATGTCATGTGTCAATATCTTGGTCTCTGAATAATTAAGCCATACTCGATGATCTACACTCTTTTATACGATTATGATTGGGGTATGTAAAGGGGTGTGGGCTGTCACAACGGCATGCTTGCTATCTTCTTTGTTCTTCGTCCCTCAACAACTTGTTATAACCATTCATTTTCCGGTGTCGATTCCTTCGACGTGGAAAAGTGTTGACTTCTTTTGATATATTGATTGCAATTCCAATCTCTCACTACAATAAAATAACAATTTTGCAAGTGGCAAAGTGTAACGATCCGCATTCTACGCATCGAAGGATCATAGAATATTTATTTCTATCACATACGAAGTCGTACGGTCAGGTAACTTTAGGAGACGACTATTTGGGTCATTTCCCATTTCCATGATTTTTGCCGATTTTTAAATGACCGTTTTACCCTTAGCTGATCTTGTTTCGATCATAACTTTTGATTGGAAAGGAGTTTTGACCTGAAACTACTTTCATTAGATCCGAATGATGGTTTACCTTTCCGTAGAGTGGTCATATGTGAAAAACGGACTTATCGTTTGGTAGATATAGCTGAAATAGGGTTTAGAAGGTGAAAAACTGCTTAACCAGGTCAAATGAGGTGACTAGTGAATGAGCCCATAACCCATTTCAGGATTATGGTTATAAAGAGGCTGAAATGAGTTAGGTTTACATTTCATTTCAGTTTTCTAGCCGCCATTTACCACCTAGGAACCCTAACAATGGCCTCCAACATCTAGAAACAACATCAAATTAAAGGGAAATAACACCAAATCAAGGTCGGAACTGCTGTATAGCCTTGGGGACAGCGCCAAATAGAAGATAATTTTAGATTTGGTAATTTATTTGTTGATTAGGTGAGTGATTTGCATAGTTCCTCACTAATTATGGTTAATTAAGGGTAATTAGTGTTAATTAGCGAATTTAAACATGATTAAATTTTGGAAAAGTATTTATAAATTTCGAAATATTGTCTTAGACCTCTATTAGAAATTTAGGTTAATTTGGGTAAGTTTTACTAATCCTATCATTAGTTTTGCTTAAACATGCTTAAGGGAAAATATGAGATTTTTGCTATGTTTGATTCGTTTTAACCTATCAATTTATAGTTTTGGTGTTTGTGGTTGATTATACATGTTGCTATGACTGTATGGTATGCTTTGAGATTGATTAGAAGATTTAGAATGGTCGAAAACGCCGTCGTATGGCGTAAAACAGTCGCTGGAAGGTTGCAGGAAAATATGCAGAAGACCAGATCAGATCGCCCCCTTCCGAACTGACCCGATTATGGAGCACTACCCGACCCCGAACCGCTCGTGACAAGGACACCACAAACCGATGAGGACTCAACCTTGAGCAAATGGAGGACCCCGTTCCGAAGAGACTAACGACCCACTTGTACCTTGAGTTCTCCGAACCGATCCGACCTTGGCATGGTGGCACGACCTGAAGAGAGAGCACCCGACCTGAACCGTGGGACCTGACCGAATCGAAGGCGCCTTGGGGTCACGAACCGATCCGATGTCTGAAGGGAAACACGACCTGAAGGGCTTGTCACGAATCGAGATGTTGAGCACGAGCAGGGAGGGACCGAACCGAACCGAGATGGATGGGGAAATCCGACCTGACCCGATGTGGATGATCACAGACAGGACTACTTCGAGGAGCATGATCTGAAGCATAGTGAAGAGGAGCATGCCGAACCGAACCGGAGATGATGACCAAAACCCGAGACGCAAAGGTAGTCTGTAACACCCTGTGAATTCTATAACGCTAAGCTTCACAAATTAAAGTATAATTAATTCTAAATTAAAGAATTAAGGGAAACAGGTTACGCCATTGCGTTCATCTCGGAATTCTGCTTCAGACAGAGTCCGAGTTTGCACGAATCAGACTCCGTATGAAGGAGTTATGGCCTTCGGAAGTTTCAGAATAAAATTTAAATTCAAACAGCTCAGGTTAAATTTCAAAATTCGAGTTTCAGGTTCAAACTGGGCTGGGCAGGAAAATTCCTGCCTAGAAGACCAGGTCGACCATAGGGTCGATCATGGTGTCGACCTGGCCTCCCCAGGTCGACCACAGTGTCGACCTGGCCCCCCCAGGTCGACCACAGTGTCAACCTGTGTGTCGACCTGCCTGGTCGACCTGGCTGGCCAGGTCTGGCTCTAACTCGAATTTCTGTGGCTCTGTGTGTCTTTAGGGCTGAGGTGTCACCTCTTGATTAGCTCTTTGAACTCTGAATGGTCTAGATTCCTCCTGTCTTCATCTGATGGCTCAAAACAACTTAAAAATCTATAAATACACCCTAAGTCTCAACTGAAAATTCACACAAAAAAATGAGAAAGGAGTCGTCATGCTGCTAGGGAGGAATTGAACATAGCCGTCAAGAGAAAAGCCTAGAGACGAACCAAATTAAGAAGAAGATTAAAGTTTAAATCAAATTTATCAACGCAACGTTAGTCTACCCAAAGGAGCGCATCTCAATTTCAGAATTCAGAATCCATAATTCAAGATTCTGCATTTGTTGTAAGTATAGTGACCTTTCAGAATATGAATAAGAATTGTGATGTGATTCGATGTAAATGAAAATAGGATTGTGTTATTGTATTGTATAAATTCTATGTATTGTGATGGTTCTATCATGACTTGTGTATTGATGTTTGTGGCATAGATTTGATTGATGCAAGCCTATTGAACAGTTGTATATGAAAACAATGGCACTTGTAAGTTTGTGGCAAAAACTAGAAATTGATCCCTTTTTTTGTTTATGCCTATGACATGGACCTTATACATTCATTAAGCCTAAATTAAGGCTTATGTAAACATGAATTAGACTTGAAACCTTTTATGCCTACATGACCCAAAACCTATGATATCACTTCCATGTTTATTTGCAAGTATAATTGGATCTATGTTAAGTATCGTTTGTGTTTCATAAACTATGCAAGTTTATGTTTATTTGCAAGTGTAATTGGATCTATGTTAAGTATCGTTTAGGTTTCAAAAACTATGCAAGTTCATGTTGAAATAGGCTATGTGATTAAATGTTATAATTGGACCTTTTGGTGAATATACATCATGCTAGTTTTGTGTTTGACATTATGCCAAGTTAAACATATTTAAACACAAGTTGTGTAAGCCTAAACTATGCCATCTTATATGTCACCTACTTAGTTATACATTGATTTGAATGCAAGTTCACATGACTCATATTATATGTTAGGAGAATCGCTAAATTACAAGTTCATGCGCCACACACCCTTATATGTTGTAAAATATTCCATGTTATTGATTTCCCCCTTTTTCTCACGTTTATATAGTTGGGCCGAATTGTGTCGAGCCCAACATTTGTTATAATGTTGCAAATGTTACAAACGGGGGTAACAATGTTGGGTGTAAAACATTGAAAATATATGTTGGCATGTTTGGCACATGCCAACGACAATGACATTTAAGGCGGTATGAATTGTTATACCCAAAAATAAAAGATATGACATTTACATATATAATTGAGAAGTAATAAAATATGTAAATTTAGAAAACACGATATGCTTAACCCGAGGTTGGATTGAGTTGTGATGTAAACCAGCCCAGAACCGCCCGGCTGTCCAGTAGTCACAACAATACCTATCCAATGTGGTTGGTTAAGCATTGAGCCCAATAATGACCCGAGGTTAGACTGAGCTACGGTGTAAACCTGCCTGGAACCGACCGGCATATCCAGTAACCATAGCAATACCTGTCTAATGTGAGTGGTCAGGTGCTCCTAAGAGGCTAATGACAGATGGTAGGGTTAAGTCAACTATAACACTTAACCAAATTCAACATTGATGGGTGGGGTTAGGTAAATACAGACACTTAACCACTTAACGTGTTTGACTAGAAAATCCTGGTAACGAGGGACCCGTTTCAGTAGTAACCCAAGTTAGTTATCAACGGTACCCTGAAACTAGGCAGGGTGGGGCACGATTACTGGGATGATTGTAAGTGGTCGAACGACGAAGGTGGGTGCACAGTGCAGGTCTAACGGGGTGCGGGCGTGCACACACTCCGGAGCAGACAACCAGGGCACTGGGGACACCGGTAGTATAACCTATGCCTTCTAGAATTTGTGTCGGGGCCGCCACCATGGGTCTTGATACACCCCATGGTGGGACCAGCATAGGTATCTACAATTCTTGGGGGCCGTATGACACATGTTCACGCGAGTAGGAGCCGATCTTTAAATAAAGTTGGGGATTACTTCACCCTCACCATGGGGTGCCAGTTAGAGTAAACTCAAGTAGATGTAGAGATATAGTATGGGTGCGATAGTACATTCGGCACTCGCTTAGCTTGTGACACCATCCTATTTTCAGTATATATCTATCATGCCCTTTTCTTATTCACATACTGAAGAGTTACTAGATTTACTCAGGCTTTATGTCTGACCCTATTTTCTTTTCGTCTTCTTTTCTTTCTTACCCCCCCCTCCAGGTCCACAGGGAGGAAACAACTTAGCTCAGTCAGGCTCTGTACAAGCTCCAAAAACGTAGATGTATGATTTGGGTCTCTTTTGCTCGAACTATGGCTTTGGATATCACTATGGGGATTTTTTGCCACTTTAATTATGTTTTATGCTTCTTTAATAATCAAGACAATTATGAGGTTGTAATGATGGAAGTATTTTGAGACAATTATGGAATGTTTTGTTTTGGACACGTATTGATGAAATAAAAGTCTGTTGGTTTCCGCTGTTTAAAATATGTGTATTTATATCTGTCTTGAGTTTATCTGTGGCTTTTACTTAAAAACCTCCACCAAAATTAAAGCATTCCCTTTGTGAATGACCTTAACGGAGGTGGGGTGTTTCACTTGGTATCAGAGCATAGGTTTACTAGATAAGATAAAAGTTTTTGAAATTGTTTTCAAAAGGAAAGATTAAAGAAGAATTTTTTTTTCAAGAAAAAATGTTATATTTATAAAAGACAAAATCCCCCAAAGCCATGTGCCCTATCTATCTCTCTCTATCCTTCGTTTTGAATTTTTCCTTTCTGTTTCAGCATGTCTGGAGACCTTAACCTCCCGGAAGGAGTGTCGATTCCCGGCTGGTTTAGGAGGTACTTAGAAGCAAGGGCCAATGGCGTGGGCCCAGCAGACATCCCTCCTCCAGTGGTCGCGGTTCCTCCTCCTCCTCCACCTCCTCGTGGAAATGCCATCGCAAAAACATGTAGAGACTTCAAGGCAATGGGTAGAAAAGACTTTTATGGGACATAATCCTTTGTAGGGGCAAGAAACTGGCTAAAGGAGACTGAGGATCTGTTTGTCATCTTCGGGGTTGAGGAGAGTCAGAAGATACAACTAGCGGTATGGTTTCTTAAGGATGAAGCTTCCTATTGGTGGGAAGTTACCAATGCTCAGAGGGCGGTGGAAACATGGGAAGATTTCAGGACAAGGTTTGAAATGAAATTTCTCTCCCAAGCTGAAAGAAGCCTGCAAATGGAGAAGTTCCTAACTCTGAAATAGGGGAGCATGACGATCAGGGAATATGTTAATCGGTTTAATCAGCTGGCCAGATTTGGGTTAGACTTAGTAAACACCCAACACAATAAGGCACTTCACTTCGTCAAGGGTTTGAATGAGCCTCTACACAGCCTTGCCATGACCCATGTATCCACGAGAGCGACTTATGAAAGCTTGGTGGACATGGCGTTGCTACACGAGGAAGACCACGGCAAGAAAGAGACTAAGGTGGAAGAGAAGAAAGAGGGTCTACAAGCAAAGAAAACAGACTTCAAGAAAGGAGGGAAGAACAATAAGCCCCATGAGAAGAGAAGGTGCAATTTCTGTGGCATTGTCGGCCATATATCAAAAGACTGCCGGAAAAGAAAGGCGAAGATGGGTGGTTGCTTTCATTGTGGAGAGTCTGGGCACCAAGCTAAGGACTTCCTAAAGAAGAAAGGGCAGGGACAGAAAGCCGGATCCACTTCAGGGGGTCAGGTTCATGCGCTAGTGGCACCTCAGCAGGAACGAGGTAGTAATATTTCTGTAGAAAGTGTAGTCTATCTTTATGATCATCCAGTTCATACACTTTTTGACTCTGGCGCATCACACTCTTTTATTTCATCTGCCTTAGTAGAATCTCTGCATCTAGACACTTGTATGGTAGAAGATCCCTTAGTAGTTTCAAATCCAATCGGGGGCTTTGCTTACTTGTCAACGGTTTGTTTGGGTTTGAAAATCTCTATTCTCAGCGTTGAGTTTAGTTGTAATGCCTTTGTCTTAGGCTTCTCGGGATATGGTTTGATCTTAGGCATGGACTGGTTATCCAGTAATAGTTCCATTCTTGATTGTGAGAAAAGAGTAGTTAGACTCTTAACTCGGCTCGGTAACACTCTAGAAATTTCTTGTAATCCCTTGAACGCTGTTATGCTTAGTTATCTAGAGTCGCTTGATGCTTCCAATGAGAATTTGCAATCAGTAAGAGTAGTCCGGGAATATCCGGATGTCTTTGAGGAGGTGAAAGGCGTACCTCCGAGGCGGGAAATAGACTTCCGCATATATCTTGTGGATAACGCAAAGCCTGTAGCTTTACCTGTCAGACACATGGCTCTAAGGGAGAGAAAGGAGCTCAGTAAGCAGGTTAAAGAACTTCTCGAAAAAGGGTTCATTAGACGGAGCATTTCGGAATGGGGTGCTCCAGTGGTGTTCGCAACTAAAGCGGACGGTTCGCTTCGCCTTTGCGTTGACTATAGGGAGTTAAACAAATTGACTAAGAAAAATAGGCACCCTCTTCCCCGAATCGACGATTTGTTTGATCAGCTTGTTGGTGCAACGGTCTTCTCCTATCTTGATTTGGTAACTGGGTTCCATCTGCTAAGAGTAGCTGAAGATAGTATTGATAAGACAGCGTTCAGAACCCTAGATGGTTTCTTCGAGTGGCTTGTCATGCCTTTCGGCTTGACAAACGCACCCGCTTATTTCGTAGACCTAATGAGCAGGGTGTTCAGAGAATTCCTCAACAAATTTGTGGTTGTCTTCATAGATGATATCTTAATCTTCTCAAAGAATGAGGAAGAGCATGCTCAGCATCTGAAAGAAATCATGGAAACTCTCCGTTCACATCAGCTAAAAGCCAAATTCTCCAAGTGCCACTTCTGGAGAAAAGAAGTAAGATTTCTGGGGCATATAGTGTCGAAAGAAGGGTTAGCCTTGGACCCCGCGAAAGTGGTGGCAGTGCAAGATTGGAAGACACCAAGAAATGCAACCGAAGTTCGAAGCTTTCTTGGGCTAGTCGGTTTTTACCGAAAGTTTATTAGGGATTTCGCGAAAATCTCAGCCCCACTCACAAGGCTAACAAAGAAGAATCTGGCGTTCACTTGGGATTTGGACTGCGAGTTTTCCTTCCAACGATTAAAAAGGGCTCTCACAACAGCCCCGGTTCTGACTTTGCCAGATGGAAGCAAAATGTTCACGGTATACACGGATGCATGTGGAATGGGACTAGGTGCTGTTCTAAAGCAAGAAGGAAGGGTAGTAGCTTATGGCGGAAGACAATTGAAAGTTCATGAAAAGAACTACCCAACCCACGATCTTGAGTTAGCCGCCATCGTCTTTGCGCTTAAGTCTTGGCACCATTATCTCCTAGGTGAGAAGTTCGAATTATACAATGACCATAAATCGTTGAAATATCTCTTCTCGCAAAAGGATCTTAACTTGAGGCAGCAAGGATGGATGGAGTTTCTTGCCTCATATGACTTTGAAATTTCCTATACTCCCAGAAATGGCAACGTAGTAGCAGATGCGTTGAGACGAAAGAAACTGACCTTAAGCCCGCCTGGAGTATATAGCCAATTTTAACTTTAGGCCCTCCTCGGATTTTGTACCAGGTTTGCTGGCATCTCTCGAAGTACGCCCTACTCTCTTGGACTCAATAGGGGCTGCACAACGTGATGACCCTCAGCTTGTTGATGTGATTGATAAACTTATTATGGGTGAGACTTCTAGTCACCTCAGTAGGTACGCCATCGATGATAAGGGCTGGCTGAGGCGAGATGGAAGGTTATGCGTCCCAAAGCAAGGGAGTTGACAAAGAAGGTTCTCGAGGAAGCGCATCATTCCAAGATGACCATACACCCTGACGGTGATAAGATGTACAAGGATATAAAAAGGACTTTCTTTTGGAACGGCATGAAGCAAGACGTGGCAGATTTCGTTTCTAAGTGCATGACCTGCCAACGGGTCAAGGCGGAACAGAAGAAACCTGAAGGACTACTTCATCCTTTAGAGGTCCCACAGTGGAAGTGGGATAGCATTTCAATGGACTTCATTGATGGACTACCTTGGTCGAGAGGAGGCAACACTAGCATTTGGGTAATAGCGGATAAGCTTACTAAAAGCGCCCACTTTATACCTATTAATAGTAGAGGGACTGCCGCATCTCTAGCATCTCTTTATCTCAAGGAAATAGTTCGACTCCATGGGACCCTCCAGCATTGTTATTGACAGAGACCCTATCTTCACAAGCGAGTTTTGGCGGAGTCTGCAAGAAGCTGTAGGCACACAGTTATGTTTGAGCACGGCCTATCACCCCCAAAACGATGGCCAGACGGAAAGGGTGAATAGAGTTTTAGAGGATCTTTTGAGACTTTGCGTTCTTGACTTTGGAGGGTTTGGGAGGATCACCTTCCTTTAGTGGAATTTGCCTACAACAACAGCTACCAAGCTACCATTGGTATGGCACCCTTCGAAGCCTTATATGGAAGACCGTGCAAATCACCAACTTTTTGGTGAGAGTCTACAGATAAGCTTATACTTGGGCCAGATATGATTCGAGAGACTTCAGAGAAAGTGGACTTGATACGTAGAAGGATGAAGACTTCCCAAGACCGACAGAAGTCCTACGCCGACAAAAGAAGGACCGACCTTGAGTTTGAGGTTGGGGACAAGGTTTTTCTTAAGGTATCACCTTTAAGGAACATCGTTCATTTTGGATCCGCAGGAAAGCTAGCACCAAGATTTGTAGGACCGTTTCCTATCATCGAGAAGGTGGGGAAGATGGCCTATAGATAAGAGCTACCCGAGAGACTGGCCGGAGTTCACAACGTCTTTCATGTTTCTCACCTTCGGAAGTGTTTACATGAGTCTGCGGATGTGGTGGAACCTAGCATTCTAGAAGAAGCCGAAGTGGAACGTGAAGCAACTGTGAGAAGAGTTCCAACCCGCATCTTAGGAACTGAAGTGAAAAAGATACGCAACCGCGAAGTCAAACTCGTTAAAGTTCAGTGGAGCGACGCCGAGGAAGACGCGACTTGGGAAACTGAGGACAGAATACGCGCTGCCTACCCTCTTCTTTTTGAGGGTACATCTTTGATCTCTCTTTTTCCTTAAGTTATGCTTTATCTATCTTTTTAGGTATATCTCCTCGGTCCTTTTCCTAACTCCTTAGGTAGAAAACAAATGGATGCAAACATGTATTTGAAAACATGTTATAGATGACGGCTGCAAATGGTTGCTATGGTTGCTAGTGGTTGCTCGTGGATGCATATACACACACACCCTAGGCTATAGATCGGCTCAGTCACTTCATATTGCATATGCATATATGTGTATTCTCATTTGTATATGGTTGAAACTTGATAAGCTGTCATATGGTTGTCTCATTTGTATGAATAAGTTGTGCACTCATATAGAATTATGAGTAGGAAAATTTGCATATATAATGGATTCATAACACTTACATGATTAGCATTAAGGAGGTCAACTGAATCAGTAGACCGCCTGATTTTTGCATTAGATAAGGACATGTACACACACAATGCATATGATCATGAAGCATTAGAAGTCTTTTAAGGATAATGGACGCCTATGTTTGTTGGTTGAGTAGATGGACTGTTGGATGGTAGGATATACATTCTTCCTAACTTGAAGATTTCGGGGACGAAATCCTTTTAAGGGGGGAGAATGTAACACCCCATGAATTCTATAATGTTAAGCTTCACAAATTAAAGTATAATAAATTCTAAATGAAAGAATTAAGGGAAACGGGTTACGCCATTGCGTTCGTCTCGGAATTCTGCTTGAAATAGAGTCCGAGTTTGCGCGAATCGGACTCCGTATGAAGGAGTTATGGCCTTCGGAAGTTTCAGAATAAAATTTAAATTCAAACAACTCAGGTTAAATTACAAAATTCGAATTTCAGGTTCAAACTGGGCTGGACGGGAAAATTCCCGCCCAGAAGACCAGGTCGACCGTAGGGTCGGTGTCGACCTAGCCTCCCCAGGTCGACCACAGTGTCGACCTGGCCCCCCCAGGTCGACCATAGTGTCGACCTGGGTGTCGATCTGCCTGGCCAGATCTGGCTCTGGCTCGAATTTCTGTGGCTCTGTGTGTCACTAGGGCTGACGTGTCACCTCTTGATTGGCTCTTTGAACTCTGAATGGTCTAGATTCCTCCTGTCTTCATCTGACGGCTCAAAACAACTTAAAAATCTATGAATACACCCTAAGTCTCAACTGAAAATTCACAAAAAAATGAGAAAGGAGTCGTCATGCTGCTAGGGAGGAATTGAACATAGTCGTCAAGAGAAAAGCCTAGAGACGAATCAAATTAAGAAGAAGATTAAAGTTTAAATCAAATTAATCAATGCAACTTTAGTCTACCTAAAGGAGCGCATCTCAATTTCAGAATTCAGAATCCAGAATTCAAGATTCTGCATTCGTTGTAAGTATAGTGATAAGAATTGTGATGTGATTCGATGTAAATGAAAATAGGATTGTGTAATTGTATTGTATAAATTCTATGTATTGTGATGGTTCTATCATGACTTTTGTATTGATGTTTGTGGCATAGATTTGATTGATGCAAGCCTATTGAACAGTTGTATATGAAAACAATGGCACTTGTAAGTTTGTGGCAAAAACTAGAAATTGATCCCTTTTTTTGTTTGTGCCTATGACATGGACCTTATACATTCATTAAGCCTAAATTAAGGCTTATGTAAACATGATTTAGACTTGAAACCTTTTATGCCTACATGACCGAAAACCTATGATATCACTTCCATGTTTATTTGCAAGTATAATTGGATCTATGTTAAGTATTGTTTGTGTTTTATAAACTATGCAAGTTCATGTTTATTTTAAAGTGTAATTGGATCTATGTTAAGTATCGTTTGGGTTTCAAAAACTATGCAAGTTCATGTTGAAATAGGCTATGTGATTAAATGTTATAATTGGACCTTTTGGTGAATATACATCATGCTAGTTTTTGTGTTTGACATTATGCCAAGTTAAACATATTTAAACACAAGTTGTGTAAGCCTAAACTATGCCATCTCATATGTCACCTACTTATATGTTAGTTGAATCGCTAAATTGCAAATTCATGCGCCACACACCCTTATATGTTGTAAAATATTCCATGTTATTGATTTTCCCTTTTTTCTCACGTTTATAAAGTTGGGCCGAATTGTGTCGAGCCCAACATTTGTTATAATGTTGCGAACGTTACAAACGGGGGTAACAACGTTGGGTGTAAAACATTGAAAATATATGTTGGCATGTTTGGCACATGCCAACGACAATGACATTTAAAGCAATATGAATTGTTATACCCAAAAATAAAAGATATGACATTTACATATATAATTGAGAAGTAATAAAATATGTAAATTTAGAAAACACGATATGATTAACCCGAGGTTGGATTGAGTTGTGATGTAAACCTGCCCGGAACCGCCCGGCTGTCCAGTAGTCACAACAATAACTATCCAATGTGGGTGGTTAAGCATCGAGCCCAATAATGACCCGAGGTTAGACTGAGCTACAGTGTAAACCAGCCCGGAACCGACCGGCATATCCAGTAACCGTAGCAATACCTGTCTAATGTGAGTGGTCAGGTGCTCCTAAGAGGCTAAGGACTGATGGTAGGGTTAAGTCAACTATAACACTTAACCAAATTCAACATTGATGGGCGGGGTTAGGAAAATACAGACACTTAACCACTTAACGTGTTTGACCAGAAAATCCGGGTAACGAGGGACCCATTTCAGCAGTAACCCAAGTTAGGTATCAACGGTACCCTGAAACTAGGCAGGGTGGGGCACGATTACTGGGCTGATTATAAGCGGTCGAACGACGGCGGTGGGTGCACAGTGCAGGTCTAACGGGGTGCGGGCGTGCACACACTCTAGAGCAGACAACCAGGGCACTAGGGATACCGGTAGTATAACCTATGCCTTCTAGAATTTGTGTCGGGTCCGCCACCATAGGTCTTGATACACCCCATGGTGGGACCAGCATAGGTATCTATAATTCTTGGGGGCCGTATGACACATGTTAACGCGAGTAGGAGCCGATCTTTGAATAAAGTTGGGGATCACTTCACCCTCACCATGGGGTGCCAGTTAGAGTAAACTCAAGTAGATGTAGAGATATAGTACGGGTGCGATAGTACATTCGACACTCCCTTAGCTTGTGACACCATCCTATTTTCAGTATATCTATCATGTCCTTTTCTTATTCACATACTGAAGAGTTACTAGATTTACTGAGGCTTTATGTTTGACCCTATTTTCTTTTCGTCTTCTTTTCTTTCGTCCCCTCTCCCCCAGGTCCACAGGGAGGAAACAGCTCAGCTCACTCAGGCTCTGTACAAGCTCCAAGAACGTAGATGTATGATTTGGGTCTCTTTTGCTCGGACTATGGCTTTGGATATCACTATGGGGATTTTTTGTCACTTTATTTATGTTTTATGCTTCTTTAATAATCAAGACAGTTATGAGGTTGTAATGATGGAAGTATTTTGAGACAATTATGGAATGTTTTGTTTTGAACACGTATTAATGAAATAAAAGTCTGTTGGTTTCCGCTGGTTAAAATATGTGTATTTATATCTGTCTTGAGTTTATCTGTGGCTTTTACTTATAAACCTCCACCAAAATTAAGGCATTCCGTTTGTGAGTGACCTTAACGGAGGTGGGGTGTTTCATAGTCCAAAAAGGAAGTAGAACTCAGGATCCAGTTGGGAACCAACGAGTTAACTTCATGATTGGACTTTGCTACGGGACGTGTACTAAGAGGTTATCGACGTCCATAACTTTTATTCACCACCAAGACGGATGTTAGACTACGGATCAGTGCAGTGGTGTAGATGTTACTCCATGGGGGCAGAGTGATCGTAGCATGGCTATGAGCCAGTGCAGTGAAGTCGTCATGACTTCATGGGGTAGAGTGGACATAACAAGGACGAGTGGCTATGTATCAGTGCAGTGGAGTCTCCATGACTCCATGGGGCAGAATGATCATAGCAAGGATTTGGGTAATCAAAGTAGTTGATGTCGTATGCTTTATGCACTGAGTGAGAGTGTGAGGATGGTTGCTATGCTTGATTGCTTGACATCACTATGATATGCACACCCCACCCCCTTATTTTTTTTACACTGTATGTTAGTGGCACCTTAGAGTATTGTACAGTATGTAGTGCTAACTCTTTGGTTGCAGGTCCAGGTTCAGGTATGGTTTAGTATACCTGTTATTGTTCTGTTTTGCTGCTTATTGCTCATACCAGACTTTTGTCGGACCTAGAGTTTTATGTCTCTTTTTATTACTCTGAATGCTCTTAAACGGGCAGACTAGAGATAGGTCAGGTGATTATGCACGAGTAGCTGTACCGAAGACAAGCAGGGGGCTCCTACGTATTATCTACATATATTCTCCCTGTGTTGTTGATGGTCACTGCTTTCGGCGTTAGTAGTGTACCTTCCTTATTTGCTTTAGAGACAGTTTTCAAAAGTTGTAATAATGATGATGTGGAACATAAGCTGTATTTAGATTTTTCTGTTGCTATGATGTTTAGTCTTCATCTTGTGCACTGTCTCGCCTGTTTTATGTCAAGTATGTTATTATTATATTTTATTCCAAGCGCTGTGAGACATTCTATAGATTCCTTGTTAGTTCAAATACCTTTCCTTCCCTTTCTTTAGCGACTGTCCCGTGCTGGTTAGACATCGACACAGCGCACTTTCATGGGAAATGTCGGCTGGTGCGGGGCAGGCCGTCACATTTGGTATCAGAGCTCTAGGTTGTGTAGTTGACCTAGGGAAAGACACCAGAGAGAGAAAGTACGTATATGAGAGCGCGTATTTGTGTTATTTTGGTTTTCAAAAGTTATATATATATACTATTAGTATATTTAAGGATGAGGTCGCATTGCACTGGCACCACTGAACAGAAGGTTAATCGTTTTCTCCTTACAGATTGAACGATGAGCCGATAAACTAGGGGTACTGGTAGAGGAGCTAATAATGGGAATGCTCCTGATATGAGGACGATGTTCACTGACTTCATGAGAGAGATGCTTAGAAATGTGCAAGGAGCAGTTCCCAATGCTGCAAATGGTGGTGGTGCAGCGGTGCAGGCGCCTGGGGCCGATTTCGCCAAGCTTTGCAAGGATTACACTAGTCTTGGTGGAAAGTCGTTCCACGGAACGGAATCGGCTACAGAAGTTCAGGATTGGTTGGATAGCTGTAAGCTTATCTTCGAAGACTTGGGTATCGAGGATGCGATGAAGAGAAAGCTAACATCCCGTCAACTGCAAGGACGGGCGATGAATTGGTGGAATGCTATTAAGGCAGTTAGGGATCAAGTTACATAGGATCAATTTAAGGCCCGATTCAGTGATAAGTTCATCCCAGCTGCCCATAAGTCAGAGTTGTTTAGGAAATATCTGGAGCTTAAGCAGAATGGTACGGCAGTCTCGGAGTACATTGCAGAGTTCGATACTCTATTGAATTATGGATTATCCCTTATTGATACTACCGAGAAGAAAAATGAAAGGTTCATAACAGGCTTAGATCAGTACTTAGGGGAAAGGCTTATAAACCATGTCGATGAGATGTTTGAATCGATTGTGGGGAAAGCTTTGAAATCAGAGAGTCTATACCCTAAGTCGAAGACTGAGGTTGCATCTGCAGAAGAGCCAAAGCCGCAAACAAGCAGTGGAGGCAAGAATGGTTCTCAGAATAAGAGAAAGCAGAATCAGACCAAGGATGGCCAGAAGAAAAAGAATAAGAAAGATGTTGAGTGCTTCAGCTGTGGTAAGAAGGGCCACTATGCCAAAGAATGTCGGGCCAAGCCAGCAGATAGAAAGTGCTTCAACTATGGCCAAGTGGGACATCACAAGGACAAGTGTCCGCAACCCCCTAAAGAAAAGCAGATTGTGAAAGCATATGCTCTTAATGCTGTTCCTTCTTCGTCAAATGCCCGAACTGTGGTGGAGAAAGGAAATAATGTCGTCATTCAAGGTATGCTTTCTATTTATGATGTTCATGTTCGAGTATTGTTTGATACCGGGGCTTCCCGTTCCTTCATGTCTAGTGACCTAGTAGATAGGTTGGGATTGGAACCCGAGATAGACGATAGACCTTTAGCGGTGACGAACCCGATTGGTGGTTCGACTAGCCTTAGCATGATTTGTCGTAATGTGGTCTTATCAATTCATGGATGCATGTTTGTTTGTGATTGTTTTGTTTTGGGCTTTACTGGGTTTGGCATTATTTTGAGAGTCAGTTGGCTCCAAAGATACGGGGTGGTGGTAGACTGTGAGGGCTTTTTGGTAACAGTTAGAGCGGATGATGGGCGGAGGGTAGTGTTTGGTGGTCTACCTAGTGATGGGGTAATGGCTAGTTTTCTAAATTCCCTCTACATCCCGCATGATGAGCGTTGTCAGATGTGCCCGTGGCTAGCCAGTATCTTGACGTCTTCGAGGAAGTGACCGAACTTCCACCACACCGAGAGATTGAGTTCCGTATTGATTTAGTGAAAGATGCTAGACCTATAGTGATGCCACTTCGTCATATGGCGCCAAGGGAGCAGCGAGAGCTGGGGGTGCAAGTAAGCGATCTTTTGAAGAAGGGATTTAGCAGAAGAAGTGTTTCTGAGTGGGGAGCACCAGTTGTGTTTGCTACCAAGGTGATGGTTCCCTTCGTTTGTGTGTGGACTACCGCGAGTTGAATAAGGTGACGAGGGAGAATAAGTATCCTCTACCGAGGATAGATGATTTGTTTGATCAGTTGAGTGGTGCGAGAGTGTTCTCCCAGTTGGATCTCACGATAGGTTTTCATCAGCTTAGAGTGGAAGCTGAAAGTATAGCTAAAATTACATTTCGGAGGCACTAGCATATTTTGTGGATCATGTCATTCGAGTTGACCAATGCACTAGCATATTTTGTGGATCTTATGAATTGGGTATTCAGGGATCAATTGAATAAGTTTGTTCTTGTGTTCGCAGACGATATCTTGGTTTATTCAAGGATAGAGGAAGAACACAAGGAACATTAAAGGATAGTGATGGAGGTGTTGAGAAAACACCAATCGAAAGCAAAGTTTTCTAAGTTTCACTTCTAGAGAAGGGAAGTGAGATTCTTGGGCCATGTTTTTTTAGAGAATGATATTGCCGTGGATCCCACGAAGGTGGATACAGTACAAGATTGGTCTACGCCCAAGAATGCAACAGACGTAAGAAGTTTCTTGGGGTTATCTGGATATTATCGTAAGTTTATCCAAGACTTCTACAAGATAGCAGCACCATTGACTCAGTTGACTAAAAAAAATCAAGCTTTCGTTTGGGACGAAAATGTGAGAATGCATTCAAGAGTCTAAAGGAAAAGTTGACATGTGCACCACTGTTAGTCATTCCTAAGGGGAATGAAGAGATGATGGTATACATGGATGCCTGTGGTACCGGACAAGGTGATGTATTAATGCAAGAAGGTAGGGTTGTAGCTTATGCAAGTCGGCAACTAAAATCGCATGAGAAAAGATATCCTACCCATGATTTGGAATTGGTAGCGATCGTGTTCGCATTGAAGATGTGGAGACATCATCCCTTGGGATAAAGATTCGAGTTGTTTACCGATCAGATCGTTAAAGTATCTTTTCTCATAGAAGGATCTAAATCTCCGGCAGCAAAGATGGTTAGAATTCTTGGATTCCTACGATTTCGATATCGCATATACACCAGGAAAGGGCAATGAGGTAGCCGATGCATTGAGTAGAAGACATGCCAGTTTAGGGGCTATGTTTCTGGAATGGAAGCAACTGGAGTACATCGCTGGGTATGATTTCAGACCAAAGTGCGAATTGGATTTAGAAGTATTAGCAAGTTTGACGGTCAGACACACTTTGATTGAGCAGATTGGTTCCAGTCAGAGGGACAATCCTAACTTATTAAACATCAACTCCAAGTTAGAAATGGACATCGATGAGAGGATGAACGAGTATGGGCTTGATCGAGATGGATGGCTTAGAAAGATTGGAAGACTAGTTGTGCCCAATGTCAAGGGATTGAGAGATGAAGTGCTTGGATAATGTCATCACTCGAAACTGACTATACATCCCGGTGGTAACAAGATGTATCGAGACATGAAGCAGACCTACTACTGGGAAGGGATGAAAAGAGACGTTAGGAAGTTTATATCCAAATGCATGAATTGCCAGCTAGTTAAAGCTGAGCAAAAGAAGCCTAGTGGTTTGTTGCAACCATTAGAAGTTCTAGAATGGAAACGGGAACAAGTCTCAATGGATTTCATTGATGGGTTACCAAGGACTAGGTCGGGTCATGATAGCATTTGGGTGATTGTGGACCAATTGACCAAGAGTTCAAGATTTATACCCGTCAAGTCGAATAGAACGACAGCTAAGTTAGCTGAGCTATATATGAAATAGGTAGTGAGATTTCATGGAGTACCTAAAGGCATTGTGAGTGACCGAGATCCGTTGTTTACTAGTGGATTTTGGAAGAGCTTACAAGAGGCGTTAGGATCAGAATTACATCTCAGTACCGCGTATCATCCTCAAACCGACGGTTGGACAGAGAGGGTGAATCGAATGTTAGAAGATCTCTTGAGAGCTTGCATATTGGATTTTGGTGGATCATGGGATGACCATTTACATCTAGTAGAGTTTGCATATAATAATAGTTATCAATCCAGTATTGGTATGACTCCATTTGAAGCTTTGTACGGAAGACCGTGCAACTCACCGTCATGTTGGTTAGAAACTGGTGAGAAGTTTGTGCTTGGACCAGATGTGATAAGAGAAACTTCAGATAAGATTAAGGTTATTCAACAGCGAATGAAGGCTGCCCAAGATAGACAGAAGAGTTATGCCGATAAGAGGAGAAGAAATTTAAAGTTATCCTTTGGCGACTTGGTGTTTGTTAAGATTTCTCCGTTAAAGAGCGTGATACGATTTGGCAGGAGAGGCAAGTTAACACCAAGATTTGTTGGACCATTCCCAGTTCTTGAGCAAATTGGGAATTTGGCATATAAAATTGAATTACTAGAGAAGATGGCAGGAGTTCATAACGTATTTCATGTTTCCCAGTTAAGGAAATTCGTGCACGATCCCGATATGGCTATTTCACCTAATCAGTTGGATGATATCGAAGTAGAACACAAGGCGGTTGGGAACCGCTAGCCGATTCGTATTGTTGAGCATGATACGAAGCAACTTCGAAGGAAAGCGGTGAGTCTAGTCAAAGTTCAGTGGGACGAGAATGAGAATGACTGTACTTGGGAGACAGAGGAGAACATTAGGAAGACGTATCAAGAACTCTTTTCCTGGTAAGGTTTTTATATCGGTATAGTACTCCCTTGTTAGTAAACCGCATGATAGGATAGGCTTGTTGTGTTGTTTTGTATGATTTATTGTTTTGTTAATGATTGGCAGGCATGCGGGATTCTTTGTATGCTTTGGGTTAAGGAATTTCGGGGACGAAATTTCTTAAGGGGGGATAATGTAACGACCCGCATTCTACGCATCGAAAGATCGTAGAATATTTATTTCTTTCACATACGAAGTCGTATGGTCAGGTAACTTTGGGAGACGACTATCGGGGTCATTTCCCATGTCCATGATTTTTGCCAATTTTTAAATGACCATTTTGACCCTAGCTGATCTTGTTTCGGCCATAACTTTTGATTGGAAAGGATTTTTGACCTGAAACCACTTCTATTAGATCCGGATGATGGTTTACCTTTCCCTAGAGTGGTCATATGTGAAAAACGGACTTAACGTTTGGGAGATATGGCTGAAATAGAGCTTAGAAGGTGAAAACTGCTTAACCGGGCCAAATGAGGTGATTAGTGAATGGGCCCATAACCCATTTTGGGATTAGGATTATGCGGAGGCTGAAATGAATTAGGTTTTCATATCATTTCAGTTTTCTAGCCACCATTTACCTCCTAGGAACCCTAACAACGACCTCCAACATCTAGAATCATCTCTAATCACCGTTTAATCAAGGATTAAGCTTAGCAACATCAAATCAAAGGGAAATAGCAGCAAATCAAGGTCGGAACTGCTGTATAGCCTTGGGGACAGCGCCAAATAGAAGATAATTTCAGATTTGGTATTTTGTTTGTGGCTAAGGTGAGTGATTTGCATAGTTCCTCACTAATTATGGTTAATTAAGGGTAATTAGTGTTAATTAGCGAATTTAAACATGATTAAATTCTAGAAAAATATTTATAAATTTCGAAATATTATTTTAGACCTTTGTTAGAAATTTGGGTTAATTTGGTTAAGTTTTGCTAATCCTATCATTAGTTTTGCTTAAACATGCTTAAGGGAAAATTTGGGATTTTGGCTATGTTTGATTCGTTATAACCTATCAAATTATTGTTTTGTTGTTTGTGGTTGATTATACATGTTGCTATGACTGTATGGGCTTGTCACGAATCGAGATGTTGAGCAGGGAGGGACCGAACCGAACCGAGATGGATGGGGAAATCCGACCCGACCCGATGTGGATGATCACAGACATGACTACTTCGAGGAGTACGATCCAAAGCATTGTGAAGAGGAGCATGCCGAACCGATCCGGAGATGATGGCCAAAACCCGAGACGCAAAGGTAGTCCAAATAGGAAGTAGAACTCATGATCCAGTTGGGAACCAACGAGTTAACTTCATGATTGGACTTTGTTGCGGGACGTGTGCTAAGGGGTTATCGATGTCCATAACTTTGATTCACCACCAAGAAGGATGTTAGACTACGGATCAGTGCAATGGGGTAGATGTTTCTCCATAGGGCAGAGTGATCGTAGCATGGCTATGAGCCAGCGCAGTGAAGTCGTCATGACTTCATGGGGCAAAGTGGACATAACAAGGACTATTGGCTATGGATTAGTGCAGTGGAGTCGCCATGACTCTGTAGGGCAGAGTGATCATAACAAGGATTTGGGTGATCAAAGTAATGGATGTCGTATGCTTTACGCACTGAGTGAGAGTGTGAGGATGGTTGCTATGCTTGATTGCTTGACATCACTATGACATGCACACCCCACCCGCTTATTTTTTTTACACCATATGTTAGTGGCACCTTAAAGTATTGTACAGTATGTAGTGCTAACTCTTTGGTTGTAGGTTCAGGTATGGTTTAGTATACCTGTTATTGTTCTGTTTTGCTGCTTATCGCTCATACCAAACTTTTGTCTGACCTAGAGTTGTATGTCTCTTCTTATTACTCTGGGTGCTCTTAAATGGGAAGACTAGAGACAGGTCAGGTGATAATGCACGAGTAGTTGTACCGGAGACGAGCAGGAGGCTCCTACGTATTATCTACATATATTCTCCCTGTGTTGTTGATGGTCACTGTTTTGGGCATTAGTAGAGTATCTTCCTTATTTGCTTTAGAGACAGTTTTCAAAAGTTGTAATAATGATGATGTGGAACATAAGCTGTATTTGGATTTTTCGGCTGCTATGATGTTTAGTTTTCAGCTTGTTCACTGTCTTTCCTGTTTTATGTCAAGTATGTTATTATTATATTTTATTCCATGCGCTGTGAGGCATTCTACAGGTTCCTTGTTAGCTCAAATACCTTTCCTTCCCTTTCTTTGGCGACCGTCCCATGCTGGTTGGATGTCGGCACAGCGCACTTTCATGGGAAATGTCGGCTGGTGCGGGGTGGGCCATCACACAAAGCTTGTCACAATAGACCTGTCGCAACTGGCTGTCACCAGTCGGGATATCGACAGTTGCAATTGACTGGTTATTGTTAATGATATTTTTCGTCAACATCGGAATTATGTCTATTGATGTGGACCTATGGGTACCAAAGGGATTATTTGGTTTCTACAAGCTTGAGTTAGTTCACCGTTTCCTAGATATCAAGATCTTAAGCCGAAAGATTAGTTATTCTTCCTTTAAAGAGGTGAGTATCACGCTTACGAGACTCATGGACCAACAATTGCCATGGAGCAAGGGTTCCCTAAGCTCAATGCAAGTTAGAAAGTCAAACAGCTTGTAGAAGGGTATTTAGGTAATTAGGCTTAAACTAATCGGCTCATAGAATGGTATTTAGGCAATTGGGTTTAGGCATAATGCTTAATCATGAGAAATGGCACAGAAATAAGTAATTCAAGTACTAAGTAATGCTCGAAATAGATCATAAGTGTTCATCTTCTTTTTATTGATCAGTTTTGTTGAGTACATGGAACTTTCTAAGTAAAATCCCCAAATCATTTTGCAAATTAGGGTATAGTCTCTAAGAAAATAGTTACAAGAGTTGAGAACGAAAAAATCCCCCAAAATGAGACCCCTGGGGTCTTATTTATAGGAATATTGGACATCCTTTTTGTAATGATTTACGACAGTCTACTTTCAGATACAACAATAGTACTTGGTGTCGGTGTCGGTCCGCATTAGAGCTTTCAGTGCCGGCTCTCGGGTTTCGGTCATCTTTTCTCTTTTGAATGTTGTTATTGGCTCTGTTTTACTTTCGGAATATTGGTCTTGGTCCATAGTGACTCGTTATTCAAGAACTGCATCCATATAGTGCATCCATACTAAGTAGATTGGTATGGATAGCCTCTTTATCTACTTTCGGTCTCGGTATCAAATGATAGCCGCGATAACAAATCTTACTCCAATAACTTCTAAGTGCTTCTTGGTGTCAGTATCGATACTAAGCAAATTAGTATTGATAGCCCCTTCTGCTTAATCCTAGCTTGGTGTCATGCCTCCTTTTCCATGGTTCTGGGTTTCAATGTATGATTACATGCCTTTTGCTATCTCCTATTGCTTGCTTTCGGTGAGGAGTTATATGCTCTCAGTGCCAACTCCCAATTGTCCATTTTCATTGTTGAAATCACTTTGATGCCATCTTCTGGTATTGGTACAAATTTTTTCTTCTTATGTTGCTACTGATAGCACAAGTTTTGAGTTATTCCCTTTCCTTCTTTTGGTATCGGTTTCTTTTAGAATCTCTTTTCTTTGATGCTTCTACTTCGGTGGCGACTATCAGTTGATTGCTTCCAAGTGTCGCTACCAAGCCTGTTGGTAGCGATATCACCTTTGCAGGTGTTTCTACTTTGTTGATGATCTCTTGTTTTGCTTATTCCTAGTATTTTAACCTGATAGTAAACTTCGTCCTTTCCATGACCTCGATAGTGAATAAGCCGATACCGGTAGCCCTTCATTTGCTCTTAAGTTGACTATTGGCCTTAGTTTTCTTTCGTTGGTTCTGATTTCTAGTGTTGGAACAAATGCTTTCGGCTTTTTGCTCCCTACTTTTATCAGTTGTACTCCGATACCCCTTTACCTTCATTTGGTTTCGGTGTCAAAATCTGATAGTAACAATTGCCTCTCTCTAGTGAAGGGGTATTTTTTGACTTTTTAAGTCAAATTCTGGCCTTTATAGTGCACTCTGATATCCTGCCTTTTGGTTTTCCTATATTGATCTGGTTCGTTGATGTTTTCTTGTTTGGGCAGCTGAGATTGAAGGGGTGCTTTGGTATAAAAGTTCTTTCTTCTTCATTTTATTATCTTTACCTACAGGTAACAATGCTTAAACGAGATCATCATTCTTAAAGATTTCTGCAAGTTTTTCCAGAGTTCTAAACTCGATTATCTCTGTAAGTATTTTTATTCGATTGAAATTAGGATTCAAAAAATATTCTCCTAGCTCGATTATGAAATTGATTAGGATTTCAATACTTTAATGATAAGTTCAAATGGTGAGAATGGTTTAAGCAGTTGTTAATGGCGGTTAGTATAGGGCATTCATCCCCCGAAAACACTTTTGGGGTAAAAGATGCAAAAAACGACATATAGAAGATTAACTTTTACTGTAAAGGTGACACTACACTTTCGGTATCAATGGATTCAACATCAAACTGTTTGTCGATTCATTTTAGTTTCGATTTTGCCGACACCAACACCTATGTTTATTTTGCTTCCGGCTTAGTGGATATTGTAACAATGTAAAAATGTTATTGAAATTTTTGTTATCCCTTTTGTTTTTAGTGTCGGCAAAACACAAAATTATGACATTGATATGTTTTGATTTTGACTTCACCGGCACCGGGCTTTAAATTTTCTCTCGTCATCAGTTAAATTTTCGACAACGATGACAAAACGTTTGGTTTTGGTTAAATCGACATCAAGGATTTTAGTTATCTCAATTTTGACTCCCCTGACATTAGAGTCTTTCGTCGTCTTGGTTTCGGTGTCGAGGTAGTCAACATGACCAATACCCGACACTTAACTGTTTTCGTGCATATGCAAAGCGCACTACTATATATGAATTTTGTTAAGAATTTGATTTTAAAGATTTGTGTTGTGTTTTAACATTCATTAGTATACCGAATTTCCAATGTTGATATGTTTTCACGGTGATATCACCTGGCAACATTATGTCTGATAACAAAAGTACTGACAAATCAAAGTCTGGTGGCTTTGTCACCCCTCGGGCAAAGAGGGTTTCATCCCCTATTGCAGCTACTCCTACCGCGGCTATCAAAGAAACCAACTTCCATGCATCAGAAAATGGTCGTAGTGCCGGTATATACATCGGGGATCAGAGATCTGAGAAAAAAGGAATTACACCTGGTTCGGCATCAGGGAACCAAAGATTGAATTTGAAAATTTTAGGCCCATGTTTTCTTTATTTGATGAGAATCGAAGCGAAGAATAAAAGCATTTGGCCGAAATTAAGGTGGTAAGTGAAAACCGTAGATAAAATTTAAGAGGTAAGAGAAAACGGCGGATAAAGTTAAGGCAGACGATAAAATTTCAAACTAGATTCAAATAGGAAAGAAAGAAGGAACGAAAGTGTTGATCTAGGGTTTAGGGAATTTGAGAATGGAAAATTCTATTTAAACCCATGTTTTTAGTTAGTAACCCCCCTTAAAAAAATAAAATTTTAATGATGAAAGTACCCATAAGGAGTTATCTTCTCATATAATCTCAGTACAACGTAATATTTAATGTATATTAAAACACCTAAGCTTCAAAACCCTAGATTTCAAATCACTCAAGGAAAAATTTATTTTCAAACAAGAATACAATGGATTTTGAAGGAGAAGATGATTCCTCATCGCCATCACAGTAGGTAATTAAAAAAAAATTTGAAATTTGAGTTTTTCTATCACTTTTCAAGTACAGACGATGCACTACGAATTGAGTGATTTTATATAAAGCCATGGAGAAATAGTACTAGGAAATGATATGAACCTAGTAACAAGAAAGTGTGGATACATACTGAACCACGTATAAGACCTACGTGGAAAATTAGTAAACAACGTTTACATTTTACGTGGTCTTCTTATATACCACGCAGTTTGGCGGAATTTGGTCAGTTGCTGTTTCTCTGGTTTGTGCTTAAAATTTGTTATTTTTGTTTTATGCAGATTGTAGCATTCTCTACTGTTGAAGAAACGAATGATGAGATAGTACTGGATTATTCAAATGAGTTCACGACTTATGATGTAAGTTTTCTTTGATTAACGCTCGAATAAATCGTGAATACTTACATTTTATATAACATTTTAAATGCAAATATATCCTTAGCGGAAAAAAATTAGTTGATTGGGTTCGTGATACTGGAAAGAGTCTAAGTTTTGTTATCATAATCTTGAAATCGGATACCGGTGCTTCAGTCAAGAAACTAAGAATCATGTTCGCTTGTGAACGAAGTGGTGTTTACAAGAAGAGAAAAGATTTTAAACCGAAAAATCTTCAACTTACGGGTACCAAAAAATGCAATTGCCCATTTAGACTCAAAGGCGAAAAACTTGGAACTTTAGATGATTGGCGATTGCATGTTGTCAATGGTGTTCATGATCATTCCGAATTGAAAAATACAAAAGGTCATTCGTATATTGGTCGACTAACCGAAGCTGAGATCTGGTTAGTTATAGAGATGCATAAGAACTTGGTAAAGCCAAAAGAAATTTTAGCCACCATTAAATGAAATGATACTTCAAATTCTACCACAATCAAAACAATTTATAATGTGATAAAAACACAGAATGCCATTGAACGAGCAGGGCGATTACAAGTTCAATACTTGCTTAGTAAATTGAAAGAGTTTGGTTATTTTGAATGGAATCGTAAGACATTAGATGAAACTAATATTATTAACGATATCTTTTAGGCACATCCTATTAGTTTGGATTTTCTACGTACATATCCCAGGGTTATCATATTAGATTACATGTATAAAACCAATAGATACAGAATGCCATTACTCGAGATTGTTGGAGTTACTTGCACAGATTTTACATTATGTATTGCCATTGCGTATTTAGTTGCCAAAATAGAGGAAAATTATTTATGGGCATTAAAGAGGTTGAAATCAGTGTTGGTTGATTGTGAAGTGGAAATGCCATCAGTCTTTATTTCTGATAAAGAAATGACACTAGTTAATGCTATTGGATTTATGTTTTCTCAATCTGCTCATATGTTATGCGTGTGGCATATTAAGAATAATGTTCTCACATATATCCAAAAAAGCGAAAGGTATGGAGCTTGAAGAGAAGTAGTTTTTCTTATTTGATTGGAATGAATTAGTGTGTTCAAAAAATATAGTTGCATATAATGAGAATTTACAAGTGTTGCATGAAAGGTATGCAAGTCATACTTCACTTTTGAAGTATATTCACGAGATATGGTAGGATACTTACAAAGACAGATTTGTGCAACCATGGACAGATGACTACAAGCATTTTGGAAATTACAATTCTAATTGGTAATTTTTTCTAATAATTGTTGTAATAGTTATTCAAACAATAATTGTTGTGATTAGTTCTAACTTATATACATGTCTCATTGCAGGATCGAGTCTGCTCATTCAAAATTGAAGAAACATTTAGGTAGTTGCCAATGCAATTTAGAACAAGCTTGGACGAAGCTGCATTCATTATTGGAACTCTCATTTACCGAACTTAAAGCATCATTTGAGCAAAGTCTAACCAAAGTAAAGAACATATTCCATATACGAGAGTTCAGAAATTTATGAGGCTTTGTTTCTATATGCAAAGTCACTTGATTTGTTGCATTCCGAACTTCAGAGAATAAAAGATGTTGGTGATGAAGAATTGTTACGTAGATGTGTTCTTCGTAGAACACATTGAGCGCCTTGTGCGCATGAGTTAGCTCGTTTTGAACCTGGTACGTCAATATCGCTTGATATGATAGATGTTCATTGGATAAGACTTCATCTTGTTGAAATAAGTGGAAAGAAAGACGCAGCATAGCGGAGAAAATGGAAAAAATATTAAATGATGTGAAAAAGATGGAAGCTCCTTACCAAGTGTGAATTTATAAGAAGATGTTGGAAGTTGTAGAACCGCGAACGACGTCTCTCGCATCTCCAAAAAGCAAAATAAATAAACGTGGAAGAGAAAGAAAAAAAAGTTCTTATACTTCGAATAAATGGGTGGCTTCGTCATTTGAGCTTGTCGAAAGTGTTTATTCCCAAAGTTCTTAAAATCCAAAAAATGCTCTTACCGATAAGCTTCCTATTCGTAAACCAAAAAAGGTAATAATCATTTTATTTTAATATACATGAATTGTATAATAACCTAATTTATTAAATTTGCAGTTAGACGAACTAACTAAAGGCATGAGAACGTGTTTGAGATGAGGGATTTTGTCACAGATATTGTTGACATTCGATCCAACGGTAATTGTGGATATCGATGTGTGGCTGGTTTTCTTGGTTTGGGAGAATCTAGATGGAGCGAAATTAGAAAAGAATTGCATGACGAGCTATATGAACACCAGAGTCTGTACGATCGGGTTTTTGAAGAGCATGGTAGAAGTTCAACTATTCTGAAAAGCCTTTTACATGAAGATGAAGACTTTGCGCCAATGGAAAAGTGGATGTCAATGCCTGATGTTGAATATATTATTGCAACTAGATATAATGTTGAGTTATTCAGCATTAGTGAAAGATTTATGATGACAATACCACCATTGAGAGGAAAAATACCTACACCAGTACTGCGCACTAAAATTGTGATAGCTTTTGTCAACCAAGATCATTTTGTTCAGGTATACAATGTTTATATTCATAAATTTTAAAATATGTAGTATATTTTCAAGGCTCATGGATCATGACTTGGAGGTTAAGCTTGAGGACAATCATCCCGTACCACCTATTTTCACAAAATGGTTCAAGGCTCGAGATAGGGATGATTGGAACTAGGAGCATATTTACAATGATAGGAGAAAAGCTTGGTAGGAAAGAAATTTGTATGCAGGTTGGAAGTAGTTTGGTTGGCATACAGAAATTTGTTGTAGTTTTGTTTGACGAATGGAATGAGAATGTATTGGGAAATTGGTTGTTGTTTGGATATTGTATTGCACTATTTAGCAATTGAAAATTGTGTAGTTATTAGTTAGTATGTTATTATTTGTTGTTCTGTGTATAATATAATTGTTATTTGTTGATAAACTATGGTCGACAATTCTTTTTTTTTTTAATTTTGGGCACATACGGATTGTAAAAATGTGGAAGGCTATAAAACCACGTAGTATAGGTATGTGGTACTAAAAGGAACCTCGTTGAGCATATACGAGGTTTGGCACTAAACCACGTATAACATATTCGTGGATAATTTCCTGACCACGTTTTTACAGAGCGTGAGGATTTCCCGAAGCACAAAAAAAAATGTCTGATATACATTTGCGTTTTTTGTAAACTAACCACGTATTATGTCAACGTAGTTGTGAACAAAACCATGTGTTTTATCTCCGTGGTTTATTGGCTAACCACGATAATATCCTATGTGGTTTTGTGTCTAACCACGTTTTGTCAGAGCGACGCTGTTACAGAAACTCAAAAAAAATAAAAATTATCAAATAGGTAAAAGTTCATAGCAGTTTACTCTCCAAATGGAAAGCATAAATACGAAAATTGACCACAATTAAATCATTACAACAAACAAAACAACCAAAAAGCCATTACATTTGCATTCTGTTTCCAAAATCATCATATAATCAAACACATGTCCATCCAAATTCAATATTAAAGTTATTACAGTATCATACTACATCCAAAATACACATTCATCAAACTTAAACTAATAAACAATTAAACTTGAGGCCTGAGGTAGTGTCCAACGGCAATTTGAGCATTAGCAATTTGAGGGTTAGGTTCATTCAACATCCCATGCGCGTCTTGAAGGGTCTGGGAAAAATAAATTAAACTGAATTTAAAGCATAGTGTTGAGATGAAAAAATAAAATAAATTGAAAAAGGATATTATACTGGAAAACCAAATTTAAAGGAAATAATTAAATGAAACATACCGAGTATAACTGATTGTAAGTCGACTGAAAATGTGGAGCTCCAAGCACAACATTATCCGGTAGGTATAGCGGATTGTGAACACACAAGATACTATGTTCTCTATACCAATCCATATAATCACCTGTGTAACTCAAGGAGGAATGATGTAGTCGTATTGATCTACGCCCTTCTGCTATCACATGATTGTACCAATTCTCCCATATACTTTCCAAAAATTGATATCGTACTCGGGTGTATGTCGCTGAAGTAGTACGACGACGTGCATTTGTTTCCATAGGAGGAATAGGGCCTACGGGAATGCTCTGAACTCTGCCAAACTGCCTAAGTACTCTGTTGGGATGATACGGTTCTACAACGTTCATAAAGAGAATGCAACCACTATACCAAGATATAGGATGGAACGGATGATAATGTCATGCAAAAATATAAGGATCAAATATAACTTATTCAAAGATGTAGAAAATCATTAATACTAAATGTAATAAATCATTATTAGTTATTTGATAAATGAAGTTATTTACCTGTTCTTCTTGAATTTTATCTAGAAATATACGAATATCAACTAGTGAAGCGCCACAGTCTATAGACGGATCCCATTGAGCAACACGGGATAAATTCTCATAGTAAAGATTTGTTTACGGATGAAAGCAGGGAAAATGCTCGAATATCCACGAATCGAGTAAACAAAGTAATCCGACAATTTGTTTCACTCCAATGCGAATTGCTAATCCAAGCTGCATGTATAGAAAAGCTAGTGCTGCCAAACCCCATGAATATGTGTGAACAGAATCCAAGTGTCGTTTAAGTGGATCTAGAAGGCAGATGTGCACATGAGTCTTACGTTTATCAGCAAACAATTTGTTGCCGAGCAAAAACAACAAATATGTGCGAACGACATGACGAATAGCTCGATCGGTCCACTCATCGGTCACATCTTCAAATACACAACGAAACGCAAACAAACTTAGCTTATAACAAACCCGGTCATTCATTTCCATCCTAGCTACTTCTTTTGAAATTCCAAGTTACTTGTGAACATTGCTAACTGCCTGTTCCATGTCATATGACCTGCTCTGTATTGGTTTGCCTTCAATTGTAATGTGTAATAGAGACGCGACATCATTAAAAGTAATTGTCATCTCACCAAATGAAAAATGGAAAGTGTTAATCTCTGGACACCATCGCTCTACGAAAGCCGATATCAAATACTTGTTCACGCTCTTGTAGCAAGTGCTAACAATGGGATATAAGCCTGACAACTCAACGATGGCTTTAGATCTAGTAGCATCATCCGACATCTTCCAGTCTGAAACCTTTTGAGCATGATTTACACATGTAAGCGGTCCTCAGTCCTACACAAATATTTTTGTTAAGATAAAAAATGAAGTAAATATAATAAAATTTGCCATAATTCAATTGCATATAATTATTAGCCACGTACCTGGTCAAGCCATATCATGGAAGCAACATGAGTATCAAACACTCTAATCACATCATTTATTCTTGGTCCTCCTTTCTCATTTAAAGATTCTTCATCGCCCTCTTCTTCATCTTGCTCTTGTTCATCGTATTCTTCATCTTGTTGTTCTTCTAGTTCTGTCCTATCTTCACTTTCCCTTACTGCAATTCTGTAATCATCTTTGGCTTCATCATGTTGCTCTTTATCCCTACCCACATTTATGTCTGCACATGTCTCTTCTGCTGTCTTCTCCGCTCACCATTTTCTTTTAGAAGCAGTCATTCGTTTACGTGGAGGCATCTATAATAAATAAAATAGAGTGTGTTAGTTAACTTTCCTCATCATCACATTTTTTTTAAATTACAGGTCCCCACGAAGAAGGCATACGTTGTAAACCCCATGCCCATTAATGTCACTCACAAAGGGAATGCATCAATGTCCATGAAGCGTTATTGTTGTATAAAACAGAAAAATTACAAGAATAAAAAATAAATAAAACACAGCGGAAGATAAAACTTATTTCATTGCATCATAACTCAAAACAAGCTTACATAAGTAGTTTCCAAAACCATTACAATAGGATCAATAGTCTTTTCCAAAAACTTCAAAGTACATAAAGAAGCAAATACTTAAATAACATAAATGCATAAATCCCCACTGAGCATAAGCAAAGCCATAAAGATGAGAGAGTTCAAAGCGATACATCTACTCTCTTCAAGTAACTGAAAGAAATTGGCATTAAGCTATAGTATTCCTTCCTTGCGGACCTGGGGGGGGGGGGGGAGGAAAGAAAAGTTGTGGAAAAAAAACGGGTCAAACATAAAGTCTGGGTAGTCCAGTAATTTTAACAAATAATAGGGATGGTAAATGATCAAGACATAAATAGGCATCATGATATGGTTGTAGCATAGATAAGGTAGATAAAAAGGATGGACAAGAAGATTCCGTTCCTAAGTACTAAGACAACCCTACACCTTGGCTAAGCGAACAACCCTCCAAGTAGTAACCCCGAAGACCGAAGTCAACATCAGACTAGCACCCAAAGGACTATCCAACTCGACCAACATGTATTTTGTTACACCGAACTTTTGCGAAGTTACACCACATTACTTAATTACACCACACATCTACTAGTCTCCATTTACTAAAGGTTGATCCCTTCCCACTAACTGTACCCACATGACAAACTTGGTAGTTACTTGTACCTAGCTGCTATCGTAGGTGCCGGCTTGCTCCTCCCACCGCTAAGGCACCCTTACCATACCCATTCGATCGGCTCCCTAAACCCTGTAGGCACCCATGCTGGCCCCACAGTGGGGTGTATCACTCCCCAAAGTGGAAACCCCGATACCAACATAAAAATGCACGGCCATACCCACACGATGCAACAACGTCTTACCTACCAGCCCGGACCCATGTACGCACATGAACCCGTTGGACTTGCGTTGCCATCGCTATTCACATTTTGACCTCTTCATTCAAGTCCAGTAAGCGTGCCCAACCCCGGCCTAGTATCGGGCCCAATTAGATACTCAAACGGGTTACTGGTTGAAACGGGTACCCATCCGACACAAGCCTCCCAACTATACTTGGTCCCCACTAGGTTTTTATCCTACTTAACCATTTAATTTAAATGCCCATGTCTTAAACATGCTATGGCTAAGTCCATACTTACATGTCATAATTTACATATCTTATCTTATTCCGGTTAAGTCCATATTTACATGTCATAATTTACATGTCACCCCACTTAACCATCTAACCATACCCATGTCTTATTTTGGTTAGTATTCCTTAATTCATTCCTTACGACGAATGATACATGACCTCTGAAGTGACCCGAACATCCCCGGTCTCCGAAGAGAAGAGAAAGATCGAACTACTTTGAGAACAACACACAAAAGAACGCAGACATAAGAACATTTCACTGTTAATTACAACAATCCATCAGAACACAAGAATATACAGAGTATGAATAAACAATATACATCACAAAATATCAGAGATTTAAATTACATTTAAATACATCGCAGCGGAAAAATAATACAAAACACAACTGAGAGAGAGATATACGGATACAGAGCTTTCCGGATATCATTCCAGCTGTATCCCAGGTTCCTGTGAATATAAATCTGCAAAACCAAAACTACTAGTTGCCCGCGTCAAAATAAGGGCACCCAGAGTTTAGGTTAAACCAATAAACTCCAGGTTAGTCATGTGACTGGTGTGAGAACTAAAATAGTTATTTATCTTTATTTCAAAGTTAGGTAAATCAAGGGACCACGCCGTATAACACGGAACGGGTTTCCTCCCAAGAATACCAGTGCATAAAACAATAGCGCAATGCTAAATAAAGAAAAATGAAGCTATTATAAGACCCAGGTCCTATCATACAATGCAACGCAAGCCGGAGGATAGAGTTTTCCCTTATAATAGCCAAACATGCTTAGTACGCTTAAAATAAATCATTAGATACTATTATAAGTGCATAGTGCATAAAACAACTTCAAATCATAAGTATCAACCACAGACGGCATGGGTACCATATATCATGTCGCCATGCTAGGCTCTACAAATAGAACCGAAAAGTCACGTATTGGAGTTGGATTTCCATCTGTGAACCAAGGCAAAGGGATCGTCCTGTGCTAATTTGAGATTGTCTAGCCCGAGCCTCAGGAACAGCCGCAACTGCACCATAGATCGTTAGGGCCGGTCCACACGGTATGGATTATAATGCCCGAACAATACGTTTCCTCGCCCTATGAGGGGTAAATGAGCCAACAAATGACTCCATCGGCTTCACATAGTCACCGATATATCCGAGGCGCCTCGTAACAGCAACAACCACATAAGTCAAACTCGTTAGGGCGTGTAAAACAACTAACGCCACTTCTAGCTAGAAAGAAACGCATGCCCTCCCTGAGGTCCTCTCTCGTTTATGGTTCACAACCGGGGTGTGAGGCTCGTGAATTCACGCTACACAAAGCGATGCCACAAAGGCCGTGCTTTGATCATTAACCACAAGACTTTGCTTTTCAACAGAAGCCTTGATCATTTGCCACTTAGGCATGCCACACAGGCAATTCACTCCATGCGATTGATATCCATCAATATATAACCCCTGAGCTCGTACGTCTCAGAGAAGGGCGTTAAGCAAGAGAATAAATTCTCCGCCGCCAAACAGATATATATTTAATAGAAATCAATCACACAGAATAAAATCCAATGTCAGACACACAGTCTATTTACAGGTTCGTTCTGGGTCTGAACGAAATCGGAGGCACCTTGTACCTCGCATATCCATCGATCTCCAAGTACGTCTGGACGATCACCAACTGATTCCCTCCTCTTGGGTGTACAGCCCAATCAAGATCATCAATAATCACCCAAACGACGTGAAGATCTCCGGTCTTCAACCACCGTCTCCACCTTCGACTTACCGTCGTATCAGTTATTCAGAATGGGATAAATCCGGTCTTTCCGAATAACTCGCATATATAATAAACAAGTGTTACACAAACACAACATACGCCTCATTCCAATTCATCAGTCACTAACCGTAAATTAGTAAGAGAACAATTCCCCAAATATTAACCCCGAAGGCCGAAACCAACATCAGATCAATACCCAGGAAACCATTCATCTTAACTAATCTTCAGTTAGTTTTTAAATTTCACATTCTTAGGGAAAGGTTCCCATTAATTTTATCAAGGATAAATTCTTTAAATTTATTCTTTAATCTTCTATTGAATATCAATTCAAATCAAATTATAGTTTATCCAAACTAGCCGGGATTAACGAACCTTACCGAAGTAATCATTTGTTTAATTTCCCAATCCCAACCTATTCATCCCATGAGGTAAAATTGGTAATACTTCATATCTAACACCACGCTGTTATTGGTAAATTCAATTACCATTTCACGTTCAAATCTAATTAAAGATTTAACTATCACCTGGAGCAAAACTGGTGATACTCCATTCTCGATCTTTTCAATCTAATTAAAGATTCATTAAAACTCCGCTTAGTTTTAATCTTTAACTGGGTTAAAGAACCGATGTCATTTAAAACACGGTTCGCGATAAACCCAAGATCACATTCCACTCTATCAGTTTTTAACCGTAAAATAGCGAGTGAGCAATTCCCTAAGTATTAACCTCGAAGGCCGAAACCAACATCAGATCAACACCCCAGAAACCATTCAACTTAACTAATCTCCAGTAAGTTTCTGATTTTCTTAACTCCGTTCGGTCTAAGAACAGTATTGTTGAAGATACCGTTCACGATAATCCAAAATCACATTTGATATTAAACACATGGCTTTGAATAGAAAATATATCGGCTTATATTCAAGATCAAATTCTACGACCAACAAATATCGTATTTGAAATAACGGTATAAATATATCTTTCAAATTCCCATAACGATATCTGTTTCATCATAAAATCCAACATCAAAATATTCCAAAGACAATTTCGATTCAAATCCATTCCAATTCAATTATTGGAAATTCTGGTTACTTTTAAAACCATTTCAAATCCACTTTATTTATTTTAAAAATAAATTGAATTTTAATTCTAGTTCAAAACTAGTTCATTTTGATAAAAAAACTATTTTTATCTTTTCAAATATGGAGTTTTTCATCCCAATTCTTCACAAATCATTTCTTATGATTTTACACAAATTATTACTATTTTTAATAATTTTATCAAGGCCCGTACAGTCGAATTCCATCAACGGCCATCGAACTGCACTTACATCGACCTTTTCCAAATTTGATTTGGACATAATTCCAAATCCAACTATTAGATTTCAAATCTCTAATATTCATTAGAAATCCTTTTTCGATACGAACCGAACAGTTCCGGTTTTAGGAGAATCCGACGGTCTGATCTCCCGTAATATCCATTCGAAGTTAATGGTCGAAATTCACGAAATGCCGCGGCGCGGCGCGTTCTATTCAGGCCATTATATATATAATATATATTATATATATTTCGTTGATTTCCTTTCAAAACGTAATTTTTAAATCGTTTAAATTCGTTTTCAAAACGATTTCAACTTCCTTTTCAAATTCAAACCAAAATCGAATTTTTCAATATAAATTCGTTTTAATTTCATTTCAAATCGATTTCAATTCAATTTCAATTTAACTCAAATTACAATTCATTTCGATTTAATTCGAATTTCAATTCATTTCAATTTAATTCGAATTTCAAATCATTTCAATTTAATTCGAATTTCAAATCTATTCAATTTAATTCGAATATCAAATCTATTCAATTTAATTCGAATTTTGAAATCACTTTCAATATTCATTGAAAAATGAATCAAATCGATATAAATATCGTTCACGTCAAAATGGCGTCAATCTAATCAACACTGCTTTTATTCAATACATGAATTTATTTTCTATTCAACACATGAATTTATTTTCTATATTGGAATGAGGCCCAATCAATTACCATATAATGTTAATTATATGGATTTTCTACAACACATGTATATAATAGCAACGATAAATAATCAACCATCATCCAGAGTGTACCACACAACTGCATAAGCATTAATTATAAATATTTAACGCTTATAACAGCCTGTCAATCAATCGATCGACATACAACTAATGATTGGGAATAGTGTATGTCATATTTCATCCCAATACCCGTGTGGGGTTTCAATCAATCAAACACAGATTTTATTTGTGCAGTTGGGCGACGTGTAAAATTTATCGTCCAATCAATATAAGTCAAATCAGTGTATATAAACAAATCGTCCGATTCGTTTATAAATATTCATTTTATATACACGTTAAAAATTATATTTTTAACTATAAAATATTTTCCACTATAAAATATTTCATTTCATTTCACATCACACAATCAATTTTCATAACACAGCAATCAAAAGAACAAGTCACCCATGTTATGTGGACGATGGGTGTCGGGTGCTACTAAACACCGTCTACATCCTAGTATATATTTCAAACTAGAAATAGAAATAAAAGTGGGGAGTTCACACCTTTGGGATCCACTCCTCCATTCTATTCTGAATGACTCAGATTTGTCCGAAATTCCAACTCTCTCATTCCACGCTGTTCATAAATAAAAATCACATTTTTATTCTGTTACTATCTAAATAAAAATCACAATTCCATTTTAGCGTTATATATAAAAATAAAAATCACATTTTTATTTCTACTTCATATATATATAAATCGAATTTTTATCGCTACTTTATTTTCAAAACAAATGCCATTTATTTAAAAATCACACTTTTGAAACAATACTAAATATATTTATAAAACTGTTATTTATATTTCTAAAACAAAGTATGCTTATATTTTTAGAACAAAGCGAATTTACTTTGCAAAAACAATGCGAATTTACTTTGCAAAAACAATGCGAATTTACATATTAAACACTTAAAAATTAATTAAACAATTAATTAATTTCCTTAATTGCTTGAGTTAGGGTAATACCCTCCTGTTAATCACCTCCCACCCGTTTCTTCTTCGTTTAAAACAGCCTAGAACCCGTCGTGAAAACCAGCCCCCTCCATTTTTTTAATCCGCCTGCGCCCCTTTCTCCGATGATCGGAGGTCCATCCCCAAGTGGTCGTCGACGTGCCCTGACCCCCTACCACCACCTCGAGCCCCGAGCCATTCGAAGTCCTCACGTGCTGTAGATTCGCGCTCGAACGGAGGTAGTTTACAGTGGAGGGGGAGAATCGGATGCTGACGAGGAGGGGGACGGGTTGGAGTAGCTTCGGCGTGGAGCTACGCGACGGCACCAGAGGACGCGCGATGGTGGTTTCGTCGAGATGGAGGGCTTCAGGGTTTTTTTCAGAAAGGGGGAAAACTTCGATTGTGAAGAATGAATTGGGGGGGGGGGTTAGTGAAAAAGGTTTTATAAATATTATTATTATTTTCCTCTTCATTTGATTTTAAAAATGTAAGTTTTTATTTCAACTCCAATTCGAGCCCAACGACTATTGCCCCTAGCTAATTACCCCCATTTCGAACACAATGGGATATGTTTCGTAACCCAATTTGTCCGTTTCAAACAGTTTCTGCTAAATTTACAATATAAATCTATATATATTCAATTCAAACGTGCATTTCAAATTACCGGGGCCACATACTAACTCTAAAAATTCCCGAAAAATTATTTCTAGCTTCGTATTGACGATACAGTCCTAACAAAACTAATTTCATCAAATTCTGAGACCGTTTGAAAAATGGTCATTTTCTGGTCGACCCAAATTGACTGAAACTATCAAAACACGTTTAACTTTGCCACGCTTACATATTGATTCAGAAAATTACGAATTTTGAAACCTAGCAATAATTTGACATCCCGGATCCAACAAAAGTGGTTTCATCGGAAACCGAGGTCGTTTGCAAAATTTCCATTTCTAAGGGCCTTTATATATATATATATATATATATATATATATATATTAATATATATATAAATTCTAGAGCGACTTTTCTGAATTTTAAACTGGACATATCTTTCAACTTCTAAAGCGAAATCACAGTTTCTTGGCTTCGTTAGAAAAATATCGTCAAACAGTTTAGATATTTCTTGTTTCGTTCAATTCTGACTTAAAACTAATTCTATATATTCATTTGAAATTCGAAATTGAATTTTCGAATTGTAGGGCCATTTCAGGCTCGTTATATAATTAAAATAAATTTATTCGTTTTAACTTCGTCGAAAATAAATTTTCCGGCGTTATTATTTAAAATAATTCATTTAAAATAATAAAAATCCATTAAAATAACCAAAATAAAATTTTTAAATTGGCTCGGATTTCCGGGTTATTACAATCTCCCACAATAGACCGAACACTTTGTGGCCGTTGGATTTGCCGGGCGGTTCCAGGCAGTCTTACACCACAAACCTGGTCTAATCTCGTGCCATTAACCGTTACGCCTACAATTCATTCCTTTGACCTCTCACATTAGACGTCCAATTGTGGCAGCTGGATTTGCCGGGCGGTTCCGGGCAGTCATACGCCACAATTGCGCCTAACCTCGTGTCAAAGGTTTATTAATAATCGTATTTTACCCATACCTAATTTTCATGTCATGTATATCCAATTAAACATATATTTATGCTTATAATATTGCATATTCCAAATTGCCACTAATTACATATTAATTAGCCTCCATTACAAATTTACAATTATAGGCAATTTCATCAATTCCACGTAATTCATACCCAAATATGCCAATTTCACATATTATCCAATTATCCAAAATATCCAATAATATCCTATTTTCCATATTTCACATATTCCCATCGTTCCCACGTATTCGCATTCGCGCTTATTTTTAATATAGGCTCGAAGGTAGCCTAGATCCAAAAATAAAAGGAATAGGGATAAGAAAAAAGAATCAAATCACAGAAAATTGGAATTAACACAACATCATGAAATAAAGGGGCATATAAATTGGCATAGAGGCATAATGATAGATTCAACATGAATAAACTGATAAAAGGTATAAACTTTACATAGAAACATAGGCATATGATGACATGAATCAGAAAGGTGAAAACTTGGATGAGATTTAAATTACATACATACATATGAATCCTCTTTACAACTTCATCATGTTACTTTTAATCCCATTATATTGTGAAAATCACCTACTCACCTTTCGTGGTTAAAGAATAGAATTATGCACTGAAATTAGTGTAGAAACGTTGCGGTGTTGCAGATTTATCTTCTTGAATTGTTGTAGAAGCTCTAATCTTTAATTTGAGTTGAAGTTGAATACTTGAGATTTGATTTAGAGGCGGCGGCTAGGGTTTAAGAGAGAGTTTGACAGCATAATGGTGTCATAGATAATATTTATGAAATAGGGTTAGGTCTTAGGGTGTATGTATAGGTGTAGGAAGTTATTTAGGCCTTAGGATTAACCCTAGAACTGATCTGGACCATCAAAAATCGTCCCAGCCCAAAAAATTGCACCATCCAGCAACCTGGCCGAACCAGATTCGACCCCCCAAAGAGGGAGGTCGACCCCCAGGTCAACCTGGGAGTACCCAGGTCGACACTATGGTCGACATCCCCCTTGGGAGGTCGACCTCCCTGGTCGGCCTGCTCAAATTATTTTTTTCTTATCTTCCGAGGGCTATATCTCCTTCGTCCAGACTCCGTTTTTCGAAATCTTGGACTTTATTCCATGCAGAATTCCGAGATGAACGCAATGGTGCAACCCGTTTCCCTTCATTCCTCTTTTGAAAATTAAGTGTTCTTAAATTTAGTTAATTCAATCATTCAAAATTTAGGGTGTTACATTGTAACAACCCGAAAATCTGGGCCAGTTTAAAATTTTTGTTTTGGCAATTTTAGCGAATTTTGATTATTTAAAATGAATTATTTTAAATAATATCGACGAGAAATTTATTTTTGAATATAATTCGAACGTATATATTATATACGCCGTCGTTAGAATATAAATAATTATATATAATTATAAATAGAATTGAAAATGGCGTGGTAGTTCGATAATTTGATTTCAAACTTCAATTGAATGTACCGGGTGCAAAACAATCCGGATTTTAGTGAAACCAAAAATAATAGGATCTCGTTGTGAATATCTTTCTAACGAATCCGAAAAATCGAAATTTCATAGCGGGAATCAAAAGATATGTCCAATTGAAAATTCTGAATAGACGCTATGGAATTCAGGCCCTTAAAAAATGGAGATTTTGCAAACGACCTCAGATTTCGACGAAACCAGTTTTGTTGGGTCCGGGATGTCAAGTTATTGCTAGATTCCAATTTTCATAATTTTCTGAATCAATATGTGAGCGTGGCGCAGTTAAACGCGTTTGACCAGTTTCAGTTGAATTCCATCGACTGGAAAATGGCCCTTTTTCCAACGGTCTCAAAATTTGGCGAAATTAGTTTTGTTAGGACCGTATCATCAATACGAATCTAGAAATAATTTTTCTGTAATTTTCAGAATCCGTATGTGACCCCGGTAAATTGAAATGTGCGTTTAAATTGAATATATAAAGATTTATATTTTAAATTCAACGGAAACTAATTGGAATGGTCGAATTGGCCTGCGATACATATCCCATTGTGTTCGGAATGGGGGTAATTAGCTAGGAGCGACAGTCGGTGGGTTGGATTTGGGGTTCGTATGGAAAAGATACTTTTTAGAATTAAAATTAGAATTAAGTATATATATATATTTATAAAATACCCCCCCCCCCCAATCTCTCGTTGACCAAATCAAAAAGGGGGAAAACCCTCCCCCGACGTCCAGGTCTCGCGCCCCCTTCTTCCACCTCGTCACGCCTCCGCGCGCGTCACCACTGTGGTGCCTCCGCCGCCGCTTCCCCCTCCTGCGCCCTCTTCTTTCTCCTTACATCGTCGCAACCCAAACCCAGCACCCCCCCAAATCGAGGCAACCCCGCCCCGCCACGCCCTAGAGACCATCGCCTACGCCCAAATCGACCACCACCGGTCAGTGTCCCACACCCCCACCACCTTCAGTCCCCACGATGACCACCACAGCCCCACCACCCCTCACCGCAACCTCCTTTCCCTCTACCACTGCCTGCGCGACCCCACCACCACCTACGCCGCCTCCACAGACCCTCACGACCCGACTCCGACGTTGAAAAACCCCCTCCCTCTCTCGATTTCAACTGTAAGTCTTTATTTTTGTTTATTCATTTTTCTTTTTCAGTTTTAATACAAACGCCATGATAAAATAGGATTTTTATTCATATATGAAGGTAAAACTGGGATTTTTACTATATGTGAAAGTTAAAAATATAATCTTTTATATGGTAGAAAGATAAAAATATGATCTTTACTATATAGAAGTAGTAAAAATATGATTTTTATATTTTTAAAGTATTAAAAATATAATTTTTACATGATAGGAATATTAAAAATATCATCTTTGTATCTGTAGCAAAATAAAGATCTGATTTTTATTTTATATACGTTGAAATAAAGTGATGATTTTTATATTGATGAAATCTATATTTTTGAAAAGGCGAAATCTTTTTATATAGTAGCGAAGTAAAAATGTGATTTTTATATATTGAACATCGAAGTAAAAATGTGATTTTTATATATTGAACATCGAAGTAAAAATGTGATTTTTATATATTGAACATCGAAGTAAAAATGTGATTTTTATATATTGAACATCGAAGTAAAAATGTGATTTTTATATATTGAACATCGAAGTAAAAAATGTGATTTTTATATATTGAACATCGAAGTAAAAAATGTGATTTTTATATATTGAACATCGAAGTAAAAATATGATTTGTATATATTGAATAGCGAAGTAAAAATTCAATTTTTACATATGTAGTGAAAGCGGACAACGAAGGTGACAAAAAGGCGAGAACGAAGAAGATTTATATCAAAGAAGAGTCAAGATGTTTGGATAGCTATCGGTGAGAACTTCTCACCTTTCAATTTAATTTTTTCTAGTTATATATATATATACTAGGATGCAGACGGTGTTTAGTAGCACCTGACACCCGTCATCCACAGACCATGGATGGCTTGTTTGTTTGATTGTTTGGTTGTGTAGTTAGTTAGATTATTTGGTTTGAATTGAATTGTTTGGTGAAATGAAATTGATTTGATTGATGTGTGAATGGCGTGGGCCTTCGCTAGACCGGGGATAAGGCTAGGCCTTGTCCCGTTTCTAGTATCGTGCCGTTATGCCGCCGAAATTTTCTAAAAATAAGTTAGAAAAATAAAGATAACATTTTCTTTAACAAATGAACCGAATAGAATATTCATAGGTTGAATAAAATAGTTTGACCGTTAAAAATATGATTTTTAACGTGAATGTGAATAAATAAATATTCATTTACAAACCGGACGGTTTGTTTATGTACACCTATTTGAAGGACATTGATTGGGACGATAAGCTTTACACATCGCCCAACTGCACAAATAAAATCTGTGTTTGATTGTTTGAAACCCCACACGGGTGTTGGGATGAAATTTGAAGTTCACTCATCCTGATTGATTAAATATGTCGATCGATTGATTGACAGGCTATTATAAGCGTTAGATATCTATATTTGATGCTTATACAGTGTAGTGCACTTTGGTTGATGGTTGATTATTTTGCAATGCTATTATATACGTGTGATGTATGAAAATCCATATAATTAACATTATATGGTGATTGATTGGGCCTCATTCCAATTTAGAAGATATAGAAATATTTGAATAGGAAATATTTGAAAAAGAAATATTTGAAATAGAATATTTGAAAATAGAATAATATGAAGCCGTGTTGATTAGAGATGTGCCATTTTGACGTGAACGATGTTTATATCGATTTTATTCATTTTAAAATGAATATTGAAAAGTGATTTCGAAATCGCATATCTTGAAATGAAATTTGAATTGATTCGAATAGAAAACCAATTTGAATTGAATCGAATAGAAAACCAATTTGAATTGAATCGAATAGAAAACCAATTTGAATTGAATCGAATAGAAAACGACTTTGGAATTGAATTAAATTGAAAACGAATTCAAATTGAATTGAAAGCGAATTGAAATGAATTCAAATTGAATTGAGATTTGAATTGAATAGGAATGAATTTTAAAACGAATTTATAAAGAAGAATTCAATTTTGATTTGAATTAAAATGGAAGTTGAAATTGCTTTTGAAACGAATTTAAAACTATTTATATAATTCGTTTTAAATAGAAATCGACGAAATATATATTATATATATTATATATATAATATAATGGCCTGAATAGAACGCGCCGCGCCGCGGCAGTTCGCGAATTTCGACCATTTATTTCAAACGGACATTACGGGAGATCCGACCGTCGGATTCTCTTAAAACAGGAACCGTTCGGTTCGTATCGAAAAGAGCTTTCTAACGAATATTAGAAATTAGAAATCTAACGGTTGGATTTGGAATTATGTCCAAATCAAATTTGAAAAAGGTCGTTGTAAGTGCAGTTCGATGACCGTTGATGGAAATCGACTGTACGGGCCTTGATAAAACTATTAAAAATAGTAATAATTTGTGTAAAATCATAAGAAATGATTTGGGAAGAATTGGGATGAAAAACTCCATATTTGAAAAGATAAAAATAGATTTTTATCGAAATGAGCTAGTTTTGAACTAGAATTATAATTCTATTTATTTTTAAATAAATAAATTGAATTCGAAATGGTTTTGAAAATAACCAGAATTTCCAATGATTGCATTGGAGTGGATTTGAATCGAAATTGTCTTCGGAATATTTCGATGTTGGAATTCGAGATTATACAGATGTTGTTATGGAAATTTGAAAGATATATTTAGATCGTTATCTCCAATACGACATTTGTTAATCGTAGAATTTGATATTGAATATAAGCCGATATATTTTCTATTCAGAGCCTTGTATTGAATATCAAATGTGATTTGGGTTTGTCGTGAATGGTGTCTTCATTAACACTGTTCTTGAACCCAGTTGAGAAAAGATTAAATCTTTTTATTTAGATTTAATGAAGTATGCCAATTAAATAATATTTAATTGGAATTGAATTGATATTGATTTTTGGGTTTATCGTGGACAGTGTTTTAAATAACACTCGTTCTTTAACCCGATAATCAATGGAATGTGATTTTGGGTTTATCGTGAACTGTGTTTTAAATGACACTAATTCTTTAACCCAGTTAGCGATTAAAACTAAGTGGAGTTTTAATGAATCTTTAATTAGATTGAAATGATCGAGAATGGAGTATCACCAGTTTTGCTCCAGGCGTTAGTTAAATCTTTAATTAGATTTGAACGTGAAATGGTAATTGAATTTACCGATAACACCGTGGTGTTAGATATGAAGTATTACCAGTTTTACTTCATGGGATGAATAGGTTGGGATTGGGAAATTAAAACAAATGATTACTTCGGTAAGTTTCGTTAATCCCGACTAGTTGAATCGAAATTCAAAAGATGATAAAAGAATAAATTCAGGAAATTTATCTTTGATGAAATTAATGGGAACCTTTCCCTATGAATGTGAAAATTAGAAACTAACTGTCAGTTAGCTAAGCAGAATGGTTTTCTGAATATTGATCTGATGTTGGTTTCGGCCTTCGGGGTTAATATTTAGGGAATTATTCTCTTGATTAATTTACGGTTAGTGACTGATGAATTGGAATGAGGCGTATGTTGTGTTTGTGTAACACTTATTTAAAATATACGCGAGTTATTCGGAAAGACCGGGTTTATCCCATTTTGAATAACTGATACGACGATAAGTCGAAGATGAAGATGATGGTCGAAGACCGGAGGTCTTCACGTCGTTTGGGTGATTACTGATGATCTTGATTGGGATGTACACCCAAGAAGATGGAAACAGTTGGTGATCGTCCAGACGTACTTGGAGATCGAAGGATATGCGGGGTACTAGGTGCCTCCGGTTTCGTTCAGACCCAGAACGGACTTGTAAATGGACCGTGTGTCTGACATTGGATTTTAGTCTGTGTGATTGATTTCTATTAAATATATATCTGCTTGGCGGCGGAGAATTTATTCTCTTGCTTAACGCCCTTCTCTGAGACGTACGAGCTCAGGGGTTATATACTGATGGATATCAAACGCATAGAGTGAATTGCCTGTGTGGCATGCCTAAGGGGCAATTGATCAAGGCTTCTGTTGAAAAGCAAAGTCTTGTGGTGATGATCAAAGCACGGCCTTTGTGGCGTAGCTTTGTGTAACATTTACTTCACGAGTTTCACACCCGGTATGAACCAAAAACGGGAGACGGACCTCAGGGAGGGCATGCGTTTCTTTCTAGTTAGAAGTGGCGTCAGTGGTTTTACACGCCCTGACGAGTTTGACTTATGTGGTTGTTGCTGTTGCGAGGCGCCTCGGTTTGATTGGACGATCCGGGTCCGATGGAGTCATTCGTTGGCTCATTTACGCCCCATAGGGCGGGGGAACGCATGTTCAGGGTTTAAGTTTAATCCACATCGGTGGACCGGCCCTGACGATCCAAAGGCTTGACATAGTACTTGCCTGAGGGGCGGGCTAGAGCGTCTCGAATCGGTTGAGGACTATCTTTTGCCTCGGTTCATAGATGGAAATCCAATTTCCAAATACGTGACTTCGAGATTTTGATTGTATAACCTATATATGGCAACATAGTGGTATGGGGCATTCATGCCGCCTATGATTGATACTTATGATTTGAAGTTGTTTTATACACTATACACTTATAATAGTATCAAATGATTTCTTTTAAACGTATCAATCATTCTTGGCTATTATAAGGTAAAAACCCTATCCTCCGGCTTGCGTTGCATTGTGTGATGGGAACTGGGTCTTATAATAGCTTCATTCTTCTTTATTTAGCATTGTGCTGTTTGTTTTATGCACTGGTGTTCTTGGGAGGAAACCCATTCCGTGTTATACAGCGTGGTCCCTTGATTTACCTAACTTTAAAATAAAGATGAATAACTGTTTTAGTTCTCACACCAGTCACATGACTGACCTAGAGTTTATTGTTTTAACCTAAACTCTGGGTTCCCCTATTTTGACACGGGCAGCTAGTAGTTTTGGTTTTGCAGATTTATATTCACAGGATCCTGGTTTACAGCTGGAACGATATCCGGAAAGCTTTGTATCCGTATATCTCCTTCTAGTTGTGTATTGTATTATTTTCCGCTGCTATGTATTTAAATGTAATTTAAATCTTTGATATTTCTGTGTAATATTCATTTATACTCTGTATATTCTTGTAATCTGATGCATTGTTGTAATATACAATGAAATGTTCTTTTGTATGTATTCTGTTGTGGCTTGTTCTCGAACTATCCGACACTTTCCTTTACGGCGAAGTTACGGGTTTTCACAATTGGTATCAGAGCTTTGGTTTACAAAGCTCAGAGAACAAGACACATTAGAACCATACGAAAGAATTCATCAGATAATTGGATTAGTAATATCCAATTAGAATGACTCGTTAGAGATGGGATCAGTAGTATCCTAGAACGAGTGTGAAGAGCAAAATTTTAAAATAAAAATGAAAACAAATTTTGTTTTGAAAATTTAAATCAATTATTCGTATTTGATTATCTATTTATATTGATTAGGACAGTCCAGTATATAAAGATTTTGCATATACGCCTTGCAAACGTGTATTTGAAGTTTTAATATACTGGATAGACATAGAATTACCCTCTAATCGCCCGGAGATGATTTTGATGATGGAGATCCATCATTAGAATTTATATTCGAGTGACGAACGTGTAATATCTATATATCTCCTATTGACTGGTGTGAGAACCAGAATTAGATAGGGCTTATTGTTGTGATTTGGCATCAAAAATGAGATTTTTGACTATATATCAAAGTTATGAATTTCAAATGATAATTCACTAATTGATTGATGTTTGTGTTGTTTGTTTAATTGTTTGATAATTTTGAACCATTATGCCTAACTGAATCAAATATTGAATTGTATTGAAAATTGGTCGCATTTGCTTGCATATACTTGTACTTACATTGAACAGGTCATAGCAAGGAGGCTAGAGCCGAAGAATAAAATTTGTTTGCCCGACAAATAGGTACATGTTTATTACATAATTTACTGTTTTGTTTGGGTGATGATGATTTTATGAGCCTATTGGCTAGCCGCTTGGCTTTTTCTTTTTCTTCTTGAGATCTGAAGGACCGGGGAAGCTATTTGAGATTTCCCGATGCTCCCATTGCAGGGGAGGTTATGGCGAAATTTTCGAAAATTTAGGGTGTTAGCCAAATTTTTGAAAATTTGAAAATTCTCAGAAACTGAAAAGTTGGAGAATGGAAGCCAGATCGAACGTAGAGTTGAATGATCAAACCACTTTCGACTTTGTTCCTTTTCGGGGACGAAAAGTTTTAAGTGGGGGAGATTGTAACAACCCGAAAATCTGGGCCAGTTTAAAAATTTTATTTTGGCAATTTTAGCGAATTTTGATTATTTAAAATGAATTATTTTAAATAATATCGACGAGAAATTTATTTTTGAATATAATTCGAACGTATATATTATATACGCCGTCGTTAGAATATAAATAATTATATATAATTATAATTAGAATTTAAAATGGCGTGGTAGTTCGATAATTTGATTTCAAACTTCAATTGAATGTACCGGGTGCAAAACAATCCGGATTTTAGTGAAACCAAAAATAATAGGATCTCGTTGTGAATATCTTTCTAACGAATCCGAAAAATCGAAATTTCATAGTGGGAATCAAAAGATATGTCCAATTGAAAATTCTGAATAGACGCTATGGAATTCAGGCCCTTAAAAAATGGAGATTTTGCAAATGACCTCAGATTTCGACGAAACCACTTTTGTTGGGTCCGGGATGTCAAGTTATTGCTAGATTCCAATTTTCATAATTTTCTGAATCAATATGTGCGCGTGGCGCAGTTAAACGCGTTTGACCAGTTTCAGTTGAATTCCATCGACTGGAAAATGGCCCTTTTTCCAACGATCTCAAAATTTGGCGAAATTAGTTTGGTTAGGACCGTATCGTCAATACGAATCCAGAAATAATTTTTCTGTAATTTTCAGAATCCGTATGTGACCCCGGTAAATTGAAATGTGCGTTTAAATTGAATATATAAAGATTTATATTTTAAATTCAACGGAAACTGATTGGAATGGTCGAATTGGTCTGCGATACATATCCCATTGTGTTCAGAATGGGGGTAATTAGCTAGGAGCGACAGTCGGTGGGTTGGATTTGGGGTTCGTATGGAAAAGATACTTTTTAGAATTAAAATTAGAATTAAGTATATATATATTTATAAAATACCCCCCCCCCCCAATCTCTCGTTGACCAAATCAAAAAGGGGAAAACCCTCCCCCGACGTCCAGGTCTCGCGCCCCCTTCTTCCACCTCGTCGCGCCTCCGCGCGCGTCACCACCGTGGTGCCTCCGTCGCCGCTTCCCCCTCCTGCGCCCTCTTCTTTCTCCTTACATCGTCGCAACCCAAACCCAGCACCCCCCAAAATCGAGGCAACCCCGCCTCGCCACGCCCTAGAGACCATCGCCTGCGCCCAAATCGACCACCGCCTGTCAGTGTCCCACACCCCCACCACCTTCAGTCCCCACGACGACCACCACAGCCCCACCACCCCTCACCGCAACCTCCTTTCCCTCTACCACTGCCTGCGCGACCCCACCACCACCTGCGCCGCCTCCACAGACCCCCACGACCCGACTCCGACGTTGAAAAACCCCCTCCCTCTCTCGATTTCAACTGTAAGTCTTTATTTTTGTTTATTCATTTTTCTTTTTCAGTTTTAATACAAACGCCATGATAAAATAGGATTTTTATTCATATATGAAGGTAAAACTTGGATTTTTACTATATGTGAAAGTTAAAAATATAATCTTTTATATGGTAGAAAGATAAAAATATGATCTTTACTATATAGAAGTAGTAAAAATATGATTTTTATATTTTTAAAGTATTAAAAATATAATTTTTACATGATAGGAATATTAAAAATATCATCTTTGTATATGTAGCAAAATAAAGATCTAATTTTTATTTTATATACGTTAAAATAAAGTGATGATTTTTATATTGATGAAATCTATATTTTTGAAAATGCGAAATCTTTTTATATAGTAGCGAAGTAAAAATGTGATTTTTATATATTGAACATCGAAGTAAAAATGTGATTTTTATATATTGAACATCGAAGTAAAAATGTGATTTTTATATATTGAACATCGAAGTAAAAATGTGATTTTTATATATTGAACATCGAAGTAAAAATGTGATTTTTATATATTGAACATCGAAGTAAAAATGTGATTTTTATATATTGAACATCGAAGTAAAAAATGTGATTTTTATATATTGAACATCGAAGTAAAAATATGATTTGTATATATTGAATAGCGAAGTAAAAATTCGATTTTTACATATGTAGTGAAAGCAGACAACGAAGGTGACAAAAAGGCGAGAACGAAGAAGATTTATATCAAAGAAGAGTCAAGATGTTTGGATAGCTATCGGTGAGAACTTCTCACCTTTCAATTTAATTTTTTCTAGTTATATATATATATACTAGGATGCAGACGGTGTTTAGTAGCACCTGACACCCGTCATCCACAGACCATGGATGGCTTGTTTGTTTAATTGTTTGGTTGTGTAGTTAGTTAGATTATTTTGTTTGAATTGAATTGTTTGGTGAAATGAAATTGATTTGATTGATGTGTGAATGGCGTGGGCCTTCGCTAGACCGGGGATAAGGCTAGGCCTTGTCCCGTTTCTAGTATCGTGCCGTTATGCCGCCGAAATTTTCTAAAAATAAGTTAGAAAAATAAAGATAACATTTTCTTTAACAAATGAACCGAATAGAATATTCATAGGTTGAATAAAATAGTTTGACCGTTAAAAATATGATTTTTAACGTGAATGTGAATAAATAAATATTCATTTACAAACCGGACGGTTTGTTTATGTACACCTATTTGAAGGACATTGATTGGGACGATAAGCTTTACACATCGCCCAACTGCACAAATAAAATCTGTGTTTGATTGTTTGAAACCCCACACGGGTGTTGGGATGAAATTTGAAGTTCACTCATCCTGATTGATTAAATATGTCGATCGATTGATTGACAGGCTATTATAAGCGTTAGATATCTATATTTGATGCTTATACAGTGTAGTGCACTTTGGTTGATGGTTGATTATTTTGCAATGCTATTATATACGTGTGATGTATGAAAATCCATATAATTAACATTATATGGTGATTGATTGGGCCTCATTCCAATTTAGAAGATATAGAAATATTTGAATAGGAAATATTTGAAAAAGAAATATTTGAAATAGAATATTTGAAAATAGAATAATATGAAGCCGTGTTGATTAGAGATGCGCCATTTTGACGTGAACGATGTTTATATCGATTTTATTCATTTTAAAATGAATATTGAAAAGTGATTTCGAAATCGCATATCTTGAAATGAAATTTGAATTGATTCGAATAGAAAACCAATTTGAATTGAATCGAATAGAAAACCAATTTGAATTGAATCGAATAGAAAACCAATTTGAATTGAATCGAATAGAAAACGACTTTGGAATTGAATTAAATTGAAAATGAATTCAAATTGAATTGAAAGCGAATTGAAATGAATTCAAATTGAATTGAGATTTGAATTGAATAGGAATGAATTTTAAAACGAATTTATAAAGAAGAATTCAATTTTGATTTGAATTGAAATGGAAGTTGAAATTGCTTTTGAAACGAATTTAAAACTATTTATATAATTCGTTTTAAATAGAAATCGACGAAATATATATTATATATATTATATATATATAATATAATGGCCTGAATAGAACGCGCCGCGCTGCGGCAGTTCGTGAATTTCGACCATTTATTTCAAACGGACATTACGGGAGATCCGACCGTCGGATTCTCCTAAAACCGGAACCGTTGGGTTCGTATCGAAAAGAGCTTTCTAACGAATATTAGAAATTAGAAATCTAACAGTTGGATTTGGAATTATGTCCAAATCAAATTTGAAAAAGGTCGCTGTAAGTGCAGTTCGATGACCGTTGATGGAAATCGACTGTACGGGCCTTGATAAAATTATTAAAAATAGTAATAATTTGTGTAAAATCATAAGAAATGATTTGGAAAGAATTGGGATGAAAAACTCCATATTTGAAAAGATAAAAATAGATTTTTATCGAAATGAACTAGTTTTTAACTAGAATTATAATTCTATTTATTTTTAAATAAATAAATTGAATTCGAAATGGTTTTGAAAATAACCAGAATTTCCAATGATTGCATTGGAGTGGATTTGAATCGAAATTGTCTTCGGAATATTTCGATGTTGGAATTCGAGATTATACAGATGTTGTTATGGAAATTTGAAAGATATATTTATATCGTTGTCTCCAATACGACATTTGTTAATCGTAGAATTTGATATTGAATATAAGCCGATATATTTTCTATTCAGAGCCTTGTATTGAATATCAAATGTGATTTGGGTTTGTCCTGAATGGTGTCTTCATTAACACTGTTCTTGAACCCAGTTGAGAAAAGATTAAATCTTTTTATTTAGATTTAATGAAGTATGCCAATTAAATAATATTTAATTGGAATTGAATTGATATTGATTTTTGGGTTTATCGTGGACAGTGTTTTAAATAACACTCGTTCTTTAACCCGATAATCAATGGAATGTGATTTTGGGTTTATCGTGAACTGTGTTTTAAATGACACTGATTCTTTAACCCAATTAGCGATTAAAACTAAGTGGAGTTTTAATGAATCTTTAATTAGATTGAAATGATCGAGATTGGAGTATCACCATTTTTGCTCCAGGCGTTAGTTAAATCTTTAATTCGATTTGAACGTGAAATGGTAATTGAATTTACCGATAACACCGTGGTGTTAGATATGAAGTATTACCAGTTTTACTTCATGGGATGAATAGGTTGGGATTGGGAAATTAAAACAAATGATTACTTCGGTAAGTTTCGTTAATCCCGACTAGTTGAATCGAAATTCAAAAGATGATAAAAGAATAAATTCAGGAAATTTATCTTGGATAAAATTAATGGGAACCTTTCCCTATGAATGTGAAAATTAGAAACTAACTGTCGGTTAGCTAAGCAGAATGGTTTTCTGAATATTGATCTGATGTTGGTTTCGGCCTTCGGGGTTAATATTTGGGGAATTATTATCTTGATTAATTTACGGTTAGTGACTGATGAATTGGAATGAGGCGTATGTTGTGTTTGTGTAACACTTATTTAAAATATACGCGAGTTATTCGGAAAGACCGGTGTTTATCCCATTTTGAATAACTGATACGACGATAAGTCGAAGATGAAGACGATGGTCGAAGACCGGAGGTCTTCACGTCGTTTGGGTGATTACTGATGATCTTGATTGGGATGTACACCCAAGAAGATGGAAACAGTTGGTGATCGTCCAGACGTACTTGGAGATCGAAGGATATGCGGGGTACTAGGTGCCTCCGGTTTCGTTCAGACCCAGAACGGACTTGTAAATGGACCGTGTGTCTGACATTGGATTTTAGTCTGTGTGATTGATTTCTATTAAATATATATCTGTTTGGCGGCGGAGAATTTATTCTCTTGCTTAACGCCCTTCTCTGAGACGTACGAGCTCAGGGGTTATATACTGATGGATATCAAACGCATAGAGTGAATTGCCTGTGTGGCATGCCTAAGGGGCAATTGATCAAGGCTTCTGTTGAAAAGCAAAGTCTTGTGGTGATGATCAAAGCACGGCCTTTGTGGCGTAGCTTTGTGTAACGTTTACTTCGCGAGTTTCACACCCGATATGAACCAAAAACGGGAGACGGACCTCAGGGAGGGCATGCGTTTCTTTCTAGTTAGAAGTGGCGTCAGTGGTTTTACACGCCCTGACGAGTTTGACTTATGTGGTTGTTGCTGTTGCGAGGCGCCTCGGTTTGATCGGACGATCCGGGTCCGATGGAGTCATTCGTTGGCTCATTTACGCCCCATAGGGCGGGGGAACGCGTGTTCAGGGTTTAAGTTTAATCCACATCGGTGGACCGGCCCTGACGATCCAAAGGCTTGACAGAGTACTTGCCTGAGGGGCGGGCTAGAGCGTCTCGAATCGGTTGAGGACTATCTTTTGCCTCGGTTCATAGATGGAAATCCAATTTCCAAATACGTGACTTTGCGATTTTGATTGTATAACCTATATATAGCGACATAGTGGTATGGGGCATTCATGCCGCCTATGATTGATACTTATGATTTGAAGTTGTTTTATACACTATACACTTATAATAGTATCAAATGATTTCTTTTAAACGTATCAAGCATTCTTGGCTATTATAAGGTAAAAACCTTATCCTCCGGCTTGCGTTGCATTGTGTGATGGGAACTGGGTCTTATAATAGCTTCATTCTTCTTTATTTAGCATTGCGCTGTTTGTTTTATGCACTGGTGTTCTTGGGAGGAAACCCGTTCCGTGTTATACGGCGTGGTCCCTGGATTTACCTAACTTTAAAATAAATATGAATAACTGTTTTAGTTCTCACACCAGTCACATGACTGACCTGGAGTTTATTGTTTTAACCTAAACTCTGGGTGCCCCTATTTTGACACGGGCAGCTAGTAGTTTTGGTTTTGCAGATTTATATTCACAGGATCCTGGTTTACAGCTGGAACGATATCCGGAAAGCTTTGTATCCGTATATCTCCTTCTAGTTGTGTATTGTATTATTTTCCGCTGCTATGTATTTAAATGTAATTTAAATCTTTGATATTTCTGTGTAATATTCATTTATACTCTGTATATTCTTGTAATCTGATGCATTGTTGTAATATACAATGAAATGTTCTTTTGTATGTATTCTGTTGTGGCTTGTTCTCGAACTATCCGACACTTTCCTTTACGGCGAAGTTACGGGTTTTCACATACATTCTCCCTTAATGGATTTTGTCCTCGAAATCTCTAAGTCAAGAAGAATGTATCCTGCCATCCAATCATCCATCTACTAAACCATCAATCACTAGCAACCATGGTCCTTATAAGATTTCTAATGCTTTTCATGTAGATATGCATAGTGTGTGTATATGTCCGTATACTAATGCAAAATCAGGCGGTCCACTGATTCGGCCGACCTCCTTAATGCAATTAATGATAGTGCCATGTATCCATCATGTATGCAAAGAACCCTATACATATCATTACTACATGTGTGCACAACCATTCATTTTAATGCAACATCCATATGATACACACATCCAATGTACACTCATTTTACTAAATACATCCATTTATATGCAATATGAATGTGACTGAGCCGATCTAGTGCCTAAAGTGTATGTATATGCATCCACGAGCAACCACCAGCAAATACTTGCATCCACATGCATCCACCATACATAACATGTCTCAAACACATGTTTCAACCAAAAGGATTACCCTATCTAAAGGTCAAAGATACTAGCGAGAGGACATACTAAAGATAGAACAAGTACAAGCTAAGTGATAAAGGAGAAATTAAAAGACATACCCTCGAAAAGGAAAGGGTACAATGAACACATCTTCTCTTCCGTCTCCCAAGTAGCGTCGTTCTTATCATTTCCCCATTGCACTTTGACTAGCTTGACCTCTCGATTCCTCAACTTCTTAATCTCCGACCCAAAGGAGCTTGTTGAATCGTCGCATCACGCTCTATCTCCACCTCTTTAAGCAAGCTCGGCTCTACCACTTCCGCGGTCTCATGCAAGCACTTCCTCAAATTTGATACATGGAATACGTCGTGTACACCACTAATTCTCTCGGGCAACTCCACTCTATACGCCATCTGTCCAATCCTCTCCTTAATAGGTAACGGCCCTACGAACCTTGGCGCTAATTTCCCAACGGACCCAAAGCGAACAACATTCCGTAATGGAGACACCTTAATAAAGACCATGTCCCCAATATCAAACTCAAGATCTCTCCTCCGCTTGTCCGCACAAGATTTCTGCCTATCTTGCACCGTCTTCATCCTCCTTCAAATCAAATCGATCTTTTCTGAAGCCTCTCTAATCATATCGGGCCCAAGCAAGACCTTATCCGTAGTTTCCCACCAACATGTAGGTGAACGACACAACCGTCCATAAAGAGCCTCGAAAAGTGCCATGCCAATGCTAGACTGAAAGATATTATTATATGCGAACTCCACCAAAGGAAGATGCTCCTCCTATGTACCTCCGAAGTCCAAGACACACAACCTCAAAAGGTCCTCTATAATACGATTCACCCACTCGGTCTGGCCGTCCGTCTGAGGATGATATGCGGTGCTCAAACATAACTGAGTCCCTACCGCCTCTTGCAAGCTCTTCCAAATCTCGCTAGTAAAAATAGGATCACGATCGCTCACTATATTAGATGGAAAATCATGCAAATGAACTATCTCTCGAATATATACGGAGGCTAACCATGGAGCAGTCCTCTTATTCTTCACGGGAATGAAATGGGCGCTTTTAGTAAGTCTGTCTACCATGACCCAAATCCCTGTATTACCCTTCCTTGATCTCGGTAACCCATCAACAAAGTCCATTGAGACACTCTCCCACTTCCATTGTAGGACCTCCAATGGGTGAAGCAACCCACCGAGCTGCTTTTGCTCTGCTTTTACTTGTTGACACACCAAGCATCTAGCGACAAACTCGGCCACATCCCTCTTCATACCGGCCCAAAAGCAAACTAGTTTCATGTCCATGTACATCTTGTCCCCGACGGGATGAATGGTCATCTTCGAACGATGTGCATCATCAAGAATGGTCTTCCTCAAGTTTTCGTTCCGTGGTACACAAAGTCTACCATCCCTACGTAACCAACCCTTATCATCTAGGGTATACCTACTGAGATGGCTCGATGACTCCCCCCTTATGAGCTTCTCTACTAGCTTAACCAACTGTGGGTCATCTCGTTGTGCCTCACCAATCTGTACCAAAAGCGTAGGTCTTACCTCTAAGGATGCTAGCAAACCGGGTACAAAGTCAATGGAAGGTCTAAAGTCAAACGTAGAGATAAACTCTAAGCTTTGTTGCTCAACAAACAACAGACTCAAGGATAACCTTTTCCTACTTAAGGCGTCTGCCACCACGTTACCCTTGCCAGGGGTATATGCTATCTTGAAATCATAGGACACTAAGAATTCCATCCACCTTTGTTGCCTTAAGTTCAAGTCCTTCTTAGAGAACAAGCATTTCAGCGATTTGTGGTTTATGAACAATTCTAATTTCTCGCCAAGAAGATAATGGCGCCAAGACATAAGCGCGAAAATAGTAGCGGCCAACTCTAGGTCATGTGTAGGGTAATTTCTCTCATGCACTCTCAACTGTCTTCCTCCATAGGCTATTACCCTCCCCTCTTGCATTAAGACTGCGCCTAGTCCTGTCCCACAAGCATCGGTATAAACGGTAAATGGCTTACTCCCATCTGGCAACATCGAGACTGGGGCTATGGTCAAAGCTCTTTTTAAATGTTGGAACGCATCATCACAATCTACGTCCCACGTGAAAACTAGGTCCTTCTTCGTCAAGCGTGTCAATGGGGCTGATATTTTTGCAAAGTCCTTGATAAACTTCCTATAGTAGCCAGCTAACCCCAAGAAACTCCTCACCTCGGTAGCATTTTTAGGGACCTTCCATTCTTGGATGGTCACCACCTTCGCGGGATCCACAGCTATCCCTTCTTTAGAAACAACGTGCCCTAAGAATCGCACTTCCTTCCTCCAAAAGTGATATTTAGAAAATTTAGCTTTAAGGTTATGCGCTCGAAAGGTCTCCAACACTTCCCTAAGATGTAGGGCATGCTCTTCGTCGCTCTTAGAAAAGATCAAGATGTCATTCACAAAGGCCACCACGAATTTATTAAGGTACTCCCTAAACATCCTACTCATCAAGTCAACAAAGTATGTGGGGGCATTTTTCAAACCGAAGGGCATTACAAGCCACTCATAGAAACCACCCGGAGTCCTAAAGGAAGCCTTGTCTATGCTATCCTCAGCCACTCTCAACTGATGGAAACCAGTGGCTAAGTCCAACTGCGAAAACACTGAGGCACCAACTAACTGATCGAAGAGATCGTCAATCCTCGGCAATGGATGCCTTTTCTTCTTAGTAAGTTTATTAAGTTCTCTATAGTCCATACAAAGTCTAAGGGACCCATCCGCCTTCGTGGCAAATACTACTGGAGCACCCCACTCCGATATACTACGTCTTTTGAACCCCTTCTCAAGCAACTCCCCTACTTGCTTATTGAGTTCCCTCCTTTCACGAGGATCCATGTGGTGTATTGGCAGAGATACGGGTTTTATATTGTCTACAAGATAAATACGAAAGTCTATCTCACGTTTTGGGGGTAGACCCATCACCTTATCTAAGACATCAACATATTCATGGACTATACGAACAGAATGTAAATCATAATTGGATGCGTCAAGTGACTCAAGATAACTAAGCATCACCGATCCCCTAGGGTCACAAGAAATATCAAGGGTCTTTCCACTACGAGTCAACAATTTTACTATCCTTTGTTCACAATCTAGGATGGCACCATATCTGGCTAGCCAATCCATCCCTAGAATCATTCCATAGCCCATGTAACCAAGCACAAAAGCATTACATTCAAATCCAACGCCTAAGATAGACAATCTCAAATCCCTACAAACCATGGATAAATGAGCCGACCCACCAATAGGATTTGAGACTACAATGGGATCCATAACGAGACTAGCATTTAAGTGCAGTGTTTCAACTAATGATGTAGAGATAAATGAATGTAAGGCGCCAGAATCGAATAAAGTACAGACAGGATGATCAAACAAGAAAATCAAACTTTCGACAGAGATTTTTCTACCTTCTTCCTGTCCCGGAGCCATGAGAGTGTGATCCTGCCCTCACGAAGTAGAACCTGCCCTCTGCCCTTGCTTCTTAGAAAATCCTTCACAGTATGACCCGCATCTCCACAATGATAACAAGCGAACTTCTTTTTCTTCCTACAGTCTTTCCTCAAATGGCCGGGTATCCCACAGTTGTGGCACTTCCTCTTTTCTTTACCACCTTTCTTTTGTTGTTGGGCTTTCTTTGGATCCTCCTTCTTATCTTGCGGCCTAAAAGTACTTACACCTTTCTCTTCTTCATGCATGTATGCCATATCAACAAGCTTTTCATACATGGCCCCCATTGGAATGTGGGACATAGCCAAAATGTGAAGCGGTTCATTTAGGCCCATTGCAAACCTCAAGGTCTTCTTGTGAGGCGTATTCACCAACTCTAGCCCAAATCTCGCCAACTTATTAAATTCGGTTACATACTCCTTCACGGTCAAGTTTTTCTACTTCAATGTCATGAACCTATCCATGTACATACTCTCCTCAGCTTGAGAAAGGAATTTCAACTCAGATCTTCCCCTTAAATCTGCCCATGTCTCTACAGCACGTTCTCCATTAGTAACCTCCCACCAAAACGAAGCTTCGTCTTTCATCAACCAAGCAGCTAATTGGACCTTCTTACAATCGTCCAAATCTAAAATGCCAAACAGATCCTCCACTTCTTTCAACTAATTTCTAGCTTCAACGAACGTTTCAAGCATCTCCACGCGGAGGAATGACTGAAGTTGGGGGAGGAGGAGGAGGAACGTCGGTCGGACCCGCGGCAACGGCCCTAGCCTCGAGATATTGACGAAACCAACCGGGTACATGAACACCCTATGGTATCTTAGATGCTCCAGACATGCTAAAAAGAAAAAGGAAGAATTTCAAAATAAGGGAAGCGAAAGAGAGATGTATGGCTTGCGGGGATTATGCTCTTTAAAGTAAACTTTCCTTCAAAATAGCTTCTTTAAAACAAGATTTTGAAAACACTTTATATGAAAATAATACTTTTGAAAACTCTTTTCAAAACTTTTTATCTATTCCTGTAACCTCACTCTGATACCACGTGTAACACCCCAAGTCCATTAATGTCACTCACAAAAGGAATGCATCAATGTCCATGAAGCGTTATTGTTGTATAGAACAGATAAATTACAATAATAAATAAATAAAACAACACAGCGGAAGATAAAACTTATTTTGTTGCATCATAACTCTAAACAAGCTTACATAAGTAGTTTCCAAAACCATTACAACAGGATCAATAGTCTTTTCCAAAAACTTCAAAGTACATAAAGAAGCAAATAATTAAATAACATAAATGCATAAATCCCCACTGAACATAAGCAAAGCCATAAAGATGAGAGAGTCCAAAGCGATACATCTACTCTCTTCAAGTAACTGAAAGAAATCGGCACTAAGTTATAGTATTCCTTACTTGCGGACCTGGGGGGAGGAAAGAAAAGAGGTGGAAAAAAAAGGGTAAGACATAAAGTCTGGCGAGTCCAGTAATTTTAACAAATAATAGGTAAGGTAAATGATCAAGACAAAAATAGGCATCATGATATGGCTGTAACATAGATAAGGTAGATAAAAAGGATGGACAAGATGATTCCGTTCCTAAGTACTATGACAACCCTACACCTTGGCTAAGAGAACAATCCTCCAAGTACTAACCCCGAAGACCGAAGTCAACATCAGACTAGCACGCAAAGGACTATCCAACTCGACCAACATGTATTTCGTTACACCGCACTTTTGCGAAGTTACACCACATTACTTAATTACACCGCACAACTACTACTCCCCATTTACTAAAGGTTGATCCCTTCCCACAAACTGTACCCACATGACAAACTTGGTAGTTACTTGTACCTAGCTGCTATCGTAGGTGCCGGCTTGCTCCTACCACCGCTAAGGTACCCTTACCCTACCCATTCGATCGGCTCCCTAAACCCCGTAGGCACCCGTGCTGGCCCCACAGTGGGGTGTATCACTCCCCAAAGTGGCAACCCCGATACCAACATAAAAATGCACGACCATACCCACACGATGCAACAACGTCCTACCTACCAGCCCGGACCCATGCACGCACATGAACCCATTGGACTTGCGTTGCCACCGCTATTCACGTTTTGACCTCTTACATTCAAGTCCAGTAAGCGTGCTCCAACCCCAACCTAGTACCAGGCCTAATTAGATACTCAAACAGGTTACTGGTTGAAACGGGTCCCCATTCGACACAAACCTCCCACCTATGCTTGGTCCCCACTAGGCTTTTCTCCCACTTAACCATTTAATTTAAATGTCCATATTTTACATATGCTACGGTTAAGTCCATACTTACATGTCATAATTTACATGTTTTATCTTATTCCGGTTAAGTCCATATTTACATGTCATAATTTACATGTCACCCCACTTAACCCTCTAATCATACCCATGTCTTATTATTGTTAGTATTCCTTAATTCATTCCTTATGACGAACGGTGCATGACCTCCCACATTAGACCGAACACTTTGTGGCCGCTGGATTTACCAGGCGGTTCCGGGCAGTCTTACACCACAAACTGGTCTAACCTTGTGCCATTAATCGTTACGCCTACAATTCATTCCTTTGACCTCTCACATTAGACGTCCAATTGTGGCAGCTGGATTTGCCGAGCGGTTCCGGGCAGTCTTACGCCACAATTGCGCCTAACCTCGTGTCAAAGGTTTATTTATAATCGTATTTTACCCATACCCAATTTTCATGACTTGCATATCCATTTATACATATATTATGCTTATAATATTGCCTATTCCAAATTGCCACTAATTACATATTAATTAGCCTCAATTACAAATTTACAATTATAGGCAATTTCATCAATTCCATGTAATTCATACCCAAATATGCCAATTTCACATATTATCCAATTATCCAAAATATCCAATAATATCCTATTTTCCATATTTCACATATTCCCATCGTTCCCACGTATTCGCATTCGCGTGTATTTTTAACATAGGCTCGAAGGTAGCCTAGATCCAAAAATAAAAGGAATATGGATAAGAAGAAAAAATCAAATCACAGAAAATTGGAATTAACACAAAATCATGAAATAAAGGGGCATATAAATTGGCATAGAGGCATAATGATAGATTCAACATGAATAAACTGATAAAAGGTATGAACTTTACATAGAAACATAGGCATATGATGTCATGAATCAGAAAGGTGAAAACTTGGATGAGATTTAAATTACATACATACATATGAATCCTCTTTACAACTTCATCATGTTACTTTTAATCCCATTATATTGTGAAAATCACCGTACTCACCTTTCGTGGTTAAAGAATAGAATTATGCACTGAAATCAGTGTAGAAACGTTGCGGTGTTGCAGATTTATCTTCTTGAATTGTTGTAGAAGCTCTAATCTTTAATTTGAGTTGAAGTTGAATACTTGAGATTTGATTTAGAGGCGGCGGCTAGGGTTTAAGAGAGAGTTTGATAGCATAATGGTGTCATAGATAGTATTTATGAATTAGGGTTAGGTCTTAGGGTGTGTATATAGGTGTAGGAAGTTATTTAGGCCTTAGGATTAACCTTAGAACTGATCTGGACCATCAAAAATCGTCCTAGCCCAAAAAATTGCACCATCCAGCAACTTGGCCGAACCAGGTTCGACCCCCCCAAAGAGGGAGGTCGACCCCCAGGTCGACCTGGGAGTACCCAGGTCGATACTATGGTCGACCTCCCCCCTTGGTAGGTCGACCTCCCTGGTCGGCCTGCTCAATTTTTTTTCTTATCTTTCGAGCGCTATATCTCCTTCGTCCGGACTCTGTTTTTCGAAAACTTGGACTCTATCCCATGCTGAATTCCGAGACGAACGCAATGATGCAACCCGTTTCCCTTCATTCCTCTTTTAAAAATTAAGTTTTCTTAAATTTAGTTAATTCAATCATTTAAAATTCAGGGTGTTACATACGTAGTACATAAATAAACCATGAATGAAACATACGGGTTTACTATGAATTCCTCGTATCTTATGTACGTGGTGTGGTGGTTTACCACATAAGGAAAATACGTGGAGGACTTCTAGTTTTCCTCAACCACATAGTTGTATTGTGTGGAAAATCAAATAACCATGTAAAATATCAGTGAGGAATAATTTGATTCCTCGTGTATGTTCTTCGTGGTTTATCATTTTTCCACGATGTATTCATGCGTGGTAACCTGGAACAATTAAAAAAACCTAACTTAAAAACCATGACGATTTAAACAATCATCGATCCAGTAATTACCCCAAACAATCGTCCATCTAAACAATGACGATCTTCCATCATAAATAACCCAAACAACAAGAAGAACACAATCGAGTGTTTTGAACGCGATCGAGTATTTTGAAACTAGGAACCCTAAGTTCATAAACCCTAACAGTCATCGAGGGTACCTTTTTTCCTTAAATCTGTGATGAATGCAATCAAGTATTTTGAGTTGGAATTGATGTGTGTGTGTTGCGATGGAAACGATTTGTAACAACCCGAAAAATCAGAACCAATTTAAAATTTTTATTTTGGCAATTTTAATGAATTTTGAATATTTAAAATGATTTATTTTAAATAATAACGACGAGAAATTTATTTTAGATAGAATTAGAATGTATAAATTTATTTAAATCGAAGTTAGAATATAAATATTTATTTTAATTATAAAAGGAATTGGAAATGGCACGGTAGTTTGAAAATTCGATTTCAAATTTCAAAGGAATGTACAGGATTCAAAATAAATTGGATTTTAGTGAAACTAGTAATATTTGAATCTGTATAAAAATATCTTTCCAATGAATGTGAAAAATCCAGATTTCATAGCCAGAATAAAAAGTTATGTCCAGTTCAAAATTTGGAATAGTTGCTATGGAATTAAATATAATACAATATACAGCCATTTTGCAAACGACCTCCGTTTTCGACAAGACCAATTTTGTTGGATCTGGAATGTCAAGTTATTGCTGGATTCCAATTTTCATAGTTTTTGGAATAAATATGTGAGCGTGGCAAAAGAAAACGTGTTTTGTCAATTTTAGGTGAATTGGATCGACCAGAAAATGACCATTTTCCAAACGGTCTCCAAATTCGACAAAATTAGTTTTGTTAGGACCGTATCATCAAAACATAGCTAAATTTATTTTTATGGAATTTTTTGGAGTTAGTATGTGGCCCCGTAAATTAAAATGTATGTTAGAATCAATTTTTGTGCGTTATATTAATTCATATTTTAATTTTGATGAAAACTGATCGAAGCAGTCGAGTTGGCTTGTATAACATATCTCATTGCATTCGGAATGGGGGTATTTAGTTAGGGGCGATAATCGTTGGGTTCGATTTGGACTTAGAATGAAAAAGTAACTTTTTAGAGATAAATAAAAATAAATATATTTTATTATATAACACACCACTCCCCCTTTTATTCTCTCTCTATACGGTCAGAAGAAAAGAAAAAAAAACAAAATAAAACCCGATCTCATTTCTCGTCAGTCGCCACCTTCCGTCCATCACCGACACCTCCGCCCTACCCACCACCGTCGCCGCCCCCTTCTTGCCCTCCGCCTCTCCCTCCTCCTCCATTCACAAAGACTAAAACCGCAGAACCCCCAAACCCCACCAGACCATCGCTCCACACCCCCTGCCACCGCCTGGACAGCCAGCGTCGCCCCCGCCACCACCGTGAACCACAGAGCATCCCTCCTCCTCCTCAATCGCAGCAAATCCCCTTGTGCTATGAGTTTTTTTAATATATTTCTCCTTTGATTTTGTTTTTTTAGTTTATAAAAATATGGTTTTTAACACGATAATAATGCGATTTTTAATAGTGAAAGATTTGATTTTTTTATATATGATAAAGATTTGATTTTTTTTGCAAGGCTGACCGGTTTTTATAGTGTTCCGTAACACTTTATTATTTAAAATAGGAGAAAAAAGATACAACTCACACAGGTGATATACAAAGTGTATATCAACATCAAAGTCCATGTTCCCAAACTGTGGAAACTACAATACATAGTCACAACACAAGCTAATACATAAGTTCATTCATTTATAATTCCATTGTGCCAAAGAAGCACTTAGATTTCTTCACCTTAACTAATCATTATCAAAGGGGGTATTCCCCTTTGATCTTGTCATACTCCGAGTTTGCGGCGATCTCCCCGCACTGCTACTAGCAATAGTATAGGAGGCCGTAGTGTTTTTAACGATGACATCAGGCGGTCTTGGTTTATATCCCGGAGGCGGAGGGATGTTGGAATAAGGATACTTCTTAGCAAGGTCATTTGCTTCCTTCCTACTTTGAAGTGCTGCATGATTTTTGGCCATTAGCTCCATAAGCTTTCTCTTTTCATTGCATATAACAGAATCAAATTCACCACTTTCAATTTCAGCCCCTAGTTTGTCTATTGCATCCTGAACAATTCTCTCAATGTTTATCTTCTTTTTCTCCTTTGTTTTCACTTGTTTCAACCTGAAATCATTTGGCACAGAGGGAATATCGAAATTGTCGAGCAGGAAACTATCTAGATTACCTGCAATTTCATCGGAAAACTGAGTACTGACTGTGGTTTCTTCATGCAGCTGAGAAAAGCTCTGGTCCTGTTGCTTGAGTAGAGGAGAGGTGCCTTGTAAGAAGCCAGCTTTAAAACCATACTCATTGCTCACACGTACCTCGTTGGCAGTTAAAGGAGCAGACACATCAAAGCCACCTGCTTCCATTGTTCGTTCAAATTCAGCGACATCATCAATGATTGTTTGCATGTCACTATTATCACTTATTTCATTAGTTGGAACGCTTGATGCCTTAGCTGCTTCATCAGCTTCCCCAGCAACATCATTTACTTTGGTCTTGCCTTTACTGTTTTCATGAATGACAGATACTTCATTTGAATTCATTAAACCATCTATTGTTTCTTCAATCAGCTCGCCTTCCTCAAGGTCATGCCCATCACCATCTATCCCCTCATCTTCACAAGTCACATCCAAGACTCCAAACTTGTTGGCCGTGTTAATGATAGAGCCTTCAGCTGTTGTGGGTTTAGTTGAAGCACCTCCCACTATCTTCCATCTCTGTTGATCATGAACTATGTTACCACTATTTCTATAGCTGCTCCTAATTGAGATATTCTTGAATTTATTCTTCATAGCTTCGATTTTGGCTGCTTCTCCTTTATCATCAGATCTTTGGCCTTTATTCTCAGTTACTCTCTCCTTTCTGTTAACGGTTACCTCCCCTTTCTCTTTACATTTGGATACATGACAATTATAGTCTTTGTGCCCAAAGACTTTACAAACACTACAGATGTCTGGACGCCAAACATGTTCAATTAGAACATTCTGTTCAGAGCCATCTGGTAGCTCAACCGGAAATTCAGTAAGCAAAATAATTTCAGGGGTGACTTCAGTCAGGCATTTTGCATATGATAACATATCTAAAGTCTCAGTCGCCGCATCCATACACAAGAATTTTCCTATATTCGAAGCAAGCCAACTTATGCCAATTTTAGTCCACGCATATAGCGGAATGTTAGAAAGTTTAACCCAAACTGGGACACTCCTAATACATCTACTGCTCACGCTGTAGTCCCATGGTTTTACTATGAACACTTTGTTTCAAATTATAACTGGGTCGGCGTTGAGGATTCTTCTTCTATCATCTGTATTAGACAAAAGGAAAAAGAAGATATTACCGGTTGATTTGATCTTAAATCCTCCAGAAGGTTTCCAGTAATTCTTTAGATGGGTAGCAACTAAAGTAAATGGTAACGGCGAGTCGAGGAAGAACCCAACAATGTAATCTTGCCATTCATCACGCCCTGCTTGATAAATTGTTTCGTCGGGGAGTAGCCTTTTTCCAGAGTGATTCAGTCGGATCGTTGGAGGTACGAAGATTCCTGCATTCTTGGGCCTGTTTTCGAAAAGCGAAGTCCATCTCCGATTTGCGTTGACCGTAGCAGAAGGGGATGAAGTTGAGGTGGGTAGGGTAGGAGGAGGAGGTTCAGGGGATGGAGGTTTAGGAGGAGGGTCTGACAAGTTATGGGAGGAGCTGATGGATGCGAGAGGACGGGAGGGGCTCGATGCCGGCAGGGATGACGTGTAAAGGACAGTTTTTGGCAGAGGAGAAAAAGGTTGAGAGGACATGGCCTTGTGAGATCAATTCATAATGAACACGAAATATTTGATTTTTTATATGATAAAGATTTGATTTTTTTTTGTATGATAAAGATTTGATTTTTGAAATGATTTTTATAATGTAAAAAGAAATGATTTTTATTATGTAAAAAGATTTGATTTTTCTAAGTAAAATGATTTGATTTCTAGAAATGAAAAGATATGATTTTTAGTGGGGGAAAAAATATAATTTTCATCACATAAAAATATGATTTTTAGAAAGGTAAAAATAAGAATTTTGTTTTGTAAAAATATGATTTTTAGTAAATAAAAATGTTATTTTTATGATATGAATAGTGATATAATAATATACTTTTTATATATAATATTGAATTAAAAATTGGATTTTTCTTTACATGTAGCGAATTAAAAATTGGATTTTTTCTTTATATATAACAAAATAAAAATGTGATCTTATATATATAACAAAATAAAAATGTGATCTCTTATATATATATATATATATATATAACGATATAAAATGCGATTTTTAAAATAATATAAACATCATATTGAAAATGTGATTTTTAATATGAACAACGTAGAAAAGATTGTGTTGGAATTTCGGGCAAATCTAAATGGTTCAGAAATTCAGAAATAAAATTGGCCGAGTGGATCCCAAAGGTGAGAACCTATCATTTTAATTTATTTTCTAATTAAATATATATACTAGGATGCAGATGGTGCTTAGTAGCACCCGACACCTTTGTTTGAAACCAGGTTTGTTTGGTTGTTTGATTGATTGGATTATTTGTTTGAATCTGGTTTGGGAAATGAATTGAATTGAATAGAATTGGTATGTACATGGCGCGGGCCATTAGTGGGCGAGGGATAAGGCTAGACCTTATTCCTGTTCTAGTATCGCGCTGTTATGCTGCCGAAATTTTCTAAAAATATTAGAACAATATAAATATCATTTTTATTGTATAAATGAACTGTATAAAATATTAATGAGATGAAATAAATATTTTATAGTTAAAAATATATTTTTTAACATGTATATGAATAAAATAAATATTCATTTACAAATCGGATGATTTGTTTATGTACACACATTTGACTGATATTGATTGGGACGATATATTTTACGCATCGCCCAACTGCACAAATAATAATCAGTATTTGTTGTTTGAAAACCCCACACGGGTATTGGGGTGATATTGGACATACACTAATCCCTATATTTAGTTGTATGTCAATCGATGGATTGACAGACTGTTGTAAGCATTAATTATCTATATTTAACGCTTATGCAGTTGTGTAATGCAATCTGGATGATGGTTGACTGGGTTTGATTATTGTGGTGTAAATGTTTGTGTATGAAATCCATATAAATAAATTATATGGTAATGGACCGTGTCTGATTACAATTCGGAAGGAACAAATATTTTAAATTAAAGAATATTTTTAAATGACAAGTAATAAATATTTTAAAATAACTAATATTTTAAAATAATATTCAAACGGATCAAAATATGATTTTGATGTCCGATTTTGGATGCACACGAAAATATTGAAATATATAAAGTCGTGTTGATTAGATTAATGTCATTTTGACATGAACGATATTTATATCGATTTTATTCATTTTTATAATAAATATCGAAAAGGAAGTAATTTCAAAATCTAATGTTTTGAAAATATTATCATTTACATATTAATGATATGGAATATTCAATTTTGATTTAAAATTGAATATGAAGTTGAAATCGTTTTGAAAACGAATTTAAAACGATTTATAAAATACATTTTAAATGGAAATCGATGAAATATATATAATATATATATATATATTATATATTTATTGGCCTGAATAGAACACGCTGCACTGTGGCAGTTTGCAAATTTTGACCATTGACTTCGAATTGACATTACGGGAGATCCGACCATCAAATTCTCCTAAAACCAGAATCGTTGGGTTCATATCGAAAAGAGCCTTCCAACGGATATAAGAGATTTGAAATCTGACGGTTGGATTTGGAATTATGTCCAAATCAAAAATTGGAAAAGGTCGTCGTAAGTGCAGTTCGATGACCGTTTATGGAAATTGACTGTACGGCATTGATAAAATTATTAAAAATATTAATAATTTGTGTAAAATCATAATAAATGATTTGGAAATAATTTAGGTGAAAAATTCCACGTTTATAAAGATAAAAATATTTTTTTATCGAAATGAACTAGTTATGAACTAGAATTATAAATCCAGTATTTTTAAATAAATAAATTGGATTTGAAATGGTTTTAAAAAAATAACTAGAATTTCCAATATATGAATTGGAATGGATTTGAATCGAAATTATCATCAGAATATTTCGATATTGGATTACGGATATTGTGGAGGAATTTGGAAGATATATATATATATATCGTTATTCCCAATACGATATTTGTTGATCTCAGAATTTGAAATTGAATATAAGCCGATATAATTTCTCTTCGGAGCCTTGTATTTAATGTTGAATTGGATTTAGGTTTGTCGTGAATGGTGTCTTAAATAACACTGTTCTTAAACCCCATGTGAAAAGAATAAATCTTTAATTAAGATTATTAGAGTTTCCAGTTAATTAACATTTAATCGGAATAAAATGGGATGTGAATTGGGTTTATTGTGAACTGTGTTTTTAACGATATTCGTTCTTTAACCCGATTTGCAGTGAAATATGATTTGGAATTTATAATTCTTTTTATTAAGATTTGATGGAAATTTTCCAAAGTAAAGTTTTCCAATTTAATATATTAAATTGGAATTGAATGGAATTCGATTTGATAATAATCAAAATGAGCTTCTGTAGAGGAAGACTGTTAATATAGATGGAATTCAAAAGGCTTTGTTGTTTTTACATTTATATTATTAGTCGGATACGAAATTTATATCGATTATATGTTGATCTGTTTTATGTGAAGATTCCATAGTTAATGGAATGTGATTTGGGTTTATCATGAACCGTATTTTAAATGACATTAGTTCTTTAACCCAGTTAAAGACAGGATTACAAGTCTAACATTGTATTTCAAACTGCATGGTTGATCTCTGCTAAATATATATCTGTTTGGTGGAGGAGAATTAATCCTCTTGCTTAACAACCTTCTCTAAGACGTACGAGCTTAGAGGTTTTATATCGGCATAAATCAATAGTACGGCGTAGATTATCGATGCGACATGTTAGTGTTTCCAAAGTTAAATAATCATTAATATTGATTTTTGGGAAAATTAAAACTAAGTTGAGTTTTAATGAATCTTTAATTAGATTGGAAAGAGAATGTGATAATTTAAATTATCAAATTTAGGAAATGATTGAGAATGGAGTGGCACCAATTTTGCTCCAAGCGATAATTAAATCTTGATTAGATTTGAATGGGAAATTGTAATTAATTTTACCGATAAAACCGTGGTGTTAGTTATGGAGTAATACCAGTTTTTCTCCATGGGATGAATAGGTTGGGATTGAGAAATTAAATAAATGATTACTTCGGTAAGGTGTGTTAATCCTGACTAGTTTGGAAAACCTTAATATGGTTTGAATGATATCCAAAGGAAGATTAAAGAATAAATTTTAAAGAATTTATCATTGATAAAATTAGTAGGAACATATCCCTAAGGATGTGAATATTTGAATAAAAGAATATTCTGAATTGGAATGAGGCGTATGTTGTGTTTTTATAGCACTTGTTTATTATATATGCGAGTTATTCAGAAAGGCCAGGTTTATACCTATTCTGAATAACTGATTCGACGATATGTCGACGATGAAGACAGTGGTTGAAGACCGGAGGTCTTCACATCGTTTGGACGATTACTAATGTCTTGATTGGGCTATACACCCAAGATAAGGTAATAAGTGGTGATCGTTCCAGATGTACTTGGAGATCGACCGGATATGTAAGGACCTCTCTCATGTATTGGACATATGGGATGAGGAAGAAGGTGCCTCTGGTTTCGTTCAAACCCAGAACGAACTTATAAATGGATGTGTGTCTGGCATTGGATTTAATTTTGTGTTGATTCATCTCTATTAAATATATATCTGTTTGGCGGCGGAGAATTTATTCTCTCGCTTAATGTCCTTCTCTGAGACGTATGAGCTCAGAGGTTATATATCGATAGACATCAGTCGCATGGCGTGAATTGCCTGTGTGGCATGCTGAGATGCAAATGATCAAGGCTTCTGTTGAAAAGCAGAGTCTTGTGGTTGATGATCAAAGCGCAACTTTAATATAATATAGCTTTATGTATATCATCAATTCGCGAGCCTCACACCTCGGTATGAGTTAAAAACAGGATAAGGGACCCAAGGAGGATGTGACGGCCCGCCCCGCACCAGCCTGCATTTCCTCCGAAGATGCGCTGTACACATGCCCAACTAGCATGGAATGGTCGCCAAAGAAGAGAATGAACTAACAAGGAACCTGTAGAATGTCTCACAGCGCATGGAACAAAATATAATAATAACATAATCTTAACATAAAACAGGCGAGACAGTGCATAAGCTGAAAACTAAACTAACATAGCAGCGGAAATCTAAATACAACTTATTACAAATTTCCAAATTATTGTCTCTAAAACAAAAAAAAGCTAAAGTAGAAGATGCACTACTAATGCCCAAGCAGTGATCTTCAACAACACAGGGAGAATACTATATGTATCATATGTGGAAGCCTCCTGCTCGTCTCCGAATCAGCTACTCGTGCATACCCAGCTAACCTGTCTCTGGTCTGCTCGTGAGAGCACCCAGAGTAATAAGAAGAGACATAAAACTCTGGGTCAGACAAAAAGTCTAGTATGAGCGATAAGCAGCTAAATAGAATAATACCAGGTATACTAAACCATACCTGGACCAGCAACCAAAAAGTTAGCACTACATACCGTACAATACTCTAAGGTGCCACTGAATTTATGGTGTAAAGATAACGGGAGTGGGGGTGTGCATGTCATAATGGTGGCAAACAAATCAAACATAGCAACCATCCTCACATCTCTCACTCAGTGCGTAAAGCATACGTTGTCCACCACTGTCAATCATTAGACCCATCGAAGTAGTGACGGAGTTCGACTTGTACAAGTACTGCTACTACCAAGCTTACCACATGGAGTCATGACCAAATCTTTACAAATGACCCCACTTCATTGGTCTATAGCTCTTTAGTCGTACCTAGGTCACTGTGGCCCTGAATCCGTTCACGTACTCCCTACACAAGGTGATTCAAACTTACAGACATCGACAACCCCTTAGCACACGTCCCGCAGCAAAGCCCAACTCATGAAGTGAACTCGTTGGTTCCCAACTGGATCCTGAGCTCTAACTTCCATTTGGACCACCTTTGCATCTCAAGTTATTGGTCTTCTCGGGATCGGTTCTTCACTTCAGTTTATACTTCAAATTCGGATCATGATTCACGCCTCAAGTCCAAGCATCTCGGTTCGGATCGGTCGAGCTATCTTCATCGGATCGGGTCGGGTTCCACATCTCCTGGCAGTTCGGTCCTCCTTCCCAAACACTCCGGATCGGGTCGAGTCTCTCAAGTCCATCCATGGTGCATCAGTTCGGGTGCTTTCGGGTCGTGCCACCATGCTCAGGTCAGATCGTGGAGCTCAGGCTGAAGAGGCTCGGATCGGGCTCCTTCTCTCGAGCGGTTCATGGAACATCAGATCGTGGTGCATCAGAGTCTCCACGTGGTGGTTCGGTTCGGGCTCCTTCCTCCGATTCGATCCGGATTGGCCAAATTCCTGCACATCTTTCCAGCGACTGTTTTACGCCATTCGACGGCGTTTTCGACCAATCTAACTCTTCCAATCAATCACAAAGCACACCACAAAGTCATAGCAACATAGAGAACTAACCATAAACACCAAAACAATGAACCATAATATGTAAAATGGATCAAACATAGCCAAAACCTCATATTTTCCCTTAAGCATGTTTAGGCAAAACTAATGATACGATTAGTAAAACTTAACCAAATCAAACCAAATTTCTAACAGAGGTCTAAAACATTATTTTAGAATTTATAAATATTTTCCAGAATTTTATCATGTTTAAATTCGCTAATTATCACTAATCACCCTAATAAACTGTCATTAGTGTCAAAACAATGCTAATCACTCACTTTGGCCACAAATAAAATTTTCAGAACTGAAACCTCGCAGATTTGGGCGAATACTGATGTCTAACAGCAGCTCTAATACTGATTTGGTGAAAATCTTCTTTGATTTGGTGTTGCTAAGCCTAATCCTTGATTAAACGGTGAGTAGAGATAATTCTAGATGTTGGAGGCCATTGTTAGGGTTCAAGAATGAAAGTGGCAGCTGAAAAATGAAAATAAGATCGTTCTCTAACTGATTTCAGCCTCCTCATAACCCTAATCCTGAAATGGGTTATGGGCCCTCTTGCTAATCACCCTAATTAGGCCCGGTTAAGCTGTTTTTCACCATCTGAAACTTGTTTCAGCCATATCTCCCAAACGTTGAGTCCGTTTGGCTAATTTGACCACTCTACGGAATTGTAAAACATCGTACGGAGCCAATGGAAGTGGTTTTAGGTCAAAATTCCTTTCCAGTCAAAAGTTATGGTCAAAAAAAGATCAGCTAGCGGCAAAACGGTCATTTAAAAATCGGGAAAAATCATGAACATGGGAAATGACACCAATAGTCGTCTCCCAAAGTTACATGACCATATGAATTCATATGTGAAAGAAATAAAATATTCTACAATCCTATGATGCGAAGAATGCGGGTCGTTACACTCTTCCTCCTTTAAGAAATTTCGTCCCCGAAATTTCTTAACCCAAAACATACAAAAGATCTCGCATGCCTACCAGCTACATACAATAATCAAACATGCAAAACAGACAAATAAGCCTATCCTAGCATGCGGAAAGACTAAATCGAAGTTAAAATCTTACCAGGCGAGAAGTTCTGGATACGTCTTCCTAATGCTCTCCTCTGTCTCCCAAGGACAGTCATTCTCATTCTCGCCCCACTGGACTTTGATTAGATTCACCGCTTTCCTTCGAAGTTACTTCGTATCGTTCCCAACAATACGCATAGGCTTGCGGTTCCCAATCGCCTCGGGTTCAACTTCGATATCATCCAACTGATCTGGTGAAATAGTCAAATCTGGGTCGTGCATGAACTTCCATAACTGGAAAACATGAAATACGTTGTGAACTCCTGCCACCTTATCTGGTAATTCAACTTTGTATGCAAAATTCTCAATTTGCTCAAGAACTGGGAATGGACCAACAAATCTTGGTGCTAATTTGCCTCTCCTGCCAAATCGTATCACGCTCTTCAACGGAGATATCTTGACAAACACCAAGTTGCCAATGGAGAACTTCAAATCTCTTCTCCTCTTATCAGCATAACTCTTCTGCCTATCTTGGTCAGCCTTCATTCGCTGTTGGATAATCTTAACCTTAGTTGAAGTTTCTCTTATCACATCGGGTCCAAGCACAAACTTCTCACCAGTTTCTACCCAATATGACGGCGAGTTGCACGGTCTTTCATACAAAGCTTCAAACGGAGCCATACCAATACTGGATTGATAACTATTACTATATGCAAACTCTACTTGATGCAAATGGTCATCCCATGATCCACCAAAATCCAATACACAGGCTCTCAAGAGGTCTTCTAATACTCGATTCACCCTCTCTGTTTGACCTTCGGTTTGAGGATGATACGTAGTACTGAGATGTAATTCCGATCTTAATGCCTCTTACAAGCTCTTCCAAAATCCACTAGTGAAAAAGGAATCTTGGTCACTCACAATGCCTTTGGGTATTCCATGAAATCTCACTACCCACTTTATGTACAGTTCCGCTAATTTAGCTACCGTCCTTTTTGACTTGACGGGTATAAATCTTGCACTTTTGGTCAATCGGTCCACAATCACCCAAATGCTATCCTGGCCCGATCTAGTCCTTGGTAACCCATCAATGAAATCCATAGACACTTGTTCCCATTTCCATTCTGGGATTTCTAATGGTTGCAACAAACCACTAGGCTTCTTTTTCTCAGATTTAACCAGTTGGCAATTCATGCATTTGGATATAAATTTCCCAACGTCTCTTTTCATCCTTTCCCAGTAGTAGGTCTGCTTCATGTCTCGGTACATCTTGTTACCACCGGGGTGTATAGTCAGTTTTCAGTGATGACATTCTCTAAGCACTTCATCTCTCAATCCATTGACATTGGGTACAACTAGTCTTCCATTCTTTCTAAGCCATCCGTCTCGATCAAGCCCATACTTATTCATCTCTTCGTCGATTCCCATCTCTAACTTTGAGGTGATTTCCAATAGGTTAGGATCGTCCCTATGACTTGAACCAATCCGCTCAATCAAAGTGGTTCTGATCGTCAAACTTGCTAACATTTCGGGATCCAATTCGCACTTTGGTCTGAAATCGTACCCAGCGATGTACTCCAGTTGCTTCCATTCTAGAAACATAGCCCCTAAACTGGCATGTCTTCTACTTAATGCATCAGCCACCGCATTGCCCTTTCCTGGTGTATATGTGATGTCGAAATCATAGGAAGCCAAGAATTCTAACCATCTTTGCTATCGGAGATTTAGATCCTTTTGAGAGAAAAGATACTTTAATGACTTATGATCAGTAAACAACTCGAATCTTTCTCCCAAGAGATAATGTCTCCACATCTTCAATGCGAATACGATCGTTGCTAATTCCAAATCATGGGTAGGGCATCTTCTCTCGTGCGGTTTCAATTGCCGACTTGCATAAGCTACAACCCTACCTTCTTGCATCAATACAGCACCTAGTCTGGTGCCACATGCATCCGTATATACTATTATCTCTTCATTCCCCTTAGGAATGACTAACACTGGTGCACATGTCAACTTTTCCTTTAGACTCTTGAATGCATTCTCGCACCTTTCGTCCCAGACAAAAGCTTGATTCTTCTTGGTCAACTGAGTCAACGGTTCTACTATCTTGGAGAAGTCTTGGATGAACTTATGATAATATCCCGCTAACCCCAAGAAACTTCTTATATCCGTTGCATTCTTGGGCGTAGACCAATCTCGTACCATAACCACCTTCGCAGGATCCACGGCAATACCATTCTCTGAAACGACATAGCCCAAGAATCTCACTTCCCTCCTTCAAAAGTGACATTTAGAAAACTTTGCTTTCAATTGGTGTTTTCTCAACACCTCCATCACTATGCTTAAATGTTCCTTATGTTCTTCTTCTGTCCTCGAGTAGACCAAAATATCATCCACGAACACAAGGAAAAACTTATTCAACTGATCTCTGAATACCCTATTCATAAGATCCACAAAATATGCTGGGGCATTAGCTAGCCGGAATGGAATGACCCACCACTCATAAAATCCAGACGGCGTACGAAATGCCGTTTTAGCTATACTTTCAGATTCCACTCTAAGTTGATGAAAACCTGTCGCGAGATCCAACTGAGAGAATACTCTCGTGCCACTCAACTGATCAAACAAATCATCTATCCGCGGTAGAGGATACTTATTCTTCCTCGTCACTTTATTCAATTCGCGGTAGTCTACACACAAACGAAGGGAACCATCCTCCTTGGTAGCAAACACAACTGGTGCTCCCCATTCAGAAACACTCCTTCTGATAAATCCCTTCTTCAAAAGATCGCTGACTTGCACCCTGAGCTCTCGCTGCTCCCTTGCTACCATATGACGAAGTGGCATCACTATAGGTCTGGCATCTTTCACTAAATCAATACGGAACTCAATCTCTCGGTGTGGTGGAAGCCCGGTCACTTCCTCAAAAACGTCTGGATACTGGCCAACCACGGGCAAACCTGACAACTCACTATGCGGGATGTCGACGGAATTTAGAAAACTAGCCAACCCCATCACCGGGTAGACCACCAAACACTACCCTCTGCCAATCATCCGCTCTAGCTGTCACCAAAAAGCCCTCACAGTCTACCGCTACCCCGTATCTTTGGAGCCAATCGACTCCCAAAATAATTCCAAACCCAGTCAAGCCCAAAACAAAGTAATCACAAACAAACATGCGTCCATGACTCGATAAGACCACATTACGACAAATCATGCTAAGGTTAGTTGAACCACCGATCGGGTTCGTCACTACTAAAGGTCTATCGACAATCTCGAGCTCTAATCCCAACCTATCTACCAGGTCACTAGATATGAAAGAACTGGAAGCTTCGGTATCAAATAAAACTCTAACAGGAACATCATAAACAAAAAGCATACCTTGAATAATGACATTCTTTCCCTTCTCCGCCGCAGTTGGGGCATTCGATGAAGAAGGAATAACATTAAGGGCATATGCTTTCACCATCTGCTTTTCTTTAGGGGGTTGCGGACACTTGTCCTTGTGATGTTCCAATTTGCCACAGTTGAAGCGCTTCCTATCCGCAGGCTTGGCCCGACAATTACTAGCATAATGGCCCTTCTTACCATAGATGAAGCACTCAACATCTTTCTTATTCTTTTTCTGGCCATCCTTATTCTGGTTCTGCTTCCTCTTATTCTGAGAACCACTCTTGCCTCCACCACTTGCTTGCGGCTTTGGCTCCTCTGCAGATGCAACCTCAGTCTTCGACTTGGGGTAAAGACTCTCTGACCTCAATGCTTTCCCCATAATCGATTCAAACGTCTCATCGATGTGGTTAATAAGCCTTTCCTCCAAGTACTGATCCAAGCCAGTTATGAACTTCTCGTTCTTCTTCTCGGCAGTATCAATAAGAGATGACCCATACTTCGAGAAAGTGTCGAATTCGGCAATATACTCCGAGACAGCTCTGCCATTCTGCTTGAGTTCCAAGAATTTCTTAAACAACACTGACTTCTGAGAAGCTGGAATGAACTTATCGCTAAAGCGAACCTTAAACTGCTTCCAAGTAATCTGATCCTCGGGAGTAGCTGCCTTTATGGCATTCCACCAATACATTGCCCGTCCTTGCAGCTGACGGGATGCTAGCCTTCTCTTCATCGCATCCTTGATACCTAAGTCCTCGAAGATATGCTCGCAGCTATCCAACCAGTCCTGAACATCCGTAGCCGGCTCCGTTCCATGGAACGGCTTCCCACCAAGACTAGTATAATCCTTGTTCAGCTTGCCGAAATCGGCCCTGGGCGCCTGCACTATTGGACCACCACCATTACAACTATCGGGAGCTGCCCTCTGCACATCCCTAAGCATCTCCCTCATGAGGTCAGTAAACATCGTCGTCATGTCAGCAGCATTCCCATTATTGGCTCCTCTACCGGTACCCCTTGCGTATCGGCTCATCGTTCAATCTGCACAGAGAAAATGATTAACCATCTCTATAGTGGTGCCAGTGCAGTGCGACTTCATCCTTAGCAATACTAATAGTATATATATATAGCTTTTGAAAACCAAAATAATCACAAATACGCGCTCTCATATACGTATACTATCTCTCCCTGATAACTTCTCTAGGTTAACTACGCAACCTAGAGCTCTGATACCAAGTGTGACGGCCCACCCCGCACCAGCCTGCATTTCCTTCGAAGGTGCGTTGTACACATGCCCGACTAGCACGGAACGGTCGCCAAAGAGGAGAAAGAAGAGAATGAACTAACAAGGAACCTGTAGAATGTCTCACAGCACATGGAACAAAATATAATAATAACATAATCTTGACATAAAACAGGCGAGACAGTGCATAAGCTGAAAACTAAACCAACATAGCAGCGGAAATCCAAATACAGCTTATTACAACTTTCCAAATTACTATCTCTAAAACAAAAGAAAGCTAAAGTAGAAGATGCACTACTAATGCCCAAGGAGTGATGTTCAACAACACAGGGAGAATACTATATGTATCATATGTGGAAGCCTCATGCTCGTCTCCGAATCAGCTATTCGTGCATACCCAGCTAACCTGTCTCTAGTCTGCTCGTGAGAGCACCCAGAGTGATAAGAAGAGACATAAAACTCTGGGCCAGACAAAAAGTTTGGTATGAGCGATAGGCAGCTAAACAGAATAATAACAGGTATACTAAATCATACCTGAACCTGGACCTGCAACCAAAGAGTTAGTACTACATACCGTACAATACTCTAAGGTGCCACTGAATGGATGGTGTAAAGATAACGGGGGTGGGGTTGTGCATGTCATAATGATGGCAAACAAATCAAACATAGCAACTATCCTCACATCTCTCACTCAGTGCGTAAAGCATACGATGTCCACCACTATCAATCACTAGACACATCGAAGTAGTGACATAGTTCGACTTGTACAACTACTGCTACTACGAAGCTTACCACATGGAGTCATAACCAAATCTTTACAAATGACCCCACTTCATTGGTCTATAGCTCTTTAGTCGTACCTAGGTCACTGTGGCCCTGAATCCGTTCACATACTCCCTACACATAGTGATTCAAAGTTACAGACATCGACAACCCTTTAGCACACGTCCCGCAGCAAAGCCCAACTCATGAAGTGAACTCGTTGGTTCCCAACTGGATCCTGAGCTCTAACTTCCATTTGGACCACCTTTGCATCTCGGGTTATTGGTCTTCTCCGGATTGGTTCTTCACTTCAGTTTATACTTCAAATTCGGATCGTGATTCACGTCTCAAGTCCAAGCATCTCGGTTCGAATCTGTTGAGCTATCTTCATCGGATCGGGTCGGGGTCTACATCTCCTGGAGGTTTTGTCCTCCTTCCCAAACACTCCGGATCGGGTCGAGCCTCTCAAGTCCATCCATGGCGCATCAGTTCGGGTGCTTTCGGGTCGTGCCACCATGCTCAGGTCGGATCGTGGAGCTCAGGCTGAAGCGGCTCGGATCGGGCTCCTTCTCTCGAGCGGTTCATGGAACATCAGATCGTGGTCCATCGGAGTCTCCACGTGGTGGTTCGGTTCGGGCTCCTTCCTCCGATTCGATCCGGATTGGCCAAATTCCTGCACATCTTTCCAGCGACTGTTTTACGCCATTCAACGGCGTTTTCGACCAATCTAACTCTTCCAATCAATCACAAAGCACACCACAAAGTCATAGCAACATAGAGAACTAACCATAAACACCAAAACAATGAACCATAACATGTAAAATGGATCAAACATAGCCAAAACCTCATATTTTCCCTTAAGCATTTTAGGCAAAACTAATTATATGATTAGTAAAACTTAACCAAATCAAACCAAATTTCTAACAGAGGTCTAAAACATTATTTTAGAATTTATAAATATTTTCCAGAATTTTATCATGTTTAAATTCGCTAATTATCACTAATCACCCTAATAAATTGTCATTAGTGTTAAAACAATGCTAATCACTCACTTTGGCCACAAATAAAATTTTCAGAACTGAAACCTCGCAGATTTGGGCGAATACTGATGTCTAACAGCAGCTCTAATACTGATTTGGTGAAAGTCTTCTTTGATTTGGTGTTGCTAAGCCTAATCCTTGATTAAACGGTGAGTAGAGATGATTCTAGATGTTGGAGGCCATTGTTAGGGTTCAAGAATGAAAGTGGCAGCTGAAAAATGAAAATAAGATCGTTCTCTAACTGATTTCAGCCTCCTCATAACCCTAATCCCGAAATGGGTTATGGACCCTCTTGCTAATCACCCTAATTAGGCCCGGTTAAGTTGTTTTTCACCATCTGAAACTTGTTTCAGCCATATCTCCCAAACGATAAGTCCGTTTGGCTAAAGTGAACACTCTAAGGAATTGTAAACCATCATCTGGAGCCAATAGAAGTAGTTTCAAGTCAAAATTCATTTCCAGTCAAAAGTTATGGTCAAAACAAGATCAGCTAGGGGCAAAACGGTCTTTTAAAAATCGGGAAAAATCATGAACATTGGAAATGACCCCAATAGTCGTCTCCCAAAGTTACATGACCATATGACTTCATATGTGAAAGAAATAAATATTCTACAATCCTATGATGCGTAGAATGCAGGTCATGAAGTTTTTTTCTAGTTATGGGTGGTGTCGGGGTTTTGCAAGCCCTGACATTTTTATATTTTTATCTATGTGGTTGTTGGAATGCGAGGCGCCTCGCATATATAGGTTACTACGGAGCCGATGGATAGGTCCTATAGGACTGGGAAATGTGTGTTCAGGAATTAACAATCCTCAAACGTAAGAGAAGACCGACCTTGGAGGATGTAGGGGTTACCCAGAGTGTGTAGTCCCAAGGCATTTTCTGGAGTGTCTCGAAGCGGTTAGGAGTATATCCCTTGCCTAAACTCATGACGGAAATCCAAATTTTAATACCTGGTATTTGGTTTTATTTGTAGAGCATAGTAAGGTGACATAGTGGGATGGGGCACTATGCCGTCTATGATTGATACATTTATATTTGAAGTTGTTTTCATACACTTTACACTATAATAGTCTCAAAATGATTTGTTTTAAACATACCAAGCATGTTTGGCTATTATAAGGTAAAACTCTATCCTCCGGCTTGTGTTGCATTATGATGGGACTTGAGTCTTATAATAGCTTCATTTTTCCAAAAAGCATTGCGCTGTTTTTTTTTATGCACTAGTATTCTTGGGAGGAAACCCATTCCATGTTATATGGCGTGGTCCCTTGATTTACTTTATTTTTACAGTAAAGATTTAATAACTGTTTTAGTTCTCACACCAGTTACATGACTGACCTGGAGTTTATTGGCTAAACCTAAACTCTGGATGCCCCTATTTTCCACACGAGTAGCTAGTAGTTTTGGTTTTGCAGATTTATATTCATAGGATCTTGGTTTACAGCTGGAATGATATTCGGAAAGCTATATATCCGTGTATCTCCTTCAATTGTGTTTCGTATTATTTTCCGCTGAATTGAAGAATTTCAAAATCTCTGATATTTATCAAATGTATTTTATTTGTTCATACTCTGTATATTCTTGTACTCTGATGTAAATTGTTGTAATAAGCAATGAAATGTTCTTCTGTTTGTTTTTTGATTTGTCGTGTTCTTAGCTCAATCCGGGATTTTCTTTACGAGGAAGTTCGGGTCGTTTCACGATTTGGGTAGAAAAGAATATTTTTCATGAGAAACGGAGAGCATAGAGATGTGAGGGGTAAGTTTGGAAAAGCTGAGGGGCTACTTACTAATTTGATGGGTATACAGTTTTTTTTCTTTTAGGGTGGGGAGGGGGGTACTAACTAATAACATGGGTTGAAATAGAATTCGCCTTTGATAATTAGGGACAAAAATTAAAACTAATGGGGAAGCGGCATGGTGTAATAATATTAGCAGGAGCCTAAAAATTTTAGCTGGAGCCAAAAATTCGAAGCGGCGCCAAAGTTTTCATCAACAGAAATGCAAGGACTACTGCATATTAAAATAAAAGTTTCAATATTTGCAAAAATTAAAATTTAATTAAACTTTCAACTTTCCTATTCGGTATTTTTAAGCAACTCCAGAAGCAAATAAGAAGGACTAAAACAATTAAACAAGATGTAACATTTTAGAGTACTTTTATTTTTTATTGTATTTTCTCTAATTTTTACTAAATAATTACATTATTGATTTATAATTAATATTAAATTAAGTTTTGAATTTAATATTAATTTATAACTTATATCAATTTAAATATAAACCTAAAAATACTAAAAACAATTATTTTAAAAAATACCTCATTCTAACACATATTGCAAATTAATTTATTTCAAAATTATGAAAAATTCAAAAGTTTATATTTAAACTTTATATTTATTTTTGAAAATAAGAAAGTTCTAGTTTTTTGAATTAATACGTTTTAAACATAATTATCAATTATAATTTTTAAATTTTAGATACTAGATAATAAATTTTACTTCTTAATTATTTAAAATTACCTATTAATCATTAATTATTAAAGATTACTTAATAATCTGTATTATAAATTATTATTACCTCTTAATTATTTAGTAATCATTAATTAACTAATACTAATTGTTATTATCTCTTAGTTTTTTTATTCATAAAACTATAAATAAATATAAGAAATATCAACCACAGCCGATTTTCTCCTCTTCATCATCAATCTCTTCCATCCCCTATCGTCTAACCACATCTAAACTTCATGCTCCTCAATCATCCTGCTTGCGCCTTGTTCACCCTTCCCCCTCCTCTCTATGCCGAAGAACAAGAAGTCCAACCCGCGGTTCTCCAAAAGTGTAACCAGATCTGGCCGTTGCTTTTCAGATCATGAACCAAACTCTATAGTGACACAAGCTGACTCGATTTCCTCTCCAATGCAGAAACTGGCTGATGCTTTGGCTAAGACAACTCACAAAGAACCGATAACTAGTATTTCAGCATCGCATGTTTCGCTAGTCACGCCAGTTACTCCTTTATTAGCTGGCATACATGATGATGAGAGATGGAATGACGAGAAAATACCAGCTATTTTTGAATCTGAAAACATGTTGAACTCTTCACGTAATATAGTAGATAAATCGGATCTTGATATTGGGATTAATGAGGTTATGAATGAAAAAAATGTTGAAGCCGAGATCATTTCGGTCAGAGATGCTGAAGTCATCGTGCACACTTCAGTACCTATGAGTGGTGCAACAATAGAGACATCAAATTCTGTAGCAATGCTTCCCAAAGCAAATGTGAACTCCATTCACACATCTATGTCTTATAGCACGCAAGGTGCTCAAGATAGTGCCACTGAGAATACAGCAGAACCTCCTCCTGTAGCTGATAAAGCATTGTTTTCTGCTTGTCTTACTACTGAACAGCCACACAGCTCTCCACATGTAATGACTCCAAAAATCCACACCAAACCAATTTATACATCCCTCTTTTCCACCCTTCCTAGATTTTGCCGGTGCGTATGCACCCCGAGATTTCACTTCATCTCAAGAAATCCTGCTACCACCTTATGAGATTATTCAAGAGGGAGTCAACTGTTGGAAATATCACCTGGTAGGATTCTTCCTTGATTCGAAAGTACCGTATCAAGATGTACGAACCCATTGTCATAAAGCTTGGATGTTGAAAGGTGGAATAAGAGTTAATATTGTGAATGGAATGTTTTAATTTAAATTTTCGCTTAAGGAGGAGAGAATGAAAGTGTTGGAATTTGATCCCGCTATAATAGGAGGGAAACCATTTGTAATCACATCATGGAGTAAATCAGTTGAGAGTGCTAGAGAGTGTGTGCCATCTATACCGGTTTGGACTATTTTTACAAGAATTCCTTCTGTTTTATAAATACTTCCAGGTCTGAATTGATTGGCTAGTAGAATTGGAAACTTTAAATGCTTTGATATGAACACGGAGTCTAGGAAAAATCTTATCTTTGCCAAATCCTTGATTGAAATTACACCAAGCAAGCCATTACCAAAAAATCTGAAAGTATCTATTTATGGATATGATTTCTTTGTTGATGTTCAGTACTCTTGGCAACCAGAAACATGCACCAAATGCCACTCCTTTGGACATCCCCTTGAGGCTTGTAAGCTTGTGGAACCAACTAAGGTACGATCTCCTCTCACGAAGCCTCCACCTAGCATTTGGGTTCAGAAGACTAAAGAAGTTGACAAGCTATTTGAAACGGTACCAAAGACAAAAGTTAGTGAAGTTGATGGTAATTCCTCACCCCACATCCTGTCAGATGGTGCTAAGAAAGAAATTTATAGTGCTAGCACTGAGAAAGAAGTTAATAGTGACGATGAACAATATGAAGATGAAGATGACACTTCAGATGAAGATTTAGAAGATGATGGCATATATAGGGATTTAGAAGATAGAGCGTGGCACCACATCAATTCTGGTATGAGATATGATCCTAAGGAAAATATGTGCTATATTTATGTTAATGACTTAGAAGATGATAACAGAAGACTGTTTTATAGAGTTGTAGGAGATGAATTTGTGTTCGTGGAGGATGGAGAAGATTGGAGTGTGGAACAAATCTTTGTTCTACGAAAGGATTGGGTATGCAAATTTCATAGTCCTAACCCTTGATTCATTCCTAACCTTATTGTATCTTTTTGGAGTATGTCAATGTTATAGAATCTAGTGTTAGCTCTGGTAGTTCTTCTATCGAGGAACAATTAGGAGTTCTATCTAGTAGTTGTAGTGTCTTGCTACACTCCTGGTTCGTATATACAGTGTTTTGACACTTCAAACCAGATGAAGTTTTTGTGCTTGTGCAAAACTCCTTTTCCTTGAACATCTAATAAAGTGGTACGACTGCTCTAAAACCGGCATTGCTTTGCCAAAAAAAACTATTGAACTTTATTTACTGTTAATAGTGATTATTTATTTTTGGCTATTAGTATAATATTATTAATATTAATTATTTAAAAATTATTTTTACTTATAAAAAACATAAAGTAAAATATTTTATGAAGAATAAGCATATCAGTCCCTTGAAAATCAGCTGCAAAATAGCTTCAAAATTACATGATGGTAAATTGTCTCAAATTGTAGCGAAATTCAATGACGAAAAAATGATGACGTTAAACCGTCGCAATATGCTATAGTTTAGGGATGGAAACAAGAACTCAATGGTACTATTTTAAAATAAGTTGAAATAAAAAATCCATGATAATATCCCTTAAAGATTCCCCGAAAATCCATCGCTAAATTCCGACGGAAATTTTCGCTGCTAAAATCTGCCGCTATTTACGATTTTTCTTGTAGTGATCCCATATTTCGGGGAACTTCAGGTAGGATTGTTTTTTCTCTTTCAAAGTGATTCCTAATTTTCACACCTTAGCTTTCTTATTCTTGACTTCTTGACATAGTTATTTTTGATTAGAAACTCCAGCTTCTAAAGATATATCTTCTTTGAATGCTTTAGCTCAGTCCGACACTGATGCTAAAAAAAGGCTTGCTGGATCCATTGCTGAACCATTATCCAAAAGACAGAAGTACGATACTTCCACCCCTTCTTCCAAAGATGTTATTGTTACTACTGCGGTGCAAACAACCCCTAGCCCCATAGTTTCTGCTGCTAAAACTGCTTTTGATATCAGCTCATCCCCTAAAACGACTCATGGGAACAAGCTTGTGGGAAATAATCTAACGTCAAGCCTTCCAAGTGCATAAGATATGAGAGAACAAGATATAACCCCACCTTCATCTCCCCATCATGATATCCCTCCAAGGTTACCTTTCCTAACCTCGGATTTTGACGAACTTGTAAGGCTCACTCTCTCTTCTGTCGATGTTGCCGATATTTCTCCGCCTACTACATCTTCTGATTTGGAGAATTTTTATCATCATCTCATCGAGCAAAAACTTTCGGTATAGTCCTATATCCCTTAATTTTCCTTTTATTTTGGTTTCATGCAAAATCTAATTTGTCTTTCCTTCTTTTCAGGTGACTAAAAGCTAGCACTTGCTTCGGGGATCAACTTCTTCATATTTCACTGAGATTGCCTGACTTAGGGAGGAGAATGTTGCCTTAAAAGATAAAATTAACCCATTTACCTTGGCGAAGGAGAAGAGTGATGATTAGTGTGAGAGATTAAAGACCTCTCTTGAGAAAGCTGAGTCAGATCTTGAAAAGCAGATACATGCTAATAATCTTCTATCTGACTGGGTTTCAACCCTTGAGAGTAGGCAGGCAAAGATGGTTGTCGACCATGCTGATGAACTTAGGAAGAGAGATGAAAAAATATCTTGTGCAAAGTGAATAATCCATGAAGCCAAGAGTATGATTTTTGAGCTCCTGAAGACTCTTTTCCCAAAGGTTGCTTTGGAATATTACAAAGAAGCTCTTTTTCTCGCATTTTGCGATAACTTCCAAAGATATCCTAAGATTGAGTTTCCCTTCATTTCCCCATCTATCCGGGGTAGTGTTATAGAAAGGAATTAGTTAGCCAAACAGGGAGTCGAAGTCCCGAAGAAATACAAGACAAAGATCGAGGATCTCCTGTTTATAGAGGACTTGACCGATGACTCCGATGGGTAAGAGGAGGATATAGTTGCTGTTAGTGATGACGAGGGTGGTGATGTTGACAATGATTTTGATCATGGTGATGGAAGTAATCGTGATAGTTTTGATAAAGATGGCAGCAACCCGCCTCCTATTGTTGGTGGTTCTCAAGCCTTTGAGGAAACTAATCCTGATCCTTTGGGTCCTTCTACTGATTTGGACCCGAAGGAAACTTTTACTAAAGAGGGTAGCTCTTCTGAGTTGAAGAGAAAAGAACAACGTGTTTAGTTTGAAATTCCATCTTCTTAGGTATGGCTTTAACTTTTGAAGTGTTTTCTTTCTTCTTGGGCTAATGGTAACTAGTTTCCTGTAATGCTATATGGACAAGGAAAAGTCTTGCCTCACAATATAAGGCAGAATTAGACAAAAAGCAGAAAGAAATTACTTTGTCTCATTTAAAGCATAAAAGATAATTGAAAGATTATAATGCATTATCACAAAAATATCATGATCTCGACAAAAGTGCTTCTAAATTAATGTTTTACGAAGAATGCAAAGCGGCGCCAAGGTTAAAAGCGGCGCAAATTAGAAGAGAGCAGACTCGTGTGGAGAATAAGGAGGTGATGACTTTATTTTGGATGTTGATCGAAGATAGGGACACTTTGATATAATTTATGTATAAGGTTTATTATCGATTTCCGACAACATATTTTTCTTCCTTAGGTGAGCATAGTGGTAGCTTACTTCGACGTCTCTAAAGATGTTGTTTGGACGAGTTTGGAACCAACCTCCACCCTGGGGTTTGCTGGAACCTAACAAAGGTTCTTCAAATTCCTAGTGACCTACTCCTAGAGAAGCTCAAGTATAATAAAAACAGATATGTCAACGAGTTATTTAAAAGATCCATTTTGTATGAATAAGGGAAATATTTGTAAGTCTCAATGTAATGAATGTGTGTTCTGATGACAACTACTATCATTGCTAATTTTATCGTATGTTGTGACAGAATCTTTTTTCTACAAAGATGTAATTTCAAGGGATTCTTCACATCCAATATCTAGAATAAAATGGGATTTTTCAAAGAGATCACCTGATAAATTTGGAGGAAATCGGCTTTTAGGAGAGCTTAGGTGTATTTACATGAAATACCCTCAACTTCCTTTCAACTTTCTGGGTGGTGATCGCGAACTAATTTTAAAAAGACTTAGGATCAAATATGATGAATTGATATGTAATATAAACGGTAGATGTATTGATAAGTAAAATTGTAATTTCTGGCATGTGGAGCTTATGAACTAAACCTTTCTCGAAAAATATAATGCTACCAGTACTATCCTTTGAAAGTAAGACTTTATGCATATTCGTATCTTACTTATCAAATAGGTAGATCAACTCGAAAACTCCTAAATCAGGGATGAATCACTAATGGTTGCTGAGCGAAGGGATATTTTGAGGGAAGGGTCTACTGTGACCTAAAAAAGAACGATTTTACTTCAGAAATTATCAGTTAGGCATATAAACAAACAAATGGATGATTTAAAAGAAAACTGGAGGTGAAAGACTGAATCATTCTTGGGTTAAAGAAATATATAATAACTAAACTATCTGTCTATTTTAATGAGGAGTTAAGGGGTTGTATCAATAGATAACTGATTTGGAAATCGAGCTAAACAACGCAAACGCAAGTTGTAAGGCTTGGAAATTTGCTTCTGGGCATATTCCAATAATCACCGTGTCTCATCCTTCTAAATCCTCGACGGAGCCAAAGGCCTCAGCATTAATTAAATATTTTTACTTAAAGAACCCTCTCGTGGGCTAGATGAACCAGTTGTTTTCGAGTGGTGCAAAAAGGTGATAACTGAGATGAAGAGCTACTATGACACAAAGTTTAGTAAAGACACATTTTGACGCGTTAATCACTACATCCCTAAGATTGGACATTTATAGGAGGAGAGACATGATACGTAAGACTATTTTTGATCTAAAAAGGTAAAATAAGTCTTTAAGCGCCATGTGTAGAGCCTTTAATAGGGCCCTTAAACTTCAAACAAAACCCTTAGACAACCCCAATGAGGTTAGCAAAAAGAGACGAAAGCTTAACGAGCTTTTGGGAATTGTGTTTCGTCATGCCATTAACACTTCTTTACCCCATGATGGGGAAGTGTATGATTCTTGATGTATCCATATTATTGTTGTCTAACTCCTTGTATTACAATGATTGACGAAATAACTTTGTAAATTACACGTCACTTGATGTGTGATCCTTGTTTGCACTACTTATAGCTAATAATAATTTGTGTGTATAAGTTTAAGGATTCTCCCTGCGAGATGCGGAAGATTGAAAGCTATTAGATAGTAGGCTTAAACTACTTGCCCAAGTGTTGATAGCTGATCCCTTTCTCAGGAGTAAGAATTAGAGTTTCTTAACCCAGATTAGGGTATTAAGGAGAGAAGACTAGAAATCCGCTTCTGGCAATTAATTGGAGTCCCTAACTATAACCCTAATTCAGGTATTTGATAGAAGATCGGATATCTACATCCGATAATTAGTTAGAAGTCCCGAACCATAACCCAGATTCAGTATTTGATAGAAGACCAAAAATCTACTTCTGGTATTTATAGAACTCCTGAACCAACCCAAATTTGTGTATTGATGATAGAAGACCAGAAATCCACTTCTAGTAATGATAGAAGTTCAGAATCATAACCCAGATTCAGGTTTTTAACAGAAGACCAGATTTGCACATCTGATATTAGCTTATGTCTCGAACCATAACCCATATTCGGGTATTTGATAGGAAACTAGAAATTCACTTTTGGTATTTATAGAAGTCCCAAACCAACCCATTTTTGGGTATTTATTTTCATTTGTGCCAATTCCTGGCTAATTCTTTAAAACAGAGTTGTACGTGCTTTACGTGATCTCCCTTCGAGCTTTTTGTTCCCTCTCCGTTGGATATTTGTATAAGTAGAGGCGACTGCATGCTTGCGATGCTCCTCCAAAGCTTTTGTTCCCTTCTGCGGGATATTTGCATAATAAGAGGATGTACATGCTTATTGAGCCACTGTCTGGGTTTTTTTTTGTCAAAGCAGAGGATGTACGTGCTTTTATAGCCACTCTCCGGGCATTTGTTTGTCAAAGCAGAGGATGTACGTGCTTTGTTACGCACTCTCTGGCTTGTGTGTTTGGTGCGCTTGGCTAGCTTATTCTCAAGCAAGGCCCAAGGACTTACCCGACCTTCCTATAGGAGGAGCCTTACCCTGGCCATCATAGGCCATGATAAGGGCTTAGATACTTTAACCTGGACATCGTAGGCACGGCTAAAGGCTTACTCTTTTGATGCTCTACCCTAAGCATCGTAGGCAATGATAGAGGATTACACTCCACCCCCTCCAACGGGTGCTTTAACCTAGACATCATAGGCGCGAATAAGGTTTTTCGTTCCCTTTTGCAGGATATGAGGAACATAAACAGAGGTAGGGCATGCTCTTCTGCGAGCAAAGGTAGGACGTGCTTAGTTCCAGTAGAGGCATGGCGTACTCGTCTGTGAGCAGAGGTAGAGAATGCTAATTTAGATGCCCCATCCCGACCATTTCTGGCGTGGATCGGAGGCTAACGCTCTTGATGCTTTAACCTGGCCCTATCTTGTTTGGACGCGGTTAAAGGTTTACACCCCACCTCCCTTCAAGAGAAGCCTTTCCCTGGCCATCTTGGCGGTGACAAGGGTTTTTAATCATTGTAATTTGTTTGATCCATTTCGGGTTGTTCCAAATTTTTTAGAGGGTTTCCATACACTTAGTTATGTAGATATTCTTTCCTCAAAGAATCCCTTAGAGTAATTGATTATGTTTTCTTTACATATCTGTACAGTTGACCTTGACTGAAGAATTCGATAATCATTCCTTCTAAGAATCTGCAATGATTGGTTTCATGTCCATTCACCATATGATAGTGGTAGTAAGGCCCCTTCCTTTCGTATTTGGGCTTCTTTTTCAGTGATGGCCAAAAGTTAAGCTCATGCTGGTTTAGAAAGTATATATTCTTGATTGACGTGGTAAGCTTAGAATCTTTGGGTAATCGCAATTCGAAGACTCCCTTTTAACATCGGAGCTCAGCCCTTTTGTTACTCAATTTTATTGATTCCTCTTTAACTTCAAGCTTTCTTTTGGTTATGTTGTGAGATTCAGGTGCAACCTTCTTAGACCATTTTGGTGTAGGTTGATTGATCCTCTTCACCGTTTTTTTGCTCAAACATAGTTCCTTTAGCCTGTGTATAGATGGCTTCTTCCAAGTAAGTAAATAAGTTGTATTCCTTTAAGATAGAACCACTTAAGGCAAAGATAGGGGTTGGTCCTATGTGAAAAGGGTTAATGCTCCAACGGTCTGGATCATAAGGCTCTACTTCCCTGTCCTTGTTTTTTATTTGTAGAGCTTCCAATCTAAGCCTTTTTTCTTCCACCACTCTTGGGTCGGTAATATCTGACACAGCAATTTGAGATTCGAAAGATACTTGTTGGAACTCTTTGCCCATGGTTTTGCTTCTTCAAAGCTTTAGTCCAATCCTCCAGGATGGAATAATACAGTTAGGGATGTGTTAAGGTTAACCACAAGGTCGGAGGTTTAAGCCCTCCTTCTAGCGCCAAAATGTTAGGGATATTTTTCATTAACACCGGAATTGGGTCTAAGGATGTGGACCGAAGGGTATCAAAGGGATTAATATTTGGCTTTGACAAGCTTGAATTACAATTTCCTAGATATTAAGGTCTTAAGCCCGAAGATTAGTAACACTCCCTTCAAAGAGGTGAGTATCACACATACGAGACTCAAGGACTAATAGTTACCTTGGGATAAGGTTCCTCTAAACGCAAAGCGAGTTAGAAAGCCAAACAGCTTGTAGAAGGGTATTTAGGTAATTAGGCTTAAGCTATTCGGCTCGTAGAAAATATTTAGGCAATTGGGTTTAGGCATTATTCTTAGTCACGTGAAACGAGACAAAAATAAGTAATTCAAGTACTAAGTAATGCTCAAAATAGATCATAAGTGTTCATCTTTTCTTTAGTGATCACTTTTGTTGAGTACATAGAAGTTTCTAAGTAAAATCCACAAATCGATTTACAAATTATGGTTTACACTCTAAGAAACTAATTATAAGAGTTGAGAATGAAAAAGTCCCCCAAAATGAGACCCTCTAGGTCTTATTTACAGGCATATTGGGCCCCCTTTTGGTAATGATCTGCGGTAGCTTGCTTTCGGATGCAACAACAGTATTTGGTGTCGGTGTCGGTCTGCGTTAGAGCATTCGGTGTCGCTCTCGGGTTTCGATCATCTTTTCTCCTTTCAATGTTGTTATCGGCTCTGTTTTACCTTCATAATATTGGTCTTGGTCCATAGTGACTCATTATTCAAGTACTTCATCCATATAGTATATCGATACCGAGTAGATTGGTATGGATAGCCTCTTTATCTGCTTTCGGTCTCAGTACCAAATGATAGCCCCGATAGAAAATCTTGCTCCAATAACTTTTGAGTGCTTCGTGATGTCAGTATCGATACTAAACAAATTAGTATCGATAGCCACTTCCGCTTAATCCTAGCTTGGTGTCGTGCCTCCTTTCCCATGGTTCTGGGTTTCGGTGTCAGATTGCATACCTTCTGCTATCTCCCATTGCTTTCTTTGGTGTCAAGTTATATGCTCTTGGAGCCAACTCCCGGTTAGCCATTTTCGGTGTTGACATCCCTTTGATGCCATCTTATGGTATCGATACCATGCTTTTCTGCTTATGTTGCTACCGATATCACATGTTTTGGTTTATCCCCTTTCCTTCTCTTTGCTTTGATGGTTCTGCTTCGATGGCGACTATCGGTTGATTACTTCCGGTATCGCTACCAAGCATGTTGGTAGCGATAGCACCTTTATGGGAGTTTCTACTTTGTTGATAATCACTTGTTTTTGCTTATTCCTAGTATTACATTCATGTAGTAAACTTCGTCCTTTCCATGATATCGATAGTGAATCAACCGATATCGGTAGCCTTTCATTTTCTCTTAAGTTGACTATCGGCCTTAGTTCTCTTTCAGTGGTTTTGATTTCCGGTGTCGGAACAAATGTTTTTGGATTTTTCTCCTTGTTTGTATCGGTTGTGCTCCGATACCCTTTACCTTCATTCGGTTTCGGGGTCGAAATATGATAATAGCAGTTATAATTTACAACTGTTTTCAACCGTTGCAATTAAGAGTTGGAGTAAAGACTTTTTGCAATTGTCGAAAACTATTGCAATTGATCAAATAAATATAACAATAAAATATAACATAATGGACGGTTGCATTTTTTTGAATTTATTCAGAAGAGAAAACGAACGGAGTCGTAAAACCCTCTATTACACCTAGCCCAAGGCGTGAGCACCACATAAGTGACTGATCCTAATGTATGCACATGGTAAGTGCTTAACATATCTTTTTGGGTTTCGAACCCGTGCCGTTGTTACCACGACACGGAGTCCTTAACCACTGGACAAATACTGCATTTGTATTATAATTCACAATTATCGTTGGGTAATTATTAACTACTGAAAACAAATATCACAATGAAATAACCAAAAACGCATTCGTAAAAGATAAACAAAACAGAATTTTCTAACTCACATTTTAGTATGCCTGATAAGATTACATTCAAAATTCTAGCATATTACACATAACACATAGACATAACACATATCCAAGTGACGATTTCAAAATATAGTACAGTACAAAATCATGATGTCAAGATATACATTCTAATCCAATGAACTAAGCTTTTATGTCAAACGAAAGACCTTGTGCACCTTGCATACCTACAAAAAAGGAACATTGTTTAGTGTTTAAATTATTTCTACCTAAATATATGATTATAAGAAAAGGGAAAAAGAAGCTATTGGTAATTTTGGTATATATTACAATCCAAAATAACAACATTAGATTTATATGATTTTTCGTAGAAGACTAAGAAACATGAGGGTTATATGAATATCATAAATAACATAATAAATATTATATAATTCTTTGGGTTCCTTACCTCATGAAGCATTATAAACATGAATTCATCAACTTAATCGGTTAATCCTGCATAAAAAATACTGTGAATAAGACAATTTATTCGTATGCATTTTTTTACAATGGTGGAAATAACACTTTATGAGTACCATACCTTGAGGTAGTGCTACTAACTAAGCAAGAAACAAAAAACAAAAAGAAAAAAAATTAAGTAGTTAAATATGACCGTGTATTTAGGTTAAATAATCTATAAAAACAACTAATTATGCATAGTATAAATTAAAAAAAAAACTATTTTGAAAGAAGTAGTGCACAACAATTCATATATAAATGTATACGTAGTTCATTTACATCCAAAAAAGTTGGCATAGCTCATTCGCATCCAAACAGGTACCCTGAACTCGTATACGAAGATCATTTCGAATTAATAAAATGGAAAAGAGGGAAATGGTCAAACTCTAATTATCAAAACTCTTACAATGAGATATTCTAGCCTATATTGTATAGTATGATAAGAACTAGAGCCCCAACAGATACTTTCGGATATGGATAGTACAGATACGGATAGTACTATATCCGTATCCGTATCCATATCCATATCCAAAATCATTTTCAGATATCCGTATCTGTGAATATGGGACGACAACGAATAATTATTCTATCTGCCAATGATCGATAAATCAAGAAATATATATGAATTTTTTTAGTTTAACCTAAATGTTTTTCAATTCCATTGATCACAAAAGTGTTAAAAATAAATTTATATGATAATATTAAGTAGATTTTAGTAGCTAATATGCATTTAGTGCATATAATATAAACCATCAACTTAGTAAAGCAATAAATAAATAAATATCATTTATTATACTAAAATACATTTAATTTTTAGCATAATATTAAAAAAAATCGAGCGGATAAATTGTTTTTAATAAGAACTTTGTATATAAGTTATTGTTTTTCTCTTCAACAACTTAGGTTTATCTCAAATCATTGTCAAAATAAACTACACCATATCAAGCAACATTTCACAATATTACCAAACATCAGACATTTAACATATCTCCATACCATCACAAATTCATAATCTATTAATATCCTTTCAGTCATCATCTACAAAATTAAAAACCACCGTCACCTTCGCCAAATACTCGTACATCACCAGGTAATATTTTGTTTAGTCTCAGATTATCAATTCAAAAACGATTTTTTCACACCAAAACCAAGCATCTCAAACATAGAAAATAGGGAATTTCAAGCTATACTTATCTTTGTTTCATAAGTTCAACAACAATGTCATCATTGCCAACACCCATCACCTCAAAGATATGATGCTAAAAATTTCAACTGATCACAATAACAAAGCATTTAAGGCAATGTTGTGGTTTGTGATATTTATTACACGGATATTGAATATTGAGAAACTTGAAATTGTAGAATTTAAAGATATGCGGTGGATTTTATGGATCTATTGAGATATTTTAGGAAAATTAATATTGAGCAAGTTTTAAGTAGGATTTATTTTTGAGATATTTTAGGGCCAATTCGGTATATACATAGTTTTTCCATTTTTCTATATAAGCATGTCATTAGGGATAGATTTATTTTAACTTAAGGAAAGGAAAAATAAAAATAAAAACTTGTTTTTTGGGATTGAGATACATTCTCAATTATTTTTGTAGGCTTTCATTGTAATAATTTGGTGGATTAATAAAGGTTTTTTTTATAGGAATTTTCTTGTTATTGTTATCTTCTTTCCTTTTTCAAAATCTAATTGTGTAGTGATCTTGCGAAAACTCTAACAGTTGGTACCAGAGCCTTCTACACAAATTTTTTGGAGAGGGTTCGAATATGGATAAATTAATTATTGAAAATCTTAATGGAAGAAATTGAGGATTATGGAGGGCAAAGATGGAAGATTTCCTTTATCCTAATGATCTTCATCGGCCATTGGAGAATAATGGGGAAAACCCAGCAATCTATCCGAAGTAAAATGGGAGACTTTGGATACGAAGGCCGCTGCGTCTATTCGATGTTTTTTTTGGAATAATTCAGTGTTTCATATTGTTGCTAATGAAACATCTGCTTATGCAATATGAAAGAAATTGGAAGGGTTTATGCAAAGAACTCCGCAACAAATAAGGCTCTTCTTATGAGAAGATTGGTGAATCTAAAGCTTAAGGATGGTGGAATAATTAGAGAGCATGTTAATGGTTTTCAGGAAATTGTGAATCAATTGGATGCCGTGAATTTCAAGGTGCGTGATGAAACACAAGCCTTAATGATGATGAGTTTGTTGCCAGAAAGTTGGGAAACAGTTGTGGTTGCGTTGAATAACTCAAATTTGGATGGCATTGTTTCAATGGGCTCAGTGGTTAATAGCTTGCTTAATGAGGAGATGCGGAGGACGGGCCTTATGGAAGGAAAAGATTAGGAGAAGATGAACCCATTGTAGGAAGAATCGGATGAACAAGATAATAATGGTAATGAAGTGAATTTTGGTAAGGAGATTGAAGGAAATGTTTCATGTGTTAATGAAGGCGAAAGCAAAGATTGGATACTTGATTTAGGCGCTTGTTTCCACATGTGCCATCAAAAGGAAGCATTTATTGATTATGAAGAACAAAGTAGTAAAGTGGTATCCGCCGACGGTTGAGATTTGCATGTTAAAGGTATAGGTTCGGTTCAATTGAAGATGAATGATGAAAATGTGGTGAAGTTAATGGGAGTTAGGTAAATCTTGCTTCAATTGGATAGTTGGAACAAAAAGGTTGCAATTTCTCGATTAGAGGTGGGATTACAAGGGTTTGGAGGGGTAATAAGGAGCTTCTGCGCGAAAAATGGGGAAATGATAACATATACAAATTGCTTGGAAAATCGGTGGAGAATGTTATGAGTTTCCAAATTGGAGTAGGAGAGGCCAGTTCATTTGAATCAAGGTGGAGCTGTCAATGTAAAGCCACAAAGTCTACATGGAGGCCATTGTGGTATTACAAGCAATTTTGAGATTATTTTTGTGATGTATCTCATGTAAGAGACGCATCATTTGTGGGTGAATTTTGGTTTATGGATTTGTTGATTGTTTTTGTGATTTCACATCAAGGTGGAGTGTTGTGGTTTGTGATATTTATCACATGGATAATGAAGATGGATAAATTGGAAGTTGCAGAATTTAAGGATCTGCTGCGGATTTTATGGATCTATCGAGATATTTTAGGAAAAAATTATTTTGAGCAAGTTTTAAGGAGGATATACTTTTGAGATATTTTAGGGTTCAATTGGGTATATACCTAGTCTTTCCATTTGTCATTAGTGATACATTTATTTGTACATGAAGGAAAGGAAAAATAAATAAAAAAACTTGTTTTTTGGGATTGAGATAAATTCTCAATTATTTTTTATAGACTTTCATTGTAATAATTTGGTGGATTAATAAAGGTTTGTTTGGAAGCATTTGCTTGTTATTATTATTTCGTTCTCTTTTTCAAAATCTAATTGTGTAGTGATCTTGCGGAAACCCTAACATTAATGCAATCAACTACTAAAACAGATGATAAGTACCTCCGGATCCAACATTAGAAATTTCAGAAATTTGACATTACATTCTAGCAAGGTAAAACTTTAATTATGCATACCTAACCAGCAGATAATAAACAATAATTTTTTCTTGCAGACAAACATGCTAATTACGCGTAACTAATTAGCAGATAATGCATGGTTAGATTCTTTTAGTTTATTGTTATGTAAGTAACAGTAAAATTACAATCACATTGAACAAAGGTAGAAACTACGACATAAAAGTACAACACAAATAAAAACATTAAAACTGCAAAAGGCTAAAGTAAAAAAGAATGGACGGAAAAGCAATCTCAAAAAATTAAATATTTATCTCAATACAACCAGTAAACAAATTCCAGATTGACTTATCTTCCATAAGTTAGTCTTTGAGTATGAAATCCAAATTTCAGTGTCTACAAATGAAGTTGTTATCGTTGGAGTAGTAAGTAAATCAGATTCATCAATAGATTAACTACCCTTAGAGCAACTCTAATAGAATTACAACTCGTAATGTTACAAGTTGTAATATTCGGGGGAGATTTGGTAGAAACTCCCAACAGGTGCGCGCCGATAATATCGGCGCGCCTTGATTTTTGTAGCACGCGCAGATATTATTGGTGCGCATTAATAAAACACTTGGTCAAATGGCAACAATTAATGTGCCATAACCTTCATTAATCCGCACCCGTATTTATTATATAAAGCATACCCCAGAAATTTGAGACACGCGGAAGTATGGAATTGCTCGGTCCCATCCCAACCAAAAATTTGAGACACGCAAAAGTAAATTGGTCCCATCCCAAGTAATACGCGACAAGTATAGAGGTGTCCCTCCCCTATTTTCTGTGCAATGAAGATTTCATCTAGTCACGAGCCGATTATTTCACCGCGTCACATTAGGCGCCGATAAAATCAGCGTCCTGTCTAATTCAACATTCAGGATACAGTCTTGAATTCTTCCCTAAATATTCAGAGGAGAGAGACACCATTAGAAACAGTTTTTACTTAAATTCAATATTCAGACCATGAATTTCATGTCTGTTGGAGATGCTTTTGGCTAAAGACTACAGAGTACCCATACGAACAGAGATTGCTAGATAATATACTGATCAAAACAACCTAAACTGGCTATTCCAAAATGATTTTAACTACCACTGCTTCATAATCACCAAGATTTATAAATCAAAAAATATATATCTTAAGATAATACTCATGTACTACAATGATAATAAACAAAATAGAAGAATTGGAAATTCAAAGAAAATTTTGATTAACGTTATCAAAATTCATATAAGAATTTGACCCACTGTATGGATCATCGATGATTCATTGAACTTGCTCAATGATTTTATAATGGATCAAAGGTAGGAAGCTCGATCGCGGTAAGTAGGACATTGACAGGATAGGGGAGACTCAGGTCAATAGCAGGTGGTGGCTAGAAGAAGGCAGTGAAGAGGGAGGAAGATAGATCTTCGATCTTTGAGGTCGAGCCATCAACTGGAGATTTAATTTGGGAAGTCACCGTCGGCCATTGCATTATAATTAGCATCCCGCCATCTCGTGCTTCGTAGTTTCTTTCTTTACTGCTGCACCATTTTTCCTGTTGGGTAAGTACGCCTAGGATGGCCTTGGAAGGTAAAGGATTAAGTGGATACGAGAGGAGGACTGGAGGTAGCGGTGGAGGATTATGGTTTGCTGCGAGAGGAAAATCCAAACAATATTTTCTATTTTGAAACAAAAATTCTACTATAAATAATATTCGAGAGACCTATTTTAGGAGGGACCATATATTAAATTACGAGAGCAGCACATGAAAATATACCCAAATAACATGTGACTATTCATCTGATATTATTAACAAAATATATCTCAAATATGTTAAACAAACGTGCTACTTCGACTGCAAATACATGCGTTAATTTGTGAGGCAACAATAACAACCGTTAGATTATTTTGATCCCTAGTATTCGTACAACATATTTATCGATCCGTTCTATTCTGTCGCAAACTTTCGGTTGCTGCAACATCATTCTATGTTAAAAATTACTCAGTAAAATTCAATTTTAAATATTATATTTGTATTTAGAGAAAGAACTCTAAGAAAATTTTTGCGTTTAAATATTATATGAATTTCTAAGTTAATTAATTGATAATCATTTGTTTTTCAATTTTATATTTTTACAAATATATAATACCTAATTTTGAGGAAGTTTACTTTTCTCAATGTTAACTTCTTCAGTTTTACAGATAAGTTATAAAGATGAGCATTAAAATATTCAATCGTAAACCTTTGTGTTTCATCGGATTATAGTTCGTACTTAACAACATTTATTTGAAAGTGTTTACATAATCACTTATAATATTTGAGCATGAATGATTATAAATAATTATTTACAGATATCAAAAGTAAATTAGTTTTAGAAATTTCTAGTACAACTAGAAAGCAGAATGTATTATTTAATTATTGTGGCTTGTAATAAAAATGCAATTCTTAAATAATGTGTTTTGCTACTTGTAGGAAGCCCAGCTGTTAAGAAAATGTTTGTCACAACCGATGAGAAAGTGTCGTTGCTAGAAATATGTTTATCGCAAATGATAGGAAAATCTCGTAGCAAAGTACGCTTGTTGCAGTTGGCAAGAAAAAGCATAGTTGCTAGAAATGTGGTTTTGGCTAGTGGTAGGGAAGCACAGTTGTAAAAAAAAATACTTTTCACAACTGGTTAGGAAGAAAGGTTGCAAAATATATGCTTTTTGCAACTGACTGAAAATGCCACTTGTGAAATCTCTTTAATTGCAAGTGTTGCGAAATGCCAATTGCTAAATGTTATTTATTGCAGCTGTCATTTGATGTCACCTGCAAATAACTAGTTGCTACAAGGTATTTTTCTTGTAGTGCTCTAGATAGTTGCTTCTCCATTTCAATATCTGGCCTGTGAACTTGCTTCAATTAATCTGAGGGAAACTCCTATCTCTGATATGTTGTCATTTTGTGATACTTATTTACCTTTTTTCTTGCAATTACCTCTTCCATGCCACATGAATTAACGTTATGTTGGGTAATTTGGCAATCCTTTGGGTTTTCTAGCTGAGATGGAAATGTTTTGGTTAATGAAAATTGTAATCGTGATGATATTGGTGTGTTAGGATTGTTTATCTCATTAGATAGACCCACCCTATTGAATGGGGTAGCTCGCTCTTCCTTTCTTTGTGAAATGCACCTATACATTCTTCCTTTTGTAGGCCTTTTCCTTTAACTTCTGTCGAGAATCAAACAACTCCATCTCATGGTCTGCAATGGATTTCATTATTCTCCTCATTATCATTGAATAGTGGTGTTTATTACCCACGTGAATTTGGTTCTTTTGAATCCGATGATATCTCACCAGGTGATATTACTTAAGAGAATGTCAACTATTGGAAGGATTTTACGGTTGGACTCTAAAGCCTCGTATTATCATGTAACACCCCACCTCCGCCAGGGTGGCTCTTGCAAGCACTCTGACTTTGGAGGGGCGTTTGAATCAGGTAAACATGCATAATGATATATCAAGGCAGAACAAGAACATATGTATATATGTAAACAGAGTAAATAAGATAAGTAAAACAGCGGAAGATTTCAAACTATTTCAAAACAAGTCTGGTACAACATAATGTTAACTTTCCAAATACACAAGTCTAGATAAAAACAATATCACTGAAAAACTGAAATACATAAGTACTATCCCCAAAATAAGTGATAACCATAGCTAGCTTCATGTCAAGACCGTACATGAGCTAAAATCCCATAAGCAAGCGATCAGAAATCCAAGCTAAGCTCCAATATTCCCACCCTGAGAACCCGGGGGGGGGGGGGGGGACGGAAGAAAAGAGGCGAAAGAAAAACAGGTCAGTCAAAAAGACTGAGTAAGCCCTACTACAATCAATGTAAACTGATAAAGTTAACTAGCATGAGAAACATGGATGAACATAAGGATAACAACATACTAGCATGATGATTAACTAACAAGGTAGATAAAGGTGTCATCGCATAATCAGGATTAAGGTTTTTGCACCACAGGTGTACTAGCAAACTAACATGACTTGAATAAACAAGTATTGATCCCTTGGCCCAAGCTTTGGCCCAATAACATGAAATGACCCTAATACGAGGTCCAATAACATGAAGTGACCCTAATACGAGGTCCAACCAAACGGTCTAGTCGATCGGCTCCCTACAAGCCTAACTCGTCACGTGTTGGTGTCAATACGGCCCAAACATAATTGTAGTCAGACTGTGCTGGGTCTCCCGTCGGGTGTATCAAGCCCTAGGGTGTCAACCCCTGGACACCATAAACATAAGTGCACAGTCTAGATCTACTGGTACCCATGCTTGACTTCTCCAAATACGGACTACGTGCACGACCATAGTCCGTCCGGAACTACATCGGCGTACCACTCTGCCGTCGTTTTTGGTCACTTACCTCAAGTCCAGTAATCGTGCCCCCACCCTAGCCTAGTCCCTAGGGTCTTAATGATACAAACTTGAGATTACTGCTAGAGTGGACCCCCATTGCTAGGATTTTCTAGTGGGTTAAGTACGGTTTAACCCTCTTGCTAATCATGGATTAACTTGGTTAAGTGTAACGATGAGTTCACGACTTAACCCTGATTAATCTACCAAGCCCAAATTGGTTAAGTATTAAGTGGACCATGACTTAACCCTAATCATGAGGCATTAATTAATTAGTGTACCTTAACCTCTCACATTAGACTTTGTTGCGGTTACTAGTTAAGCCGGTCGGTTCCGAGTAGCTTTATACCACAACTTGGTCTAACCTCGGGTTCAAGGTACAACATGACCAACTTCTCACATTGGGTCCTATTGTTTGTAGCAACTAGTTAAGCCGGTCGGTTCCGGGTAGGTTTACGCTACAAACTCAACCCAACCTCGAGTTGGTTACACTTATATTTTCTAAGTGTCATGTCCATTATGTTTCCAAAACATATTACAAGTTTTCAAGCATTTGGGTAGACCTAACTTAATAGGTAAATTCCCAATGGGTAGACCTAACTTAATAGGTAAATTCCCAATCTTATGTTTTTATGTCTTTTAAGTTTACCCAACCCCAAACGCAATCCCATCGCTTACATATCGCAATAGCACATAAAGGATAGAAAGAGGGAACTTGGCATAATCATGACATAAAGGTGTTGAAGCCACAAGTTTAACATGGTGGCATATGAAATGTACATATGTTCATATACTTGCATATTGCATCATTAGGCCTCAAAAGTATGCATAAAACCAAACTTAGCATATAAGTGATACATGGTGATAAATGACATGTAGAAGTTGCCATAAGTTCACATTTAGCCTCACATGCAAGTTATCATAAGGGATATGATAACTTACATGTTGCCAAAATGCAACCTTTAGCATAAAGCTTGAAGCTTTAAGCTCAAAAACCCAAGACAAGCTTGCATAACATGATAACATGAGCAAAATGATCAACCCAAACTTGCATAACATAACTTGCATATCATATGGCAAACTTGCATATCAAACTTGCATAACATGACATGGTAAACTTGCATATCATAACATGGAAAACTTGCATAACATAACATGATAAACTTGCATATCATAACATGGCAAACTTGCATAACATAACATATCAAACTTGCATAACATGACATAGTAAACTTGCATATCATGGCAAACTTGCACATCATAATGATCAACCAAACTTGCATCATTCATTTAACTTTAGAGTATAAATATGAAAGTAGAAAAGGGCTTACAATGCTTATGAAGGCACAAAAATATATATAGATTGAGACAAAGCCCTTATGCAATCAAATAAACCCAAAATGCAAGCTCCAATAGAAAAACCCTTGAGCAAAAATGATCAAAACTCTTGCTTTATGATGTAAATATGGAAACTTGACTTTAATGCAAGCTAATGACACTCATACAAGCTTGAAAACACTTGTATGCATGGAAAATCTCTCATAGAAATTTATTTAGGAATTTTATGAAGAGAGTGGAGGCCATGAGAGGAATGATTTTGCCATAGTTTAGTTGTAGGGTTGAATAATGATGATTTAGGGTTAGGTTAGGGGCTTATTTATAGAGATTAGGATTAGTTTCAACCTTAGGATTAAACCCTAATTCCAATCTCAGCCCTTAAAACCGAATCTGGCCCCAAAACCTAACCAAAACCCCAAAATGGTGCACCAGGCAAAACTGCCTGGCTGAACCAAGTCGACAGCCAAGTCGACAGGGCTGTCGACTTGGGTCCAACCAAGTCGACTCCCAAGTCGACAGGGCTGTCGACTTGGGTGCTCTGGCGGGAATTTTCCCGCCTGGCCCAATCTGACCCTAATTTCCAAACTCAAACTTGAATTTGAAATCTGTTTTTACTTTGAATTTTTCTGAAAACTTCGTTGGGCCTTAATCGGGTCATACGGACTCCGATTTTCGAAAACTCGGACTCTATTTCGCGTATTTTTCCGAGACGAACGCAACGGCATAGCCCGTTTCCCTTGATTCAGATTTATAAATTAAATTCTGCCTCGATTTACGTTATAACAGGTTATTGAAAATACGGGTTGTTACATTCATGTTCATGACTATTGCATAAATGCTTGGAAAATCAAAGTCGGTGTGCATATTAACTGTGTTGATGGCATGTACTATTTCAAATTCTCTTCCGCTGAAGAAAGTGCGAGGGTTCTTGAATTTGAACCTTCCGTTATAAGTGGCAAGTCTTACATAATCACTAGTTGGAGTCGCTCGGTTGATAGAGCTAGAGAAATGTGTTATCGATATCGACCTAGACTTATTTTACTCATATTCCTTCAATTATTCAGACGTTGTTAGGACTTAATTTGTTAGCTGCCCTTATTGGATGTTTAAAGTTTTTGATGCCAATATTATGGCAAAAAAGAATCTTGTTTTTGATAAAGATTTGGCTAAAATTTTTCGAAAAACCGGTTCCCTTACAGCTTAAGGTTTGAACTAAAAGTTATGACATGTTTGCTAACGTAAAATATCGTTGGAAATAGGATATTTTCACATCTTGTCATTCTTTTGGTTATTTACTTGATGCTATAAGCTCTCCAGTGAAGATCCTATGACACCCCACATTTAAAATAATAAAATTATTATCAAATAATTACAGGAATAATGTGCGTTTGAAAATTGAAAAAGATAAACGCATATGATAAATGGAATTGATTCAAAAAGAATAAATGAAAGTGGTTAAGAAATATAATGTTAAGAGTAGCGTTTAAATAAGAGAAAATCATTCATCAATATTTTCCCATACACGTTTTTATATTGTGTGTGGGTTGACCAATCCATGTGTCATGTCGACCAATGGGATGAACCATCAAAAGTAAGGGATGACCCACATAGGCCCAAAATGGCGTGTTTTTACTTTTTTGATGGCTCAAATTTAATCTTCGTGAATCAGATGGACGTGATTATTCTAGGTAGCTATAAATAAATGTATAGGGCTAGCTACCAAACTCATATTTTACCGAGCAAACACAGAGGCTCTACCATTTCATTTCTTCTTCAAACCCTTTTGAAATAGAAAATATTAGTCTTAGGGTTTCTAATTCAAGATTTGAAGATGAAGATAGTAGATTTAGGCTATAGGCGTCCGAATTCCCCGTTAGTATGAGGTAAATTCCACGAATTTAAAAATAATATTATTCTTTTCATATTTTTAGACTCAAATTTGTAAATCCATGGTAATTACAGTATCAGATTCAATTAGGGAAGACCACATATGATAAAATTTGAATCAATTTCAGGAATTGGAGAATAATCAGGTGAATGGATTTAAATTATCCTTTTTGGTAACGATATATAATCATTTGGTTCCTCTAATATCTAGTGAGGTAAATAATTCTGAAATTATTTAGTGTGGTAAACCTATTTCTCAAATGTTTGGGGAATGTTTTTATAGTATAATGCATTCGTTTAGCTCTTTTTGTTAGAAATAATACATTATGAATGGTGAATCCATAATTTTATAAGGTTATGGGTTGAATACCTAATTCAGGTAAATTACAGTAAGTTGTTGGGGAAGGGATAAAGCGGTATAAACTTGATTATATTTAGAATTACAATAATTATGTGAAAAACCTGGTAATAGGTCGGGTATAAAAATTAGAAATATACCTATAATAAATGGGAAGTTAGTAATAGACTAAATTATTTGGTTGTGGAAAAGGGATACATTTTCATAATTAGATTTATAGTGAATAAGAAAATTGTAATTGCAAGAAAAGGGGAAATTATACGGCTTATTGCAAAATAGGCAATTACTGTATTGTCTACTAATCAATAACATATAAATAATTTAGAAAAAAGAATGTTTTGTAATTACAGGTCTCGATTAACTTATATTATGGAAATAAATTTTGGTAAATTTCCAACAACTAACTAGATTGGGTGTGCGAACAACTTCCTGGAAATGAGTAAACTTATAAAGATGATAAGTAAGATAACTATATAACTTTAAGATGTTAAGTAATGGGAATAACAAGAAACCATGGTAATGTGAAATGAACGGGAATGTAACTTATTTTTAATTATATGGAAACGAGAATGGAATATAATATGTAAACTTGTCAGATGGACAAAAAATTATAACGCATGGGTTATAATTAAAATAGGGAATGGAATAAGAGAGGTATATTATGAATGAACTTGAATTACGAGGATTAATTTTGATAAGCAAATTCAAAAACTATGGTTATGTTATAAGATGAGGTTATAATAAAAATGGAAGAAAGATATTGAGAATGCTTATTGTTAATAAACTTATAATTGGAAAGTTAAGTTTAATGAGCATATAATAATAAGCATTGGTCTGTTCCAGCAGCGATGGATGACTAAGGAAAATAAGTGGTCATAAAATGAATAAGTGGTGGTTCGTTCTGACATCGAAGACTGATTGGGGAAAATAAGGGCCAATTAAATTAAGGCGACAATGGTGGTTCGTTCTAGAAGCGAAGGTTGATTAGGGAAAATAAGTGGCCAATGAAGATGATAAACAAATAATTCTAGTTCAGACTAAACATGTAAAATGTTTGTGTAATTAGCGTTAAGAAAGCGCATAACGAATGATTATTCATATGGTATAATAATAAAAAGATGAGGTGCACTTGGACCAGTGTGGAAGAATCTTGAACGAAGAGCCTAACGAGGTAGTTCATCCTAGATGCCTGAAGACTTGCGAGAATGTCCAATATAATATTCGATGGATACTTCTACGGAACATGCGGATACTCTGAGATGACCCTCTGTGGCATGCGTAATGAAGTTGTACCCACAGACACTGGTCTTTACGGTTCCATCCATAGAGTATGCCTTCGTTGCATTTATGTCGATGGCAGCCTGACTGGATGATGGAATAGTTGGATCTAGATTAACCCTTGAGGAGTAGTGAATAGGGTTTATCGGAGTTTTATGAAATATTAAAATTATCACAGCATAGATTGCAGTAGATAAAATAAATGCAGAAAACAAATAACACATATTTTACCTAGCTTCGGCAAACCTTGCATACTGCTCTAATCCTATGCTCAAAACCACGGACTGATCTTTATCCCCAAGATCATATTTTCCCCGAATTACAAACCTGTAACTCGTAATCCCTAAATTTTATAGCTAGTATACATTAGTTTTACAAAAAAACTAGAAAACTGATGGATCAGTTACAAGAGTAAATCAAAACAATACAATATAAAATAAAATAGAAAACCCCCTTATGTAAAAAAAAAAAGAATGGTCGGCCATTTTATAACACTTAAACTGTCGGCTTCCTCCTTTGTCTAATGGTCGACCCGAAATTAGCGTTTTCTTCCTTCGTCCAAATCGCGATTTCAATTGTTGCTTTTTAAAAATTGTTCTCTGGTGATCTTCGAAGAATATTTTTCCTTGTCGAACGACTTGGGTCTTGCGATCAAAAAACCGTGAGTATTTTGATTTGATTTTTCCTTTTACTCTTGAATTTATAGCTTGGTTTCGATGCATATTGTCGATGATGAATCGGTGTATAAATAGAGTATACAAACCCTTTCAATTCTCTGATTTCACTGCATTTTGATTTGTCTGATTTGTTGCGTGAGTTATTCAGCTTTGACTGTTACATGATTTGCATGATTGATATCCTGTATTCACGCATGATTTCTGGAAACAAATTGAATTGTTTTCTTGCCTAAAATTGTCTTTGATATTTTGGAAAGAAATGATGCCGAAATTTACACATGCATTTTCATGGAATGAACTTGGCCAAGTTATATTTGTGCCAAAACATCTCTTTGTATGTTTAGGAAAGAAATGAAATGATTTTCCATGCCCAAAATTGTGTTTTTTGATTTTCTGGAAACTGTTGGAAATGTAAATATAATCTTGCCAAAAATTCATACCCTTTGAATATACAGATACAATCTTGCATGGTTATCACTTTCTGGAAATAATCTTTGAGCCGAAGTTAGCTTATGTATATTTAGAGAAAGACTGCTAATTCATTACTGCATTGATTTTCCAAATTTGAAATCATCACACCTTGCCATATTTTGAATCATTCCATTTGTACATCCTGATTTGAAATTAAGCATTGCTCTGCCCATGCTGCTTCACCATGCTATGCAATAAACTTAAACATGCCCTTTGGTTCATTGAACCTGTACTCGCTCACTGCCTTGGCCATGCTGTATAACTGTGCATGTATATTTGTGTCTGTTCACTTAAACCAGCTCTATATTGCTTTGTTTTTTGGGTCTTGATGCCATTCTTGATCTTGTACCACTTGTATATTTATTTATGCACACAAATTTGTTTGCACTTGTATTTGTGGTTCAACATGCTGCTGCAGTTATGTATACTTCTTCTTGCAATTTTCATGTTGTTGCACCTGTTTCAATCTTGCTCGCCCTGCTTTGTATTTGCACATACCCATATATGTATATTCATGTATATCCATGCTACATTGTCATTCACGCCACTAGCTTGCATATTTCTGGGTAGCCATGATTCATGTATTTGTCAGTTGCCACCTGACTTTATACTTTTGGCTCGAATTGCAATCCGACCTGTTGTATACTTGTACATTTTCTATGTGCATTTACACTTGAACTTTTCCCTTGTGTTTGTTGTGCTTGTTCCTAAATTGTGTTCTTGTGAAATTACTCTTTGGCTTTGTATATACATGCCATATACATACATACATATACATACAATTACGTATATGTGTATGCGTGTTTGGCTTTGGCTTGTGTTGAAAATATTTGTGGCTTGTGTTGTTTGTCGTGTACATATTTATTTATATGCATGTCACTGGCTTAGATTCTTGTTGTGCACGCTTGTCTCTATGTTCTTGCCGTCCATACATGCAAATGTTTATTCATGTATGCATTTGTTTGCATGCCACAGAACTTGATTCCTTTTCATGTATCATGTAATTATAGCTTTGTATATGAGCTGTTCACTTGAGTTCTTTGATCATCCCTTGGGGTTGCACTTGCTTTCTTGTATACTTGCTCGGCCATGCTTTGTTTCATTCTTTACATTGCTTAGTTTCTTGCATCTGAAATACTTCTGGCTTGGTCATTCACCTTGCATTGCACTTGTGTGTACTTATTGTGTTGTATTGTATATTTACCAGTGTTGTTTGTCGAGCCACTGTATCTTATTCAGTTGCAATGTCGAGCGTGACTTTATCTGTGTATTATGAAACTTGTTTTGTTGCACTTATGTGTCCATGGATACTTCCAGCATGCATGTATTGTCAAGCTTCACCTGAACATATCATACTTGATATATTTGTCCTTTACTATTTCAATTTTTGACTATATTGCTCCTGCTCAAAATATATGTGTCTATACATACACATGTATTGTGTATGTGCAGAATATATATATATATATATATATATATATATATGTGTGTGTGTGTGTGTGTGTGTGTGTGTGTGTGTGTGTGTGTGTGTGTGACCACTAGAGACATTGTCTACTTTGTGGTATTTGTAGTGAATCACCGTGAATACCTCAAGCAGTCTAGACACAAATAAATGTATATACATATCAGACCAAGTCAAGAAATATGATGAGAAACACACTGAAATTCCAAGACAAATAAAATTTCAAATAAATTTTTATTTGCGAGAATTTAAAATTGTTTTTGTTCCGGTTACTCTATGTATATTTTTGTGACAGGTATGTAGGTGACTGGATTGACAGTGAAGCAGACCGAAGACTAGTGTGTTAGTGAGTGAAAGAATATATATAACTGAGTGACTGAAAGAAATGTAGTGAGGTGACAATGTATATGAAATTTAAATGAAACTGAGTGAACACTGAGTGTTTTAGTGAGAGCTGAATGTAATAGATTAGTGAGATGTACAAATAGTTGATTTGTGAAATTTGTACTATTAAAATGTTGAAATAAAATATTATATTTAATTAAAATACTGTTTGAATATTTAAATTCTTGTGCAGTAGTATTCTATTCAAATATAAATATTTAATTCTGTACGTTATGTAGTAGAATAATACAATTACAAACACATTCATAATATATATTTGTTATCATCAAACAAAAATCATATAATTGTTATATACAACAGGAATAATTTTCAGGATTCAACAACTGCCTCGGCTCCGAGATCAAGCATTGTGTTCTGGACCCAACAACTGTAGTAAGTCATCAGATACCTGTCATTATCAATCGGTGTGAGTACGATAAAGACTGGAGCTAAACCAACAAACATTCGATCTTTCACTAACACGAAATTGAATGAGGGACAACACCAAATTGGATATTTAGATTGTTTGCTAAGGGCACAGTCACTTAGATCCTTGAATTGTTTTTAATATTTTGGAGGGACCGAGTGGGGTCATAGCACTGAGAAAGAGACAAATCAATCTACGGATATCTGTAATACAGGTCTAACGAAGCTGTCCTTTACAGATATTGAAATCCCTTGGTCGAGTTCTGTAGGGGAACTCGGTGTTAGGGCACTTTAGCTGGCGCGATGATAGAGGCTTATTCGCTTTCGTAGCATAACCTATAAGCTTTCATGGCATAGCGATGGAGACTTAGTGGACTTTCTGCGATTGAAGAGGGTATTCATTGGTTCGTGTTCTGGAAATAAGATGAGGGTTCTCAATCTATTAAATGATATGATAAAGCACTTCAATGTAATTCATACAGCAGCGAACTGTAAGTCTTTGGTTCCTAAATTTCTGCAAGAATTGAAGTCAGATAATGAAACAGTTTCAATAGCTAGCGAACTAGTGATTTCATATATTACTGAGGAGGATATAATGGGTTCTACAGCGAGGTCACTATGTAGACAGAATTGGGATTGTATGCTTATTGATCCTTGTGTTCAGAATTGTTTGGCTCAACATAATCCAAGTTTAAGAAAGACTGGAAATGTGGGGATAAGAAGGAGTAGTTCGTTGGTTGAGTTGATGACTGGTATTGGTCGTATTGATATGCACAGTAATGAAATGGACATAAATGCGGATTATATTCCTATTGTTGCAACAGTTGACTTGTATGAGATTGGAGAAATAGAACTACATAATTGGTGTGCGGTTGATGATATAAGTTTGCAAAATAAGTTTGAGGTGTTGAGTGAGATAGGGGACAGAGAAGAGTATGATGTAATCGGGGAGGAAATTATTTTAGCTAGAAGGAAGAATGGCAATAATCATGTTGTAGGAATGGATAATAGGATAGTTGGCAAGAGATTGAAAAATAACAGTGATTTTGTGGGGAGTGGAGAGAAGTATACAATGGATAGAGTGAGAAATGGTCGATATACTATTGAGGTGAAGAATTGTGAGAGAGGTACACATGTTAAGAATATCGAGAATGGGCATGCATAACTGTTATGACTGATGATATGTTAAAGGCTAAGGAAAATGTTATTGACGAGATAATATATACACTATGAACGTGGAAGATGTATTTTCATGCACTGATATTAACAGTAGCAGGTTGGATGAGTTTAATATCGGGTTGAAAAGTAGAAATTATGATAGGGAATTAAATAAAGTAATACAGATGTAGTGGTTACTGGAGAAAGGCAGCCGTATTCATTGAAAAACAGAGGTGTTGTGGTAAATGGTGAGATATATGATAATGCAGTATTTCTTGGGAATGGCTCAAAATGTAATGTTAACTTGACAAATATTGCAGAGATTAGTTATTCTAAACAAGACAGCATTTTTATGGGTAAAATGTGAAGCGCATGCTTTTTTGTTTGTCCTCCCAAAACAGTAATGAAACCGAGTTTGATTCAGAGGAAGTATGGTGATCAGAATGAAGATCATATTAGTTGTGATGTCAATGGGGTATACTAAGTGGTTTTTCAGAATGAAAATTTAGAGCGATCACTGATGAGGGAAGTTGTATTTCAGGGGTTAATGAATACTGGGAATACTAGTTTTGATATATTTGTGGCCGATTTCAATATTAGATATGGCGAGTATAATGTACATATCAGTGATGCCTGGTCCTAGTTATACATTATCTCCGATGCTCAGTGAGTTGATGATGAGTGTCGGAATTTCATTGGATGGTATTAGAGATGTAAAGAAGAGTGAATCAAAAGTGGTAAGCTTAGAGCATCTCCAACAGTGGAGGAAATTCATGTTAAGGGGTGTAATATCCCTTATTTTTGCATCCAACAGTTGTTACACGGTGTAATATGAAGGCAAATGTTACGGGCTGGATTCAGAGTTCGGAATAGGGCGCGCGAGCTGATTTTATCAGCTCGTGATGTCGCGAGCTGATTTTATCAACTCGCGACTTCAGGAGCTGATAAAATCAGCTCGTAGCCTTTTTTTTTCCCAACTATTTTGTTACATAGGAGATAATTTTCTTTCAGTAGAAAACTTGAAAACATCACTGTAGACCTGATTTTATAGGCTCGGAAACAGGCGCGAGCTGATAAAATCAGCTCGCAGGCTGCGAGCTGATAAAATCAGCTCGCGCCTGTTGGGAGATATCAAAGATATCTCCCGTAATGTTACGGGCCGTAACGTTACGGCCCGTAACACTGTTGGAGATGCTCTTAGTGGATATTCCTAACACATCATTCGTAACTTCATCGTCTTAAAGGGGTTGACGAAAGAGAGCGACCCCTGCTAGTCGGCTCGTTTGGCATAGTGCTAGGATAATATCCATTACCTCATCACCTTAAAGTAAGTACCCTGATTCAAATGCTATTAATAGCAATTCGGATTTGGGATCAGGTATGATTTCTTGTTATGGTGGTAGTTACTTAAGAAATTTATCCACTAGTCAGTTATACCAGTTAGCCGATGATACAGCGTTTATTTTTTCTGATATTGAGTTAAATGTTGACTTTATTAGGAGTAGAGAATTAGAGAAGGTTAATTCTTTTAGATGTTGAGATTAGTTAGTTGGACCATCCGTGCTCTTAATGTTCTTAAAAAATGTGATAAGGTAAGAACATTTTTTTAAGGATTATCATATTAATATCGCATTATTACTGGAAACAAAAATAGATAATCCTGATTTAAGATTTTATATCGAATTGGGGGGTTCTCATTTTTGTAGTTGGGCTTGTCTACCTGCTACTGGTAGCTCAAGGGGATTAGTGATTCGTTGACAAGAAAATCAATTTAGACTTCTTCAAGTTATACCTAAGAAGCACTCCCTTCATATTTTGTTATCCTCTCAAGTGGATAATACTATTTGGCTATTACTAATGTATATGGTCCTCATACAAAAATTGAGAGGATAATTATGTGGGTTGAATGTATAGATTTGAAAAATCTTGTCCAAATCAATGTATTGTCGGGGGAGATTTTAATGTTAATAGGTTTTAGGGGGAGAGATCACCTCGTGAAGGTGACTTCTCTGATATGGGGGAATCTGATGGAACTTGTTTTGGACAACAATATGGTTGAAATACCACTAAATAATAGATCGTTTACTTGGTCTAATATGAGAGATGTTCTATCTTTTCCTCTATTAGACAGACTTTTCATAAGTAATGAAATTGAGGATAGGTTTTCTTTTTGTAGAGTAAAAGGGTTGGCTTTTTTATATTCGGATCATTGTCCTATCATTCTTTCATGTGAATCTAGCTTCTCCATTAGTAATAGCTTTAAATTTGAGAAAATATGGCTATTAGATTCTAGTTTTTCTAATTTAGTTGCTTTTAAATGGAATTCATTTTTATTTTAATAATATGTATGTTGGGAATTCTGCTAAGATATTTGTTGTGAAGTTAGGAAAACTTAGATTTTTTTCCTTAAACGATGGAATAAGTATGTATTTGGTAGTTTTAGAATTAGGAAAGATAATATTTTATGTGAGATGTTTGATTTAGATAAGACTAGTGAGAATAGGATACTCAATCCTAATGAGCGGGATATACTTAAGATCCTTAAGAATGATCTCAACTTGATACTAGAGAAAGAGGAGGTAATGTAGAAGCAAAGGGCTCAAATACAATGGATTAAATATGGAGATAATATTACAAAAAAAATTCATGGTGTGGCTAATAAGAGAAGATGAAACAAGTTCATTCATTTTATTTTTGTTAATGACATAGAATTGGTTGTGCAAAAAGATTTAAATGAAGATTTTACTAACTATTATAGGCAAGTTTTTGGATCAAAAATTAAGAGGAGGATTAATGTTAGATGGAATGACATTTATCCTTCTTACTCTAAGATTGATTTATTAGATTTAGATAATCCATTCTCCGGATATGTGATTTGGAAGGCTATTAATGATATGCCTGGTGATAAAGCACTTGGTCCAAATGGTTTTTCTATTCTTTTTTATAAACAATTTTGGGATGTTTTGAAATATGATATTATAAATTTATTTAATGATTTTTATAACGGGAATTTGCGGATAGGTAGATTTAACTTTGTAATTGTTATTCTTATTCATAAGAAACTAGGAGAAAATAAATTAAAAAATTTTAGACCAATATCCTTAATCAACTGTTCAGTTAAGATAATTACTAAAGTTTTAGCGAATAGACTTAGTCTAAAGATGAATGATCTTATTGATTGTTCTCAGACTGCATTTATAAAAGGTAGTATCATAGTTGATGGTGTAGCTACTGTCTAGGGATATATTAATTTATGTTGTAAGAATAATTTTTCCTGCACTATTTTGAAAATTGATTTTGAAAAGGCTTTTGACTCAGTAAATTGGGATTTTATTTGTGAGTTATAATTAGACAGGGGTTTTAGTATAAGGTGGATTAGTTGGATCATGCTATTACTCAAATCTGGTTGTTCTAATATAGTAGTTAATGGGGTTATTGGTAAGAAAATTCAATCTAAAAGGGGGATTAGACAAGGTGATCCTTTATCGCCTCTTTTGTTTAATCTCGCTATTGATGTATTCACAAAAATTATAAACAGACCAAGGGGAATGGAGTTCTTGGTTTTGTAGAAAATGGGGTTTTTAATAATGAATTATCTATACTTCAATTTGCTAACTATACTTTATTATTTTCCTATCATTTACCCAAACATATTTTAACATTGAAATTTATACTCTATTGATTTGAGATTCCTTTTGGACTTAGAATTAATTTTGATAAAATTTTGGTTATGGTTCTAAATGATTTTAATAATGTTGAGAATCAAGTTGCTAATACCTGAAACTATTTTATTATGAGTTTCCCTTTGATTATTTGGGTTTTAAGATTAGTCCTTCAAAACTCAAACATGACAATTGGATGATCATTATAAATAAAATTTATAGTAGACTATCTAGTTGGAACAACGGATTTTTATCAAGAGTAGGTAGACTAGTTCTTGTAAAATCTGTGTTATCTGCTATTCCTACATATTGGATGGTTGTTCACTATTTTCCTAATTGGGCGATAGATAAAATAGGTAGTGTTAGGCGTAATTTTCTCTAGAGTGGAGAAAGCATTTGTAGAGGATATAAATATTTGGTTAATTAGGAAATTTGTTGTAGATCAAAGAAGGGAGAGGGTCTTGGGGTTATTAATCTATATAATTTTTGTTAACGATATTTTTCGTTAACACCGTAGATAGGTCTATGGAAATGAACCTAAGCGAAAAACTGGGTTATTTAGTTTCCACGAGCCTGAGTTAGTTCACCATTTCCTAGATTTCAAGGTCTAAAGCCCAAAATATTAATTACTCTTCCCTCAAAGGGGTGAGCATCACGCTTAAGAGACTTAAGAACCAACAATTATCTTGGAACAAGGGTTCCCTGAGCACAACCCTCAGTAGAAGGCTAAATTGCTTGTAGGAAGGGGCATTGCTATAACCTTGCGGAAGTGTTTAGACTCGAATATGAAACCATGACCACGTAGAAAGCATATGATGTGTTTTTGTAGGAAATACATAAGAAAACTCCTAATAAGCTCATAAGAACTATTCTAAGTGTTGATCCACTCTTTATTGATCTTCGATTCTGAATACATACGTGATTACAATAGAAATCCCCAAATTGATTTAGAATTTAGGATTTTCTCTAGAAGAAAAGAGTACAAGAATGAGAGATGAGAAATCGGTTCTCAAAATGAGACCCCTGGGTCTTATTTATAGGCAAATCGGGGCCCCTTTTTTCATTGAGCCAGTAGAAGCCCCTGTTGGCTGCTTTGCCTTCGGTTCCGGTTGCTTTGCCTTTTGGCCGCTCTTCCGGCTTTGCTTACTGCTTTTAGGGTGCCAGTTTCGGCCCTAGGAAGGATGCCCTCGATTCTCGGAAGGATGATCTCTGATTCTCGAAAGGATGGTCTCGGTCTTTGGAAATTTTCTTTTAACTTTGTTTATTCTTTCCTTTTATCAATACTAAGCTTGTTGGTATGGATAGATTTAGGAAAAGCTTTATGCTTCTGATCATAAGCTTTCATCCCTATTGTTAATCTTTCCTGGTGTTTGCCTCTGTGTTGCTTCGAGTGTATGGTTACGGATTTTCCACCCTTGTCTGTATTGTCACTAAGTAGTTTAGTGTGGATAGGTTGCCTCTCTTTGAGACTTTGACTTGCCTTTGGGTGGATCCCTGAAGTGTGCTTTGGCTTTCTGGAGGGGTTCTTCCGATGCTCTACTGATTTTTTGCTAGAGTGGCCTTTCGATGATCATCTAATTGAGGTCTCGGTGGTTGGCTCCCGGACAATTTCCTTATGTTTCTAACTCTGTGCTTCTGATGCTCTCATCTCTTAATGTATCGGCATTAAGTAAGTTAAGTTGATAGCCCTTTCATCAGCTTCCGGTATTAGATGGCTTCTTGTTGGTTACACTTCATGTTGGAACAACCCTTCCGGTATTCTTTCTCTATATCGGGTTTGAGGATTCTTCTATGATGGTGGTGTCAGTCACCTTGCTTTCAGATTGCTCTCTTATGCTTTCGGCTTTATCTCTTACCTAGTCTTTGCATACAAACTATTTTTCTGTGCTTGTTATGGTACAATACCCCTTCACCTTCAACATGTCTCAATGCTAATTTTGGTAGTAACATTTTCCTACCTTAGTGAATGGGTATTTTCGAATTTTCAAGTCAATTTTGATGTTCTTTTGGTGTTTCGATTCTCTATCTCTTGATCTTCCCTAATCGGACCCGTTGATTGGTGCTTGCCTGTATGGCTTGGATTAGAAGGTAATTTGACATAATTATTACCTCTTCTTCTCCTTTACATTTTTATCTACAACATTAATTGTCAAAACAGATTACTTTTCATCAAGAATTACCAAAGCTTATCGAGAATCTTAGATTCGATCCCTTGTAAGTATTCTTTCTTCACTTATAAGTAGAAATTTGGGCTAAGCACATAAATCAACTAGGATTTTGCGTGTTAAACACGAGTTATTCAACCATAGGAAATTTAGATAATGATCTATGGTGAATTAATATGAATGTTCCATCCTCCTGATGTAATTTATTGGGGGTTCAAGATGTACAATTTTTATAAGGAGGGTTATTTAATGCTACAAAGTGAAATTTTATGCCTCCGGTGCTGGTGAACCCATCATCACTATTATCAGCTTGTTTGTTCCAATTTTACCAACACCAATTCCTGTATTTTTTTAGTATGTAAGTATCAAATTAGTCCAAAAATGGTGAATCATCCGAAAGGGTTGTCAAAGGGGGTGGTTCCTTTTCATTTTTGATGTCGGTGAAATTTAAGAGCTCTTTTGCCATAACCTTTCGATTTTGTTTTCACGTGTACTGGTCCCGAAGGCCAGTCAGATTTTTGGTGATGATTTAGGGTCACTTGGTCTGGGATTAGCCGTTACCAGTTACTTTTGAGATTTAATCCTTCCGGCACCCTTCTTCCGGTTCTTTTTATCTTCGGCGTCAGAATGACTAATCTTGTCATCACTAAGGGATTGATTATTTGTAAGTGAACGTGAACCATGCGTATACTTTGTCCAGATTAATATTTAGGACTATCTTAATAGATAATAGCTTAGATTTTTAGCATAAGTAGGTTTATATGTTGCTTACCCATTTCGTATAAATGGATGTTGTACTAATGCATGTGTTATGAAATTGTTTCACCTGGCAGCACTATGTCTGATAAAACAAGCTCTAGTCAGCCAAAGTCCGGTACTCCTAGCACTTTTCAGAAGAATGAAGCCATTCACTTTGAAGAAATCTCTTATTACTTCTCAAGACGAAGTAAACTCCATCCTTGACAGTTTGGGATGTCTGATGTGGATGCCATTCCAACCACTAAGCGGGATAATATCATAAACCCTCCAAAATGTTACTTCACATATTCATCCATCCACATTTGGCATAGGGGATTCTTTCCCTTCCCGACTTTTATTTCTCGACTCTTACAAGATCTTGGAACTGTACCTATCCAACTTCTGTCGAACACCTACACTTTGCTTTTGTGTCTAGAAGTTCTAGCACTCGAATTGGACTAGGCTTCTCTTAATTCCAACCTTATCCAACATTTGATACGATTTTCGAATGGAACAAACTCGCCTATTTTACGTGCCAATCCTTTGAAGAAAATTAGTAACGATAGTGTCAGCAAGACTAAACCATGGGATAATCAGTTCTTTTTCATTAAATGCCCTGTTGGCATTTCAGGTGATTTTGCAGATTCTGGTGAGTCTTCCCATTTCCATGTGAGTAACCATACCATTCCTAGGCTTTATCTAACCTTATTTTCTTCTCAGATCCCGCTCCATGAGTGTTTCTTTAACGGAGAGTGAATTTCACGCTCTTGAAGTTATTTCCAAAGCATTTGAGGAGCCACAAAGTCGATCAGTTTTGCTGACTTTGGACAAATTACGTTAGTATAACCTTATCCTTAATGAGAAAAAGATCCTAGGGCAACCACCTATCCACTTCTTAGGTTCCAAGCGCTTGACTTTGGGTTTGAACGTGTTCACTACTTCGTCTTCTTTATTCCTAAGTATCTTTATTGGGATGGCAAATTTCTTTTTCGGAGCAGATTTAAGACATAAATGTTTCACTCCTAAGTTTTCCTTTGGATTTGCACTTGTACTTGGGCCTTGTCTTCTGAAGTTAATACTCCCATCGATGCTCTAGATCAATCTAATGTCGTTGCTATCAAGAGGCTGGCCGAATTGATTGTTGAGCCACTAGCTAAAAGATTGAAATATGATGTCTCTGTTTCTCTCACCCTGGATGTTGTTGCTAGAACTATTGGCCAAGAAACTTCTGGTCCCGCAGCCTTTAATGTTGATTCTACTGTTGTCACTATTTTTGCTTCTCCTAAGGGTACTTTTGGCTGTGAACATGGGGGTCGCATTTTAACATCGACCCTTACGAGTGTATTAAAAGAGGACAGGCATGCCGCGATCCAAACTTTACTTCTCAACATGTCAACCTCACAAGGTTTTCCATACCAACAATGAGCTTTGATGAATTTATGAATATCTCTCTTTCTTCTTCTGAAGTTACTGACATTTTGTTGCCCTCCATTTCTTCAAACTAGGAAGGTTTTTATCAACATTTAGTCAAATGACAGCTCTCGGTGCAGATTTTTCTTTCTTAACCTTTTTCTTGTCTTCAATTTGTCATGACGGCTAATTGGATTCTGCTCCTTCCTTAGGTTACTAAAAGATGGCTCTTGTCTGAAATAAATCCTTCCTAATCTTCCCTTGAGATTGCCCGACTTCGGGAAGCGAATGAGGCTTTAAGTGATGAACGTGAGTGGTTGAAGGCTTCTCTTGAACATGTCGAAGTAGCTCTTGAAAAAGAGTGGCGTGCAAAGGATCTTTTATATGATCAAGTTTCAACCTTCGAGCACCAAATAGTAGAAAATGTGGTTAGTCACGCTGATGAACTCAAAAGGAAGGATGTGATGGCCCGCCCCGCACCAGCCGACATTTCCCTCGAAATGCGTTGTACCAATGTCCGACTAGCACGGGACGGTCATCAAGGAAAAAAGGTTTTGAAACTATGAATCACCAAAGAACCTGTAGTATATCTCACAACGCATGAAATAAAATATAATAATAACATACTGACATAGAACAGGCGATAGAGTGCATAAGCTGAAAACTAAACCATCGTAACAGCGGAATCCAAAATACAGCTTATGATCCAAACCATTATTACAACTTCAAAATACTGTCTCTAAAGAAAAATAGGAAGGTACACTAATAATGCCCAAAGTAGTGAACATCAACAACACAGGGAGAATATATGTAAATAGTACGTGGAAGCCTCCTGCTTGTCTTCGGACAGCTACTCGTGCATAATCACCCGACTTGTCTCCAGTCTTAGCCATAAATAAATTATAGATCTGAAACTCTAACCGATTTAGCATGGATTATGTGGCGACCCAAACTTCCCCGTGAAGGAAAGCCTGGATTGCTTCGAGAATAAGACAAATCGGAACATAAACAAAAGAACATTTCATTATTATTTACAACAATTTACATCAGAGTACAGGAATATTCAGAGTATGAATAAATATTACATAGAAAAATATCAGAGATTAAAATACATAGCAGCGGAAATAAAATGTATAAATACAATGCGTAACGGAAAATACAATAACAAATACAACTGAAAAAAATACACAGATACAGAGCTTTCCGAATATCCCTTCAGCTATAAACCAGGATCCTGTGAATATAATCTGCAAAACCAAAACTACAAGCTACCCATGTGGAAAATAGGGGCACCCAGAGTTTAGGTTAAAACAATAAACTCCGGGTCAGTCATGTGATTGGTGTGAGAACTAAAACATATATTTAAAACTTTACTTTCAAATAAGGTAAATCAAGGGACCACACCGTATAACACGGAACGGGTTTACCCCCAAGAAAACCAGTGCCTAAAACAAACAGAGTAATGCTAAATAAAGAAGAATGAAGCTATTATAAGACTCAAATCCAATCACACAATGCAACACAAGCCGGAGGACAGAGTTCTACCTTATATAGCCAAATATGCTTGGTACGTTTTAAAACAAATCTTTTGCTATTACTATAAGTGAAGAAATTAACTTCAAATATAAATGTATCAATCCTAGGCGGCATGAGCGCCCCCATCCCACTATGTCGCCATATATAGTATATAATCAAAACCGAAATGTCACGTATATGGAAATTGGATTTCCATACTGGTGGTTACTGATTCGAAAGATCGATCGCGTATTGCAATTCACCACGGTTTACGTCGTAGGCATGCGAAAATACCATAATGCACATCTGCACTATCCAGGAAACAATTTACTGCGGCCTAAATCGCAGGCATGCGAAAACACCACTAACTCTATCCATCAGGGAATCGGGGGGGGGGGGTGTGCCCTATCCCTCACCTCGGTCGACCGAATCCATTACAAACCATAGGGTGTCTATCCTCATCTCAAAAGCATACTGATCTAACTATTAGTTTACCACCATACCGGTATGTGAGGCTCGCGAATTAATGCTACACAAAGCCATGTTATATTAAAGCTGTGTTTTGATCATCAACCAAAAGACTCTGCTTTTGAACAGAAGCCTTGATCATTTGCCACTTAGGCATGCCACACATGCAATTTACGCCATGCGACTTATGTCTATCGATATACAACCTCTGATCTTGTACGTCTCAGAGAAGGGTGAAGTAAAGGAATAAATTCCCCTTCACCAGGCAGATGTATTTTTAATAGAAATCAATCAACACAGAATAAAATCCAATGTCAGACACACCATCCATTTACAAGTCCGTTCTAGGTCTGAACGAAACCGAAGGCACCTTATTCCTCGTTCCATATATCTAATACATGAGAAAGGCGCTCGCATATCCGTACAATCAAAAAGTATGTCCGAACGGCCACCATTGTAGCCCCTTTAAGGTAGCTACTCCCATCATGGGCAATAGTAGCAACCCACCCATTCGATGTGAAGATCGTCGGTCTTGCACTGTCTTTAATCTCTTCGACTTATCGTCGAATCAGTTATTCAGAATGGTCATAAACCCGGCCTTTCCGAATAACTCGTGTATCTTATAATCAAGTGCTATAACAACACATCATACGCCTCATTCCAATCCAGAATATTCTTTTATTAAAATATTCTTTTCCTTTGGGAAAGGTTCCCATTAATTTTATCAAAGATAAATTCTTTTAAATTTATTCTTTAATCTTCCTTTGGATATCAAACCATATTAAGGTTTTCCAAACTAGTCGGGATTAGCGAACCACACCGAAGTAATCATTTATTTTATTTCCCAGTCCCAACCTATTCATCCCACGGAGCAAAACTGGTAGTACTCCATATCTAACACCACGGTGTAACCGGTAAATATTAATTACCATTTTACGTTCAAATCTAATTAAAGATTTAACTATCGCTCGGAGCAAAACTGGTGATACTCCGTTCTCGATTATTTTCTTGAATTGTTTTAATTATCACATTCATTTTTCAATCTAATCAAAGATTCATTAAAACTCCATTTAGTTTTAATCTTCCCAAAAATCAATATTAATGATTATTCAAAGCTAAGAAATTAACCTTATCTTTAACTGGGTTAAAGAACCAATGTCATTTAAAACACGGTTCACGATAAACCCAAAATCACATTCCATTATTTATGGAATCTTCAAGGAATAACAAATCAATATATAATCGATATCAATTTCAGTATCCGACTAATAATATAAATGGAATAACGACAAAGCCTTTTTAAATTCCTTATGTATTAACAGTCTTCCTCCGCAAAAGCTCATTTCGATTATTACCAAATCGAATTCCATTCAATTCCAATTTAAAATATTAAAATGGAAATCTTTACTTTGAAAAATATCATAAATCTTAATTAAAAGATTATAAATTCCAAATCATATTCTTCACTGTTAATTGGGTTAAAGAAAAAGTGTTATTTAAAACACCGTTCACGATAAACCCAAAAATCCAATTCTTTTATTCCATTCCAATTAAATATTAATTAATTGGAAAACTTCACTAAATCTTAATTAAAAGATTTATTATTTTCTCAACTGGGTTTAAGAACAGTGTTAATGTAGACACCGTTCACGATAAACCTAAAATCCAATTTAATATCAAATACAAGGCTCTGAATAGAAAATATATCGGCTTATATTCAATATCAAATTCTGAAACCAACGGATATCGTATTTGAATAACGATATATATATATTCCAAATTTCTCCCCAATGTCCGTATAATCTTGGAATCCAATATCAAAATATTCCGAAGATAATTTCGATTTAGACCCATTCCAATTCATATATTGGAAATTTTGGTTATTTTTAAAACCATTTCAAATCCAATTTATTTATTTCTAAAAATAAATAAATTATTTTTCTAGGTAATAGCTACTTCATTTCGATAAAAATATATTTTTATCTTTTCAAAACTGGAATTTTTCATCCAAAATCTTTCCAAATCATTTATTATGATTTTACATAATTTTTCCATATTTTTTATAATTTTATTATCGCCGTACAATTGGTTTCCAATAACGGCCACCGAACTGCATTTATAGCGACCTTTTCTGAAATTGATTTGGACATATCTCCAAATCCATCCGTTAGATTTCAAATCTCTTGTATTCATTGAAAAGCTCTTTTCAATACGAACCCAATGGTTTCGGGTTTAGGAGAATCCGATGGTCGGATCTCCCGTAAAGTCAATTTGAAGTTAATGGTCGAAATTCGCGAACTGCCGCCGCGTGGCGCGTTCTATTCAGGCCATTATAATATATATAATATATATTATATATTTCGTCGATTTCCATTTAAAATGAATTTTATAAATCGTTTTAAATTCGTTTTAAAAACGATTTCCACTTCCATTTTAAATTCAAATCAAAATTGAATATTCCATTATAAATTCGTTTTGAATTCATTTCAAATCGATTTCAATTCAAATCGATTTCTATTCGTTTTAAATTCATTTCAAATCGATTTCAATTCAAATCGATTTCATTTCCATTTCAATTCAATTAGATTTTCAATTCCATTTCAATTCAGTTCGATTTTCAAATTCAAATCAATTGAATATACTTTATATAAATTTGTTTCAAATTCATTTTAAAACGATTTCAATTTGATTTTCAAATTTAAATCAAAATTTAATTTTCCCTAACATTTCAATATAAAAATGATGATATTTTTAAAATATTAGATTTTGAAATCACTTTCCGATATTCATTATAAAATCGTAAAAATTCCCGTTCGTGTTAAAATGGCGTTTAACTACTTAACACGGCTTCACATCTCAATATTCACTGAATATTATTTTAAAATATTCGGTAATTCTGAACTGGAATCAGACTCAATCAATTACCATATAATTTTATTTTTATGGATTTCAACATCACATGTATACAACAATAAAGATAAGCAATCATTAAAAATTCAAACAACATCCAGAGTGCATTCTACAACTGTATAAGCATTAAAATAAATAAATGACGCTTATGCAGTCTGTCAACCAATCGATTGACATACCACTAATTATTGGGATCAGTGTATGTCAAATATTATCCCAATACCCGTGTGGGGTTTTCTAACAACAAATACTGTTTATTATTTGTGCAGTTGGGCGATGTGTAAAATTTATCGTCCCAATCAATATCAGATAAATAAGCATACATAAACAAACTGTCCAGTTTGTAAATGAATATTTATTTCAATACATGACTATTTCACGCAGTTCATATATACAATAAAAATGATATTTTTATTGTTCAAATATTTTATTCCATACATGAATATTTTATACAGTTCATTTCTACAATAAAAAAGATATTTTTATTATTCATACATTTTGCATAGCCCATTTCACATCACAACCATTTTCCACAATACAATCAAACAAAAAAGTCGTCCACGGTCTGCGGATGACGGGGAGTTTTTCATATATGTAGTTATAAAATAATTAATTGTACAGAAATTATTTTAGTGAGAAATTCTCACATTGGGATACACTCCATCTGTTTTATTTCTGAATTTCTGAACAGTTCGAGCTTGAATTTTCTTGAAATTCTTATTGGCTCTGTTTCAGCTCTAGTCAGTGCCATAGCGAAGCTCTCGCTCCCACAATCATAACAACACAACACAACTTGAATCATCGAATTTCATTGCAGTACGAAGAAATTATAGTAATATTTGCGTAAATAACATAATTAAAATAGCTTAAGATAATTAAACTTAATTAATTAATTAATTAATTAAAACCTTTCTTTATCCCGTAAACTCCAGGCTGGAAAAATTACAAACCCATTCTCGAATTTTATTTCCTCCACCGCAAATCACCTCGGTCACCTAAACCTTGATTGGAAGTCGCCACGCAGGAGCTGCTCGTGCCGCCCCCTCCAGCGCTAATCGCTGGCCAACTCGCAGGTCCAGTTGCACCTCAATTTGTGTGCGAACTGCTCGAGTTTGAGCAGGAAAATCGAGCACCACGTTGAACGATGATAGATCTTGTCTGTATGGATCTGAAGCCCATAAAAATCTCTGCGAACTTCATTTTAGAGGTGGGTTTTAAATTGATTCGGATTGAGATTACATTAGGAGTAAAAAAGGGGCCCCTTGATTTAGTAGCTGAAGGCGACATCCTTCGGGGACTAGCGTTTTGTAAAAACTAGGGTATTTATATAAAAATTTATTAATATTTAATTCTGAAAATACTAGTTTGTCAATCCGAACTTCAAATCAAGACCACCGAATGTCGTCCATAGCTAATTACCCCCATTTCGAACACAATGGGATATGTTTCATCAGCTGATGCAGCTGTTTCGATCAGTTTTCGTTCAAATTAAAATATAGATCTATACATATTGAATTTAAACGTACATTTTAATTTATCGGGGCTACATACTGACTTCAAAATTTCCAGAAAAATAAATCAAGCTATTCCTAGATGATATGGTCCTAACAAAACTAATTTCATCGAATTTGGAGACCGTTTGAAAGATGGCCATTTTCTTGTCGATCCAATTTGACTGAAATTGTCAAAACGCGTTTAACTTCGCCACGCTCACATATTGATCCCAAAATTTTTGAAAATTGTAATCTAGCAATAACTTGACATTACAGATCCAACAAAAGTGGTTTTGTCGAAAACGGAAGTCGTTTGCAAAATGGCTATTTTCTAGGGCTATATTTATTCCATAACGACTATTCTGAATATTCAACTGGCCATAACTTTTGAATCCCGCTATGAAATTTCAATTTTTTAGATTCTTAGAAAGATATTTATAAACAGATTCAAATATTTTTTATTTCACTAAAATCCGGTTTATTTTGAATCATGTACATTCATTTGAAATTTGAAATTTGAAAACGAATTTTCAAACTACCGCGCCATTTTTAATTCCTTTTATAATTAAATTAAAATTATTCGTTCTAATTCTATTCAAAATAAATTTCTAGTCGTTACTATTTAAAATAAATCATTTTAAAGATTCAAGATTCATTAAAATTTCCAAAATAAAAAATTTAAATTGGTTCTGATTTTCCGGGTTGTTACAATCTCCCCCACTTAAAATCTTTTCGTCCTCGAAAAGTAATGGAGCTAAAAGTTGTTTAACTAACCCACTCAACTTTCATTCCGGCATTCATTCTTCCACTTTTCAGTTTCTAAGAATTTTCAAATTCTTCAAAAATTTGGCTAACACCCTAAATTTTCGAAAAATTTCGCCATAGCCTCCTTTGTGTGGAGAGGGGGTTGGAAATTTATTGGGCTGTATTAGGCACCCAACAAATCCTAAAAAGCATATACATATTTATAGTGATATATTCCGGTGTCCATAGGGGAGTGTGTTAGATCATAACTCCAGAGAATAAATTCTCGTCACCCTATAAATAGTTTTTGTGCCTTAATGACTAGAGAGACGTGATTATTATCAACTCCAAACCCATGTGGGGTTTTCTTTTATTAATCTGGAAATTTACCGTTACATTTTCTATAGTCCATATCAGTCTTTGATTCAACCTGAAATATAGTCATTGCCATACAAGCCTCTCACTTGTATGGTAAATCTTCAAGCTCGTCACATAAGCTCCAAATGCTTATGTGGTATATGATAGTGTATGCTATCTTTTCGCAGTATGCCATGTAGTGTAGTTCAAAATTAATTGTTACTATCTTATGGCGACGTTTATGATTTCACACAGAACAACCAGCACTCCGCATCCAATGGCATTCAGAGGAGTTTATATAATAATAAAACTGCGCAGCCAACTCATTAAGGCTTACCTATTTGTCAGGCAAGCAAATAAATTCTTTACTCAACAGCTAATACATTCTCCTGTTCAACATATGTATATATATGCAGAACTAAGCTAAAAATAATATTTCTAGCGAACAAATATTTATCTCAACACACGGTTATTTTTAGTGAGTTGTATACATGATAAAAATGATATTTTTATCGTTCAAAATATTTATTCAACACATGAATTTTTTTTACACTTCATATACACAATAAAAATATTAATTTTATTGTTCAATCCTTTTATTCAACACATGAATATTTTTATCAGTTGAATTAATACTCAAACATCACAGCCAGCAATCAATTTATTGATTAATTTTCTCAAATATATAGTTTGTTTATATACTTAAAAATCATATTTCTAGTGTCAAATCACCAAACAATAAATTCAAAATAAGGTTTTGGTTCTCACACCAGTCGATTGGAAATATATAGAAATTCCACTTTCAAAACTCGAACATAAATATTGATGATATAGGTATCATCATCAGAATCATCTCCGGGCGGCTAGAGTGTGATTCTATATCTACCCAGTATATTTAAGGCTTCGAATACATGTTAATACAAAATCCTCATATACTCGATTGTCCAAATTCAATATAAAATAAATATTCAAATACGAATAATAAGATATAATTTTTAAAACTAAATTTGCTTTCATCTTTATTTTAAAAATAACACTCTTCACGCTCGTCCTAGGATACGACTGATCCCATCTCTAACAAGTCATTCTCATTGGATATTGCTAATCCAATCTCTGATGAATTCTTTCGTTTGGTTCTAATATGTCATGTTCTCTAGCTCTGTAAACCAAAGCTCCGATACCAAATGTGGCGACCCAAACTTCCCCGTAAAGGAAAGCCCGGATTGCTTCGAGAACAAGACAAATCGGAACACAAGCAGAAGAACATTTCAATGTTATTTACAACAATTTACATCAGAGTACAAGAATATTCATAGTATGAACAAATATTACTTAGAAAAATATCAAATATTAAAATACATAGCAGCGGAAATAAAATGTATAAATACAATGCATAGAGGAAAATACAATAACAAATACAACTGGAAGAAATACGCAGATATAGAGCTTTCCGAATATCCCTTCAGCTATAAACTAGGATCCTATTAATATAATCTGAAAAACCAAAACTACAAGCTGTCCGTGTGGAAAATATGGGCACCTAGAGTTTAGGTTAAAACAATAAACTCCAGGTCAGTCATGTGATTGGTGTGAGAACTAAAACAGTTATTTAAAACTTTACTTTCAAATAAGGTAAATCAAGGGACCACGCCGTATAACACGGAACGGGTTTGCCCCTAAGAAAACCAGTACCTAAAAAAACAACGCAATGCTAAATAAAGAAGAATGAAGCTATTATAAGACTCAGGTCCCATCATACAATGCAACACAAGTCGGAGGATAGAGTTTTACGTTATAATAGCCAAATATGCCTGGTACGTTTTAAAACAAATCTTTTACTATTACTATAAGTGAAGAAATTAACTTCAAATATAAATGTATCAGTCCTAGGCGGCATGAGGGCCCTATCCCACCATGTCGCCATATATAGTATACAATCAAAACCGAAATGTCACGTATTTGGAAATTGGATTTCTGTACTGGTGGTTACTGATTCGAAAGATCGATCGCGTAGTGCAATTCACCACGGTTTACGTCGCAGGCATGCGAAAACTCCGTAATGCACATCTGCACTATCCAAGAAACAAGTTACCGTGGCCTACGTTGCAGGCATGCGAAAACATCGCTAACTCTATCCATCAGGGAATCGGGGGGTGTGCCCTATCCCTCACCTCGGTCGACCGAATCCATGATGCCAATCCTCATCTTAAAAGCATACTGATATAACCATCAGTTTATCACCATACCGGTGTGTGAGGCTCGCGAATTAACGCTACACAAATTTATTCTATATTAAAGTTGTGCTTTGATCATCAACCACAAGACTCTGCTTTTCAACAGAAGACTTGATCATTTTCCACTTAGGCATACCACACAGGAAATTTACGCCATGTGACTGATGTCTATCGATATACAACCTCTGATCCTGTACGCCTCAGAGAAGGGTGAAGTAAGGGAATATATTCCCTTTCACCAGGCAGATGTATATTTAATAGAGATCAATCAGCGCAGAATAAAATCCAATGTCAGACACACCATCCATTTACAAGTCCGTTCTAGGTCTGAACGAAACCGGAGGCACCTAATTCCTTGTCCCGTATGTCCAATACAGGAGAGAGGCCCTCGCATATCCGTACAATCAATAAGTACGTCTGGACGGCTACCACTGTAGCCCCTTCAAGGTAGCTACTTCCATCATGAGCAACAATAGCAACCTATCCATTCGATGTGAAGATCGTCGGTCTTGCACCGTCTTCAATCTCTTCGACTTATCGTCGAATCAGTTATTCAGAATGGGTATAGACCCGGTCCTTCCGAATAATTCGCGTATCTTATAATCAAGTGTTATAACAACACATCATACGCCCCATTCCAATCCAGAATATTCTTTTTTAAAATATTCTTTTCCTTTGGGAAAGGTTCCCATTAATTTTATCAAAGATAAATTCTTTTAAATTTATTCTTTAATCTTCCTTTTGATATCAAACCATATTAAGGTTTTCCAAACTAGTCGGGATTAGCGAACCACACCGAAGTAATCATTTATTTTATTTCCCAATCCCAACCTATTCATCCCATGGAGAAAAACTGGTAATACTTCATATCTAACACCATGGTGTTATCAGTAAATATTAATTACCATTTCACGTTCAAATCTAATTAAAGATTTAACAATCGCTTGGAGCAAAACTGGCGATACTCCATTCTCGATCATTTTCTTGAATTGATAATTTTAATTATCACATTTAATTTTCAATCTAATCAAAGATTCATTAAAACACCATTCAGTTTTAATCTTCCCAAAAATCAATATTAATGATTATTCAAAGCTAAGAAATTAATCTTATCTTTAACTGGGTTAAAGAACCAATGTCATTTAAAACACGGTTCACGATAAACCCAAAATCACGTTCCATTAATTATGGAATCTTCACGAAAAAACAAATCAATATGTAATTGATATCAATTTCCATATCCGACTAATAATATAAATGGAATAACAACAAAGCCTTTTTAAATTCCATATGTATTAACAGTCTTCCTCCACAGAAGCTCATTTCGATTATTACCCACTCGAATTCCATTCAATTCCAATTTAATATATTAAATTGGAAATCTTTACTTTGGAAAATTCCACAAATCTTAATTGAAAGATTATAAATTCCAAATCATATTCTTCACTGTTAGTTGGGTTAAAGAACAAGTGTTATTTAAAACACCGTTCACGATAAACCCAAAAATCCAATTCTTTTATTCCATTCCAATTAAATATTAATTAATTGGAAATCTTCCCTTAATCTTAATTAAAAGATTCATTATTTTCTCAAATGTGTTTAAGAACATTGTTAATGAAGACATCATTCACGACAAACCCAAAATCCAATTTGATATCAAATACAAGGCTCTGAATAGAAAATATATCTGCTAATATTCAATATCAAATTCTGAAACCAACGGATATCGTATTTGAATAACGATATATATATATATATATATATATATATATATATATATATATATATATATATATCTTCCAAATTCCTCTCCAATGTCCGTATAATCACGGAATCCAATATCGAAATATTCCGAAGATAATTTCGATTCAAATCCATTCCAATTCGTATATTGGAAATTCTAGTTATTTTTAATACCATTTCAAATCCAATTTGTTTATTTCTAAGAATAAATAAATTATTTTTCTAGTTAATAACTAGTTCAATTCGATAAAAATATATTTTCATCCTTTCAAAACTGGAATTTTCATCCAAAATCTTTCCAAATCATTTATTATGATTTTACACTATTTTTCAATATTTTTTATAATTTTATTATCGCCCGTACAGTCGGTTTCCAATAACGGCCACCAAACTGCATTTATAGCGACTTTTTCTGAAATTGATTTGGACATATCTCCAAATCCTACCGTTAGATTTCGAATCTCTTGTATTCATTGGAAAGCTCTTATCGATACGAATGCAACGGTTCCAGAATTAGGAGAATCTGACCGTCGGATCTCCCGTAACGTCCATTTGAAGTTAATGGTCGAAATTCACGAACTACCGCGGCGCGACGCATTCTATTCAGGCCATTATAATATATATATATATATATGTTATATATTTTGTCGATTTCCATTTAAATGAATTTTATAAATCGTTTTAAATTCGTTTCAAAAACGATTTCCTCTTCCATTTCATATTCAAATCAAAATTGAATATTCCATTATAAATTCGTTTTGAATTCATTTCAAATCAATTTCAATTGTTTTTAAATTCATTTCAAATCGATTTCAGTTCAAATCGATTTCAATTCAATTCCATTTCAATTCAATTCGATTTTCAAATTCAAATCAATTGAATATTCTTTATATAAATTCGTTTTAAATTCATTTTAAAATGATTTCAATTTGATTTTCAAATTTAAATCAAAATTTAATTTTCCCTACCTTTTCAATATTAAAATGATGATATTTTCAAAATATCATATTTTGAAATCACATTCCGATATTCATTATAAAATGAATAAAATCAATTAAATTCCCGTTCGTGTTAAAATGGCGTTTAACTACTTAACACGGCTTCACATTTCAATATTCACTGAATATTATTTTAAAATATTCGGTAATTCTGAACTGGAATCAGACTCAATCAATTACCATATAATTTTATTTATATGGATTTCAACATCACATGTATACAACAATAATGATAAGCAATCATTAAAAATTCAAACAACATCCAGAGTGCATTCTACAACTGTATAAGCATTAAAATAAATAAATGACGCTTATGCAGTCTGTCAACCAATCGATTGACATACCACTAATTATTGGGATCAGTGTATGTCAAATATTATCCCAATACCCGTGTGGGGTTTTCAAACAACAAATACTGTTTATTATTTGTGCAGTTGGGCGATGTGTAAAATTTATCATCCCAATCAATATCAGATAAATAAGTGTACATAAACAAGCCGTCCAGTTTGTAAATGAATATTTATTTCAATACATGACTATTTCACACAATTCATACATACAATAAAAATGATATTTTTATTGTTCAAATATTTTATTCCATACATGAATATTTTATACAGTTCATTTCTACAATAAAAAGGATATTTTATTATTCATACATTTTATACAGTCCATTTCACATCACCATCAATTTTCACAATACAATCAAACAAACAAGTCATCCATGGTCTGTGGACAATAGGGAGCAGTTCGTATATGCAGTTATACAACAAATAACTGTACAGAAATTATTTTAGTGAGAAGTTCTCACATTGGGTTCCACTCCGTCAGTTTTATTTTTGAATTTCTAAACAGTTCGAGTTAAAATTTTCCTGAAATTCTGATTGGCTCTGATTCAGCTCTAGTCAGTGTCATACCGAAGCTCTCGCTCCCACGATCACAACACAACTTGAATCATCGAATTTCGTCGATGTACGAAGAAGTTATAGTAATATTTGCGTTAATAACATAATTAAAATAGCTTAAGATAATTAAACTTATTTAATTAATAAATTTAAACCTTTCTTTATCCCGTAAACTTCAGGCCGAAAAAAAACAAACCCATTATCAAATTTGATTTCCTCCACCGCAAATCACCTCGGCCACCTGAACCCTGATCGGAAGTCGCCACGCCGGAGCTGCTCGCACCGCCTCCTCCTGCGCTAATCGCTGGCCAACTCGCAGGTCCGGTAGTGCCTCAATTTGCATGCGAACTGCTCGAGTTTGAGCAGAAAAATCGAACACCACGTTGAACGATGATAAATCTTATCCGTATGGATCTAAAGCCCACAAAAATCTCTGCGATCTTCATTTTAGAGGTGGGTTTTAAATTGATTCGGATTGAGATTAAATTAGGAGTAAAAAGGGGATGAAATCGCCCCTTGATTTAGCAGCTGACGGCGGCTTCCTTCGGGGACTAGGGTTTTGTAAAAACTAGGGTATTTATATAAAAATTTATTAATATTTAATTCTGAAAATACTAGTTTGTCAATCCGAACTGCAAATCCAGGCCACCGACTTTCATCCATAGCTAATTACCCCTATTCTGAACACAATGGGATATGTTTCATCAGCTTATTCAGCTATTTCGATTAGTTTTCGTTCAAATTAAACTATAAATTAATATATATTGAATTTAAACATACGTTTTAATTTACCGGGGCCACATACTGATTTCAAAAATTCCAGAAAAATAAATCTAGCTATGTCCGGACGATACGGTCTTAACAAAACTAATTTCGTCAAATTTGAAGACCGTTTGAAAAATGGCCATTTTCTGGTCAATCCAATTTGATTGAAATTGTCAAAACACGTTTAACTTCGCCACGCTCACATATTGATCCCAAAAATTTTGAAAATTGGAATCATGTAATAACTTAATATTCCGGATCCAACAAAAGTGGTTTCGTCAAAAACGGAGGTCGTTTGCAAAATGGCTATTTTCTAGGGCTATATTTATTCCATAACGACTATTCTGAATATTCAACTGGGCATAACTTTTGGATCCCGCTATGAAATTTCAATTTTTCAGATTCGTTAGAAAGATATTTATAAACATATTCAAATATTTTTGGTTTCACTAAAATCTGGTTTATTTTGAATCCTGTACACTCATTTAAAATTTGAAATCGAATTTTCAAACTACCGCACCATTTCTAATTCCTTTTATAATTAAATTAAAATTATTCGTTCTAATTCTATTCAAAATAAATTTCTAGTTGTTACTATTTAAAATAAATCATTTTAAATATTCAAAATTCATTAAAATTGCCAAAATAAAAATTTTAAATTGGTTCTGATTTTCCGGCTTGTTACAGATCCCAATGTATTCCAGCAACTCTATCTCGATTTCTATGCTAATCCACTTTAATTTGATGTAGATTTGGCTAATACGTGATTAGAAAGTGATTAAAAATGAATTTAATAAGTGGAGGCCATTGCTAGGCTTGAAGAAATGAAAGTGGCGACTGAGAAATATGAAATGAGATGGTTTCCTAACTCATTTCAGCCTCCTCATAAACCCAATCCCGAAATGGGTTATGGGCTCATCCACTAATTACCCTATTAAGACCGTTTAAGCAGTTTTTCACCTTCTAAACCTTGTTTCAGACATATCTCCCAAACAGCAAGTCTGTTTGATCAATATGTCCATTCTACGGAAAGGTAAACCATCATTCGAATCCATTGGAAGTGGTTTCAGGTCAAAACTCCTTACCAATCAAAAGTTATAGGCAAAAATAAATTTTCCAGGGGCAAAATGGTTATTTAAAAATCGGCAAAAATCATGAACATGGGAAATGACCCTAATAGTCGTTCCCTAAAGTTACATGACCATACGACTTCGTATGAAAATGAAATAAATATTCTACGATCCTCCGATACGTAGAATGCGGGCCGTTTCGCTCTCTCCCCTTAAAACATTTCGCCCTTGAAATTTCTTAACTAAGAAAACAGCCAAAAGGTTCCACATGCCTATCAACCATTTGCAACAATCAATCATGCATAATAAACACATCAAGCCTAGCCTAGCATGCGGAATAACTACATCGCGATTAAAACCTTACTAGGTAAAGAGCTCAGGATATGACTTCCTTATGTTCTCCTTGATTTCCCAAGTGCAGCCACTCTCGTTATCAGCCCACTGGACCTTAATCAGTTTCACCATCTTCCTATGAAGTTGCTTCGTATCGGGTCCGACAATACGAATTGGTCTGTGGCTTTCAACTGCATTGGCTTCTACCTCGATATCATCCATTTGATCGGGTGAGATAGTCATGTCAGAATCATGCATGAACTTCCTTAACTGAGAAACATGAAATATGTTGTGCACTCCCGCCATCTTGTCAGTCAATCCAACTCTATACGCTAAATTCCAAACTTGTTCGAGAACTGGGAATTGACCAACAAACCGTGGTGCCAATTTACCTCTCCTACCAAATCGAATCACATTCTTCAACGAAGAAATCTTGACGAATACCACGTCGCTAACGGAGAATTTCAAATCTCTTCGTCTTTTATCAACATAACTTTTCTGCCTATCTTGGGCAACCTTCATTTACTATTGAATAACCTTGATCTTATCTGAAGTTATCTTATTACATCTGGACCAAGAACAAATTTCTCATCGATCTCCAACCAACATGATGGTGAGTTACGCGATCTTCCGTACAAAGCTTCAAATGGTGCCATACCAATACTGGACTGATAACTATTATTATATACGAACTCAACCAGATGCAAATGGTCATCCCATGAACCTCCAAAATCTAATATACTAGCTCTCAAGAGATCCTCTAATACACGATTCACCCTCTTTTTTTGACCGTCGATTTGAGGATGGTATGCGGTACTAAGATGTAGTTCTGACCCTAAAGCCTCTTGTAAGCTTTTCCAAAACCCACTAGTAAATAATGGATCTCGGTCACTCACAATACCTTTAGGTACTCCATGAAATCTCACTACCCACTTCATATACAGTTCTGCTAACTTGGCTGTCATTCCATTCGACTTGATAGATATAGATCTTGCGCTTTTGATCAATCAATCCACAATTACCCAAATGCTATCATGACCCAATCTAGTCCTTTGTAAACCATTAGTGAAATCCATTGAGATTTATTCCCATTTCCATTCAGGTATTTCTAACGGTTGTAACAACCCACTAGGCTTATTTTGCTCGGCTTTAACTAGCTGGCAGTTCATGCACTTGGATATAAACTTTCCAACGTCTCTCTTTATCCCTTCTCAGTAGTAGATCTGCTTCACGTCTCGATACATTTTGTTACCACCAGGATGTATAGTCAGTTTCGAGTGATGATAGTCTCTAAGCACTTCATCTCTCAATCCATTAACATTGGGTACAACTAGTCTTCCATTCATTCAAAGCCGTGCTTCTCGATCGAGACCATGCTTATTCATTCTCTCTCCGTAGATACCCATCTCCCCCTTAGAGATGATTTCCAATATATTAGGACCGTTCGTTTGACTGGAACCAATCCGCTCAATCAAAGTCGGTCTGATCGTCAAACTTGCTAACATCTCTGGATCCAATTCACAATTAGGTCTGAAATCATATCCCATGATATACTCCAGTTGCTTCCATTCTAGAAGCATAGCCCCCAAACTGGCATGTCCCCTACTCAATGCATCAGCTACTGCATTTCCCTTCCTGGGTGCGTATGCGATATTGAAATCATATGAAGCCAAGAACTCTAACCATCTCTGTTGACGAAGATTTAAATCATTTTGAGAGAAAAGATACTTACAGACATATGATCTGTAAACAATTCAAATATTTTCCCCAAGAGATAGTGTATCCACATCTTCAATGCAAACACGATCACTGCTAATTCTAAATCATGGGTAGGATACCTTTTCTCATGCGGTTTCAGTTACCGACTAGCATAAGCTACAACCCTACCTCCTTGCATCAGTACAGTACCTAGTCTGGTACCACAGGCATCCGTGTATACCGTCATCTCTTCGTTCCCTTTTGGAATAACCAATACTGGTGCGCACGTTAACTTCTCCTTTAGACCCTTGAATGCATTCTCACACCTTTCGTCCTAAACAAATGCTTGATTCTTTTTGGTCAACTGAGTTAACGGTGCCGCTATCTTGGAGAAGTCTTGGATAAACTTACGATAATATCTAGCTAACCCCAGGAAACTTCTTGCGTCTGTTGCATTCTTGGGCATAGACCAATCTTGTACTGTAGCCACCTTCGTAGGATCCATGGCAACTCCATCCTTTGAAACAACATGGCCAAGAATCTCACTTCCCTCCTCCAGAAGTGACACTTAGAAAATTTTGCTTTCGATCGGTGTTTTGTCAACACCTCCATCATTGTCCGCAAATGTTCCTTGTGTTCTTGTCTGTCCTTGAGTAAACTAAGATATCGTCCACGAACACAAGGACAAACTTATTTAATTGATCTCTGAATACCCTATTCATGAGATCCACAAAATATGCTGGTGCATTGGTCAAACCGAACGGCATGACCAACCACTCATAAAATCCAAACGGCGTTCGAAATGCCGTTTTAGATATACTCTCAGCTGCTATTCTAAGCTAATGAAAACCTGTCGCGAGATCCAATTGGGAAAACACTCTTGCTCTGTTCAGTTGATCAAAAAAATCATCTATCCGTGGAAGAGGATACTTATTCTTCCTAGTTACCTTGTTCAACTCGCGGTAATCTACACATAAGCGAAGGGAACCATCGACCTTGGTAGCAAACACAACTGGTGCTCCCTACTCAGAAACACTTCTTCGAATAAATCCCTTCTTCAAAAGATCGCCCACTTGCACCTCGAGCTCCCGCTACTCCCTTGGCACCATACGACGAAGTGGCATCACTATAGGTCTGGCATCTTTCACTAAATCAATTCGAAATTCAATCTCTCAGTGTCGTGGAAGTCTAGTCACTTCTGCGAAGATGCCTGGATACTCGCCAGCAATAGGCACATCTGATAACTCATTATGTGGGATGTCGAGGGAATTTAGAAAACTAGCCATCACCTCCTCACTAGGTAGGCAACCCAATACCACCCTCCGCCTATCATCCGCTCTAATGGTCACCGAAGACCCCTCACAGTTTACCACCACCCCATACCTTTGGAGCCAGTCGACTCCCAAAATAATGCCAAACCCAGTAAAGCCCAAAACGAAGAAATCACAAGCAAACATACATCCATGACTCAATAAGACCAAATTACGGCAAAATCATGCTAAAGCTAGTCGAACCACCGATCGGGTTCGTCAAAATTAAAGGTTTATCGACAAACTCGGGTTCCAATTCTAACCTATCTACTAGGTCACTAGATACAAAGGAATGGGAAGCTCCGGTATCAAACAAAACTCGAACAGGAACATCATAAATTGAAAGCATACCTTGAATAACGACACCTTTTCTCTCTAGCGCCGCAGTTGGGGCATTCGACGAAGAAGGAACAGCGTTGATAGCATATGCTTTCACGATCTGCTTCTCCTTAGGGGGTTGCGGACATTCATTCTTGAAATGTCCCACTTGGTCACAGTTGAAGCACTTCCTCTCCCTCTTCTTTGCTCGACAATCTTTGATATAGTGGCCCTTCTTGCTGCAACCAAAGCACTGGTTCTGAGAATTATTCTTGCCTCCATCACTTGCCTGTGGTTTTGGCTCCTCGGCAGATGTAACAGCAACATTGGTCTTCGACTTAGGGTATAGGCTCTCAGATCTCAATGCTTTTCCCATAATAGATTCGAAAGTCTCATCGATATGGTTTATAAGTCTTTCCCCCAAATACTCATTTAGGGAAGTTATGAACGTTTCGTTCTTCTTCTCAGCAGTATGGATAAGGGATAATCCATATTTCGATAAAGTATCTAATTCTGCAATATATTCCGAGACTGCCCTACCATTCTATTTAAGCTCCAAAAAATTCCTGAAAAATTCTGATTTTTGAGCAGCTGGAATAAACTTATCACTGAAGCGAGTCTTAAACTGATTCCAAGTAACTTGATCCTTGGGAGTAGTCGCTTTAATGGCATTCCACTGATTCATAGCCCGTCCTTGAAGCTGACGCGATGCTAACTTTCTCTTCATTGTATCCTCGATCCCCAAATCCTCGAAGATGAGGTCAGAACTATCAAGCCAATCTTGAACTTCCGTAATCAATTCCATTCCGTGAAACGACTTTCCACCAAGATTAATATAATCCTTGCGAAGCTTGGCGAAATCGGCTCTAGGCGCCTACACCGCTGCACTAGGAACTGCTCCCTGAGCAACCCTAAGTATCTCTCGCTTGAAGGCAGTAAACATCATCCTCATGTCAGGGACATTCCCATGGTTGGCCCCTGAATCCATACTCCTTGTATATCGGCTCATTATTCAATATGTAAAGAGAAAAACGATTAACCATCTCTTTAGTGGTGCCAGTGCAGTACGACTTCATCCTTAGTTATACAAAGAATATATATAGCTTTTGAAAACAAAAACATCACAAATACACGCTCTCGTATATGTATAGTATCTCTCCCTGATACTTCCCCTAGGTCAAACTACGCAGCCTAGGTTCTGATACCAAGTGTGACGGCCCGCCCCGCACCAATCGACATTTCCCTTGAAATGCGATGTACCAATGTCCGACTAGTACGGGACGGTCGTCAAAGAAAAAGGGTTTTGAAACCATGAATCACAAAAGAACCTGTAGTATATCTCACAACGCATGGAATAAAATATAATAATAACATACTTGACATAAAACAGGCGAGATAGTGCATAAGCTGAAAACTAAACCATCATAACAGTGGAATCCAAAATATAGCTTATGATCCAAACCATTATAGAACTTCAAAATACTATCTCTAAAGCAAAATAGAAAGGTACACTACTAATGCCTAAAGCATTGACCATAAAAAACACAGGGAGAATATATGTAAATAGTATGCGGAAGCCTCCTGCTCGTCTTCGGACATCTACTCGTGCATAATCACCTGACCTGTCTTTGGTCTTAGCCACAAATAAATTATAGATCTGAAACTCTAATTGATTTGGCATGGAATCCAATGTATTCCAGCAGCTTTATCTCGATTTCTATGCTAATCCACTTTAATTTGAAGTACATTTGGCTAATATGTGATTAGAAAGTGATTAAAGATGAATTTAGAAGATGGAGGCAATTGCTAGGGTTGAAGAAATGAAAGTGGCGGCTGAGAAAAATGAAATGAGATGGTTTCCTAACTCATTTCAGCCACCCCATAACCCTAATCCTGAAATGGATTATGGACCCATCCACTAATTACCTTATTATGCCCGTTTAAGTAGTTTTTCACATTCTAAACCTTGTTTCAGCCATATCTCCCAAACGGTAAGTCTGTTTGATCAATGTGACCACTCTACGGAAAGCTAAACCATCATTCAAATTCAATGGAAGTAATTTCAGGTCAATATTCCTTACCAATCAAAAGTTATAGGCGAGACAAGATTCTCTAGGGGTAAAACGTTCATTTAAAAATCGGCAAAAATCGTGAACATGGGAAATGACCCTAATAGTCGTTCCTCAAAGTTACAAGACCATACAACTTCGTATAAAAATGAAATAAATATTCTACAATCCTCCGATGCGTACAATGCAAGTCGTTACAAAAGATGAGTAACTCTCTCATGCGGTGTAGATAATTTATGAGGCCAAGAGCAGAATTTTTGTCTTTTTACAAATTCATCTTCCCTAGATTAAGACTGAATACTATGAAGATGCCTTATTCCATGTCTTTTCAGATAACCTTGGGATTCTTCTTGAGATGCAAGTTACTACCCTCCCTTCTTTCATTTAGGATATGGTTATGGAAACGATCAGGTTGGCTAAGCAAGGAGTCGAGATGTCAAAGAAGGACAAACTCAAAGCTGAAGATCTCCTATACATTGAGGACCTTTCCAACGACTTTGGTGATGAAGAGGAACTTTCAGCTTTTGTTGTTGATGATGAAGGCAATGATAGTGATGGTCCTGATGGCGATGACTGCCGAGATGAGCATGACCAGGACTGGAGTGATCCTTTTGCACCTACTGGGGTCTCATATTATTTTGCAAGAAACTGTCCTAGCATTGTTGGCGCTCCTGCTGCTCGAGAATCTGTTGCTTCTCCAATTAAGAAAGGTGGTATTTCTGAGCCTTTAGGAAGAGAACAACCTACTCAACCTGAGGTTTCTCTTTCTCAGGTATAGCTTTTGTTTTCACAATGCTCTCTTCTTTCTCAAAAACATGGTGGTAACTAATTTCCTGTCATTACATTGAATAGACCAAAAAGACATATAGTCT